>OX485803.1:68545079-69745079 GCA_950295325.1 Polytrichum commune
CGGACAATGTAAAATAGGTCTATCTACCTTAGATGTGCAATCAAGATAAGCAACCGAATTAGGCACGTGACCTTAGTATAACAATCAGAGTTGGACTACCACACCTCCTCAAGAGGGTGTCTCCAAGCGGCCTCCGTGACTTTCCCTTTATTAATTTACAAGGGGAACGAGGGGCATCAAATTCATCACATAAGGGTCCCATAGGCTTTACCTACACTAAATATCATATTTTAGCGTCACCAAATCTAATTACGTTGCTCGATACTAAATGTAAACCATGGTATAGCGTCACCAACACTAAATACCAACCCAATATTATTTGCCATTCCTTGTAAATTTTTTAGGGGAGGGATTATAGATTACAGTGTTGCAATTACTGCCACTTACCAAGAGACTTTCCATCCAAATCTCAATCATCCATGACAACATTTCATCACAAGTTGGGTGACAAGAGAAGGGAGGGGGTTTGGGCCAACGGATGAACCCATCCGTCATCCACGACACTATTTTTTTCGCTTATTCATAAGGAAGTGTCATCCGAAAAGCAACCCTAGTGACACGAAATACCGTGTGACACTAAAATACCATATTTAGGGCAGCTTTCCACCTAGAGGTTGGGCCAATTCGTTGTGTAAGAGGTTTGAAATCCTCACTTGTGATTGGTCAAAAGGTTGAAATCGGCCCTAACCCCTTTACACCTAGAGGCGGGGCCGATTTGGTGATATGATTTATTTAATCAAAAAATGCATGTTTTGACACGGCCCGAGCTCATTGAATTGGGTGCACGCAAAATGAAGGGCCAATGTCACATTTCAATAAAAAAATCATTTTCTTAATAAAATATGATTTTTTCAACGAACTATATCCATTGGATTATGTGAAAATATGAAGGGCTCTATGCTATATTATGCTAGATCTGTTGGATTATGCTAGATTTATTGAATCGGCCTAGCTTCTTGGCCCTAAGGCTTTTACATATGGGAAAATTGGCCCCCATTATCATCTTATATATAACGTGTAGTTGAGGCCAGCCTCCAACCCAAAAGGGGTGGAAATTTCATGCAATCGGCCTCAAGGGGAATTGGCCTGGCCTCTAGGTGTAAAGTGGCCCTTAATATAGCACGTGGATGGCCTAAGCGCCACGTGAAGTCCGAGGGCCCTACAAAGGCCGTCCTTCCACTTGGCAAAATAACAATCTCCCCACCGGGACTTCTCACTTTCCATGCATGGCACCAATTCCAAGGAGGAGCTTCTGGGTTTTTTAAAACCCGGAATGTCCGAACACCCACCGTTCCTTAGACTCATAATATTTGAGGCAGTGATCGGGGAGGTTTTTGGGCATAATCGGTTGAGATCCTAGTGTTTGCAAGTCCAACCGGTTACATGTTGATATCCTCCGGTTTTCCTTTATTAAAAGTGGGGCATATTGTATAGATTCTTCTAAAATGATCAGTAATTTTTCTTGCAGACTTGAACTTCAACCGGTTATTTCTCAAGTTCAACCGGTTCATTTGTGACTAACTGCCGGTTCTCCTTGATCATAGATTTGTGGGGCAACTGTAAAGATGAGTTTGACCACTAAGGAGAGATACTATAAACCGTGAAAATAAGGTGATTCACATTGAAGATATGGTCTTAAAACCATGAGATGATTTTCCAAGATGGAAGAGAAGGATTCACGAAGAATGCAAGTTGTTACATATTTATATTCCATGTCATAGAAAAATAGAAAAATAGAAAAATAGAAAATCCTACAATGTTTCAAAGTGGAAAGTTTGTCAAACCCCCTACTCGTTCACTAGATTCTCCTTAAACCGAACACGGTAATGCTCATTTCCACACAGAACATCACCTAGACCGGTTAACCCATGAGTACATTAAAATTGTGATTGATGGTAGTCAAACACGACTAAATTTGGCTAAATTGACTATACACGCATTTCAAGATGCCGGCCTGGTAATTATCGGTTTCAGAAATGGCACTTCACTGTTATGACGGAAATCTACTGCACATGTAGAGGGCAGTTCACGGTTTATGGTATTTCTACCTTAGATCAGATGAACCCTCAAAGGACGTAGAGTAGGGGCTCAATGTACGAAATATATATATATATATATACACACACACACACACAACTTCTACGGGTCTCTCATCAACTTAACATTACTAGACATCTACATGATGATCTCATTAGTTAAAAACGCGCTTATAATTTATGACCGTTTGTCAAAAAGTTCAAGTCTAAGTGCTTCCCCGTAAACAAAGAATCCCGAAGTCAAAGTTGAATTATGCTCGTGTGATACTTGTGCTTAGATGGTGCTCTCTTTTGGTTTTGGGTTCTTTGGTCTCCCGACTCTGAACTTGTTTCGAGCCGCAGTCGGTGTTTTCAAATTCTCCAATCCTTGACTAGGTGTGGATGGCCCAGATTGTTCGGTTAAGACCATATACAAGATTCAACGGCTGAGATGCAAAGCAGCGTCAGGGCCACTTCACACACGAGACTGAGAGCCCGTGACCAGTACACTTCAAGCACTCTCATTGGTGGAAAAGGCGGAGCCGGTCCAAGTTCGCTTCACACTACGCTTGAGGGACCAACGGAGTACGTGAATGCAAGATGGATGTAAACGTCTACATGGATCCCTACATGACATCAAATGGATCATGTTTCATGGTCACTTGGATTATTTTCAAAAACCACCTCCTGGAGGTAGGCCTCACATAAAACCAAGAGACCACCATACTCCGAACGCTCACAACCATTAATATATTATACTTTATCATATGTGAAGACCCGCACGAATAGAAATTCATTGAAATAGCATTTGGCTGAGGGCCCGGTCACATATGACTTCACACTACGCTTGAGGGTCCGTGACCACACTACATGATGTTGGAGGTGTGTTGGGACGGCCTTGGGACACTTTCTTTGGGCTCTCACAATTCCATGGTCACGGCTCTTGGCTCGTGCGTGAAGTGGCCCTGAGCGTCCCAAAGCCATCAAGACGAGGAAATTCCTTTGGGATGGCTCATGGCCGATCTGGACCGTGGAGCCCCGAAACCGGTGGACGGACGAGATCCGAGCGCCAGCCACCTCAGCTTCACTAACCAATAACTGCCACTTTAGGTTCTCGTGCATATCCATTGAGAGCAACAAACTTGGGATGAGGTGGCGGCCCACCTCAAGCCACCCGCTCCCAGCCATATTGTGCCACTTGTACTGTGGGACCCACCGTATTCGACCATCTGGTTGATGTTAGGGCCACTTCACGCACGAGCCAAGAGCCGTGACCATGGAATTGTGAGAGCCCAAAAGAAAGTGTCCCAAGGCCATCCCAACACACCTCCAACATCATGTAGTGTGGTCACGGACCCTCAAGCGTAGTGTGAAGTCATACGTGACCGGGCCCTCAGCCAAATGCTATTTCAAATAATTTCTATTCGTGCGGGTCTTCACACATGATAAAGTAGAATATATTAATGGTTGTGAGCGTTCGGAGTGCCATGGTCTCTTGGTTTTGTGTGAGGTCTACCTGCAAAGGGTGGTTTTTGAATATAGTTCAAGTGGCCATGAAACGTGATCCATTTGATGCCATGTAGGAATTCATGTAGACGTTACGTCCATCTTGCATTCACATACTCCGTTGGTCCCTCAAGCGTAGTGTGAAGCGAACTTGGACCGGCTCTGCCTTTTCCACAAACGAGGGTGATTGAAGTGTAGTGGTCACGGGCTCTCAGTCTTGTGTGTGAAGTGGCCCTTAGTCTCTATCTTACTGAGGTCATTGCACTATGTTATTTTAGGAAATTATTATTATTTAAATAAATAAAAAATCATCTTGATGTACTTCTCGTCCCATAAACCTTTTGACTTCCTAAACTCTAAAAACACTTTCATGAAGCGAGGTGGGAACATAACATTATTCAGCTACATGGGTGTGTTCCATTCTATATTTAGAATATAATCATGGGCCTCCACTATCTTACCTTCATGAGAAGAAGCTTAGAAAATGGGAAGAAATTGTTGCTGGTACAAGTAATGAATAGTGCCGGTTGGATTATTAAAAATGTTATGAAGAGTATCAATATTTTCAATGAAGTCGCTAACTATGATTAGTGATTTCAAGGAATAATATTGGGATGAACAATATTCCCTAGGAAATATTCCTAGGGTGAATAGTAATCCCTACAGATAATGTTGGGAGTATAACTCCACCCAAATCCGCAAGTTCAACCTGAACGTATGAACAATAGATGAATATTCCTAGGTTTGTTCGAGGAACGTGCAAAATATAATTGACATATTCCAGGGTCACGGACCCGACCCGCATGGTTGAATAATATTACGAAGCTCAGTTTTTTAAATGACTACATAATTTATTAACGGTGATGGTCCTCGTGCTCATTTTCATATCACGAAGCACCGCAAATTGCGTTTCTCATGTGTTAATATCACGACCCTATGATTTTCCTAAGTGAATGCCACTTCTTCTTAACGGGCCTTCCAATAGTACAATGTTCATTGAAGATGGTATATTGACTTACGGCATTTTGGAGAACCCTAAAACCGCTCGGCATTCAAGTGTATGTATGTACCTCACCGGAAGTCTAGATCCAAGCAAATCACAAGAACACCTACATAAAAAATAATATCATGAAAGTGATGGTAGAACTATTAATATCCACCCTTGGTGCCAAACGTGTGAGGGGTGTGGTCATCACGATCCTATGAAAATTGTAACAAGAAGTGGAAAGAAAGTCAAATGACGTGCGATGTCACATGATATGATACATTCGTCATATTTTGGCCCCCCCACAAAGATAGTGCTACACTAAATGTGATATTTAGTGTTCACCAATTCTAATTGCTCAACACTAGTCGTAAACCGTGGTGTAGTGTTACCAACACTACATGTTAAGCCAACATTGTTTGTCATTCCTTTTGATAAATCTTTTGTGGGGATTGTAGATTTACAATGTTGCGATTACTGTCACTTACCAGGTGATGGTTTCATCCATATTTCCATCATCCATATCGATGTTTCATCACAAGTTGGTGACAAGAGAAGGTAGGGTTTTGGCCGATGGATGAACTCGTCCATCATCCATGACAAAATTTGTTCACTTGTTTGTAAGAACTGTCATCCAAAAAGTTACCATAGTGACATTAAATATCATATTTAGTGTAGCTCATCTTACAAGAAGTAGGTCAATGCGAGGTCCCATGCTTTATGCATTGAGTCCCAAACAGAATGAGATATGCGGGTGTTAATTTCTTTGAATGGACCCATATGTTCGGATCAAAGAACAAACACCATAAAGGCACGTGTTTAAAAGAGTCTCTTGAACTGCGTCTTCAAATTTGATGGATGACTCCACATTCAATAGTGAACACAATGGGATTGTAGTCACTTTAGGCATGCAGTTAGGTACGTTGCACTAAACAATTCCATTAATGGGATGTGCGAATTTTGGGAATGCACAAAGTTGTGAATAGTTCAAGGATTGTTGTCGTAGCCTATCTCACTTTATATACATACATTCATGTTTCATCGGGCACTTCTTTGCCTAAGTTCAATCTCCCAAATTAACTTTGAGGAGGTTCCAACCACTCATTTAATGATATGTGGCATTTGATAAAAACAATTCCTATCCCCAATCAAACTTGCACATACGGTGTTCAATTGATTGCTCTATAGAAGAAAATTCTCACATGTTGTCATCTCATTGATTCAATGTGCATGTGAAAATCACATTTTGCTACTCCAAGTGGCTAAAAGAAAATTGTCACATACAAATGTATCTCTCATCCACCCAACATTTAAAAATTGAAAATTGAAAATAAATCTTTATAGGATTGTGGTTGATTCACCTCAAATGACTTCAATTAGATTAATTCAGAGGGTTTGCAACTAATTTTAATGTCAAATCAACAAAACAAAAAGTCCCCCAAACTTCAAAGTACCCAATTCTGTCAATCATCCCGAATCCAACATCTATATATACGTTGTCCAAAGTCTCGCAGCCCGTTTCAACATGAACGTTGATTATATCATTATAGAAATTGAAAATGCAACCCATTGTTTGAAAGAGACAAATTATCAACAATCAACGTTTGGGAGGGAGGGAGAAAGAGGGGGGAAAACCTTGTAACCATTTCGGGTTGCAAAGTTGAGTGAAGTATATTCTATACATGTTTAAGAATCTCAAGTTATAAGCGTTCTACTTTAATTTCATCTTGCCCTCAAAGTGTTGAGCCCGAACTAATAAGGGAACTATTAGGTGGCCATTCCCTTAGGTGACTTGGAACTGCCACGTCACCCGAAAACGGTGATCTGGATTTGAGGATGTGGATTTGCGGACCTGGGGTTGGACATGGGGAGACCGCGAGAACGAGAGAGAGAGAGAGAGAGAGAGAGAGAGAGAGAGAGAGAGAGAGAGACTCCTGAAGGCATCGTTGCAGCGGCGGCCACCATAGCCACGCCCGCCTTCAATTTTGACAAGCCTCTCCACACTCCTCCTCCCTCTCTCATCCATCTCTCGCTGTCACTGTAATTCCGTCTCGAAGTTTGTGCTTCAAAGAGCCTACTTTCGCATTTTCCTGCATCCTATCCACTACAATCCGCTTTTAGAGGTTCTCTCTACTCACAGCTCTCTCTATCTCTCTCCCTGCATCAGGGAATTGCATCTTACTTCTCTTCGTTGAAGAGTATCATCTATTGATTACGCTCCGTCTGTTTATGTGGAGGTCTCGGTCATATAATCACAGTTTCTACTTGATTTAATAGGTAGTTTTTAGTCAGAGCTCTCGTTTTCCCTCTTCCTGCATCAGGAGATTTCAGCCTACTCCTCCTTCCTTCAAGAAAATTAGCTGATTCTCTTTGTTCATCTTTTTGGATGGAGGTCTCGGTCATGTGATTGCAGTTTGGCTTTGGTTGGATAGGGAGTTTCTTCTCAGAGCCCGCTTTTACCCTCTCCCTGCATCTGGAAATTCCAACTTACTCCTCCTTCCTTGAAGAATTTGATAAGACCTTCTGTTCATCGGTTTGAGTGGAGATCCCGGTCATGTAATTAAAGTGTTTCTTTGATTTGATAGGTAGTTTCACTCAGAGCTCTCTTTTGTCCTCTTCCTGCATCGAGAAACTTCAGCTTACTCCTCCTTCCTTGAAGAAAATAAGCTAAGACTGCTGCTTCATCTATTTTAACAGAGGTCTCTCGGTCATGTGTTTCAGATTGGCTTCGATTTAAGTTGTTTTGTAACGGAGGCGTCATCAGTAGGCAGGGTTGTTTTGTGTTGTGTTGCGTGGTGTACTTGCTTTAACCTTCCGGGATATATGGTGAGGGAATGCGAGTCCAGAGTAGCCTCACTTTGAAGTTGATGTTATATTTCTAGAGTGAGGAAGGTGAACCACCGCCCTGTGGCTTACTGTACCATTTGCCAGTGTCGTATACGCCGTCAGCAGTCAGTACGTAAAGAGTATGTTATATCATGTTTCGATTATTGTTTCCCGCGCTTCCTCGCTCTATCGCTTGCAACCAAATAGAGCCTTCAATCGAGACCGGTACAAAGGCTTGGGCAACTGTCGTTAGTCGACGTACATGACTTGCCTTATTCATTTCTCTTCTCTCATAGCATATAAGCGGAGTCTGTCAGCAACACGATTGCGTTTGGTTCTGTACGTCATATGATATTTTGCTTTGTAGTGTTCAGGGTGTTGTCAACTCAGTAGACTCTGTTTTCCTTGGCTAAGGGTTTAAGATTTTCTACCTCTTACGTTCCTGAAGTTCATTTTCGTGTGGCTTTTGTACACTAGCGCTGATTATGAATATGTCTATGAACCACCAGAGCTGTTTTTGTCCTTGTTGCTCCTTTCTTTCTATCATACTCTAAAAATTCCTCTCGCTGAGTAGAGTTTTGACGAATGAAAACTTCGTCGCAGAGTCTTCTATAGCTTTTAATGTTCCTGAAACAAACCGTTTAGTACTTGACGAGCGAGCTCCTATCGCAGGTTTTCTTTTGTCGTTGTATAGTTAACAATCGCTTCTCCAAATATGTTGTTGCTAACGAGCAGGTGTACATACCGCAGGATATGACCCGTTGAGTATTTCAACACGAGATGGAGCCAACTCAGTAGCTGACACTAAAGGTACTTAATTTGGACATTTGCCTGGGTTTAGAATGAACTCTTTGACCATCTTCTCTGGCCATTCTATCCTGTTCGTGATGTAACCTGAGACAAACAACAAGATGTAAGGGTTTATAACAATTAACTGGTGATTTAGATGATATGAAGAGCTTGTAGATCATTCACCTGTTAATATTTCTGGTAGATACAGCAAATAGAATAGAATAAATTCTCTTAACTTTAAGATGTAAATTTCAGGGCTGTGCTTGACACCCTAAATCAGTTCTCTATTATTGCATGTGTAGGTCGTTCATCGTAGCTTTAGATTGACCTTGTCCTTATAAGGATTCGCTTGAAAAGCTGTCTTCCCAGATTCGATCTCTCTCTCTTTCTTTACCTCTCTGGGAGCAGAGTGTGTAATTTCATTCCTGCATCAAGCTGAACATAAAGTCAAGGAATTTTTTTCTGAGTCGACGAGGATTGAGATTTCTCAAGGGTTCAGTTGATATCATCTAAATTAAGGGGCGTAGGATGTCAACGGTGAAGATTTAGCTTGGTCCTTATGATAACAAGTTCAATAGGATGTTAGATCTTTTTTCCTTATATGATCATGAATATACCAGGCGTTGTCACTTTCCTATGCAAACTTGACTTTATAACACTTGTGGCCGCAGGGAAGTTCCCAATGGCAACACCCTATTTAAGTTCTTTGACAAGGATAAGATCAGTGGTTCAGCAGCAAAACCATGTCATGGCTGATCATCTGCGGATTCCTCTGCTTGTACTAAGGCGATATTATCAGGTGCTCACATGGAGCCATCCATTTGCTAAGAAGCGCTGGGGAAAATTGTGTGTTTCTAGAGCAACATGAAAGTTTGCAAGGAGGGAAAAAGGTTTGTGGGTTGCACTTGGAATGGGAAGGCCTGAGAGAATTTATACTGATATTTAGAGTGACAATTAAAGTGTGGTGCATAACTTTGTTTTCATTGTTGAAGTTTTGAAATCTGGTTCTGATCTTATGTCAGGGTGTTTTGCTTGTGTAAACTTTCCAGACAGCCATATTTTTTGCACGGAAATTGGCAAGCCAGCCCTTATTATTCTACACCATTTTCTGGACACTCATGCTTGCAGCAACTGTCACAGTTGCAGCTCTCAGCCTGGAGATGGGTTTCAGTACGGCCATATCTCCTCATATGGAGATTGCTGAGGCATGCTCTTTGCAGAGCAACAAAGCTTCTCCATCATGTCGACAATGTTTTCGGTTACCACTTGATGGCCCTCGCGATGGTCTGTGCGTACCTGCAAGCTTGTTCAGGAAGTCAGGATTGGATTTTGCAGTGCCGCCAATTTTTGCTGCTCTTGTTGTAACTGCGTCCGCTCTATTTGTCCAAGGGCTTGGACTATGGAGTTACTAGTACCTGCCTTCATAAGCTGTGCATATAGAGAATGGCAACAGTACAATCTCAGTGAATTGTCTCGTCACAACTGACCATTTCAAGCGATTGCAAGCTCATCTCATTTGGTATTCAGGTGACCGGACAGTGTTACATGCTGGACTACTCTACTAACCCCTTCTGACTTTCTCTTCTTTAAGTAGTGAAGCTGAAAGCTCCAAAATACAAAAGCCACTGGACAAGGTTGACTACTCCACCGCAAGAGTATGTGTTCATTTCTGAAGGACAACCTGTGGCTGTGGTCAAGAACCTTCAATTGCAGTATCTGAGGCACAAGTTACTGGATACTTACACAAGTTGAAACAACTTCTAGCTTATGTATTGGGTGTCTCACTCAAGAATATGTACAATATTTCCTTCACTGCTGTAGAAGCAAGGATAAGCCCAGAGCTACTGCGAATAGGTGAAGGCCTTCTTGAGGTAGACAAACACCCATATCCCTTGCTGTTGTATAACACGAGCTCCTAGTCTCCTCTCTTTGGTTCCAACCATTGCAATATCTGTAGGCATCCCCCTCCATGGCACTGATGTGGGTTGACCTGGAGCATCTCGGGAAGTTTCATTTTGTACCATAAGAGTTGCTATGTATATCCCAGTTGTGTTTTGAGGATTTAGGCAAGTCTAGCATTTGTTTAGTGCTGCTAAATAGGTTGTATGACCACAGCACCTGTGTATGGTAGTTATAGTTCACCAGTCTCAAAAGTTGTAAAGAAACTTGCAGAATGCTAATCTTCAAATACGAAGGCGTCCTTCTGTATTGCAGAAGTGATGATGTTTATACTCCTGGGTCTGAGGTTCTGACTCTCATGGATAGTTACTTAGTGTCCTTTGATTAGTGCTTGTCATGAATACCTGGGCTTCAAGAATTGAGCATTATGTAAGACACTGGGTAGATGTTTTTGATGCTCATGCAGGTGAAGAAGAGGCATGTTTACAGGAATGAATATTATGGAGCTATGAATGAGCTAGATTATGCAAGATGTATAAGAATTTGGTAGTGTCACCATTGAAGAGATGTATTTGTCTTCATCAATCACCCAATGTATTAGGTATATCATCAGCAGAGTTCTTTCATGTGTAGTTACCTACCATTAATCACCCAATGTAATAGGTGAATCATTGGCAGAGGTCTTTCATGAGCCCCTCATTAGGGTTGTAAATCTGTATTCAATTTCACGGCAGTGTAGATTTATGTTCTGAACTTCAAAGTATGCTTCCTCAACAGGTGTGCAGATATACAACATCTTGATTCTCTAACCCATGTTCTGTTATCTTCATAATAAAATAAAATAAATACTGGAACATAATGCAGAATTGCAACATATTAACAAATTTGATGCAACAATATATGAACAAATTTGTACAGGGAATGTTCCCAAGATACATTCCAAGTAGAAAGAAAAAGGAACATTGACATGTATCTTTTACGTTGACATGTAATGTCCATTCACCGTCTCCCCCTCATGTCTGAGTAATATACCAACCTACTACCTATACCTGTAAAATTGAAGTGCTTTCTTGGTTCACTGTACAGTATTTGGAGGCAGCAGATCTGAGAATTATCTTTAAAGTCTGCAAACTGGTCAACACCTGACCCTTCGTTACTTAAGAGGGATAAGTGGGCATCAGGAACAAAAGCAATTATGGAAGAAAATCAAAAGAAAAATTCAAGGTATTGGGCAGTTTGCACATTAAACTGAAACATTTAATCTTTCGACCCAGTCTGGCTGCAGAGAAGGTTATTTGTGTTTCACAATCATATGCTATGAGATAATTCTGCTAAAAATTGCGGCTCAAAATCCCATCAAACATGTGATAGTAAATGACTTCATAAGAAACCACCTTTTCAAAAATTGACACCATGGACACTCTTATACTAAGGTAGAGGGTGCTAAAACTAACACCCCATTCAAAACCAACATCTATGAACGCCTCCCAATTGCCAACACTCTATAACCTTGAACCGTACCTGGCGGTGTAGGAGTGTCTGGGCCCACGGAGTGACGGTTTTAGGTGTCATTAGTGATGCCACTTCATAGCGGCCTCCACTACCTTCACTACCTCCATGTCGGGTAGGTAACAGGTTCCACTCTGTTTCATGTTGGTTCAAGGTGGGATTAAGGGGGCTTGTCAATGCCTATTTTAACCATTCTATTCACAACGCCAAGGAGGTAGGCCCACAAAACACAAAAGGGTCATTTCCCAGGATGCAAGAGGGTCGGTTCCCGGGATGCAAGGTGATGGTTTTGCAAGCGAACTGGGTGGGATCATGGAGGTAACCATGTGGCTTTGACGTAGTTTGGGTCTAGTACCCAACTATGTTGTGTTGGTTCTAGGCAATAAAGGTGGGGGTCCTCATCATATCCAAGGTTGCCATACAAGGGGCCTATGGATTGGTTCAAGGAAGCTAGTAGTTTTGACTTTGAATATTCATCAAATATTCAATTGAGACTAAAAATAATTTTCTTTCTTCATACCTATGTTTAGCCCAAAGGCTAATATGAATATATATTTTTTATATCAACCACATAGCCATATGTATGTGCAATAGCTTAAAGTGTTGGTTTAAGCACCCTCTACCTTACATGACAACATAAAATTGCAACTGCCATGTCAACAATCTGCAGTAATTTTTTAGTCATGTACTCAATAGTACCACTTAGCTTGTTTCCATTCTGTAAACAGAACATGTACTCTTCGCATCAGGACCCAGCCAAAAGTTCTCAGAATTCAAGTGACAAAACCCACGGGGGTGTGTCAAATGTTTCTAGTCCTTTATACTTTCTTGCAACATTCTGTATAAAATTGATGGTGGCCAGTGCTTCACTCCATCTGCTCCATAAAGATACAGAAGTTGTATGGATGCAAAAAGCATGGCCAAGTTGCTTGCGGATGAAACATAATACTACTCCACACAATCTAGCTAGGATGTGTGCAACTCATTTGTGGTCAAGAATTTGTAAGAATCTACTTCAAAAGCGTTTCTGCGAGCTTTCCCACAGAAAAAAGCTGGAGTGGTGGAAAGAATAAAATTACAGTGTCCGCGGAATTAAGAATGGAGGAATCGAATCGGGAGGCTTTGGATTTTAAACCAGTGTGAGTTCATCTGTGGCGGTGGCTGCTTCCAACTGTAGCAATGCATCTCCTTCACTTTTGATGAGTCTTTGTCGAAGCTCTTGAAGATATGGACCAGCCTCGCAAATGCGGGAAGATGTTTGTCGGCCTGACAAGGTGGCGCCTTCCATGCTGTCAATGTAATCCTGTATTATACCAAATACAACCAAAAGCTCTCAGTAAGGTAGCAGGTCTTAAATGATTACTTTTTCCTGACTAGCCCACTTCTCCTAGGATATAAAACATGCTAATAATACCAGATGGTTAGCAAATCCTAAATCAAGGTCATAACCACTTTCCCCTCAAGTTTGGAGCTCATATGAATATCTTATTCATTATCAAAGTGAAGATTTTTGTGCCTATTAAATGGACAGAGTCCCCTCCATTATGCTGAGTACGGAGACTAAAATGATTATCATATTTTGAGTCTCAATAGCTATATAATCGAGTCTCAATAGTCAACCATTCTAGTCAATAGTCAACATAATCGAGGGCCTACATTCTAACCTCTCTAATATCACGCATGTGGCAACCAAAGTGTCATGAAATTAAGGAGGTTTGTAGTATTAACATGGATGATTGATGTAGTATTAACATGCATTGAAATTTGAGGTGAATTATTTTAATGTCAAAACCCATGATATATGGGAGGGAAATGTGACAACAAGGAGGGGAATTTATCCGAGCACATCCGTTCCCTAGGGTTTTGGTATAAAAGAGAGATATTGACATAATGGAGGGTGACATTACTGAGGTTAGGGTGCATATGAGCATGCAGTCAAATTTCTTTAGAAATCATGTCTTTTTGGTATCAGTTTTTGGAGCCACACCAAACCACATACCATTCAAATATAGGTGTTCTAATAAGAAAAGTAGCCGAATAAGGATTGTCTACCTTGCACATATACTAGACATCTGATGTAGTGTGACCCATACTACATCACAAATTTCCAATGGGTGTGTATTATGTAATTATTACATTAAAACTATACCTACTGGTGTAAAATGTAGCTATCATATAATGAAATGCATTGTTCTCATGTAATTGTTTGCTTCATAGTAGCTTAATGTGGCACATGTTAGCAGAAAATAAGAAAGACATGTATTTATAACAACATTATTGATAAATTAAGATGTTATATCCACATGTTTTTGGACCTACATGATAATGTTGCTTCTGTAAGTTTGTGATGTATTCATCATCGATCTACATTCCACATTGATTGTCTTACAATCACTGGGTGGCAACTAGAGAGGGTGTCACATGAAACTTAGTGGTACATGACGAGTCACAAAGACCACTCTAAGTCACATGGCACACCAGATTTTAACGCCCCACCAAATAAGATGTAGTGGAGTAATGTATGGTATAATCAGACTATCACACGTCCACTAACCTTGTGTAACAGTTTGTTTTGTAGTAGAAGTATACTGTGGAGTACTACATTTAGAAGGAAGTAGGGGACCATGCAATCACCATTGCACTAATTGAGAATATGTGATTGTATTCTACATTTTATTGTTATTTTGACTCCAGGGGTTTCTGATGTCTAACAATTTCAGTAAAGGAAACCCAAAAATTGATTGCCAATTAGCCATCACATACTACACATCAAGGACATCAAGGAGTAAAAAAGTGTGACACACCTGTTTGGTGTAGGAGCCTGAGAGGAAGAAGTTGGAGATGGGTGTCTTTTGGTCAGGTCGGAATGGATCCATTCCTGGAGCTTCACGATACAGCGATTGCGCAATTTTGACCACTGATGACCATGTCATCTCCAGCCCTTGTGCAGAGGGGAATAGACGCAGAACCTGTTTTTAAAGTCACCAGGGTCACCCAGTCAGGAATAAAAATACTTTAGGGTGTTGTCTAACTTGACACAAAATAATTGTTTCTGGAATAGTTTTGCCATTTTGTATCCACATTGATCAAGACCATGCTCACTCCAATGTGGAAATTAGCTTTTAGCACTCAAAGTGTTGAACTAGACAGCACTCTACGGTAATAGAAAAAGCAGCTACTTTTCCACATACAAGGCATGCTCTGTGCAGCAGAGTGAACAAAGCAAAGAATCCTGCCAACAAAACTTGTACCTGTTCATGCACAGCTTTGACAATTTTGTCATTTGTGGATCGCATGTAAGGATCTCCTGGAGTCAGCACAGCTCTGGTTCATGCACGCATTCAATCCAATCAGAATGGGATTGCACAATTCTCTTAACTAATTCATCATCCAAGTCCAGACAAAGGACACATTGATTTAGATTATGAAAAAATCCCATCCTACAAAGTATTAGTGCATCAGGATGGACATTGAGACAACCAGGGCAGTCAATGATCTGTATGTAATTGAAATAAAGAGAGAAATAGTAGAAGAAGAGACATACTGAATAAGAGAGCCTTCGCCAGGTTTGTAATAATCCTCGGGTGAGGTGAGTGCAAGATCGGCAAAACAAGAAAAATCAGCATCTGCTGAATACAATAGATTATCCAAGCCAGCTGCGCGTTGAATTTGCCTGTTTCATTTCAGATAGATCAATAACACTGCAAACAACATTTGCTATTTCATTGAATATCCTCATTCTAAAGTGAGTTCTGCTGTACACAAATTTGGTATTGAGATTGTGCCCATATTTAAGCAAGAGACTGAGCACCCAGTCAGCTAATTAAGTGTGTCAATTTCTTGCCAGGTGGATATGTCTTGCAAGAAGTTTCAGCACATGTTTCTGTACATGTTCATACTTTATGTGGTTAGTTCATAGTCGAGGACAGATTGTCTACCTGGACAGCTCCAAATCTTGCATTTCTGTGACCCAACCATTAAACCGCAATTGGACAGTCACAACGGGTACTCCTACAAGCTTGTAAATGTTGTCAAAAAACTCCCATTCACGCCAAGGTTGTGGCAAAAGCCTCTTGATCCCAGGCACATCACATGCTGCACAAGACAAAGACAAAAGTGTTCAATTCATGCTTCTTGGGCTCTAATTAGGGCCACTTTTACACTAGACTTGAGAACCTGTGATTATTGAAATCTAGAAAAGTTTCATGGGCGGAAATGGCTGAGACTCCCATTTAGCTCTACACTATAGCTTTGAGGGCCCAAGGGATCAAGGTTGAATGGATGAAAAAACCACATGGAGTCCTACATGGTATGAAATCGCTAATGTTTCATGGTCTAACAGGTTTTGCGTCAAGCGGGCCTTAACACCAAACCAGGAGACCATGACACTTCAAACCTCCAAAACCGTCCCTTTATGTAACTAGATTTAACAACAAAAACCAAAACAGGTACAATTCTCTAGAAACACATGGTTGAAATTCTGACCTGCCACATAAGCATCTGCTTTGACGATCTGCTTTTCAGTAGCCTGTTTCAAAATCAGAACATCAATATCATCAGAAAGAGCTCTAGGAGACATCAATCAAGATTGCCGAAACCAACTTTTCAATAATAAACTCCCATTGAAGTTGCTTGAAGCTGGTATATATTTCAAATTTGCTGACTGCATATTCTGCTCAAATACTTCACAAACCCCAAATCACAGTAAATATTCAAATCATCAAAGTCAACAGATGAAATCCTGCTCACCTTGGTCATAACAAGTCCAGACACATAAGTTTCACCCTCTGTCGTATAATCGTAGAGAACTTCACGGCAACCCCACCGCAAGTGGAACCTGTAAGCAGGACAAAATTCCTTAGGGAAAAACTAAACTGGTAAGACATCTTACAGTCACCTATGACAAACCCTATTGAGTTACATGCAGGTCAGATTGGGCGTAGATTGATTTTTTGCCAAAATATACATGTTGTGATGTGATTGGTTGGAACCTCTTAAGAAATGAATTAGTCATGATCTTGTTATCCCAAGTACCTTCCTCCTTTGTCAGTGATGTATTTTGCAATAGGACCATTGAGTCGCATATCCGGGGAGCCGTTGAGCATCCGCAATAACGATGCCTCAGTTTTCGTAGCAAAGAAGGCAAATATGGTAAGCATACACCGTGCACTAATGTTGTCACAGTCGATAAAACCCAATGCATATGCAATAGGGTCCCACATTCGTTTGATACTCATGCGGGTTCCGCCATGAGAGATGAACCAATCTGAAAAACTCACCTGTCACAAACCACATGACTTGTAAACACCACCTACAAAATCATCAACTACCCAAAACTGATGCAAGTAACTACTAATCACAAATATCTTAGTGTTATACACAATTATTGCCTTATAATTATAACTAGTGGTGTCTAGTGTCATAATCTTTCAATCTGTGTCTTATTGTTATGTAAAAAATTGCTTCATAGTAGCACAATGTGGCACATACTACAAGAAAACAAGACAATCATACAATTACAACACATACATTAGGAATTTGCGATGTAATTTCAACATTTTATTGTTTCTAAAAAATAATTTCGCCTCTGGAAGTTTGTATAATACCACATCTAAGTCCCGGATGTTGCGCATGGCACCCTCAGGATCAACTAGAGCTCGAACAACTGGACTTGTTGCGAGAGCCAATGCATTTGCTGCCTTGTCACCAAGCTGCCACAATTCAATAATTTGTAAATCAAAGACATGTGAACTTTGCAAAATAATACTAATTCACGTCGTAGGTAAGAACTGCTAGAGATTCAATTTGAGGTGTAGCACCTTAATAAAGCCTACTTCACTTGAGACTACATTCAACATTGTGCTTGTTGCAGATGAACTGGGCTTGAATGGATACAAAATCAATACCAAACTTGATCACAGATCAATGGTCTGTCGGACACATAGAATGAACAAAAATGCTACATACTTACATTCAGCTGGGTGGTAGTAAGAAATGCATTCATGCCGTGAAGGGGTGCTCCCACAGGGAATCTGAAGTCAAGCTCTGACAGCACCATAATTTACATCAGAAAAATAAACCAAAAGATGCATCCCAAATTTGACCCCTTGCAGTATTATACTGCTCCTAAATTTTGTCTCCAGCATCTCACAAGCTGTCAAGTGTGCATTTACGCAGCATAGAGGAAACTAACATTTTGATCGACTTTAACAAATGGCTATCCATAACTTGGGCACTTAATAAAAAATATCTGGTAATTGCTTCCTTTACATCTACCATAGTGAAGACACAGGAAGTGGCCCTAGAGTTTCAGAGGTCACCAGCACATTCAAATGCCACTTAGTTTCAAAATAAAAGCAAGAAAACCTAAAATAGCCTTTGAATTCAACTGACCTCCAACATCTCCACCCTTGTTGATGAAAGTGTGAGTGTGGTCCTTGATGAGCAGATTGTTATCAGCTCCAACCTATTCCAAACCACCATAATTTTCTTATTCCAATTTAAATCTACAGGTGTCGTCCTAAGTAACAACACTAGTAAACAAATTTTAGAACTCTTATATATTGGCCAAAATCCTTCACTGTAGACCATTGCATGATATTCACGAGTCACAACGTCTCAAACACAAAACCATGTGAAATATCAGAATTGAAGCTATACCTTAGTCAAGAGCCGGAAAAGATTATTGTAGCAGCCAAAAAAGACATGCAGACCCATCTCAATGTGGTTCCCATCCTTGTCTGTGAAGGACCCAACTTTACCACCAATGAACTTTCGGGACTCGTAAATATCCACCTGGAAACAACAACAGCGATACCGTATTTTCCTCAACACTGCCCTCTTTGAAACCAAACCAAGATTAAGAGGCAGTCATCTAGTATACATAAGGTAAATGCATCTTAAATGGTTACTTTTTCCAACTAAACCAATTCTCCTAGGATATGAAACACACAATTAGCACAAGATGGTTAGCAAATCCAAATTGTAGCCGCAGCCAATGTCCTCATTATTCTTGGAGTTCATATCAATATCCAATAACTTAACTCATGAAATGATCATACAGATCCCCTCAGTTCAGTTAACTATTGAGCTTAGACTGGTTAATATTCTGAGCACGTAGTCCAATCTCTTTTAAACAAATGTCAATTTGGTGTCCATTTTTAAATCCACACCAAACAACGTACCACTCAAATATAGGTATCCAATTAGGATAAGTAACCAAATTAGGCACATCTACCTTAGAGTACAGGTGGGCATTTATGCAAGTGCCATTTACACTAGGGGTGATCGTACTTGTGGTCATGGTTGTGGTACACTTTCTTTGGTTCTAATTCCATGAAATGAGCACAATAAATGCTCACCGCAAACACGCTCTATCCCATTGATACCACTACTTTGCATGTGGCACCATTAGAGAGCTTTAAGGCCAAGGTCCCGGGAGAAAGTTGAGGAGGCAATCAGTTTAACTACTATCCAAGGTCACCAAGGATACTAATCACTTTAAATTCTTCTCGAGTCCAAGACCTAAACCAATGATAGATTGCGACAATTTAGAAGACTGATCCCGCCATCAACAACAACCACAAGGATTCACACAAGACAAGTGTGATAGCAAAAACATGTAGTTGTGGTTGATTATTGTGGTTAACCACAACCACAACCACCTATGTATTGTAAACAACCCTGCAGTTGCCTTTCCAAAGTTCTAAGACAGCCGCCTGCTGACAATAACTCGTTCATATGCACAGGTGCAACAGGCCAGGACAACACGGCCCCCAAACTTGTATCTAACAAAACATAATGCAATAGGGAAAGAAAAGAAAAGAAAAGAATTAATGACAAGTACCTCATGACCTTGTTCTAGAAGCTCAACAGCAGTGGACATGCCTGCGAGGCCGGCCCCAATGATGGCTACTTTCAGCTTGGGACCTGTGTACTTCTCCGGATCGGGTGGGAAAAGCCCCTTTGGTGCTGCAACCAAAATCCAAAATCCAAAACCCACACACTAAACAAACTGGATCCAAAAATTTACATACCAAGAACTAATTCCCCACATGCATTTCCCTACATTCACCGAACACAAAATGCACACCCAACTAACTACATAACCTCCTGAAGATGGTTGCTCTCCACATTGCTTTCTAAGCCTCCAACTGTCAAATCCCCCAACAAGACCCCTAAACCTTGACTTCACAAAAACCTCCCCAATTCCGCATACCTACTCCAACCATTCCCACAACCTTGTTTGGTCCGCGGACAGAGATCAACGCGCAGGGAAAACAAACAAGGAAGAACTCATCATGCGAGGATGAAGTTAAATTCCAACTATTTGTCGCTTAAAGTGGCAAGTAAGTTCAGGAAGACCTTTCTTCCTGTTGTGCTATTATTTATGTTAAAATTTATGCAAAATATTCTTGAACTCAGACATCATCAAGGATTGCAACATTTGTTTCTATCTATCTATATGGCATCTATTTCTGTCTATCTACATGCAAATCCTTGATGCCAGGAAAATTCCCAGGACAGAAATCCAGGAATAGAATTCAGAGTCTCACATCCCAAAGTGCACATGAATTTGCAAACTGGCAACCATCACAATAAGGAAGACATTTAATTTTTTCCCTACCTTTTCGACTCATATCCGAAACCATGCTTTGCAAGGAGCTCGAAACTCGAAGGCGCCTGCCATCACTGCTGCTGCCGACCCTCTTTTTCACCACCACCACCCCAAATGGCGATGACCCACACAAAAATAAAGAAGAAGAAGAAGAAGAAGGTGCAAAGGCCAAAGTCCCTCCCAGACACTTCCCAGCCTGCAGCATCAGCCCCGCCATATCTGCCCACCAAATTCCTTCTACAACCTCAAATCCCACAAATTTTTCAACCCTCCGGATTGCAACACAAACTTGATACGCTGGGACTCAATCCAAAAACCCACAACCCAAAAAGTTATGGAACCCCTGAAATGAAAGAACTCACTCACTCACCCCACAAAAACTAAACTTGAATGTGTGTGAGAGTTGAGTTTGGAACTTGTAGGGGGTCAAGAACCCATGAGAGCAAAACCCAGGAACCGAGAGGAGATGGACTGGACTTTTAGTGACACCGAGACATGCGAGAGAGTGTGTCTGGATAAGAGGTGTGGAAGCTTGGCAAGCAGACAGCAAGCCTCACATTTTTGGCTGGGCTCCTAGGAAAAGAGAGAATTAAATTCTCTCGTTTTGCGCTTTTTCCCTTCCCCTTCCTTCGGAATTTGGATTGAGTCTCTGCATCATCGCAACTCGAACTGATTTGATTCCTCCACCGAGTCCCTTGTGATGAGGAAGGAGTGAGTCTTCGTCATTTGGATGAAAATGTATGAAACTGGAATTTCAATTTCCATTTTTTTTATTTAATTCCGCTGTAATTACACCAACCCTCCGTAGGCTGCCCACAGGGGGACCCCACTGCTAGATCCAGATGAACCGATTGAGTTTGAGAAATAACTGGTTGAAGTTCGAAACTTCAGGAAAATTATTAATCGTTTTAGAGGAATTTAGAGAATATACCTCAATTAAATGGAAAAAAACCGAAAGATGTCAACATGTAACTGGTTGGACTTGGAAACACTAGGATCTCGACCAATAGTGCTCAAAGTCCTCTTCAGAAAATGTCTTAGGGTGCATTGTGACATTTTCTAACACACCCACCTCATTCAAAAACTATTGTATGATCTTGCAACAATACTTCTTAGGGTTCTTTCATTATGTGTAGAATCTCATCCCAATGAAGTTACGCTAGATAATGACCATATCGCTAAATATTGCTACACATTGACAATCGAGTGGATCCAGCAAGTGGCCACCTTCTACTCGCTCAGGTTCACAAAAAGGTCATTGTCTAAATATGTATTAGTCAGTTGGGATTCCATTGCATGAGAAGGGAAACATTTGAGTGGTGAGCTTATGTCCATGAAATATCGCTTAGCCAAGTCTGAAGCTTTTGTGGGACCTAGAATAAAGTGGGAATTTTGTGCACATTATTCTTGAAAGATGCTTACCCTAGGCGCATATTCAACATTAAATCTAAGCATGTACCATGCAAATAAATCGCACCATGCTTATATACAACGAGAAGAAATTTAGTTGCAAAGTCAGAGTCATAAGAGGGTGTCGTATCTTGGGCAAGTCATTTCCAATTTATTTCTACCATTACAACATTCTACAATCATAGAAAGAAAAAAGTTGCAAGGGAGAGATTAACAATACTATGCACCAAGATGCAATCAAGAAAGGATAATTTGGTTTGGGGAGTGTAGAAAATGTACAATAATTTTCTTTTCTTTTCTTTTCTTTTGGGGGGGGGTTCCTCAATAATGAATGGAGATTGTATTGGAAAGTATACTATGTGCGCAAAGATTGCATCACCACAAGAGCTAGAAGGGTTTAAAATTTGTGACACCATGTCAAGGGACTCTATAGATTAATTATGGGATTAAACCTACTAAAAGAGAGATCTCTAAATTACGAGGGGTTTCCAAACTCTTTACCTTTAACTTACAAGTGTGCCACAAGTCCTTAGTAAAAATGTAAAACACGGAAGCTTACAATAAATTTTACGTGATAGGGAAGTGCATTGTGGACATGTTTAAGGACATGGCCCCAAATTCCACAATGCACAATCCGAAGCACATTCCCTTACATAAAGACCCTTATATTTATTATGCATACGGACTATACAATTGTGCATTCTACTAGGTGGCAAGACATTACATGCTAGCATAAATGGAATATTATGTTTCTAAAATGGACATGTATCAATTAAGCAAAAAGGAAGAGGGGAGGTGGGGGGGGGGGCATGTGTTATGACTTTCATTCACCTTCCTAGCATATAAAATTGCCACCCAAATCCGTCCTTGTTTCTACTTTTTGATTGAAACATTGAACGGTGCAAGCTATGTATGGACTCCTCCTCCTACTTTGGTGGAAAGTCATTCAAATGGAAATTCCTTGCAATACAACATATATGCCTATGTAGAGGATTGAGAACCTTCCGCAATAAGGGAAGTTGAAA
This sequence comes from Polytrichum commune, assembly GCA_950295325.1. Taxonomy (NCBI): domain Eukaryota; kingdom Viridiplantae; phylum Streptophyta; class Polytrichopsida; order Polytrichales; family Polytrichaceae; genus Polytrichum; species Polytrichum commune. The sequence continues at coordinate 68,567,664 of OX485803.1, forward strand.
TTAGGAGCATAATTTTAAGCTTGTTGTTCTCAAAGTCAAGAAAAGTATCTTTCAACTCAAGTTCTTGAGTTGTTCAAGCTCCAATTAGATTTTAATGATGTATGACTTACTTATTTCTGGAGCCAAATGAGATTAGGACGAGTGATTTCCATCAAAGAGAATCAAAGTATCACCAAGTAGGCCTTCTCATATGATGGAATGTTCTAGAGTTGAATATGTACCTAAGGTATACGGATGTTGTTCGGTAACTTTTCTTGATCGGACCCTTATATTTGATTGGTGTGTGGTGAGTTCACGATCAAAGAACAAACACCGTAAAGCAACATGCGATATTGGATTGTGTCTTCAAATTTTGTTAACTACGCCACATTTAATTGTGAACAAAATTGGGAGGATTTGTGTATTCAATTTATAAGAATCAATGAACGTACATTTCTTATAATCATAATTGAATTAGGGAAAGTCTAGTTTTGAATTCATTTTTTTGTTGATACTTCATCGTAGATTTGCTAACGCAACACGAATTTTTTTTGTATAAATCCAATTGGTAGAGGTTGGAGAACATGAAAAACAAACGAATAACACGAAGAGAGGGAATTATCATATATGAGTGTACCTCTCATTCATCCACCATAAGAGCCCTGAAATTGTATGCAATGCGTAGGTTACTTCTTTTAGATAATTTGACACCAGTGTCAACTTCAAAGACCCTTAATTAGTTTAAGCGAGGTCATTTGAGATGAGTCGGCAACAAACCTATAGGGGTCCAAGTTTTAATGTTGGATGAATGAGAGGCACACTCGTATACGATAATCCCCTCTCTCCGAACAATGAATGGGGGGAACCGGCTACTAGTTATAGATCAACTAGTTTGTTTTCCCAGATTACCAATTCAAATCAAAGCTCTAGGAAATGATCAAAACCATACTTTGGAAATCATCCTATCATAAGTAAGAATATAAGGAATAATTGAAGCATTTCAATGAATAACATGTTGATTCTATAGAAGTAAAGATAGCAACCAAGTTGGCTCAAATTTTCTCCCCGTTCATCGTTTCCAAATAACTCCCACATGTCTAGCGAGAGGGAACTATCATATATGAGTGTACCTTTCATTCATCCAACATTAAAAAAAACCCTAAATTAGCATGCAACCCAAAGGTAATTTTTTTAAAGTTTATTGGCATTGGAATAAGCTCTAAAGACCCCGACTTAATCTACTTGAGATCATTTGAAATGAACTGACAACAAACCTACAGGGGATCGAATCTTTATGTTGGATGGATGAGAGGTATGCTCATATACAATAATTCCCTCTCTCTCCTACACAATGTTCAGGGAGATTTTTGGGCATGATTGGTCGAGATCCTACTATTCCCACGTCCAACCGGTTACATGTTCAGATCTTTCCTTTTTTCTTTATGAACATGAAGTATATTCTCTAAAGTCCTCTAAAATGATTGGTAATTTTCCTAAACTTCAACCGGTTATCTCTCAAACTCAACCAGTCATATGTAACTAGAGTCAAACCACCTATTCCCAATCAACACCCCGTCATAGAACCTATAGGGTACCATAATTTCAATTAGGCCGGGACTGAATTTCGATTGGGTCGAAATCAAAAGTGCCATGACACATGTCCCTGGATTTGAGTGCTAAAGTGAGGAGGAATTTGTCTCAAATGACCAGTTATGACAAACTCTAGACATTGGTAATATGTTCAGGCCAACTTTTGACTTAAAAAATTCACAATAATCTCAAAACAAGGAATAAAATAACCAAAAAAATTACAGTCCTTTTGATTTCTATCTTCCCACACAGAAAAAAAAAATTACACCACCTTATACTTCTCCAGATCTAGCGTAGAATCTCTCAAGTGATCCGTTATGGGCACCTCTACTAAAGTGGTCGGTTCTCCCCATTCAATGCTCCCACATACCTTACGTTAGAAACCACCTAATGTCAATGCCCATCTTTCACCTTGAGTTACTTTCTTGATACATTCACCCAAACTAACTTTGAATAATACCAAATATACCTCGAACCCGAGAAGTCCTTTGTGCTACAGGAAGGTCAAACGCATGCCTTGTTTGCACTCGGCTAGTATTTGGGGATCCACTTTACGATTTAGTAAGGCAAGTGGAAGCCGCCCAATCACGACACAGATCGGAGGATCTCCACCCTTGATTTGGTGCCATGGTTTTGAGGATTAGGATCCGAGATCATGAGGGAACCTTCCACAATTAAAGAATGTGGTTGGATTTGTATACCCATCAATTGAATATATATATATATATATATATATATATATATATATAAACCTATGTGATCCGGCCGGTTGGGTTTCCCAAAGATTCGGCACACGAGCTTGACCAATCCCCATGGTCCTAGTAAACTAGAGTCCGTATACGTGGGTAAACCTCCATGTGTATTGGGCATGTAGTCCAATGTTTCTTGAGCATGTGTCTTCTTGGACTTTGTTCTTGGATCCCAAGCCTAACCATTCAACATTCATAAATAAGTGTGTAACATAGATGGGTTCTAAATTGTTACTTTTCTAACTAGACTATACCTCATGTTGTATTAGTGTTGCCCATTCTATTTGTCTTACTCGATAGTGATTGTAAACTACGGGTGTAGTGTCACCACCACCATATGTGAACCTAATATTATTTGTCATTTTTTGTTAGTACATTATCGGTTTACAATGTTGTAGTTACTGTCACTTACTAAGTGACTTCTCATCCAAATTGCAATCATCCATGACAACAATTCATTACGGAAATTGTTAGGATGTAGAATATGCCAAAAGTGAATGAAACTAAATGTAAATTGGGATGACATTGTTTGTGAAGTTATGGATAAGAAGTGTCATTAGAAAGTTACCACAATGACATAGAATACCATATGACACTAAACACAATATTTAGTGTGCTTCTCCCTAAAATTTTAGGCACCATTAAGATTAGTATTGGGACAAAAATTAAGATTAAATGGGACAAAAAATTTAAAAATTTTAGGCACCATTAAGATTAGTATTGGATCACTAAATTTTCTGTCCCATTTAGAGGGGTGACCCATTTATGAGGTCATATAGTAAAATCCTTAATACGTATGCAAGGTCATGCGCTTGAGACGCCTCCTTGACCATGAATTTGAACCAAATATGAATGTCCTAGACTCAGGTGATGACGTATTGCTGACATATGCACAGTGCAAGGGCACGGGTAGATCACTCCCACGGGTAGATCACTCCATTGTCAAGTTGAACACCATGTGCGACCAAAAAAAATCTTCTTTTGGTAATTTGCACCACCAAAATGGGTCAAAATTTTATCAAAATTTTATCATGAGTAGATATACACAATACCTATGACATAGTTAAAAGTGGTAACTAAATTTGATGATTTGTTTTTTTCATAAAACATACCATTTCTAACTAGAATGACACAAAATTGAACTAAAACAATTACTAAAAAAAATAAAGATGACTAAAAATTTCAAAAAATTATACAAAAGATACTATCAATGGTTATGTATATGTAGAAAAAATATCATAAATTTTAAAATTATATATGGCATGTAATATAGGGGTAGCAAACTTTGTCCGCACGTGGTGTCAACTTGACAATGAAGTGACCTCCCCGTGATCACTCCATTGTCAAGTTGACACCACGTGCGGACAAAGTTTGCTACCCCTATATTACATGCCATATATAATTTTAAAATTTATGATATTTTTTCTACATATACATAATCATTGATAGTATCTTTTGTATATTTTTTTGAAATTTTTAGTCATCTTTAATTTTTTTAATAAATGTTTTAGTTCAATTCTGTGTCATTCTAGTTAGAAATGGTATGTTTTATGAAAAAAAACAAATCATCAAATTTAGTTATCACTTTTACCTATGTCATAGGTACTATGTATATCTACTCATGATAAAATTTTGACCCATTTTGGTGGTGCAACTTACCAAAAGAAGATTTTTTTTGTTGCATGTGGTGTTCAACTTGACAATGGAGTGATCTACCCGTGTGCAAGGGGCGACTGGTGGATACAGTGTGTATGAACGAGATGAAGAGACGTGAGAGCCTCCAACCACCTTACTTTTTAGTTGGTGGGGTCCTTCTTATAGCAGCCATAAGAGTTCTCTAATTCCAAACTTGTTACAAGCCAACCCTTGGCCATTCAGATGGGCCAAAAGTTTGTGGGTCTAAATCTTAGTGTTGTGAATGTATCAAGACTTTCTTTTGCTCATTTGAACTTTATTTTTGTGCAATATAATTAATGGTCATTCATTCAAGGATTTCAATACCATATTAATAATCTCAAACCACATTGTTTGATTCTATGCTCGGGGGGGGGGGGGGGGGCACTTAGTGTATACTTTGTGAACCACCTACGTGACTCATGTTTACTACAAGGGTTTTCTTTTGTTTTTTGGGAGGGGGTTTAGTTATAAAAAATATGGTGTAAGACGCATTCTTCATACCCTTCTAGTACTTGTATTTTTTGGACCATGTGTTTATTTGACACCCTATCTTAATTACAAAGCATTAGAATTTTGGTAGTCGTTTAGGGTCTATTCTCTAGGCTACCACACAAGAATCTGACACAACAAAGTTCATAGGCTTTGACACACAACACACTATGATACCCAATAGCAATCATAGAAGAAGAGTTAGGCATGAAGATTTAAACACAAGACATCGCATGCAAAGGAGACGACGAGAAAAAAAATAGTTTTTGCATTATACTCATTGCAAAAAACATTGTGTTTTATTAAACAGAGTTTCATGACATAAATGAAGACATTATGTTTCAATGAACGTAGTTTCAAGTCTCTACACACTTACAAGCAAGAAAATATCCCAACAACTTGACCAGTAATACAACCACAGGGGCCTCCAAAAATCTAGGAAACAATGGAGCACAAAAAAAAATTGCATCAAACTAGACTATTCCATACATTGGAGATGAAGAAATGAGGGCAACAACTAAGTTGAAGGGTGGACGCTTCATTGAACTCCTTTGCAGCCGTCAACTTAGGCACGAACAACAACTTTAGTGCTTACAATCCAGAGAACAACAATGGCCATGCTCAACAACAATCCACCCCAAACTTAAGACAATGAAGGGTTTAAATTAAAAGAACTCACCTTACAAACACAAATGAAAGGTAATCCAGATGTTGGCAAGGTGCTCATGGTTGTCATCCATTTGGACCGTGGCTTCCTCACACTAGCCAACCTCAAGTAAACGACAAAGGTACACAAGCTCACAAAACTTTAGCGATGACATGCAGCCATATCAGAGGTGCTCAAGGATATCATGCTCCAACACCCAAGACCTTGCCAAGACATTCAAATAGGCATCAAACAAATCTATTGGGTGCTCATCTAGAGCCCCATTGAAAGAGAGGTGTTTGCAACACCAAGATGTACCAATGCTAATGCGTTGAACTCTACACAAGTGCCCAACAAACGCTGGGTGTTGTGGCTCACAAAGGTATTGGGGGGGGGGGGCAACTTGCACAGAAAGATTGCGTGGTAAGTAGGTGGACATTGGAGTGCCTCCCATGGTGACGTTGGTGTTGCCATCTCTGCCAACATGCAATTGATAAAGATCTAGAGTGCCTTCTCGTATGTAGGAACGACGTTTGGATCCTTGAAGGAGACCTCCAACACGTTCGCCATAGTGCCCAGCTACATCCCACATACTGCATTACTAGCTAGATCTTAGTAAAGAAGAGGTGCGCATTCAGTGGAAAAACCAAAATGCAAGTCAAGAGAACAATGCACAAATGTGTGCATAAGGTCGGGAGATGGTGCACTTACAGAAACTCGCCTATTGCCTAGTGTAGAAGTTACCAACATCATTGAGAGAGACCGACCGTACCTTCATGGTGTTGAATAGAATCTGCACCAAACCCACAGATGAGATGAGGAACATGATGGAGTAGACCAGGATCCCAATAAGTCCAATCACAATCATGACTAGGGATTACTGTAAGACATACATGATTGGGTATGGAGAAGAATAATCACCAGAAGGAGGGATCTAACCTGAATAATGTGGGTGATGAAAATGAACGTTAACCTAATTGATGACCTTGCACATGCCCACAAAAAAAAAAAAAAAAAAAACTTTAATTGGGAATACAACTTCTAAGATGCAACACACCTGAACAAAAAATGAAAACAAAGTAACATGTGCATGGGGATTTAGAACATGTGCATGTGCATTGGGAAAGGTATTCCATTGTCAAGGACAACTGCAACATTAGTATTCAACATGTAAACTTTAGTGTCTTGATTATATTACAATTGAACACATGTCAAAATAGAATTTAAGTCAACCCATGTCCAATCAAAATGATCATACTTATAAAAAAATTCGACCAACTTGTTTTGAATATCAGTATAACATCATAAAATTAGTCGGGGATGATAAACATTTTTGGGTACACACCTCTACAACCTCTTTCAAATCAATCGGATGTTTCAATGCTCCCCATTTGCTCCCAAATGTTTTCCTTATTTTATTGGACCCGACTGAGCCACCATTTTCTTTCATCTACACCGTTCAAGATGCTTGTGGGTCTTCCCTTCGGTCTCCCTATATTCTTCTGTGAGACTTTTTTTCTCTTTAGAGCAACCTTGAATGTAGACGGAATAATCATGGAATTGTGTTCTACAAAATAGACCCCAACATCCTATCCTAGCCCCACTATCCTACTACTACACGATGATGCATCAAAGTATGCATCATTATTGTTGAAATGTACAACATTTCTAACCCGGGTAAGTGAATCTTTGGAGAGAAATAGATTACCGTTCAACTCAGCCACAAGTGTCGACTTACATACCTTGTGAAGTTGTGACCTATATACTTCACGAATGGCACATTCTTGGTTGGGACAATGATTGCTTGGGGATGTGGCTCCTCTGCATCTAGCAATTTAGAGATCACCTGACGTGTCTCATCCTCCAACTCGGGAAGAGCCTGTGACCTAACTCGTTCCTCATCAACAACTTCGTCTTTCAACTTTTTTGCACTCATGAGTGTAACTCGTGCCTCCTCGGCAATCTGTGCAACATTGGCCTAGTAATGCAGATCATGTTGCAACACTTCCATATCTATATCTTCTTCTCTAACATGTCGTTGTGTTGGTGTATAAACAAAATGCTTAGGATCTTCTTTTTCAAAGAGCCATGGTTTATTGAACCGCGCTAAATTCTTAGGGTTGGCACCAAGTGATGGAGCCATGTTCAACCCATGAAAATCCTTATGAGCTTCCCTAAACCCCTCCTTCAGGGCGCCAACGTACTCATCGGTGGAAACTAGATTGTGTCGAGGTCACCTTCAACCCTCAGCCTTAGACGATGTAACCCGCTGCTGAACCGGTCTACATGGAAGTTACTCCCACCAAAATTAGACCATTCTAGGTTTTCATTTCTATGAAGGTGGTTGTATGCACACTATGCCAAATACAGGCTTTTTTGACTGGGGTTTTCGACTAAAAATGGTATAAAACCAGGTACTTGACTAGGACTACTGTAGTAGCAAAGTGAGTCAAATGCTTGTCAGGTCGGACCAGTCGCTTGCAACAAGTTGACTATGGTTTATTCTGTGGGCATTTCGTTCCCTATGCACGTTCCCAATGACCTTTTGGGACCTCGATTGGCACCGCCCTTGGGACCTCCCGTGTCTCGACTACATATAGTCAAGTATTGTTGACTACCAGTAGTAAACACGTAGTGCCCACTCTAATAAAGATAGTTATAATATCTTGACTATACCTAGTAAAAACTTAGTCATGTCAATAATTATGTCGCTTCACTAAGTCTAGTCATAATGATTTGTGTATAATCCAAATAAAACATAGTCATCTTTGCTACAACGTTCCACTATATTTAGTCACATTGGTGTGACTGAGATTAGTCAAGGGATTGTTCATGGTGGACAATCTTGGGTTTACCTTGACTAAAACTAGTCACACAATTGGCATTCAGCTGGCCTTAAAGATTGTCTTCTTCCCTACTTGCAATCGTTTTAGTCATTGTTGTCAATTGGAAACTACTACGCATAGTCAACTCTCCTCATTCACTTTAGTCTTGCATTCCAGATTCATGACTGACTCTAGTCAACCCATGTGAATTGTTCTGGTCTTCATTTTTAGCATTGCTTTCACAGTAGTCAAATTAATACGACTAGTGATAGAAATAGATGCATATCCATGTATGTGCAATCTGTACTACTTGTTGTAACAAGCTCAGCTGCGACATGCGCAAACATTCCATAGAAACAATCACTTGTGGCAATCCATACACTGGTTCAAAAAACACTTTATATTCAAAATAATCGTTCCTGGGTGTAGTCCTCCCATAAGCACATGCGGGTTCCTGGAACTAGTTCAAAACTAAACTGGTGGAGGCCGGCGCAAACATTCTGTGGGCCACAAAATAAACTGACCCACGGCATCACCGATTTTCGAGACCGGCGGATCATCTAGCATTAGGGGTTTATATAGCACATATCCGTCATCGTGGCTCTGGAGCACTGCCAAGGACACAGTTCCTTCAGCGATTACTACTCCGTGCAAAGTCCCCCCCGGAAGAGTCGTGACCCTCCCTTCCCCTACTAGAAGAGATTCCTCGTCGACTCCTATTCCCATGATCTGTACTACGTCTCCTGCTACAAAGGGTTGCATTGCTTCAACCTCCTTCAATGTTTCTTTCTCCTACAAAGAAATTGACATGCTGAGGAGTTAGTATGAGCTACAACCATGGATACATAACTTGTCATTTGATTACTAATAGGGGTGACATTCAAAAAGTCAATCATTGTCAACTGCCAGTAGTAAACATGTAGTGCCCACCCTGCTAAATATATTTACGACATGTTGACTAGACCTAGTCAAGCATTAGTCTAGACCTAGTCACTGGTTAGTCAACCACTAGTCACTGGTTAGTCAACCATGAGTCACTGGTTAGTCAACCATTAGTCACTGGTTAGTCAACCATGAGTCACTGGTTAGTCCAACATTAGTCACTGGTTAGTCCAACATTAGTCACTAGTTAGTCAAGCATTAGTCAATTGCTAGTCAAGCATTAGTCAAACATAGACTAGAGATGCCCATTATATTGGTTAGACAAGCATTAGACAAGCATTAAGACAAGCATTAGACAAGCATGTATCAAACATAAGCCAAGCATAAGTCATTGTCCTACCTTTGAGATTTTTGATGCGCTTTTCTTGGGGAGCCGCTTCTTGCCAATCTTCTCCGATTCCTTTTCCACTACATGCTTGGCTCGTAATTTGCGGGGCATTTGCGGTGACTGCATTCCAACCTGTAGCTTTTGCAACTCCGTGGCCCGCGCCCTCTTCTTCGGAGTGAATGCAACATCGCTGGCCACCTTCTCCCTGGAGCCGGAGCTTACCTCCTGATCGTTCTGAGTCTCCAACTCTGCAACCTCCTGCGCAGTGGGACCTTCGTCTTCTGCCTTCCGTTTCTTTCCCTGTTCAAAGTATCCACCCCAGTAGCATTTAGTCTAGCAAATTTATATCACTCCAAAGCTAGCCAACTTTGCGCTAAGAATGAACTTCACATTTCATACTCGAGTGCTCAACAACATAAGCTACTATTACTCAGGACATGATCTCTACTTTACTATGTTGTCGTCACAAACTCTATGTTCAGAATGTCTTTGTAGTCACCTCTTGCTCATGTGTAGTGTGTGCGTGTACCACATGAGCTTCGTTAATTTGAGGAGTATCTTCTCTTGAATGTCCCTTGGATTTTGGTGAGGCCAAATTCTGGTTTGGGAACTACACAACATGGGCAACAATACAACCTTAATGTTTAGGATTTGGCAGTCATAGCACGTGAACTCTACCAATGCATTTAAACCAAGTTGAGGTTTGGAATTAAAAACGTACCGAGTTGGGCAAGCACTCGGTGCTACACGTGTTCGGAGTTGACTGCAGTTGCTCGAAAGACGAAGGCTGCTGAACATTGGATGTAGTAGGGTTTGGAACAGCTGGTATGTTTAGTGCTGTCATAATTGCCTTCATACTTGCCTCCATCCCAGCCATTCGGGTATAGAAGTCGCGTTTCATCGACTTAAATTCCATTGCCAGGGACGTCGACGGCTCCTGCACTCCGCTTCCGCTACCAGAAATGTGGGACACATTTGGCGTGCCTGCCGGCTGCTTCTTGCGAGATTTTTGGCGTAGCATCTCCAACTCTATCTCCTCGCAGCTTGGATCCCGTTGCAACTCTGCTGCCTGCACCAAGACCCTCTTGCATTGCATTCCATTAATCAGACATGAACATAGTTACAGAGTTCCATATATTTGCATAAACAAGTCCTGAAGTGCTGAGGAACTTTAGAACTAGTTGACTACCACTACAGAAATGGTTGACTAGAACATTACTACCAGGTCTGTGAATGATGACTATAGTATTACTAGGACTTCACTGGATGTCTACTCGACTTCGGCTGGAGCCAGTGGAATCGAGAACGAGGGTGCGCATCAAGTGCAAAAGTCAGAGGTGTTAGAAGACTCGCAAAATAACACTCATAAAGCGAAGCAGTCAGTGGGCTACTATACGAAGATCTAACATCACCTGCACATAAAACTCAAGAATGTGCATACATATACCCTAAACACAACTCAAATGACTACCCATCTAGAGACACTCTCGGAACAGAACTTTGTGGTCCTAGACTAGACTAACCAGAATCGGGCCTCCTTGAATCGGGTGTGGAAATCACATTTTTGGCATTAGTGAAGATGAAATATAACAATATCAACAATGAGTAATCTTCTCTAGTATGCTGCATATGTTATAGTTACACTGGCAGAATTCATTGAACTTAGTTTGAATTACATAAGAAAACCCAAAAGTTGTCCACATCTAACTGGCTGGACTTGGAAACTCTAGAATTTTAGGAATAAAGCAACCCACAACTCCGGGAATGAAAAGGGTTGAAAGAAATGCGCAGTAATCTAGGTCTATAAAGAACGTTGATTCTTGCCTGACCTTGAAATGTCAAACTACAAACTCAGCAAAAACCTTATACCCAGAATCTCGGGAGAAATATAATCTCACTAGATATTTATTCCTCTAAACTTAACATTGATCGAACCTGGAGAACAACAGGAAGCAATATAGACACACAACAGAAAGTTAATGGTTAAATCCAGGGACTGGTGACCATGAAATTGTATGAGCCCAAAAGGAGAGGACGTGTAAATGGACTTATATTGGCCATAACCCTACAAGTTCAAGACTGCAGAAAAATTATCCGAACATTATCTGAGGAATTTAGAGAACTTACCTCAAATTCCAAAAGAAATCGAGAAAGATGAACACGTAACTCAAATGAACACACAACTCAAATGACTGCCCAACTAGAGCAAGTCGTAGTCGTATGTTCCTTTCACAGTATGCAGCGTATGCTGAAATCTAAAAGCAATCAGTTCTTAAAACTTACGAGGCTTAAACTAATTTCTTGCACCTTCTAGTTTGGTTCTAAATGCAGCATTCTAGATATGAATATTAAGTGGGCTTTGAGGAAGTAGACCATGGTTGCCCGAGCAGAAATCCAAACCGAAGGAAGGTGGATTCTTGGCTACAATCTTAGTTATTGGCAAATGCTATCAGGTATAATCTGAGATTCTGGGACACAACATTTAATTGCATGTGAAAATGCGGGGTCCAGGTGACAGTGGTTTACCTGGACTAGGGAGGTACCTCTGTACTGCTCATCAGATTGTCATCGTTTCTTAGGCTTCGTCATCAAAAGCGACGTCACGTAGGTTCACATGTAAACTTACAAGGAGTCAAAGATGAGTAGCTAAGTGAACATGTTGATTAAAGTCCTTTTAAGCTGGATTGAACTCTTCCAGGCGAGAGCAAGGCTAGCAGAAGAGGAACTTCAGCGGGGGAGAACAAAACTAATGTAAGCAACTGTACCATTAAAAATGTCTATGTGCTCACTTCAGTTGCATCACAAGAGAAGTTCTCTTAAATCCCATATTGACTGCATTTCACCTTCAACGTCCTAAATCCATTATATCCGTGCACTTCCACTTAGCAAATAAACAATTGATTAGGATTTCATTCCCGAATTGGAACTGTGAATAAAGCATGTAATTACCTTGGAAGCCAAAAACATTACGGAGGCTACCGCACTCCACCACTCTAAAGATTGAGTTGGTTTGAAGCCATCATGATATAGTTTTAGCCTTATTAGCCTTATGGGTTCCAAGATTTTAACGTCAATTTCATAACATTGCATGACAAAGTACTCGTTAGCATGGAGGTTATAATTTTTGTGAGTTCCCATTACAATTGTACAATTTAATATACTTTGGGTGATGTCTTTTAATTTTGAAAATTTTCAGACACAACCAAACTCATAAAGGTTGATTCTATGTAATCAAGCATATTTAGCCTAATTGCGCTTGATGAACCTAATCAAGCCTAATCAAAACTGATACTATGCCTACCTAACAAATTATGCCTAATTAATTTCTTAATGTGCTTAGTTGAGTTGAGTATGATCTAACTCAGAGAAGAAAATTGTTGTGCTTAATTTCACTTGTTTAGGCTTCATGATGCTGAATTAGGTGTAAAATGCTGGTTGGCAACTAATCAGCCTTAAATAGTTCAAATGTGTCTGAATACTTTTAGAAACCTAGAACTTGCTCTCAATAGCTTTCAAATACGGTTATGTACACTCGATTACATCTATTCATGCTTAAATAGTTCAAATGCATATGAACACTTGTGAAAGTAGAAGGCATCACCTAAACTATTACCAAAATATATGTACTAAAGTCAGCACACTAATTTAAGTTCCACTTTACAATGACAAAGATCCTTTGCCAACCGTAAGTCACAAAAATGAAAAATTCCTCAAATGCTAATGAGGAATTTGTCATGTAATGAAATGAAATTGATTTTGTCAAATTGATTTTGTGAAAGAGGCCTCTGTATAGAGCTATTTAAATGCTTCATGCATGCGTCCTCAAACAATGAAATTGTGAGGAGTTGTAGGCTATGTGGGATTTCAGATTCAAATATGACTAAAATATGACTAAAATATGACTAAACTATGACTAAAAAGCTACTGCAGCATGACAAGAGTAGAAACTTGGGAGGGATACTTACCAGATTTGCCGTTACCTCCCCCTCGGACCTGCCAGCATGGGAAAGTCGCTTCAGTTGAGCGCGATTTAGAGTGAGTGTCTCCGCTTGCTTTACCTTCTTCTCGTCTGCGATTAGTGCTGAGAGGTTGACCCAATGGTCTTGCCTGATGTGCTTTGGTTTCTCTCTGCCAGCGACCATTAACTTTTTCATGGCATACCTCTTCATCTTCAACTGTGATTTCAGATTTGCATGGAAGGACCACTCTGTGACGTGCCCAATGCCACCTTCATACTCAAAGGTATTATCCACCCTCTTCTTGATATTCAACAACGTCATTGCATTGTGGTCGTTGTAGTTGTCCACACTGAAGTCCAAGTCAACTACATGGCCTCGTAGGCATTTCAGCCATAAGTGACGGTTTCCCGCGCATGGATTTCCCTTCATATCCACTTCCACTGTGTAGCGTTTTTTTTCATGTTGCTCTCGCACCGGTGCTTCCTGTTGCAGTCGTCGTGTATGTAGTCGCCTCCGGTGACGTTTGTCAGCTTCCGAGCTGTGTGGAGGATCATCGAACTCTCCCCCCGCAACTGCCTCTGGACTAAGCTTAGCCGCAAGACGTTGCTTTTGAGCCCTCTGTACCTTCAGCATCTCCAACTCCTTGCTGATAATCTTTAGGTCCATGCTTGCATAGTCGTCCAGCCCAAGCTCAGACGTCCTACCAGAAGAACGTGAACCATCGAACCTCCTTGCTGGCGGTGGTGCATAATCCTCCAGTAGGCTTTCCTCCTCCAGAAAGTCATGCTCGTCCCCATCGTTAGATGACCACGTCACACTAGTCGACATGTTGCGTGCTTCCTTTTGTATTGCGGAGTCTTGTTGACTAATTGTGCGTGGCACCGCAAATTTTGCACCTGAAGGGATGGAAGGCTGTGAACGCGCTGAAGTGGGTGTGCTGTTCACACTATAGGGCCTTCTGGTGTCCCACTTCGCCGGCTCGGACAGTTCAGGTTTTCCCTGCACATGTGCATTCACTGACTTATTCCAGGTTCTATGCACATAACTCCTAGTTCTCAAGATGCTAAGCGTACTAACAGTTGAGATAATGCATAAGGTGAACCAACACCTGGCATTGTTTGCAGCATTAGAACTGAAGTACATACACGCACCTTTGCAGGAGCTTTAGGAGCTGGAGAAGTTGGCAACACTGCTTCCGAGTTCCTTCTGGACCTCCTCCCCTCTTCGTCTAATGCCTGTAGTTCCTATGCAGTAGTTAGTACTTCCATACTTTACTAGTACCAATTTAAAATGTTCAACGATCATACTAGTGTTTGTCACCTTCTGCACACAATGTGACAAGAAATAGTCAAATTATGCATGCGAATGACTAACATCAGAAGTCTAAGAAATCTAGAGAGGTATGTTGTTGCTCTTCAAACTCCCAACCCAATTATTATATCACAAAACAGACACGAAATTGGTACATCCAGTTACAAACACGAGGCCATGTTGCTGACCCAAAGGCTGGTTTATGTCACAGGCAGCTTCATGACAATAGTTTCAGTGGCAATATACCAAAATCAATGCAGCTTCTCACATCACTGCAATTGCTTCTCATGGGTCATGGGTTCTCAAGGGTCATGGGTACAATTCTGTGCATTGAAGTATTTCCCAACCCACACTAAATATCAGATGTCAACATTGTGGTTAATAAATATCTATTGGATTGAAAATAATGTCCATTTAAAACACTTTTAACCCATATGGAAAGGAGGTGGGCATATCAGTTGCAAGCATGATAAGTCCAATATTTAAGGGACACTCTACAATTGACGGATTTGGAAATTCAGCCTACCAAAACCTGAGTCTGGCCCAAGATTAAATTCTCAAAAGTAATCTCAGTCCAGGCTGAATTTTGCCTTGGAGGCTATCCTGAACTAATCTTCAACACAGGAAATTGGATAAATTTCAATCCAGATCTTGTTGAGGGGTCAGTTTACTCTAAAAGTAAGCATTAACCTGCACTTGAACTGCACAAGTGAGGGAGCTACGTGAAATGAGCACCTGAGACATCAATGATATGATTCCAGAATGGTGATCCATGGTCAACACAATCTCTATAAAACAAGTTTTTTCAATCACGTGAAGGAGTCACTAAGTCCAGCTGAAACTTCTAATATAGACAAATGCCTTGTAGCCCCTCTAAGAGGTAAACTTTCCAGAAGCTATAACAAGGAAACCCTTTTACATCCACATAAACCACAGACACTCACAAACATACCGAAAAGAACAAGTCATCCTGAACTGGAGAACACATCTCCAAATTCTTTCTAGACACAGAGACCTCTCCCACATACCTCGAAAACAGGAAGGCCTTGCACCAGCCACTACAGAAGGGGAGCAGTTACAGCTGAAGGGCGAAGCACATTGTACTGCACTTTGCCCTGAACATAGTACTGGACGATGTGAGCAACTGAAAGGGCCCTGAGACAGCAGCTGCTCCTGTCCTTTGGACATATTTCCTTTACTGTTTGTTTCATCATTTGGCCTTGCAGAAAATCGTCTAGGAGCCACCTTCATTTCTTTATCTGTTATTTGACCAGACTTAGAGTTCTGAGCAACTGTGGGGTTCTCAGTTTTGTTGCTTTTCTTGGATTTCTTTCGCTGTCTCCTAGGTGAGCTTCCACGCAGGGGTGCAGCCATTGGGACTCCAAGCCGAGCAGCTACAAGCTCACGAAAAGCTGCTATTGCTGCGCCAGTGACAAATTCTCACATGCAGCTAATTGTAGCTGCAAGCTGAGAGTCCCATTGCATGTGGCACCCTTACCAGAACATTTGCAATCTCTTCTTGCATGGCCACCATTCCCTTGTGGATTGCCTTCGGTAACACTGGGCTGTAAATAACTACATTCATCTCTAAGGGCAGCCATGACTGCCTCAGCAGCTAGGCATGCCCTAATGGCACGAGTTGTGAGGTCGTCGTCCTTTTCAGGTTTTGTAATTTCTACTGCAGTTGGGGCACAGCCCACCAGATCACTGGACCTGCCCTTTGGTTTAAAATTGTTCTCGTGTTGGACTGCAGTGTAGCTTCTATCAATTTGATCCTGAGAACTTAGCTCAATACTGTGGCCTTCAGCCATGAACTTAGAAGGAATAATAGGCTTGTCAGGTGGAGCTGCTCGGCCTAAAATTAGTTTACCAGCACCTTTCTTCTTTTCTGGAGGTGATACTGTGTCATCTTCCGATTCGGGGAAAATAGATTGACCGAGAGCAACGAGGCTATCAACTCTATCGACATCTTCCACTGTTATACCTTGCTTGTTTCCAGAATCATCATCATCTGTGTCAGACTGTTCTTCCTCAAACATATTGTCTATTCTCTACTCTGCAAAAAGAGTGGGAGCTTAGGACGTTAAGACTAACAAGCCAAATTATGTCCCAGTATGACAAAGTCACTTAAAGTAAATGACCTCTTTCGTAACAAAATTTGGGCAACTATCATTTGATTCCTCTTTCAAATTGATGAAGTACAAGTATATATGAACACCAAAGCAGCTGAAAAGGCTACAACATTAGTGACTAAAATTTAGTACCTGCTAAATTGGACAATACAGGTGACAGAACCAGAAAACCATAAAAGGGTCTCATTCACAGGCCTGGACCAAAGATTGCTTAGTGACCAAAATAGGAACAATGTATATTCATACACTTACATCTTGATTGCCATACTTGCACAAGCACAGAGGTTACAACCATTCCAAACAAAGCTTATGTCTTTTGACCACTACCGTCTGCAAGTGTGATAGGCAGCTATTGTGGTTTTCTCATCACCGCAGCTACACTAAATTGAAAGGAGTATTTCAGGTGACAGAACCAGAAAACCATCTTTGACAAAATAACTCGTAACGAGTTCAATAGGGTAAACAAAAAGAGAGACGAAAACTTTGGAAAGTCGATGTACTCAACGTAGACCAATCGACGCACAACCAAATCATTGAAATATTTCTCTATAACCCACTAACGGGCTCAGGGAATTAAAAATCCTAGGATAAGAATTAAACACGCCTTTAAACCCTAAATCTCTCAACCCTAGACTTTAGGGTTGCAAGAGAGAACAGGGATTGAGTAAAGCCCTAGATGAAAACTTACCTGGAGACGAGCTTGATCCGACAGAGAAGTCGGAGATGGTGCTCTCCATGACCGAGTGATCCTCGAAACCTCCCCCACCTGCAGTGATACCTGCACACGACCAGCTCCAAGTTTTTCGGGATGCCTGCCTTTCTCCGCCTTCGGCACTCCGACTTCAGTTGCAAGCGCTTGTAACCCTAACTCCTCAAGCTTCTTGTTGTTACTCTCTATCCTCTTCAAGCGAGCAGCCTCGTATGCCGTTAGGGGAACCTATGTTTCTTGCAAGGCTTTGCTTGGTGATTCGCCGCCCTCACTGTCGCTCAAGCTTTCGGTGCCCTCGCTCTTGCTCCATGGTCCGCTCTCACTACCGCTTATTGTGTCGCCCTCACTAGTCTCATAGCTAGCATTCTCAAACCCCTCTTCCGTGTCCATGACTCAACAACCCGAAGCTCTGAAGGAAGGGATGGGTGGTGTCAGCTGGTATGTAATGCATCCACGCCATTGTTGCAGGCTGTGTTTTTCTACTCCAAGCAATTAGCAGGTTGTTGAGCGCTGCCCCTACACTGGATGCCGAACACACCAGTAGTTCACTTAGGTGGCCGTTTGGGTCCTCGTTTGTTAATGTTGAGGCAGTAAGTGCGGTGGATGGCGGGGAAGGAAGGGTTGCAGTTGGGGTGCGGTGAATGGCGGGGAGGGAGGGAGGGAGGCTAGGGTGCTCTCCATGGCGGGTTCGGGTTAAGGGGAGATTAGGGTCATTGACCGTTAGTCAACACTTTAAGTTAAATTTGAAAGTAGTCCAGGTTGCCCAAAACCCAAACCTCTGCAGCTAACACTTTCCCATTGTGATATGAATGCTCTCAAAAGGCTTAAGTCTTGCGCTGAACCACTTTCAATTTTCACGTAATGGTTTTTTACAAATTATTACATTTAATTGCACTTAATTAGGTTTAATATGTATGAATACTTGTGAAAGTAGTTCTCATTAACTAAAATATTTTCGAAATTGACATATTCAAAATAACACAGTAATTTAAAGTTTAAATTTTGGATGATAAAGACCTTTCAAATGGAAGTCAGCAAATTATAATCCTCCATCCTCTTGTATTAAATTCCTCCTCAACAACAGTGTCGATCAGTGTTGTGAGGAAACATCCAATAACAACTGTGGTGCCATTGGCACTGGATTGGTGGTGAATTGGTGCAGTACTTGTGGATTGCAAATTGCAGATTCGCCCTTCCATTCATTCATTCACCTACAAGGAGAGCAATCTGGTTGTTGCAGAAGAAAGGGTTGCAGTAATCAATCGGAGCAAGCTTGTATTTTTTTTCTGTGCTTCTTCTTCTTCTTCTTCTTCTTCGTTGTTACTCAGTCTTGTGAGGAGACATCAACATTTGTAGTTATAGGAGTGCCTTGTCCATACTTGATCTGCACCAGGAGCAGTTACCTAGGTAGTTTTCTTGGAGGTGAAGATTGGTGGTAGGTCGGTGGCTTGGTCCTGCTGTGTCTGCAAGCTGGGGAGTCACCTACAAGAAGGAGGGAAAAAAATTGTGTTTTGCATTAGAGGCCAAGTAATCAGAACTAGTTTCATGTCCTTGGCTCCCTCTTGTGAGGAGTCATTTGAATAGACAGTTGTAGGATCAAGGAGAAAAAACCAAAATTGGTTGTTGCAGATTAAGGCTAGTGGTCTGAGCTAAGTCTGTTGAGCTAAATTGGAAGACATGGAGACAATGAGAGTGGTGTTACAAGTGCTGGAGACAATTGCATGTGTATGTGTGTGCATTGTAATGATCCAGCTATGGATGAGCTCAAATAGACCCCGTGAATCCTAGATATGAAAATATTCTAGTGGTGTCCACCAAATTAAGAGGTTTCACTTTTACCTTCGATTTCAGCAGGGTTTCTCCCGCTGGACGCACGCGCTTTTTTCCTGTCGTTGGCACTCCCATTTCCACTAGCTCGCACTCCGATATGCCACGACGATTATTCATACAACCACCAAATGTGCTTCCTCCTGCTGCCCCTAAATTTGGAGATTTTCCGTCGTTGCTGGCCTCCTCCTTCTGTGCCGCTTCGGTGACATATCAACAAGGACGCAACATGCTTCTCAAATAGACGTGTGCTTTGCCTTCGCGGTGTCGCTGGTGTGTCCTTGTGCATCGTCACTTTCGAATCATCGTCATCCTCGTCCTCGTCCTTCTGTTTGGGTTGCTCTGAATCACATACATGAAATCATTTGGAAACATACCAACCTGTGTCCAAGTTTTTCCCTTCTTAGAAACCATGTCCAGGGATATTTCTGGGCACAATCGGTCAAGACCCTTGTGTTTCCAAGTCCAACCGGATACATGTTCAGAGACCATCTTTCAAAATTTCTTTGTTTAATTGGAGTACATTATTCTATACATTCATGTAAAGTGACGGGTAATCTTCCTGAGGCCTTGAACCTCAACCAGTTGTTTCTCAAACTCAACGGGTTTATCCGTAACTAGCAGCCGCCGCTTCTCCCTGTTCATTACTTAGTAAGGTATGTAAGTAGGCCTTATGTGGACACTCTTCTTAACGCACACCTATAAATGAGGACAAGGGAGGAACTTCAGGGTTACTAAGTTGCAACTCAGCTGTGCATTTGTTAAAAAGCCAAACACTCTTTCGAACAGCAGGCTGCATCGTCATGTCTGAAGAATCTGATGCGAGTTTCACAGCATTCGCATGAGCAGTGCTCGGTTTTTTCAGTTTGTTGGAATGATAATTATTATTATTACTATTACGTGATGATCTCATTTCCTTTGCAGTGGGGTTATCCTTGAGGATGTTGTAAAGTGCGTCCACCGAAAAGATGAATTTGCCAGCGTGACTTGTCAATCTTTTGCCGCGTGTGCGGACAGCTGATCTCAATGAATGTTGTGAAACTCGAGCATCCACTCTCGGAGGTACCATCCTTAAATTATGTTCCTGCTTCATGAATTCAAAGCAAAACTTTCAGAATCTTCAAAAACTTGTGATAGGGGTTTTTTGTATTAAGATAGTAACAAAAAGAGGCCATGTGCTAAACCAATGAGACTGTGACACATTTCATATTTCTTAATATTTGGTCTCTTGTCATACAGGATCGCACTGTCTCCATGAGGCATCAATTGCCTCATAATTTTACAGATGGAAGGAGTTGAAATAATGAGGCTACATTTGTGAATACTAAAGTCAATTCAGCCCTTGCTGACACTATTCCACTTAAAAGAAAGTGCGGGTGAAATTATGTCTAGGTTGAATATACAGAGCCCCGGCCCTCCTTGAATTCTACCTTGAAGAGCATCATGCAACGAAGTTAGACCAGTCAATGATGGGAGTATAGGGCAAATTGGAATCAAAGGTGCACAGGTTTACAATGAAACATAGATTCCAATCTCCTCATTTTTTCGTGTCGGTGTTGATAGATGGGATGTGGTGGTTGTGTATCTTTCAGACAGTGAGGCGGATGAAGTCATCACCGCTATTTGCATGAAGAGGAGGCTTGTATTCGAGAGGATGTACTTCTTCATGTGTGCTGATGCCATGGAGGAGATTAGATGAACTAGACTCCTTCTTTGACCACCTAATTGGTTTGCTTACATGAACAAGTTCTGAATTTTTGCTTTACTTTATAGTAATTTAGATTTTTTCCTCCTGGGGGATTAAATGAAGTGTGGATGTTGCTAGGACTTAAACGTGCAGGCTCTCAAGGTTTCTAAGTACGACTGGACCAAAGTGCGGCACAAAAATCGTATAAGTCTAGTGAGAGCAACAAAGAAAAGCGCCGGGTTTATGAGGCTGCAAGACGCCAGGATACTTAGCTGCGCAGAAGGACAACCCTCTTGATGTCAAGGTGAGTAGTATTTCTAAACATTTGTCTGCAATTGACATAGGGGCAACATTTCAAGGGAATCATGGCTTTAGCCAAAGTTCTTGACAAACTGTGGGTATTTCTAAAACTTGACTGAAATAATGTGCGCTGTTGACTACCCACATCTGCGTTGTTGACTAGCCATAGTCACGTATGTTAATGTTGTGACTACGTGTAGTCGTACATGTAGAGTTGTGGATGTACAAGCAGCGAAAGCCATTGTTAATAGGTCGCGTAAATGGTAGAAATATATAATGGCAGTTGGAAATATATAATGGCAAATAGTGCCACAGTTGGATGCTTTCCTTTTCCCCAAAGTTGACTGGAAATGTTGCTATTGCCATTTTTGGCTCACAGTCGGGTTGCAATGTTGCAAACATGGATAATTGTGTCCTTTGTGATTTGCAGATAAAGCATGTGTGTTCCAAGTCCAACAAGCCCTGTGACTACTTATGTAAAGATTGTGGCCGTGATAGGTGGGGCTGCAATAAACCACCTTGCATATGTCCGTTGAAGTTGAAGTGCACGTTCGGGCTGGATTTCGCCGTGCGCAAACAACGTTTAAAGTGCAAGTGCCGCTGGAAGAACGGTCGGGTGCTTCCAAGGTGGATGTGCAAGTGCAAAGTGAGGGCGACTTGATTTTTGGTAAATGCCTATCAGACCTATGCGTAACGCAGCGTCGTCTCCGTGGATGTCACCGAACGTGTTGTCATTGAGGTTTTTAGATTCAATGCGCAAACTTGTATGAATGAGGCACTTTGCTTGTTTTTGAGTATGTAAACTAGTGTGAAAATAGTGCCCTTGGATCCGAGGACACCTTACATTCAAAATAATACAATGTTGGGGCTAATGAATGCTGGTAGGAAAACTGGCCTCCCACATCATTGGAGTGTGACAGATGGACAAGAACTCAAGAGATGAACTATTGCACCTACAACTCTGGGACCTAGAGGAGAAGGAGGCAAATGGACTGCACCTCTCATCATATCCCTGTCCCTGTAAAAAGTGCATGGGTGGGACGGTTCTATCAAGAGAAACCATTCGCAAGCATTTGAGGCATTACAAACGCGACCCACAGTTCCAAACATCAATACTGGTATTTGTTGGTATTCCTAAAACTTGACTGAAATAATGTGCATTGTTGACTACCCATGATGTGCTATGTTGACTAGCCATAGTCACATATGTTAATATTGTGACTACAAAATATGCGCATATTGTGACTACCACAGTTGGATATGCATATGCAGTCTGGTCTTAGTGCCCAATCAAGTACAGTACTAAATACTGATGAGGTTCCTCCAAGCGCTGTGGATGCCGAACCCGAGGAAGGCAGCGACGTATATCAGGATGCGAATGAGGAAGGCGATTTTGAAGTGCAGCGGATGATAACAGAGTGCTTTGGCCGGTTTGAGAACGACATTGGTGATAGAGAGGAGGATGAAGTACTTGAAGATGAACGGGAGTTTATGGCCGATGAAGGAATGGATCTACTGGAAGAATCTTCCATACCACTGTACGAGGGAAGCAAAACAAGCCGAGTAATTGCAGTCATTCTCCTTCTCAATTGCTTTGCCGTTTTTGGAGTCTCCAATGCATGCGCTACAGAATTGTTGAAGTTGCTCTCGGAACTACTACCTGTCAAAAACACTCTTCCGAAGTCTTACTATGAAGCTCGCAAGTATCTAAGACAACTCGGATTATCATTTGTCTCTATACATGCCTGTGTAAATGGGTGTTGTTTATTCCGAAAGGAGCTAGAAGGCGCCATGAATTGTCCAAAGTGTGGACAATTGAGGTTCAAATCGGAGTCAAGCAGGACACCAATGAAAGTTTTGCGGCATTTTCCACTTATACCACGGCTGCGAAGGATGTATCGGTGTACATCTCTTGCAAAATTAAATAAGTGGCATACCGAACGGAAGGACCGTTGTGGCAATGTGGAGTGCGTTCCGGACTCGAAGGCATGGAAACACATTGACTCCGTATATCCAGGGTTTGCGTTGGAAGAAAGGAACATACGACTCGGACTTGCTCTAGACGGTGTGAATCCGTTCTCAAACCAATCCCTGAGTCATTCCACTTGGCCAGTTGTGCTACTGAACTACAATCTGCCACCATGGTTGGTGACAAAGCGGTTTTTCTTGATGTTGGCCCTTCTCATTCCAGGGAAAGAGAGCGTGACATCTGAAAACGTGGACGTGTACCTTGCTCCTTTGATTGAGGAATTGAAGCAACTTTGGGAAGGCATTGAAGCAGTAGATGCATCCGCGGAGAGGGTGAATAGGAAATTCACGTTGAAGGCCATCCTCATGTGGTGCATTCACGACTTCCCGGCATATGGATTAGTGTCAGGGCAAGTTACAAAGGGGTACAAAGGGTGCACCGAATGCGGTCCTAGTATAACAACCCGACGTTCAGCTGCGTTAACGAAGAATGTATATTTAGGACATCGTCGTTTCTTGAATCGAACCCATCCATATCGCAGATTACAGAGAGCTTTTGATGGATCACAGGAGACTTGTCCACCACCAAGACAGCTAAGTGGCCGTGACGTAGTCCGTTATGCGAAGAGGAGAGAAACATGGTTGGCTGACTCCCCACGAAACAGACCAGGAGGGGTTAACGATCCAGTACATGACACAGGCGTGAAGAGATTGTCCATATTATTCTCACTTCCATACTGGCATGTGAGTGTATAGATTCAATTTCTGTGTGAAACCCTCACGACTCAATATAAGACTAGCAATAGTCAAAGGAGCACTGAGAGCTTTGGAGATTGGTTTGGAGGACTACTGGCAGTCAACTTATAGTCACATCCATGCATAGTTGACTACAGTCAAATATGATTGACTACACATAGTGCGTGCTAATGTAATAGTGTATAAAATATGATGACCAAGAGTACAGATATATTTCCACTAATGGGAGCCATTGTTTGTATGCAGTCTCTTGCGATAAGGCATGTGCTTGATGCAATGCACTGTGAAAAGAACTTATGTGAGAACATCATGAAGACAATTTGGGGTTTAAAGGATAACCTCAAAGTACGGATGGATCTAGCGGAAGCAAACATAAGGCCGGAATTGCACGCAATTTCTGGTGGTGCTGAGGGAACGTTGTTGATACCAAGAGCTCCGTATATTCTATCAAGAGCAGAGAAGGTTGTGTTTACAAATATCATCCGTGGATTGAAGACTCCTAGCAATTACGTGGGCCAACTGTCTCAAAGAATCACAGGAGATGGAGAGTTAAGAGGAATGAAGAGTCACGACTATCACATTCTAATGCAACAGATCTTGCCATTGTGCTTACGAACGCTCTTACCAAAAGATGTCCGAATTGCCATTATTCGGATATGTCGAGTATTTGCCCGTTTGTGCGTGAAGTCGGTGGACCCTTCAAGCATGACGGATTTGTTCAATGAGACAGCCGTGACTATGTGTATGTTGGAAAGGGTCTTCCCACCGGCGATCTTCGATGTCATGACCCACTTGCCTATTCATTTGGTACAACAGTTAGACATTTGCGGACCGGTGCACACCCGGTGGATGTACCCAATGGAACGGTACCTGAAAACTTTGAAAGGATATGTGCGTCTTCGAAGCAACCCTGAAGGCTCTATGGCACAAGGCTACATCATGGATGAAGCAGTGGGGTTTTGTATTGAATATATGCAACATTGTTGTGAAAGTGAGCGTCGTGTGTGGGACGACAAAGAAGAACCTGCAATGAATAGTGAGGTCATGGAAGGAAATGGGCGGCATAGGTTGTTGCCAGACGAATTACGGTTTTAGATACATGAATTTGTGCTGAACAATGCGGAGCCATTGCAGGTTTACAGAGAGTAAATCCACGTACTTTGTGTTGTTGCTCCTGTGACTACATTGTTAACTAGTAATGATAGTCATAAGCATCCAGAATGTGACTAAATGCAGTACTAGATATGCTGCATATGACTAAGTCTAGTCATCTTTGAGTTTTGGACGACTATTTTCAGTCATTGCATCATTAAGCTGTAATTATAGTGTCGTGGGAAATGAAATAATTAATGACTATAAGATGTGAGTGTCTGGTGCAGACGGCACGCTACAGAAATGACCCGAAGGAAGAGGTCCCGAGAAGACATGCGACGTCAATAGCGGGGTAGGAGATTGGAGTACCCAAGCAGCATGGAAGAGGAGGCCTTCACAACCTGGTTCCTTGTTGTAGTGCAAGATGAGATGAACCAAGGGACTGATGTATCCATGGACGTTCAAGCATTGCTAATGCCGCCCTCAAGGAACGCCAAGTCCTACAAGTCAATGTATGCGTACGGCAACCACATAAGGGTTCGAAGCATAGAAGCAAACATGAATACATGTGATAGTGGTGTGGCTGCGACCTTTTCGCAAGCATGTCGTGCGAGCAACAGTTCTAGAAATGTACGGACAACAAATTTAGAATACATAGGATGGGTGGAAGAAATAATAGGGGTAGACTATGGAGCGTTTGAGTTGATAGTTTTGTATTGCACATGGGTGCGAGCCAACCTCCGGGGCGTCGGAGCAACAATGAAACGTGACGACTACGGCTTCACATTGATCAAATTCGATCGTGTCATACCCTATTCAACAGACTCGTTTGCATTTCCCCTCCATGTGCAACAAGTCTTTTTTGTGGACGATGTGGAGAATCCCGAATGGAAAGTTGTGTTGAGGAAAGAAGCTCGAGGTGCAAGAGTGGCGTCTACATGTGAGAGAAAACCTGAAACACTTAGTTTACATGTAGGACGAGATGAAGACTACCGTGGATTGAGATCTAATATTTTAAACGAAGATGTGCAACTTGGCGCACCGGTGCTAGAAGCTGAGGACGTTCATGTAGCACTACAAGAAAGAGAGGAAGAGCCAGATAACAATGAAGAGAGATTATAGTGTGGCCTTTTGAGACGTCGTCTGATGTAGTCAAATTGGACTAAAACTAGTCAAATTGGTCACCATGGTCGTACCCAATGAGTAAAATTTTGTTCCCGAAGTTCGCCCCCTCGAGGTCCTCTTATTTTTTACTACAACTTGACTAGGAATCTTCTAGGAATCTTTTTTTACTAGTTGTAGTCATCATGTGACAATTAGTCAAGTTCGGTCAACTTGCTCTAGTAAAAAAAGCCTGCATTTGGCATAGTGGCATATTAACATTGGCTTCTTAGATGTGTGACATGTTCTTTTAATGCTTTCTTGAATTCTTAAGGAGTAGTTGACATAAGTCTGCAAGTTTATGTTTCCCAAAATCTAATGTCAAGGTTAAGTGTTCCTAAGAGCAAACTCTCCTAACCTTCTATTAGATCTTGCATCTTTCACGGTTTGAATGACTAGCAAGATATTCTTTTTCCTTCCCAATCAAGAATGTTGTATTAAGGACTTTTATAAATCTCTAAGGAGAAAGTGTCCTAGTCTTTAAGCTTATGTTCCCCTAAATCCTAATGTCAAGGTTAAGTGTTTTAAAGGAAATTCTTATTCTTACATACAATATCTTTTATGGTTTGAATGATCATGAAATATTCTCATTCCATTTCAATTCTAAGAATATTGTACTGAGATCTTTTGAGGTTCAAACATACTCCTTCACTAATGTAATTCGAATACACTTACAATTGTTGTATTTCTTTCCTTTTTGGATTTATGAATTTACTCTTAGTCCACAAAGTTCACATCCCTTTACTTAAGTGTAATTTCAAATTTCAAAGTATATTGAGTAGAATCTTCCAAGATATCCTTTGTTTAATTCCAACACCTTAACTTACCATTCCTAAGTTTCCTTAGATTGGTATGACGCGAAATCTTAGTGTATGCACAATGGTGATGGGATGTGGAAATCGCCTACTTGGCGGCTTTGCTCGAGTAGAAATTATTAGTTTCAATCCTTAGCCCAATGCAATGGATCACACACCTTTAGTCCAAAATTTGCTCAAGTAGGTGAATGGTGACTCAAGTCATTTTTGAGCTCAAGTGTTTTCTATACACAAATCTTTATGATTGATCACCCAAAGAGTTAGCCTCTCTCGGGCTTCTTACAATGATGAGTTTTCTCTTAAGTAAATCACATAATCTTTTCTGAGTCCTTGAAGATTTACAACTTAAATTAGCCCCACTTGATTGGCCTTTGTAAATGTTCGGCCGCTCCTCAAGCTTCTTTAGAGTCCATAGGAATTTCCGGTAATCTTTATATATTTTCTCTAATTTTGTCCATCTTGTAAATCCGAAGAGTTTAGCTCAATTCCCCCTTTTTGGGATTCATTTGGCCTTTCTTTGATCCTCCAAATTCTTCATCCCTACCATTCTAATATTTTGTTGCTCATTAGTTTGTTCGAGTGGTTTCCCACTTTGGTTTGACACTCCACAATTGATCGCCTCGTAGCAAATGAAGTGTGATAGGGCCCTCAACTTGGCCTCTTTATATAGTGTTTTAAATCCACCATTTTTCTAATTTCCTCAAATATCAGTCTCGGCTATAAATAGCTCTGTATATAAAAATAGCCTGAATTCAAACGTCCCAATCTAAATGCTATTAATCTACCACCATTGATATGTTCTAACTAGGTACATATCTGATCCCCTCTCCACTCCGCTGCGGGTGCGGTCCTTGGTCTCATGTGGCTCTACAGATTGTAGTCACTTAGGTTTGTTGGAACCTCTCCATTTGCCATTGGGTGCAGTTTTTCTCATATGTTTTCAATTTTGTTGTGAACTTTATTAAACTTGAGTCCATTTTCACCGTACTCTACCCCTGACATACAATTCAAAGCATTGGTAGTGTTTATCATGGAAACCGTACACCCTTTATAACCCGACTATGCACCCTATTTTCAACCAAAAAAAAAAAAAAAAAAAAAAAAAAAAAAAAAAAAACTCACATGAATCACTATCATTGAGATGTAGAGGAATAGGTAAATACGGATACTTGTTTCTGAAGTGAACTACAAGGAGAACTAGGAAGTGGCACAAAATTTGGATGTCTATGAAACATCGGTTACTCACAAAGTTCTTGGCAACATTGTGTGATTCAAAGTCCCCGGATATTTGATGATTCCCTGAGAAAACCATAACTTCCAAATTTGATTGATTTATCTATTTAAGAAAGAAAAACCCCTTGGCGGCTTAGACAACCCTCCCCATGATGTCCAATCTAGGAGATGTGAACGCCTCCAAATAATCCCCGCGGATGCCTAAGTACATCGCGGTCCCTTGCACTCGTTCATAGGGACTACTATCTCCCCAGTGCATCTTTGTTAAACACTGCCTCACCTTCCTAGCAACACCATTGGGTGGTGCCCCAATTTTCCCTATTCGTCCTATCAACATCCTCATGCTTCAACTAATGTTCATCTACACAAAATCTATTATAAGTGGATTGGATATGCTCAATGGAGCAAAGATTCCCATCCAATATGAGTGTTCTAATAGTGGAGTCCAATGGGTTGAGTAAATTTTTATTGTTGAGGTTGTAATCTTGGTCATGGAAAGTAATTGCATTCCCGTCCACATCCAACATTGCCGACAAAACCCAACTAGGTCACTTTACCTCCAATTGGTCTCCTTCAATCCCATTGTAATCGTTCAACATTAGTTGCCTTCACCTTGAATCATTGTCACTCACATGTCCAATGATCGGCGCAACAATTGCCTTGCATTCTTCCTCCCATAGCTCGTCTATAACGTCCCATTGGTTTCTCACCCAACTTGCATCAAAACAATTGCATGTTGCATATACGACTATAACAAGCCTAGGCAATTGGTCGTGAAGAGTATTAACTACAATCACGTTCGCAAAAACTCCCACCTTGTCAAAAGCAAAACTATCCATCACTTTATTGTAACCACTCTCCAACTTGACCATTGGCTTGTACATAGAAATACAAATGTGGTTTTCCTTAGGCCCACAAAATCTTGCCAACATGTCCCACTTGGGCTTATAAGCAACCTTGGATTTTACCTTTGTCTCATCCTCCACAAGTATCACGGAAACTGGTCCTTCTATCCTGTCGGCAAATTTAGCACCTTGTAAATATTTGCTATAGCCTTGAAAATCTCCCTATGTTCACCCGGTACAAATTGAGCGCCTTTTCTACCAGCTCTCTTTCAAGACCACCAAAATTTAAAGAAAATAAATCACATATACGTTTTTCATCGTACAATCGCATGGGGTGCAACAAAACACTTCATGTTCTTAGAAAATCTATGTGCTCGCCTGTCACGCACCAAGTTAGCTCCCACATCCCTCATGCAATCCCACAACGTCAATTTTCCTCCCATCACCCCTATTTGGTGAGCAGTAATAATATAGTTACAAATCTTAAATACATTACCATCTTCATCAGCATGGTTTGTTGCCTCCTTCAGTGTAGGTCTTTGGATTTTCAACCGGAAAATTATGGCCTTAGCATACCGGAGACGCAAACAATCTAGTTTGTGTTGTTGTGTCACATGCCTAGAGCGAGAAGCAAGTTCAAACCTGGATAGATATCAATGCACCCTTCATCATTTGATTTTCGAGACACTCGTCAACAACACATACGAGGTTGGGTTCAAGCCACCACTTACCCCTTGCATGGGGATCGTTCAACATTCCTTCAAGGTTAAGATCTAAGCATGTGTTAAGGCTCAATTGGATGAGACCCTTGGGATGCATTTCTCAACCACGAATGCAAGTTCTTCTGATAAGAAGAGGTCTCTGTAGAAGATGAGCAACTATTTCTTCCATGCTTGCCCGTAGGGATTGCTCATCCAGATGCATTCGCAAGTGTTGATTCCATTGCTCAACTATGTCTGGACCATCCATGGGACTCCTTAGATTCCATTCCAACTACTTCCTGGGGCCATTCACGGTTGGGGTACTACTTTTGGCCGTCTAACGGAAAACGGACTTTTTTGGATAACTTCACATGCTTGGTATGCTTAGATTTGTATTGTGAAGAATATTTTGGATCATACCTACATTTCATACTCCATATTGAGTACACTGACAAAGTTAATTTAGAAGGAATAGGGTCATCTAATATATCCTTTTGATTCCTTAAAGGACATTCAAGAGTGATGTCTTAATTGTTCACCTTAGGATCAAGGAATGAAAAGGACAACAAGAATCAATCGAAACGATCCCAAATTTTTTCCTCACACTCATCGTTCAAGTGTGTACCAATAGAACCAAATATGTATTGAATAGCAATTGCCCAACTTTACATGTGGCACCAAACATGTCCAAATATACATATACTCACGGCCACACGTAAAAGGAACGTCTAGTATTAGAATTGGACAAAAAAAATTTATATGAATGGACACATGACACTTTTACCAAGGTACCAAGATACATAACATGAAATAATTGACCACCAATGCACACCTAAATAGCAAAAAAATGCCACTGATGTGGCCTAGGCTTTAGGGTTTAGGGTTTAGGGTGATTATTAAATAATAATAAAAATCTTTCTTGATAAAGCTTATGAACTATCTACTTATTTATGTAAATTTATTGATCAAATAATAGTAAATCATGATAAAAACCAAGATCAATGCGACAAAGTCCTTAAGTCTTTTGTCCCAAAAGTAGTACCCCAACCGTGAATGGCCCCTCCTAGGAGGGCAGAGGTTGGAAAAATCTTTGCACAAAATACACTCAACCCTACACCAGTAGTGTCGCACATTTGGATTGTTGGGATCTCCAATCAAGGCAAAAGGGTGTTGCTCGGTCTCAACATTAGCATTAACACAGTCCATTACAGCCAAATCCTTGGAATCATCCTTTTATGATCAGCAAAAGTTAACTCAACATTCTCAGTGGTGTGAACCTTTGGTTTGTTGTATGGTTTCTCTAGTATATTATGCCTCCGACACCACTGACGATGGTGGGATGTGGACTCAAGGTGGATGTTTTTAAAATTAGCAAAACGGTTATGTACATTATTCTTGTTATGGTCACCGCTAGTTCCACCCGAGTCCTTGCCACACTCTAGACACCATAATTTGACAATCCCTACACTATTATGTCATACGAGACAAGCTTCCAATCATGGTTTGATTTATGCATAATGGCCAATTTGGATATGAGTTTCTCTTCGCTCTGGAGGCAGGAATTAACTTTGATTTCAACCAAAGATTTTGGAGGGGTTCATCATCAACAACGCCATGATTATGCACCATGATTCGATGCATCCCCTTCCTCGGAAATGCGGGCAGGGACTCCATTTGTTTCCAAAGTAGGTAGCACTTGTACAAAGTCTTGCACAAATACGGCATCCCCTACACGCTGCCGCTTACTACTTCAAACTTAATGACATATATAACACTGAAGATAGTATTTAGTGGCTTTAATTTCTTGTGGACTCTAAACTCATCTTCTAAATCCCAATATTCAAAGGCCAGTCCAAAAGTTCACCGTCCTCCAACCTTACCCTGAAGTCAACATACAACTCACCTTCGGTGGCCGCTATCTTACCGTACACCGTGGGCTCCTCACTTTCGTCCTCAAGGGTGTACAAGTTCACTTCGTAAGCCATTGACTCCGATCCCTAGAAAAAACCCTAAATCCTAACCAATTACCACACGTAGAAAGTTGATTTGAACAACACGTTTTGAATAACATAACAACAACGACACAAGATTCACAATGTAAAATTCGAAGTTGGGTTGATAGTACATAACCCACTTGCAAGGGCCTACTTTGGAGTTGAAGTCTAACAATGAACGATGAGTTGAAGAAACTGAATCAAATTGAACAATCACAAAGCACACCCACATTGTGAAAAACAACAACGAAAAGGATGATGGAGCAAGCCGCAACTCCATCATGCACCCCATAACTGAACCCTACACCAATGTCTTTAGAGAGGATTGGGAGGGTACGGTCAAAACCTAGCAAGAGAAGCACATGTTTAGTGAAGGATTCCCTAGCCGTGGCCAGATGCACCATACAATCAACGGATTTAGTCCCCACGCAACCCACCTCTAGACATTCATCCAATATATGGACGGAAAAGTACAAGTTTTCATTCATAATCAAACTTCAACATGAAGCTACTTCATCAGGTCCATCAACTTATTAAATCATGCCCTTTATTTTATATAATAGAAATCTAATGGAGGATTTTTTATGAACTCTATAATTTTTTATAACACCCATTTAGGGATTTACAACATCCTATATTATTTTTAAGTGTGTTCACAATTTTACCTCTTTTGAATTGATAAATACCTTCGTTTTAACTCACACCGTTTCTAACCTTAATGCCCGATCCCGGTCCTCCCCCACGCGGGATTCTATGGGATTTTTGATTCTAATGGACCAATATAGAAAAGTTTTTGTGCAAACCTCCACATTCTAGTATTTTCGAGCGTGCACTGCTAACTTATTGAACATGGAAAGAAAGAATGACAACTCCAATGTTGCCACTTGAATGAATTATGTTGTTGCTTCATTTTTGAGTTGCTCTTTGTCTATATGTAATCCCGAAATGGGCATTACAAGAATTAGAGGGCTCCCAATGACTTCTGCCTCCTTTTGAAGGTGAACAACGTCAACATGCACAAACAAGCCGGCCCAAACCTATCTCCCCCAACGGCAAGTCCCTAGGTTTCCATATGGTTGGTTGAAAATATCTAGTTCACCTAAATACCCCCACTATGATTGAATCTATCATAGGTGGCAAGGTGCACCAAAGATCAAGTGCTTGGAAGGTCACCCATCCAATTCAAGCCTTAGTCAGCTTAACCTCATAGTTCCCATGGGATTTGGGTTAACGACTTGGGTTTAACCTTTAAGCGCTTATTATCCATGACAATCTTTGTGAACTTATTCATAAGTAGTGTCATTGGAAAAGTTACCACAAGTGGCAATAAACACCATATGACACTAAATACAATATTTAGTGTAGCCAACATAATTAGGGGGAACCTATGTGATCATTTGATAAATCAGAGAATCTTCACTTTGACAATGAACATGAAATTCATACGAGCTCCAAAAATCATGAGGAAAAGTGGCTAGGGAAATGATTTGGACTTTCTAATCATCTCACAATATTTGAGTGTTTCATATTCGATGAGAAATGGTTGCAAATAGAAAGAAAAAAAATGTCCATTCAAGGCTAGTTTAACGTAGTTGAAGAATTCCAATCATGATCTCTTGCACAGATCAAGTTGTGAAACTAAAATGACAACAATCACTCACTTTGAACAACCACACGCAACACAAGAAACACAACACTCCTTTGGTAAGATGACTTCACATACATGCAAACTCAATTTTATGAAGGTTTTAGACTAGTTCATGAACCTTCCAACCAATTTTACTAGAGTGTTCTACCAATTTCATGAACCTTTTAAATTAGTTCATGATTCTTCTAAACCGACTTGACATGTGGCACACCTCAATTTCCTGATAGTGGATTGTTACGTTTAACAACTTCATGAATCTTCCAAACCAATTTCATGAATCTTTTTCGCACTCTGTGGTTTTCGTATTCTCAACTTCCCAACTTCTCGTCTCCTTGCTTTGCATTCTTTGCCTTCTCCTTGTTAATAGGTTCCTCTTTGTTCTATTTTACCTAGAAGCCTCTAGCCTTGATGTCGATTTTCCTTTGGTCTTCCATTGCAGTAAAACATTTATAAGCACATTAACGATGATGTACAAGCAATCACTAGAGACATGGTCCAAGATTGGATAAGAGAGGTCAATCAAAATTTCGGTACAATTAGTCGTGGGGAGTGATTAAGAGAAACTTATACATTATGTACCACTCTTTGTGAAATAAAGTTATATAGTTCATAAAATTGATATTGTGAAGTTGTAAATATGGGTACCAAATCATGAAAATCTTCAAAACATGTAGTGAAATTGGTTGTAAATTCAAGTTAAATTGGTTGTTTATAGAGCAATTGGTTTGTAAAATCATGAAATTGAGTTTGCGATTCCGAGAATTCATCTTACTAAAGGAGTAAAACTTACTCCAACTGCATAATCGATCCACAATTTGCAACACGCTTGAGAAAACCACATGTCGTGAGATTCCTAACCCCAGTTGTTCTATGTGCTCATTCTTGTGCTCTTGAGGTCGGTTCTTGGCGTTTTGGCACTCAATTGAAGCGTAGCAGATCGGAAGTATGTGGGTGTCATACAGCTTGTTTTTCATGTTCTCCGACTTCTACCGATTAGATTTACAAAACAAGATTTTGTGTTGCATTATGTGAAGCAACATCAAAAATTGGATTGAAAATCGGACTTCACGTGATTTAGTTATGATTATCGGAGGTGCAATGTTGTTGATCCCTGAACTTAATACATAGGTCCTCCCACCCAATTGTGTTTGGTATTGAGTATGAATTATTAATAAAAGTTGCAGACATAATCCAATCACTTTTGAACATGTGTCTTTATGGTGTTTGTTCATTGATCCTCACCGAATCACACACCAATCAAATAGAGGTGTCCGATCAAGAAAAATAACCAAATAACACTCGCATATCTTAAGCATGTGAAGGACTTGCGCAACAATGAAATGAAACCGATTTTAAAGTTTGGGAGGCCAAAAGACTTATGGGACTAAAATTCATCAAGATGATGTCAAACCAACTAATTTTCAAGAGCAATGGGGTGTAGTGGTCTCCGTGAGGTAGAGGTTGATATAAACTTGATGATCCAATTGGAAAAATGACTTCAGGCTCCCTAGTACTACATCCTCAAATAGGGAAGCAGAACTTGTCTCCAATGGAGGAGTAGAAGGGAAACTCCAACACAAAATGTGCCTCATTTTCAACTACATTGTATGAGCAAAAGTGGTCTAATTTGTTATATATAGAGATTGGGATAATTGACCACCGATTAGTTTCAATGATGAGTCTACAATTCAAGATGCGGTAAGCAACGATTTTGCAATGGGGTGGTGCCAAAGATTGCTTCAAGTACAATAGAAATTCCAGTCAAGTTTGTGCCAACTACCTTTATTCAAAACTTAGAAGGCTATTATAATAATTATTTTATTTAACCAAAACTTTGGTATGGGCTTGGTGGTGTTGCATTCAAATCTTTCCATGTTCAGTAAGTTTTTCATGCATGCTTGGTGTCGGTGTGGAGGTTTGAACACCCCCTGTAGGTTGAGGGTTTAGTATCCTCACATTGCTAATTCAACATTTAGCTGAGGGGCAACTAACATCGATGCAACTCAAAGCCACTTCACACACGAGCCAAGAGCCGTGACCATGAAATTGTGAGAGCCCAAAAGAAAGTGTCCGAAGGCCGTCCCAACACACCTCCAAAATCATGTAGTGTGGTCACAAACCCTCAAGTGTCGTGTGAAGTCATATGTGACTGGGCCCTCAACCAAATGCTATTTCAATGAATTTCTATTCATGTGGGTCCGCACACATGATAAAATAGAATAAATCAACGGTTGTGAGCTTTCCAAGTGCCATAGTCTCCCGGTTTTGTATTAAACCTACCTCTAAGAGGTGATTTTTGAAAATAGTCCAAGTGACCATGAAACATGTTCCAATTGATGCCATGCAGGAATCCATGTGCACTTTACATCCATCTTGCATTCACATACTCTGTTGGTCCCTCAAGCGTAATGTGAAGCAAACTTGGACCGGCTCCGCCTTTTCCACCAATGAGAGTGCTTGAAGTGTAATGGTCATGGGCTCTCAGCCTCGTGTGTGAAGTGGCCCTCACATTTCATCATTTTAGATCTTGCAACTATCGCATATAGGAACAAAAGATTAAAATATCACCCCTATTGTTGGTAGGCACTTTCATTCAACATTGAGGTTTATTGTGATTGATTCAATGGGAAATTATCGATGGGAAATCAACGTCGATATTGGATCTAGAGGTTTGTGATGTGGTTCCAAAATTAGTGGTGGTGCAAGCTTTTAGACTGCAGGTCTTCTTTCTCTTGACTTTGTGTCCATGTATATGGGCTTGAAGAAGCACCTTCTAAGGTAAGTATGTGGGTGTTATTCGGTTCATTTTCATGTTCTCCACATAACATTATTCATCGGTGTCCGTACATTGAGTGGGGTTGGGAATAAGCTAGATTTTATTCGGAATTATATTTTGTTCATTCTCACAGCAGAGCACTGCATTGTGAATTCGGATTGAAAATTGAGGTTAAATAGTATACTAATGTTATTAGAATGGAATGGCCAATAACAACTGGATAATATTATGCAAACTTCTATCGATAAGATTTCCACAACAACAAAAAAATCATTGCGTTATCAAATCTACAATGAAGCATCAACAAAAATCAGACCTCCCTTGATTTAGTGATGGGTATTGGGAGTGCACGTTTGTTGATTCCTCAATTTTAAATTCATAGGTGTGTTACACGGGTTTGTTGAGAAAAGCACAGATCTCATTGTGTGGAACTAACTGTTCAATTGGGGGGAAGAGTACATTGAAAAAGTATTGAGCAGTTTCCTAATGTAGTTGCATGTAACTACATTGATTGCCCCAATTAGTATGTATTACTATTCGAAGTTACGCAACACTAAAATTGTTTGATGTGAATGTAATATTTTACCAAGAAAAGTTATTTATGTCCTATAATGTCCAAACAACCTATTTTTGTAAGTAGAAATTAAATTCTTGAGTAAAACATTATTGCACTGCATAATTATGAATGGTAACATGCATTAATTGGGATAATCAGTGTAGTAATCCTAAAAGTAAAATTAGAGTATTGATTGTAGCAATGTGGGATTACAACTTTAACAAGGTCCTCACAATTGTGTTCATTATTGAGTATGGAGTAGTTAATAGAATTTGAGCATTTAGTCCAATCTCTTTTAAACAATTTCCTTCATAATATTTACTCTTTTGATCCTCACCTAACCACACACCAATCAAATATTATCAAATATATGTGTTTAATTAAGAAAAGTAACTGAATAAGTACCCACACACCTTTTAGTTACTTCAAACACAATCTATAAGAACCAATTTCCATTTAGAGGAAATTTGAATTCTTTTACCAATATACCTCAATGCCCCATGTGAAACCTATTTGTGGCACATATGGGTAGGTGGGTCTTGAATGGTTACTTCTTCCAACTAACCCACTCCTTCTAGGATATGAAACACACAATTAATACGTGATGATTAGCAAATCCACATCAAGGCCATTATAACCACTTTCCTCATGATCTCTGAAGCTCATGTGAATTTCTTATTCATTATCAAAGTGAAGATTCTCATGCTCATTAAGTGATCATGTATAGGTCCCCCCAATCATATTGACTTTTGAACCTAGAATGATTCTCACATTTTGAGCACGTAGTCCAATCTCTTTTGAACACTTGTCTTTTGGGTGTCCATTCTTAGATTCACATTTAACCACATACCACTCAAATACATGTTTCCATATCATTGCAATGTTGGATTTGTGCACATGCACCTCAACTGCAAAGAGTTGTGGAGTTTGAGCACCAGGTGCTCAACTACACCAAAATATTGGCTTCACTTGCCATGCTCAAATTGGTGCAAATTGTCCTAAAATTGATAGCTGACTTTCGAAGCAAGCTGCTAACTAGACTAGAATGCTTCATGCTTTGGAATTAGATAGATAGATAGATAGATAGATAGATTTTTAAAACCCACTCAAATGCCACATGGACATTAAAATTTGGCATTGGAAATGATAAACTAGGGAGCACCTTATGGTATGTTCCAATGTTGGATCGGTATATAGGTGAAAGCATGATATCAATCATCAACATCAACACTAATATCATAATTATAATACCAGCCAAATCTTGATATTTGGTGGGTATCTCAAGGTGAGAGAATATGTGTATACCCAGGTTAGTTTTTGGGTCGATCCCAATTTAAAGTATATTGATTCTAGGACAATTTTACCTAGGTATGAAGGTTCTTGCATGGTTTATAGATCCAAATGGTATTGAAAATAGAATGTCATCAAATTTTGACTAGATTAACACCTTACTCTCAAGCTCACCAAAATCTATCACCACCTTGACGTACAAAGGGAAGACAATACATTGCCTTCAAAATAGCATCAAAGCACATATCAAGTGAACTTGACATTTGTCATGTTTTTCAACCTTGCCAAATTCCATCATTCTCGAGAAACTAAGGTACAAATCGGTTTAGAGCACAGATTGAACCCTATTCGAAATTCAAAACTTCAGGGTAGTTTCCAATGTTGATATGGTATATAGGTGAATGCATGATATCAATAATCAACACCACTAATGGTATCAAAGAACTTACCCATGGGCATCGAGAATTGTAATTGAGGATTTCTCATTCATATGAAACCAAAAGAGTATGGATATTTGACAATTTTTTTTTGTTTTCAATACCACTTGGGTCTATACACCATGCAAGAACCTTCATACCTAGGCAAAATCACCATATGGCATGGTATGTAGATCCGAATGGTATCGGAAACAAAAATACCGTCAAATATTCATACCACACTAGTATCAAAAAATGCGAAATCCACATTATAGATACCCAAATGGAATTTCTTTTAAAAAAAACGACAATACCAGACCAACACTCGCAGTTTCCTTCAGTATATGAGTGTTCAAGCCCCTCTTGATGTGATCAAGCATAGCCATAAGCACGTGCCAGTATGTGTTCACAATTTCACAGGTCTTTCACTAAAAGCGCAATCATGGTCTAAATTCACTTTGACATGAGCATGTTGTAGATGGGTGCACGTGTTGAAGAGGGACAATTACATGCGATTTTAAGTTTGTCAAGGTTAGTGAGATCGCAAACTGAAGAAACTCGAGTCTGCTCTTTCTTGACGATATGAAGTTGTGTGATGCATGTCTTTGGAATAATCTCAAAAAACTGCACTTTCTTTAAGCATTATCGTACATAGGCCACTTACCGCTCACAGCCACTAACCGTGCACTTTACCGTGCACTTCACCGTTCACTACTCTACTGTTCACCATTCGTCTCCTCTATTGTTGTTTTGTTCTTTGACAATGTATCTTGTGATATTGCATGTGTATGAGCTTTGCTTTGAATATATCATCGGGATAATCTGCTTGTTTGAAGGAAGTTAAAATGCCAGTGGAAACATACAGAGGTAGATGGTTTACAACAATATCTTACTGCATAAAATTGGTCAATGGAGTAGCACACTAGAGTGAATCTCTGTAAGCCCGATGAAGCTCAAAATCACTCATGCAGGTGGAGCGAAGAATGATGGAAAATCCGGAAGCAGCTTGAAAAGGAGAAGGTAGCATAACTGAAGAAGAAAGAAAAACAAGAATGCCCAACAGATAATAAGGTTGAGAAAAAACAAGAAATGAGGCTTAAAAGCCAACAACGTCCAACAGTCGTGTTTGCCAGAAAGAGAGCTTCTTTTGTAACGCCTGTAGCAAAAGTTGAATGAACATTGATAGTGCACGGTTAGTGGTTAAGGTAGTTAGTTTCCAATGCCCAATACAGTTGTATAAAGAACTATGAAAAGGCCATGATTTTTCAATAAAAATTTTCATTTTACTTTTCAACACTAATATTAAGTGAGCCATTAATTTAATTCAAATACCAAATTTGGAAAATTTTGCTACCCACCTCAAAAAATAAAACATCAAAGTCAAATGTGCACGGTTAGTAGCTTGCTTACGATATATTATTATGAAAACAAGTCAAAGTACTTGAACACAAATGGAGCCTCACACACCTACCAAGTCAATCAATACATGAGATACATAGTTTCAAAGCTCTCAATGTTTTATGATCAGTTTTACACCTGTTCCGCAATCCCCGGCCCTCTTCTGCTCACCAGTGACTTCAAAAAGTTTGAGGTGTGGGTGTAATATTTTAATTCAATAGTTATGCATATTGGATATGAGTGTTGGTGACCCCTAATCATGTTTCCAACAAAGCCCAAAATAAGTTCTCGATGTATCTTATAGTGTTTCAAAAAATGACAAAGAAGAACATCTCTTTCGTCACCAGAAAACTCGTTCAATGCCCGACACAGATCAGCTTTATAAGGCCAAGTTGGCCAGTGAGAATCTTGTTTTCTTTCCCCTGCTCAAATGCATTCAGACCCCACTTCACACACGAGCCAAGAGCCGTGACCATGGAATTGTGAGAGCCCGAAAGAAAGTGAGTGTCCAAAGGCCGTCCCAAATACACCTTCAAAATCATGTAGTGTGGTCACGGATCCTCAAGTGTAGTGTGAAGTCATGTGTGACCGGGCCCTCAACCAAATGCTATTTCAGTGAATTTTCATTCATGCGGGTCCTCACACATGATAAAATAGAATAAACCAACGGTTGTGAGCGGTCGGAGTGCCATCGTCTCCCGGTTTTGTGTTAGGCCTACCTCCAAGAGGTGGTTTTTGAAAAATAGTCCAAGTGACCATGAAACATGATCCATTCGATGTCATGTAGGAATCCATGTAGACTTTACATCCATCTTGCATTCACATACTCCATTGGTCCCTCAAGTGTAGTGTGAAGCGAACTGGGACCGGCCCCGCCTTTTCCACCAATGAGAGTGCTTGACGTGTAATGGTCATGGGCTCTCAGTCTCATGTGTGAAGTGGCCCTAAGAACCCCCTTCACAATGAACAAAAATAATTGAGTTTGACTTTACTTTCTTTGGTTCTATTTCTACGAAAAAAAGGCATAGTGATTGCTAACCAGCCCCACGACCACCCCTTACCCCATCAAAACCCCCTTACTCCGCGTTGTTAACTACCCTTGGGATGGTCGTTCATACTCACGTTGCATCACCAGAGAGCTTCGAGGCCAAGGTCCGGGGAGAAACTTTTAACATTATGATCCAAAGCCAACAGAGATAATGATCACTTCAATTTCCTCCTGAGCCCACGATCTGAACCAATAACACATTTGTGATCCTGGGAAAACCAACCCCACCATTACCCACAACCACAAGGATTCGCACAAGACAAGTGTGAATGAGAAAACTCGGAACCATGACCACCATTGTAGTGTAAAAAAAACCCTTGAGTTTGGGGATGGGGCTCCTCCCTAACGAAGCTAATAAGAAAGCTAAATTGTTGGTGCTTATCCTCACTATACTTTGAGATTGCACAAGTTTAGAAGGTGAACCCAATAAATATCTTGCCCGATCGAAACCCATTCTCCCATGTACTTAAGATGCTCTTATGAACCATCCATTTGGCTTTTTCACATGTGTCGACCAATGTAGTGAGGACATGTGGCAACATGCGCTGCGATCCACATACAGTGAAACTAGGCTATGATTGCATTTCCCAAGGACCACACACTACAATGTGTGGTGCTGGTGCTGGTGCTGGGCTCTTTGTAAGAATGACACTTCCAACACAATAGTACTAAATTTGGTGAACTTGACAAAGAGCCCCTCATGCAACTTTCGTATGGCGTCCCCAGTACAGGCTACATTTCCATAACCCTAATTCTCATTACAAGGCCATGGCGCTGTCTTGGTTTAATTAGTTGCTTTGGAGATCATCAGCACAAAGCTCCCCCAAAAAAATCCTAGGATATTTAGCTGCTGAACAGAGAAGATTCCATTGGACCTCGTCTCAAAAAGCAGGGTAGTGACAAAAATTCAATGGATTCTTCCACGGGTAGTGCTTACACCCCTTTGGTGTAGTTAACCTTAGTCCTATTGTTTGATTTCATCACAAGTGCATTGCACTACGGATATTAAGGCACCGACTCGACGTGAGACTTCATTGATGTTAGGAGAATGACCATGGAGATGATCAATATAGTGAAATGAAGAAAAGCAGTTTCCCACTTTAAGAAAGTCCCAAGAACCAATTCTCCAAACAGAGCAGGCAAAAAGAGTGGCCTCAAGCTTCCAAAATTCAAACAACCTAGCATATTGACTTCTACCATTACACACTCAATCCGTGAGAGGCCAATACTTTCCTCCGGCTACTAAATTGATGATCGAATTGTACATTATAATTGGCAATCACTGAACAGTACGAAGGCACAGGAACATCCAAAGTGCTGTAGGTCAAGCAAGAGCTACAAATTATTCAAGGGGCAGAATCACCTCACTGGAAACAAGATGAACAAAGTAGAGAGAAGAGGACTCAAACAGTTCTTACCACACTTTGAGAACACTAATCCAACCCTGTCAAAGAAAAAGTCTCAAAATCCAGAAAGGGAAGAGCCTCGAAAACAATGCACAAATGTGTCTCCACCACCAGGAAAGTGATTCACTAAAGGCCTGCCAAATATCAGCTGCGCGAAAGTGCACACTTTATGTACAGTGTTATAGTACACTTGGATGCAGTGTTAAGTAGTCTTACAAGTCTCAACTGTGAAATGTAAAACACAGTGGTGAAATACATACTCGAAATTTCATTGACTACAATTTGGTGTTGACTGACGAGCATGACCTGGAACACCCAAATTCCAGTACGGCCATCAGTCTTTTGAAATGACAGTCCACAAAAACTAATCGTGTGTCGACCCTAGAAACTATGAGCTGCCAGGAAGAAGATGATTTGGCACGTCACAATTTCAAGTGCAGTGGGACAAGTCAAATAAAACGGATCCATTGCACAAACAATACTTTTTTAAAATCTTCTAGCCAAGTAAGTTGCTTTTGAGGATCATGCAAAGCATATAATCTTGGTCTTGGATTAGAACTTTTCCAAATGCGAGTTAATCTCCTTATTTGAACCTTTCAGATTACTGTGAAGTGCCATTATGATGCCCTTGATTTAGTAACAAATCATCAACAGTCTGAATATCTACTTCTCTTACAACCCTTCAGACTGGACTGCAACCAAAACCCCCTTCACATATTTTATGCAAGACCATTTTTCTGATTTTGACAAGAACCACCAACAATCACAACAAATTGGAATGGAGTGTGGACCATACTCAGCTTTGCTAAAATTATAAGTTACATGTGTTTTGTTAGAAAATATGAGGTTCAATGTGGGCATGGCCAAAGACACAGTCTGCTGCTTCGTGATGAATCCACTTTCCAACCTCTGTACCTCGTAACCCTAATCCTAAAGTTCAACTAGCATACGGGGAAAACTAAGGCTTCAACTACGAGTTGATAACCTACCAGGGGCAGAGTAAAAGACACAGTTCAGTGTTCAGCTAGACGGCCCAATAAGGCAACAGGCGTAGTAGTAGCATCATGTCATCAAGTGCCCATCGCTGATGAGAGCTATCCACTAAAAACCTCTCCCTCCCTCTCTCCAATCGCACTGTCCAACTGAACCCCACGCTCACAGCAGCAAAAAGATTGACCCTTACATGTATTGATTGGTAATGTAATCTTCACAACAATTGCCCCTCACCTTGCCGAGGAGTAAGGATTGTGCATCACTGAATCCAATTTCGTCGGGATTCAGAGTGATGAATTAAGCGTAGGGAGGATCCATCATCGCCCACTCGAACACTTGCTCATACTGTAATGCGGCGCGGTCCCAAGAGACATCTTTCTCCATGCCCCTCTGCATCATCCTTGCCCATCCCTCCCTGTCATTTCTAAATGCAAAAATGGAGCCCCACAAGCATGCCATCATGGCCTCCTTGGTGAGCGGCGAGAACGTCCAGCCGGTGCCGGCGCCTTTGCCGTTGTTCGCATCGGGGTCGTAATTGTCAATTGTGTCCCTAAGGCCACCGGTCGCGTGCGCCACAGGCACCGTCCCATACCGCATTGCATATAGTTGGTT
This sequence comes from Polytrichum commune, assembly GCA_950295325.1. Classification (NCBI taxonomy): domain Eukaryota; kingdom Viridiplantae; phylum Streptophyta; class Polytrichopsida; order Polytrichales; family Polytrichaceae; genus Polytrichum; species Polytrichum commune. The sequence continues at coordinate 68,611,522 of OX485803.1, forward strand.
AAGACCACATGGCTCAAATCTGGATGGCATCAAGAGAATATCGCATCCTGCGGTAATTCTGTGCGCAACAGGGACACTGAACCCCACCCACCCCCGGAATTTCTCCTTGTACTGGGTCTCGGCCCACTTCATCCACTTCTCCATCTCCGAGTCGCCACTCCCAAGCATCACCAGCTGTACGTCATCCGTCATCAAATCAGGCACACCTTCTTGCACGATATCAGGCCCTTTCTGGTAGTCCAACCGCCCAATAAACCCAATCAAAGGTACGTCAGGCCGCACAGGAAGCCCTAGCTCCTTCTGCAACGCTGCCTTGCACTCGGCCTTCCCAGCCAGATCTCCAGCTTGGTAGTTCGCGGGGAGATGCTCATCCGTCGCCGGGTTCCAGTCCTCCACATCAACACCATTTGTGATACCATTAATCACCGCAGCTCTGCTCGACAAAAGCTTATCAAGCCCCCAACCGCCTTCAGGGGTGGTGATCTCCCACGCATACCCCTGGCTCACAGTTAAAATCCGGTCTGACGTCACAATTGCACCCTTCAAGTGGTTGACAGCCTCCCCTTTGTCCAAAGCATGCAATCTCGCCCACTCTGGGAAAACCCATTCCAAAGCACCGTACCACTCCGCAGGCACGCCCAAATTCGCATACGTCGTCGCAGGCTCCACACCCTGGTGAGCAAGGTTATGCACAGCCAAGATGCACCGAGAGTCCGTGAAAACTTTGTGGCGCCTGTACTTGGAGGCTAGCAGCACTGGAAGAAGTCCTGCGTGCCAATCGTTGGCGATGAAGACACACTTCTCACCATATGTATAGCCACCCAGAGGTAGAACAAGGGGAGCTTCACAGGCAGCATGGCAGAGCAGAGTGAACCTGAACTGGTTGTCACCAAATGACCCTCTGGTATCACCATAGGGAGTTCCAGTCCTATGGTAAGCAGGGTGATCAACGAACACCCAATCAACCCCAGCCCTCCATTCTTGGAAATACGCCACCTCGTGTGTAGCTCCGAAGCATGTAATAGGAATGCGAACCTGGCAATCGAAGGCTCCCTCGTACAGCTCATCCGTGACGCCGTTCATGTAACGTGGGGAGACTACCATGACGCGATGCCCTCGTCGCGCAAGCGCGATTGGGAGAGACCCGCACACGTCACCTAACCCTCCGGTTTTCGAGTACGGTGCAACTTCGGCGGTGACGAAGATAATGTTGTACAACGTGGTCGCACGCTTGCTGTTGTCGTCTGAGTCTGCGAGATCTTTTAGCATCTGGTTCTGCATCTCGCTCTGAGCGGTTGGATTTGCCGAGAAGACAAGATCGTTCCCCCCTCCTTGCGTTGGCCATGCTCCGATCGCCTCTTGCGCTGGCCGCACCGCGCCGCAGCAGATCTCCCGGGTTCGGTGAATCGAACATTGCCTTGCTATCCTCCCTTTCTTCACCGTGAACGAAGCAATTGCGCTTTTCGCCGCCACTCCATTGCTTGCGCTTCGGAGCACCTCCTCCCCTCCTCTCCTTGCTGCCGCAGCCGCTGACGCTGACGTTACGCCCCTACCGCAGCCCAGGTGCACTGCCGCCATCTCCTTACCTCCTACTCTCACAACTCTACAACATCAATCAATCTCTCACGCACAAACTTCTCCCAGTCCTCTTAACCCTACACCTCCCCTGCTTTCTCGACAAATTGCAAAACACGAACCAGACTCTAAAACTCCCTCGATCAATCCTCCGACACCAAGTTAAGACTCTTCGACACCCTTCCGATCACACAAAACTCTCTCGGGACCTTTCCCGAGAGGGACCTCACCAAGCAGGAGGAAGGTAACCCTATCTGCGTGCTTTGTGCACCAATTGAGAAGCTCGAGAGCTCGTTCAACGTCGAATCGAAGGAGCTCGCACCCTTGTACTAGAGCGATGCCGTCCCTGCCCCCCTCAGCGAGGCCCTCGAGCACACAAATCTAACCCGCTCGCGTTGGCTTGCTTTGCTTTCTCCGCAAATTGCAAAGGGGACGAGTATCGGAGAAAGCAGAAAGGTGAAGATGGCCTCCCGTCACCGCCCGTCACTTCACGATAATCTGCTCTGATTGGCCGGACATCGGACGGCTTCTGTGGCCCCAGTATGGTGTCTGTCACCGCCCGTGTTGACAGGTGGCAGTGTTCTATTTGTCCGATTCTCGGTTAGATCTGACGGTGACAGGGGGTTGGTATCTCTTTACTCTGGACGTTAGCGTCCCCGTCACGTGCCCTTCAATGCCCGTCACCTGGTTGTGTCTCAACTTTCGGTAAGTAGTCTTACATATATATAGACATGATGAAATCGATCTTTTGTTATATATACAATTAAACTAGAGTAAAAACAAAAGCATACTCAAGTCTACTTTTTGGAAGGGATTTTATATTCGTTCTTAAATGTCAGGTTATGTACATTTATTTTAGGTTTCAATCAATATTAAATTGGAGATCTTTTTCTTTTTAAAAAGTGTGAGAAAAAAAAAGTTTCATGACTTTAGTTAGCGGAGGAGTTACGTTCCACCTTAAGAACGCCTAGATCACTAACCTTATGCTAGGTCCATAAACGTGCACTAATCTCAACTTAAAATTTGTTTACTTTTCATTACACTTACTAAAATTCTTGGCATCTTTGTAGTAGGCCTCATGGCCTACCCAACTCCCTGGTATTATTGGGTAATGTTATGTTGGTTGTGATCATGTTTGAGTATTTTGGGTTTCAACATATTGAATTGTGATTGTAATCCATAATACATGAGAGTGTGAAATGTGTGTCCCTGTAGCATTCAGTTGTTGTACGTGCATAATAGACTTCATTAACTAGTATTTGTACATGTGTATTGGGTGTGGAAGATTTGAAAGGTGAACATATGACAACAACGAAATTAGAATAACTGGGAATGGTTGTTGAATAACTCTCCACATATTTTGAATGTTGACATGTAAGGTGGGTTGTTGTGATTCACTTGATTGTCAAATATATCTTAAATTCAATAAGAGGGGTTTGTATTCCTCTAGAAAAAAGCCAGTTACTCCCAACCCCACATCTCTATGATTACACTTGATAAGCTATCACTATTTGTTATTTTGAGGATAGATGTATGAGGGAGTATGTTTGTTGATGGAAAAACGAGCACATAAGGTATGCAAGTAGGAGAAATATCTTCAATTTGTGTTTGAAGCAAACCATGCTTTTTAGTCCAGCCTAGTTGGTTATTTTAGTTGGACATTTGTTTTATAACCAGGACCATTTTCCTCTTTCTTTCAATGTTGACATTTGCTTTATCATCAACTTGCGAATGTAAGCCCAAGAACCACTGGCATTGCTTGTAATATGGACATCAACGACATTGTTGTCATGTAAACTTGGATATATGTATTCAAATCACACATAGCATGTCTTTGAGCAACGTTTTCTTTCGTGTAGGAATATATTTTACACTTCAAAATATTATGCTATAATCTTATTTCTATTTTAGAAGGAAAATTGGTATCAAAGAATTTAGTTATTTAGCTCATGTAGAAATTGTTTTCAATGTATTCAATACTTGTTGTATCATGTACTCCAAATCCATTGAATACTAATGAAAACAAACATGAAATCTATCAACTATTCAATGCATGGTCAATACATGTATTCCATACTATCTTATTTGGTGATCTATCTTACAATCCTTACCACATGCCCTTCATACCCCGTCAAGTGGTACGGTAGATGTGCTTAATTCGGTTATTAGTCTTAACTGAACACCTATGGTTGAGCAATATATGACCAGATGTGACTCCAAAAACATATACCAAAAAAACAATGATGTGTTCAAAAGAAAGTGGACTACATGCTCAACAAATGATTGTCATTCCAAACTCAATGGTCAATGTAATTGAGAGACACTTATGTGACCGTTTAACGAAGACGAAATCCTTCACATTTATGATGAATAAGATATACAAACGAACTCCAAAGAGTATGAGGAGAGTGTGTAGGAGCTCAATTTGGATTTGTTAACCTTCTCATAGCAATCGCATGTTTCATATCCTCATAGAAGTGGCCTCATAACCATTTAAGAACATCTACCTTAATTTTCAAAGAAAAGTCGCCCGTCACCTCTCGTTTTCGTTGGATGCTTTTGGCCGTTTGGAAGTTATTGCCATGGCCGATCATCAAATGCCCTTCATTCCTTGTCAAGGCATCGAGATGTGGATTATTCTTCTTCCCTTAAAGGGCGTCCACTAGTAAGGCTAGCTACGTAGGACCTTTTGCTTTTGCTCTTTTGTAGTACACTAGCATGCGGAGGATTGCATTGGTTGGTGTTGATTGACAAATTTCAATATCCCGTGTACCATCCTTTTTTGATTTTTATAAAACTCGGTGGTTGGCAATTGAGGCTCACATTCGTGATGACATTCTTCGTGAGTGTCTCGTTATTAATCATTGTACTATTGGTATGCAGGGGCATCGCCATCCTTGATTTTCAAGATAGGTCTGCTTGGAAAATCAAATTTTTTTCTGGTGCATATTTTTTCGGGAGAAATATTATTTTATGTATATGACCTGGGCTTTCGGGTGGGTCCTTCGGGTCCAAAATAAGCCCCGCCTACCTGGACCTAGGCCTGGCGACACCCATGTTGGCATGCTCAAAACTATGCATGTCAAATTGTAATCTAATTTTATGTGACATCAAATTTTTTTTAATCATGGGTGTCAGTTACTAGGTACACTATATTTTATGTCACAACGGTAACTTTTCGAATGACACTCTTTATGAATAAGTTTTACAAGTACCGTCATCCCAACTTTACTTTTGGTTCATCCAAATGCCACTTGTTGAAACAAAAGGCTGGTATATTTTGCATCCTTTTTCTTTCTTTTTTGTAATGAAGAATGGTCACAGATGATTGAAACATGGATGCAAATCACTTAGTAAGCGGCAGTAATTGCTACATTGGAAATCAACATTGCCCAATTTTCTTCACAAGGAATGACAAATAATATTAGGTTTACATTTAGTGTTGGTGACACCACATGGGCGGTTTACAATTAATATTGAGCAAAACAAATGAAATTGATGGCACTAAATACAGTAATTAGTGCAGTTTTGTTACATGCGGGGTGGCTTAAATCCAAGGTCTTAACCCGGATCTCATGGGAACCTCCAAGGCTTAGTTCCCTAAGGTTGGAATAGTACAATGATGGGAAACCTTGCTAGTGCTCAATTTCCATTGTACCCTGCAACCTATGATCCACCCAATAATCATACTAGGCCCTAGGGTATTCGGGTGAACTGGGTATTTTCAACCAACCACGTGGGAACCTAGTGTCTTGCCTTGGGAAACATAGGTACCGACCAACTTGATTGCACATGTTCAAGTTGTTCACTTTTGAAAGAAGGCAGTAGTCATCAGGGGGCCATCTAATTTTCGTAATGCATGTTTCGGAATTACATGTAGAATCAAATTAGCTTGAGAATGAGACAACACCATAATTCACACCAGTGGTAACATTGGAGTCGTCTTTCATTTTTCTTTTTATTACACGTTTCGTGTTCGCTTCATTAGTGTTGAAGTTGTCATGGTACAACAATATATGAAGTCCCAAAAGATCAGTGTTTACGATACATGTAAACATATGTAAACAATGTTCACAATCAATGCATGATGCCACTTATGTAGTTTGTATTAACTAGGCGTGTTGTAATGTTTTGTCCTCCAGGAGGTTTGGGTTTGTGACGTCTATGTAAACTCATCCATCACGAATGAAGGGGCTATGGTAAAAAAAAACAAGTTCTCTACATTTTGAGGGGCAATTCATTCCCTCTATACTCTACTAGAATATTGGAACTATGTAATATCATTTTCGTAGTCAACTCCTCTAAAACAAACACATTTTCAGACTATATAAATAGTTTGTTGCATTTTCACCTTCACAATGGGTGAGTTTACGTAGACACCATGAATAACAAAAATCAATGTGGGTACTCTTACAAACATTTTGGACCCTGAAAGCTCAAGATTAGTGTATATTAACTAGAGTGGTAGGCTTCGTCCAAATTATTAAAAAAAAAAACATGATTAGAGCTTGGATAATTATATGGTTACTTTTATATGAGCTAACTTTGAAGTTAAAAATGTGTGTTCACTACAAACTACACAATGCGCTCTACCACACCAAGGTTAGCATAACATTATTTAGATGAGTCAATACGGTGGGTAGAGATGGGAATAAGCCATATTTTACTTGGAATTATGCTGTGTTTATTCTTACAACAGAGCGATGTACTGACAAATTTAACCTAAAAAGCTTGGGTGAAGCAATGCTAGTATTGAACGACTAATAGTAATTAATTAATTTTATGAAGTTAGATGTATGTCATTTATAAAGGTATTGCTCAAAATGATGATTTTGGTGAAAGCAATGATGCAATTAAATATTTAAAGATCTTGTAGATATTTACATAAATTTATCAAGGGCCTTTATAACAAATGATATCGAGGTCCTTCCAATAAGAGGGCCCCTGTTGGGTGCCAACATGCCACATGGGAGCATGCACAGGGGGCACCTAGTGTAAAATTTTGCATATATGTACAATATCCAACATATTGTGTGTGTGTGTGTGTGTGTGTGTGTGTGTTGGGGGGGGGGGGGGAGTTGATTTTTTTGGCATACATTTTGAGGACCCTATAATCACTTAATATTGGAATTCAAGCCTTTTGTTGGGATGGCATGTTAGACCTTTTATATCCATAGTTGTATATCTTAAGATTTTTTTTTTTGAAAGTAGGACTAGAAGTGAAAGAGGCACTTTTCAAGATTCCAATACACAAAAACATGGCAATGAAGATTGCTTTTGGTATACATTTATTGATTAGATGTAGTGTAAAATAGTGCATCACAAATGATTTGAGTATGAACCAATAAGGTATGGCATAAGCATAGGCAACTTAACCTCGCGTGTAAACACATTATGCTAGACACTTAGCATCATTACTATCCAATGCATACAAGTTGGAGGATGGTTAATATGTCATTGTCATGGTTGATAAAATTGAATTGAGATCTAACCACTTAGCGTCCGAAGAATCATATTGTACTTGAAAGAACCTCTAGCTTTAAAAAATGAATACAATAAAACCATGATGTTGTAACTAGACCCAATTTCTTCCCATTGGATGATGGTTTGTTTTAAAAGTCCACATGTTGTCACGATATTCTCCATTTTGATCCAACTTTCCTTTGCATCTTTTGCACCCTTCCTATCCAATAGGACCCCACATCCTTTGTCATTGCAACTCTACCCCTTATTCACGTTCCAACAACCTTTGTAGTAGATGTCTTTAATGGGATATGCATTTTCACAAAGTATACTCCGCGAAATGGTTCCAGTCCCAATACACAAGTAGAACTAGAAGGAGCAACACTTAGATAGTTAGTATAATTATTGAAGTCACGCACCCTTGTTAGCCACACAACACACGAGAGAGAGAGTGGGGGTGGAAATGAGCCCCCATCAGGGTTTTCGGGAGGTCATTTCTCCTTCCCTAAGGGTGTCCTTTAATCAATGAAATATTCAACGTTATGAATGAAGTAGTCTCACTATTTGGGATGATGGGAAAGAAATCATTCTCATTAGGCAAATAACTTAAGGTCTCCCTAAGCTCTTAATAATATACAACAATTTGACCTTTGTTGATATTTTTCAAAAATTATCTTAACAAACATTTGATTTTTCTCTTGGGATATTTGTTCATGAATGTTAGAGTTATATGTATACACCTAATAACTACACTAAATATGATATTTGGTGTCACCAATTCTAATTGTCTTGCTCATTACTAATTGTAAACTGTGGTATAGTGTCACCAACACTAAATGTTAATCCAACATTATTTGTCATTCCTTGTAGATTTTTTGGGGTATTATAGGTCTACATTGTTGCAATTATTGTCACTTACCAAGTGATATTTCATCACAAGTTATTGACGAGAGAAGGTAAGGTTTTGGCCAATGGATGAACTCATCCATCATCCATGACAATATTTGTTCACTTATTCTTAAGTGACGACATCCGAAAAGTTACCATAGTGACATTAAATTCCATATGACACTAAATAACATATTTCGTGTAGTAGGCTAAGTTGTTCTAACCTAAGTATTAGGTATAAAGGCCATCTTTTGTTATTTGTAATTTTGTTTTAATTTATAATTTTGAAAAATAAATGCTACCCTATGTTATATTCCACCCCCTTTTGGAAAATATTGGAAGTGTGCCCCGCCCCCCCCAAGGAGCATGTCCATTGCCCTTAGCCATCAAAAAATCGAGGTGTCTTTTGAATCGAGATGGTCTAAGATGAAAGTATAGCAAACTCCTAGACCATTTCTTCAAGATAAAGGATTTTTCTTCAAATGTATATGAGTTAAAAATAGTGGTCATGTTTGTGAAAAGGATAACCACAATTATTTAACTTTGACTTTAAACATATAATAAGCTATAAAAACTACATAGACGGCCTTCAACCTATAATCGAAATAGCATGTCACAAGAAGCAAGTCAACCATAAATGATAATGATGACCAAATTTACTACATATAATCATCGAGGCAACACTAGCATATTTGCAAGTATTCAAATTTTTGGAGCTTAAATCTCTCTCACAACATATATATTGCACCAGTCATAAGAGTACAACATGCATGATGCTTAATCTACATTAGGGGTCTTAGTCATTAACATTGCCTAAAAACTTACACATGTAAGTGAAACATACAAAAGTAACACCTAATAAGTCCCTCGGGGCCGGGCCTCTACAACATTTAGGGTTAACATCATAGAGAGACTATAGAACTTTTCTTTAGTCATTTAACGACTTTCATAGATCACATCCAAATGAGACGATGTGGAAATTATGAACTTGATTGCATTGGCCTCCTTGCCAAATCACATTATCTTGTGCACTGTCAGGGCCCAAGTGCCCAAAGTATCCGTTACGAACACTTCTACATTACTAAAGTCAGGGCCGATCTTCAAGGAACAAGCCCACCAAACATCGATCGCAGAACCAAAAGTTTTCAACAAAAGGAAGACACCAAAGATGCGTTGCACGCAGTCCAACATTAAATAAGATTGGAAAACACTCATTTGAGCCAAGAAAGGTGATGCAGTCACTTGGGGGGGAGTCAGTCTGTATCTTTATCTTTTCTACTTCTGTAGTGAAGATTCTTGTCTATCAAAATTGAGTAATTTAAGGTAGTGAAACCCCTGAGGATTGAGACAAGCCACAAGTTTCAAGTTCCAAGTGGCAGCACAGCACAATTTTGATCTAGAGGCTCTGTCAAGAGGCAGAAGGAGAATACTATTCTGTCATCATCACAATTCATTCCAACCACAAAAAGGGAGACTGATTCAAGCCTAAAGTTAGTAGCACGTGTAACTTATACAGCATTTTTGGGTTTAAATACTAGGCTTCAGATTCATACGGGTAATAATAGATCACATTATTTTAGCCAGTTTAAATGTGAGTCCACTCTTATCCAGGAGTGGAGTATGTTAAGTTAAGTTACCTGGTTGGAAAGCCTGGAGTCTGCATGGCCTCCAAGTTCCCACAAAGAACAATAGAATATCTCAAACTACATATACCATGTTGTCAGTGACCTCATGTATCCGTGGGTCAGAAATAAACGGTGCACCTGCAATTTTGATTCTCCACGGGTTCAGGCATTATTGCATGTATCTAACTGACATTCCTTATAAATGATGAACTTTGCAAAAGTATCAATACTTTTGTCATAAACACCAATACTTGTATTCGTACAATCACACGAATACATTCTCACATAAATACAAAAAATCTCGAGAAAAAAGTAGACCCCATAAATTGTTTTATGTCTATAAATCAACAACTCGATCTTCACACAAGAAAGAAAATTTTATTGCACAGTAGTGCCAATAAAGTTCAATTAATCCGCAGCAAAATTGCGCTTGCAAACAGAATCGCAAGCTTGAGTACAAGGGCGTTGTATAAATCTTTCTGATGGAGATGTGGATGCACAAGCCGAAAGTATGGCCCTATTAGGGGGCTGCCGTCACAGCTGTTTTTGGACCTAAAGATGGTCACGCAAATGGTCCAAGAGACAGGAATGAGAAGTCTCACCCCAACTCAATCGTAAAGTGATCCTGTGATCTTGATGTGCACATAATGCTTGCACTTGTTTCATCATCTCATCTTATAATCGACCTAACTATGTTCTCGGCAGAACTAATTGCTATCTTTTTGAAAGTGGAAGGATCAAAACTAAATCTCATCTATGTCTAAGTAGGCAGCCCTACATGATCGCCTGAAACCCATAAGCATCTTAACAAGGAATGTAGACCGCTGCAACAGCTGGTTCCAAACCTATCATCCATCACTATTTCATCCTGACCTTTACCTTCACTCAATGCCCCTACCAGACAGAACTGGACAACAAGAAAGGCTATAATTTTTCTAAACAGTAGCAGTTTGCTTGTTTGCAAAAGCAACACCCTTCTCGATGCTACCCTTCAACTCCGCCTTCAAAGCCTCAACGGCCTTCTTCTCATATTCAGTCAAATCGTTCAAGTCTTCCCCGATGATGGCCTCCACTCCAGCCTTTCCCAGCTTCACCCGTGTTGCAAAAAATGGCAACTCGGTAACCTGAAAGAGATGAAAACCTTATCACATTAGCTGTTGGCAAACTTGTAAATGTACCACCAGTACTCCCATAACTTCTGGCCACTTCAACTAAAAAGATGACAAAATTCGTTTTTCTAGATCCCTTAAATATGCACAAGTCAGATATGCTCATCCTGATGTATTTTGGGTCACGTGCCACTCAAAGTCAGCCATTCTAGACAATTAGTTGCATTGATAGACAAAGAGTATCCCCGTAGTTTGCACCTCAGATTGCACATAGGCACACTCATAAACATCAGAGTCACCATCCAGAGCACGAATGCAGGACTCAGCAAATCTGGCAGCAGCATATGCCTGCAAATACCAACAGGAACAACACATATTCAATCTCAATACTGCACACATAGGCACAGAAAAGCAACAGACTCACAAGTAGAGCATTCCAAGATTGTTTCAAAGCAAGGACAGAGGTTAGCAACATGTGTCTTTCAATGTATGACCACTGATGTCAGGAGTTGTAATCCATTCAGAACAGCCAGCTGCCATGAACAACCTTCACCCTGCTCCAACTATTTGAAACAAATGCACTTGCTTTAAAAGAACCATGACACTCACCATTGATAGGGTGGCAGAACCAGCACCAGCCTTTGCCTCCACAACCTCCGTACCAGCATTCTGGATGCGCACTGTCAACTCCTCAATCTCTTCCGGTGTGAATTCCACAGTGGGCTTTGTCTTTGAAAGCAAGGGTAAGATGGTGATGCCTGCATGTCCACCGATGACAGGTACATCTACATCAATCAGACCCAACTTCTTCTTCTCTGCCACAAAGGTGTTGGCACGAACCACATCAAGAGATGTCACTCCAAACAGCTTCCGTGGGTCATACACACCCTTGGCCTTCAGAACCTCAGCAGCGATGGGGACAGTGGAGTTCACTGGGTTGCTGATGATGTTGATCATTGCCTGTGCCAAAAAACTCAACAAATTACTGCTTTGTACAACTTCTCACCCTTCCTCTACAAAGTGGTTACTGTTATTGTGCATCCAGGTTGTTAGAACTTGTGCAGGTGATAAAGAGTGTGAAACCAGTACAGAAATCAAAAGGGCACAACTACCAGCAGCTAAGAGATAAGTGGAATCTCTAAACAACATATTCTCTCTTCTGCGCTCTTGTATACATCTGTGACCTAATAATCACCAGTAGCTTATGTGACAAATGCACAAAGAGGCTCAATTCTTGTCCGCATCACAAGCACAGCTGCAAAATGAACTGCTCTTGCTTACACAACCTCAGGGCCTTACATTGGGAGCATTGTCTGCAACAGACTCCACAAGAGTCCTCACGATACTGGCATTGATGTTGAACAGATCATCCCTGGTCATGCCAGGCTTTCGTGGCACTCCTGCTGGGATAACCACAAGGTCTACGTCCGTCAATGCTGCGGCCAGCTCTGCAGCTCCAGTGTAAGCTGAAACCTGCAAAAAACACACACATTCGTCAACATCCTTTGATGTAACGTATTCAGCATCTACAGACTAACCGTCATGCTAAAACAGTTACCGAACGACAAGCACAGCATTGTATGAGTAAAATAATGTCAAACTTATAATACAATTGCTGTTTTCCATGGCTGCTCAACTGGAATGTAAACAGTGGGTTTTGAGGCAAGCTGTCCAGTTCCAGTGAATCACGTCATTTATTGGACCATTGAAGAGTTTCGATTGGCCTATGAACATCAGAAGATATGGAACCGCAAAATTACCTGGGCAGGGGTGTTGCAGTGGCTAAGATCGGCAGCCACGCCCTTCACATTCGCAATATCGTACAGGCGGAGGTCAGAAACGAGGGGAGACATCTTGATGAGAAGAGAAAGTGGTTGACCGATTCCTCCAGCAGCTCCCAAGATCGCCACCTTGTAGGTGGATGCCCTCGCTTGACCTGGGGTCACCATTCTATCGACGTACCTGCAGGTTTAACAACTATATTGTGAGCAGGAATACAGGGAATGCACGTTCCAACACATCAAGTGAGAACAACAATCTGTACAAGCCACACTGAAATGGGAGTCAGATGGATACTTCCAAAGCAGAATTGATGTGGATAGAGCATGATCTGTGGCCAGTGGAAGCCATACTTTGCGAAAACAGGGCTCCTCTGCAACATCGCAAGAGAGTCACCACCAAAGTGGCAGCTGGTAGCCGACGATGCACCATTGCTTTTTAGCCCGGAGAAGGAATTCAGTGCTACCTTCTGAGAATTTACACACATCAAAGTCCTGCTAGCCCTGCAGCCAACACTAAAAAGTCCTTCAATAAACAAAATGAGACTCACATTCAATCACTACGATCCAATAGAGTAATTGTTTATAGAATAGTCTAATGCAGACGTGGTGGTTTTCAATGACCCCAAAGAATCCCAAGCCCAAAAAACAGCGATAAATCCCCCTCCACTCCACTCAAAGGGAGCTGGAAAAAAAAAATCGACAATGCGATCAGGATTGCCCTAGAATCAAATCACAAGACGCAGAGGGTTAACCACGCGGATCGCATTTACTTAAATCTCATACTCCACCTGGAAACCAACGTCGAACTACAACAATGGCACTCGAACCAGAAACAAGATCCTCACAAGTCGATCTCACAACTAACCTAACCTACCGTTCACGAATAAGAAAAAAGAATTGCCTAAAGCGCGAATGTGGCCAAAGGTTGAGGTGAACCCCGGTGTGCACTGACCTGGATGAGGTGATGCGGGAGTGGATTGCTCCCGAGGGGCCACACGACACTTTGGTGAAACTCGCGACTCCGGTTGCTCCTACTGCTGCAGCCATTGCCATTGCAAGTATGGCGATGGCGAGGACGGGAAGAGCGGTTGGAAGTTGAGGAATGAAGCAAAGGAATGGGGTTTGCGAAGCGAATGCTAAACCCACGGAGGAGAGCCGAGTGTGAAGTTAGTTGAGAAAGAGAGACTGGAGAGTCGAACGGTGAACGTCCAAGGAAGGACGGACGGACGGATGGACGGACGGAAAAGATGCCACGGTATCTTCCAGGGAGCAGGGCTAAGGGCCACTTCACACACGAGACTGACATCCCGTGACCAGTACACTTCAGGCACTCTCATTGGTGGAAAAGGCGGGGCCGGTCCAAGTTCGCTTCACACTACGCTTGAGGGACCAACGGAGTATGTGAATGCAAGATGGGTGTAAAGTCTACATGGATTCCTACATGGCATCAAATGGATCATGTTTCGTGGTCACTTGGATTATTTTCAAAAACCACCTCTTGGAGGTAGGCCTAACACAAAACCGGGAGATCATGGCATTCCGACCGTTCACAACTGTTGGTTTATTATGTTTTATCATGTGTAAGGACCCGCATGAATAGAAAGTCATTGAAATAGCATTTGGTTGAGGGACCGGTTACATATGACTTCACACTACATTTGAGGATCCATGACCACACTACATGATTTTGGAGGTGTGTTGGGACAGCCTTTGGACACTTTCTTTTGGGCTCTCACAATTTCATGGTCACGGCTCTTGGCTCGTGTGTGAAGTAGCCCTAAGGGAATATCCATGTCTCTCTATACACTCATAATATTGGCAGTTATGATGTTTAGAGCATCTTCACACATTATATACCAAATGCTAACACAAAGGGGTGTGAAATCGGGTAACATTACTTTAGAGCAGAGTACCCGTTTCATTATATGTCCCACATGTTCACTCTATATGGGCTTCGTAAACTGTGGGTCATGTGATCAAAACTAATATTTTACAATACACAAGGCTTCACATGGAAGTGGTTGAAGCTAAGATTTCATATACTCAAAGATTGTGAGGTCTTGATAGTTGATTATCTTATAGTGGAGTTGAAAGTTGGGCCACAACAAACCCAAAGCTAGTCCGGCCTGGGAGAGCTTTGTGGGGTCCGCCATCGGTACAATAGTGGTTGGGCCTAACAATGGGGTCTAGCTCCTGGGCTAAACCTGACATTGTCTTGTTGCAAGGCCTTGCATTGTTAACAAGTGAATGTGTTATTATATGTCCTCACTTCTTCTTAATTGGTCGCTTATGTAACTTATTTGAGGGAGCATTGCATGCTATGTGCCTATTTGCCAAGGCTTGTATGTAAGGGCCGGTTCACACAGGGTCCCAAGTTTGAAGGGCCACTAATTGCACAAGCCAACAGCCGTGATCATGAAGAGCCCAAAAGACGCATCCGAAATCATGTAATGTGGCCCTCAAGTGTAGTGTGAAGTCATATGTGATGAGGCCCTCAACCAATTGCTATTTCAAGGAGTTTCTATCACTACAAGGATTTTACACATGATAAAATATAATAATCAATAGTTGTGAGATTTTGGAGCACCATGGTCTCCCGGTTTTGATTTAGGCCTACCTCCAAGAAGTGGTTTTTGAAATAAACCAAATGACCATAAAACATGATCCATTCAATGCCATGTAGGAATCCATGTAGACTTTACATTAATCTTGCATTCACATACTCCGTTGGTCCCTCAAGTGTAGTGTGAAGCGAACTTGGACCGGCTCCACCTTTTCCACCAATGAGAGTGCTTCAAATGCAATAGTCATTGGCCCTCAGTCTCGTGTGTGAAGCGGCCCTAAGTCCCAAGGAGTGTTAGGGAAGGATTTTGGGCATAATCTGTCAAGATCCTAGTATTTTCAATATCAATCAATTACATGTTGACATCTTTTGGGTTTTCTTTATTAAATATTCCATACAGTCCCCTAAATTCGTCGGTTATTTTCCTAAAGTCTTGAATTTGAACTGGTTACTTCTCAAACTCAACAAGTTCAGTTGTAACTAGTTGTCAAATCTCCCCATTCATTTTCCCAAGTCACTTGAGGCCAATCTGTGCAATTTCAACCATTGAAGAGCATGGAATTTGGGACTTACCACTTCACACGGGGTCCCAAGTCCTAAGTCCCAAGTACGACATAAATGTCTATGTGGCAAAACTTTTTAGCACTAAGGCTTGGGATAAGTTGTGTTGAGAGTTGGGCCAAGTGAAAAGCTAGACCCAACTCTCAACATAAGTTTGCGAGTTTCTTTGCATGAAATAATCTAGATCCAACTTTTATAAATTTAAAACATATAAATCATAGTTTAATGGTTTTTTGAAGCTCATAATCTACGACTTTGCCTCCATGTTGGGACTTGCTAACATAAGTGGGACTTGGGACCCCATGTGAACCAACTCTAAGGGCCACTTTACACATGAGATTGAAGGCCCATGACCATTGCATTGTAAGATCTCTCATTTATCAAAAAAGTTGAAACCATCCAAGTTCACCTCACGCTATTAGGTGAAGACCCAAGGGCCAATACATATACATATAGATAGATAGATAGATAGATAGATAGATAGATAGATAGATAGATAGATGAAAAAGCTACATAAATTCCTACACAACAAACTATGGACAATGTTTCATGGTTGGCCAGAATTTGCATCAGGCCCACCTCCAATAGGTAGGCCTCACCCAAATTCCGGCATATCGTGTCAAAGTTAAGGGCCCTAGACACTATCACTTACTAAGGGATGGTTCACACCTATGATTAACTATTGATTTTAATTGCTAAATCTACCAATCTTAAAGATGAATTAACCTAACTTCAAATTAACCTTAATGTCATTTCATTCACACCTATAGCTATTGTTACCAAAGATGTCACCTATGTAGCACGGGTTACTACACCATTTACAATATTTAGTCTCACATACACTATTTGCGAAGGGCGTGAACTAGATGCTTAGAGGTCCCAAAGTGTCACGTCCACTAACTATCAACATGACACTAATTGTCAACATAAATAACTTTTTGAGTGAAAAATATTTAAATTACGACATTATAGTTTACGACATTAAGATACTTGAGATGATAGTTTTGTGTTTTCGTATGCAAGGGAATATATTATGGAGCATACTTGATGTGAAGTGTTGTTTGTGCATACCCTTAGTCAAGTTGTAGACTATTATGTAACATAAGCATACTCCTCATAACATTTATTGAACATACTCATGCCAAGATATTAGTAAGCGCACTTGAGCAAAGTACCAGGAGTGACACTAATGATGAAGTTGTTGATCATTAGTGTAACCTAGCATATACCTCAAAAAGGATAAGGAACACTATTATGCATGTGACACTAGACAACATAAACGGTGTACTTCTATTCACACATGACCATCCTTAAACTCACCTTGCGTGCAATGTGTCATCATGTCAATATGTCATTGGATAATTAGCAAGTCTCTACACTAAATATCCCAATTTGTGTGTCTTATTATTTGGAGTTACACAATGCAATAATGTCTAACTTGTCAGTTCAATTTTTACTAACGAAAGTTGAATAGGTTGTTTGGATATTATAAAATATAGACGACTTTTGCATGGTAAAATATTACATTCTTGTTAAATAGTTAAAGCATTGCTCAACTAAGAGTAGTAACATGCACTAATTGAGATAAATATTGTAGTCATTGTTATGGCCGGAAAATGTAGCTAACCATCCTAGTACACATGTGGTAAGTTACCACCAAGGTTAGGCGTTAATTGTGTGGTTAGGTTTTAACTATGCGATGACTTAACCTGACAATGGTAACTTAATGTATGAGGTAAGATAACAATGGGCCAAGTCTGAATGTAGGTAAAAACAACCATGATGTTAAGAAAAGATACCCATGGATGTGAACCATGCCTAAGTAATTGCCCACTTTTAAGTGAATGCAATTTATTAATAGATACAAATGATTGCGTTATAGACCAGTAGTGATTATTGCCCAATATTTTTACAAGGAATGACAATAATGTTAGGTTTACATTTAGTGTTAGTGGCACTACACTAGTGGTTTACAATTAGTATTGAGCAAGACAAACAAAATTGGCGACGCTAAATACAACATTCAATGAAGTTAAGAAGTGACAACAAAACACGTGTTACAATGAGATTGGAGCAAGTGCCTAGAACATAGACACTATTCTAGGTTCAAATAGTCAACATGATTGGGGGGGGGGGGGGGCTATGTGGTCATTGAAGAAAAAGTAAATCTTCATTTGACCTTTTATAGTCTTTGCATCTCACTTCCAACTTTAGATGCATGCATTTGAGCATACACCAAAAAGACACATGTTATGATGAGATTGGATTATGTGTTCAAAATATAGACACCATTTTAGGTACAATCATAATTAGGAGGGTTTATGTGATCCTTCAAAGAAAAAAAGGGTGTCTTTGCTTTGACTTCTAATAACTTTTGCATCTCAACTCTTGAATCCTAGACGAGATAATTTTCAATCCCATCCAACAGTCAAAATTCTTCATAAAATTTGAAATGCCCACAACAAAGCTACTCAAGGTTCCATAAGTTAATCATTATTAGCATTGGTAATTTTTTTTGTTATAAATATTTATAAATATTTAATAAAGTTGGTCCAATGTTACAATAATAATAATAATATAGAGTAATATTTTGGATATTTACCAAACTTATGGGAATTAATGCTAGTTACACTAGTGGCCTATTTAATATACAAATAAAGAGGAAATGAGTCTTCTATTGATTGTTGGTTTATTTAAATCATCTAAACTACAAAGAGGAAGTGCCACTTGCATGTGAACATGAATGACATGTGGATAGTTGCATAATGAGGAGGGACAATGACTTCCCATTAAGTTAATAACCTCCACATTTAATGCTCAAGACTGGAAGGCGGATGTGTCCACATTTATAATAGAGTTATGTTCTTCACATAAGAGACCACGGAAGGAGGAATAATAGAAAGGGGCACTAGTTGAGGAGGCAAGGATTGCATGCAAGAGCGTGGAGCTTGCAGGAGGTAAAGACTCTAATGCACTACACTATATATGGTATTGAGTGTCACTTACTATATGGAGTTCCACAATGCTATAACAATTTATTGTAATGTAAAATATAACCAAACTAAGATGGTAATGTTATATAGTGTCCAATCAACCAATTTGGCCTTTGTTGGTAGAAAATAATATCCAATGTAAAAAGTTATAGCACAAAGTAACTCCACATAGTAAGTGACACTAAATACCATACAACAGTGTAGACCTTTGAAACTCACAACCCTACCTACATGTATTCCCATTGGTTGAAAACATTATTTGCAACTGTCCTTTTGTTTTGAATAACTATGTCTTGCTATTGAATACAATTAAGGTATACTCTCAAGGCTACTTTTACACTAGAGCTTGAGGGAATGTGACCCACGAGTTGAGAAGCAAAAGATGGTCCAAGTTCACTTCACACTAAACCTTGAAGGTACAAGGGACCAAAGACATTTGATTGGATTAAAAATATCTATATGGTGTTCTCAATGCTAGCAAAGTGGATAAGGTTTCATGTCTACAAGATATCGTGTTAGGCCAATTAAAATGAGGTGGGTCTAAAGAGAAACTAGGAGTTGTGGCAATCGATTAAATTGCCATCGGGTCCTAGTAATATTATACTACCATGGTGGGGATGTAAACCTAAGCATATGTTGTGGTCCTATAACATGGTCCACTTTCACTTTTCACTAAGTTTGAGGGCCATTAATTGCCAAATTAGATTTCTATTTCCCATAGTTTGGCCTTGGATGCTTTTCAAGGGCTCTTGGATTTTTGTGGTCACAACTCTTGGTTTGTGTATAAAGTGGCCGTTAAAGTACCAAGGAGCTTATAAGGCCATGTGTACACCAAAGGCATTAGGCCATGACTCTTAAATAACTATGATGGCGTTTCTTGGATGAGATTGTAGAAGACTTCATGGATTATAGCCCAAAGTCTCTTGAATGGCACAAGCCCTTAGTAAACCCAAATTCCCGCTACAAATCCATCAGGCCAACCTTTAAGAGCCATCCCGAGAAAAAAAAAACCCTACAATCTTGGCATGCATTATCCATACTTGCCGTGTGAGATTCCATGTACATTATTAATTCAATGAAAATGTTATGGGATGTGGTCCAAAACTACCCTCATGGAAACCTAAAGTGGGAGCTTGTGACACTCTCAAAAAGTCACCATAGCGACATTAATTACCATGTGACACTAAATATGCCCTAAGCTCCAAAAACTACACTAAACATGATATTTAGTGTCATATGGTAATTAATGTCGCTATGGTAACTTTTTGGATGACATTTCTTATGAATAAATGAACAAATATTGTCATGTATGATGGATGAGTTCATCCATTGGCCAAAACCATACCTTCTCTTGTCAGCAACTTGTGATGAAATATTTCTCATGGATGATCGAAATTTGGATGAAAAATCTCTGGGTAACTGACAGTATTTGCAACATTGTAAATCTATAATCCCCCAAAACATTTACAAGGATTGACAAATAGTGTTGGGTTAACATGCAGCGTTGGTGACACTATATTGCAGTTTACAATTAGTAATGAGCAAGTCTATTAGAATTGATGACAATATTTATTATATTTAGTGAACTCATAAGGAACTTACAAAAAAGCTTTAAAATTTATCTTTATTTTTTTGGTAAGAAGAGAAAATACCTACAATAGGAGGGAGACGAAGGAAGAATAAGAAAATCCCATAGAAGGAGGAAGGGTTAGGGGTACTTAACTTACTTGGAAATGAGAAGGTTGGATGGGACCGGAAATATGTCATGTAAGGTGCTAGAATAATACCATAGTAAATACTAGTCCGTAAGTAGATTCAATCTCAAAAACGAGTAAGATTCAGGTGAGGCATTCACACTATATATTACTAGACTGGAAAGAAAATAGAGGATCTGAAGCAGATCTGCATCATCCCTCGTCAATTGCAACCTAAGAAGCCTAGCAATTTAGCATTAAGCTCGAGGCAATTTTCAGAAAACAGGTTACAGTCCACCCTCTATAAGTGTTACCTCTATAAGTGTTAAAATTCCATAAGTGTTAACATTTTTTCTACTCCCTACTTGGGGAGACTATAATAACGTTAAGTGTTAAGTGTTAACTGATTGGCTACTCCCCTCTTTGTAATTTTGCCCTCTATATCTGTTAACTTATTATTATACTATATAATACCATAGTACAATAAAATATACTATAACATAGCACATGTAATATACTGTAACATACTGTAACATACCCCCATTTAGAGATTATTAGGGTTTAGGATATTGACTGCAAGTCCCTCCCTCGTCAACTCAGTTTACCCTAGCAGGTTGAGCCAGTCTACCAGCGTTCGAATTTCTGAGAATGTTGTTTTTGAATTTCAGACTTGTAGGGCGAATCACATACCATTAGAAAGCTATTGAGGAGACGATTCCAATGGTAGTAGTTTTGTCGAATTTTGACTTCTAACGAGTGAGTTATGGTTGGCCGAAATCTGCCTTCCAAGTCTCCTGCGGCAGCGGCGACAAGTTTTGTCTGATTAATTTTGAGGGTGCTGTATTATTTTTTGTGGATAGGGTTTGTGTCCTTGTGGTTTAGAGTCAGTTTGCATCTGTCTTTCAATTTAATCTAGGACAGTAGAGATGGGGAAGGCTTCAGAGTTCAATTTGGCTCAGAAGAAAGAGATTTTGTTGTATCGGCAGAGTCACATACCATTTTGTAGGGCGAATCACATACCATTAGAAAGCTATTGAGGAGATGATTCCAATGGTAGTAGTTTTGTCGAATTCTGACTTCTAACAAGTGAGTTATGGTTGGCCGAAATCTGCCTTCCAAGTCTCCTGCGGCAGCGGCGGCGAGTTTTGTCTGATTAATTTTGAGGGTGTTGTATTATTTTTTGTGGATAGGGTTTGTGTCCTTGTGGTTTAGAGTTAGTTTGCATCTGTCTTTCAATTTAATATAGGACAGTATAGATGGGGAAGGCTTCATAGTTCAATTTGGCTCAGAAGAAAGAGATTTTGTTGTATCGGCAGAGTCACGTTGAGTCAGGGCAACGTATTAGCAACATAGCTCTAACATTGTGGGCAAATGCTAAATTCCAAGCCTCTTCATCTGAAATGTCCATTACCAGGTTACTCAAGAGAAAGAATTTGCTGGACTTAGACGTTGAAGCACCTCCAACTATTAAGAGAGTCATAAAGGTTTACTGCCCTCAGGTTGAGAATGCTACATTTTCTTGGTTTACATTGATGCAGGAACATGGTGCTTTCATAACAGATGATCTTTTGATAGCAGCTGCAAAGAAATTCTACAACATGAGCCAGAAGGATCCATCTCAAAAGGAGCTACAATTTTCTAATGGGTGGTTGGAGGGCTTCAAGCGGAGGTTCAAGATTAAAGGCTACACTCGACATGGAGAAGCAGGTTCAGCAGACAACTCTCCAGAGGCCTTACAACGCATGGAGCAGATCAAACTCATATGTTCAAGGTACCAAGTCTCTGATATTTTTAATATGGATGAGACTGGGTTGTTTTATCGATTAGAGCCAAACCATACACTAGCCACACATCGCCTATCTGGTAGAAAAAAACAAAAAGAGAGGCTCACAATTGCATTCACCAGTAATGCTGATGGTAGCATTAAGCCGCCTCCTTTTGTTATTAACAAGTTTGTGAAGCCTAGAGCCTTCTCTCAAAGAAATATTGTGAATCCTCAGAACCTTGGCATTTTGTGGGCAGCCAACAAGAAGGCTTGGATGACAACAAAATTATTTGAAAGGTTTATGCTAGATTTTGAGGCAAGAATGGTTGCATTGGGCAAGCAGAAGGTTTTGCTTCTTGTTGATAACTTCTCAGGACACCAAACTCCTACCATAAGATCAAGGTTGAGTATCATTCAATTGGAGTTTCTACCACCCAACACCACTAGCAGATTTCAGCCCATGGATGCAGGAATAATAGCCTCATTCAAAGCCCAATATCGCAAGCGAATGATTGAGCACAAGATCAATTGTTTGATGTTTGCTCAGAATCCAAAGTTTGATGTGTATCAAGCAGTAGTCATGCTTCTTCATTCTTGGCGACATGGGGTTAGTTCTGAGACCATTCATAATTGTTGGAATCACACTGGAGTACTATCTATTCTGACCACCAATCAAGCATTACAGGAGGCTCACCAAAAAGAAATGCAAGAAATCACCACACTTTTGGAGCGGCTTAGTGTGGTATGTCAAGCAAGCTCAGAGATCTCACCTAATATGATTGCAGAGGAATTCATCAACTATGAAGCTGAATTTGACTTGAATAATCCTTACCAACCATCCAATGAGGAATTGATGGAGATGTTCAACCCAGACTCCTTTGTTGAGGAGGAGGATGACACTAAAACTCTTGCATCTGAACCTATAGCCCCTGTGTGTTACAAGGATGTGCAGTCTTCTCTTCAAACTTTACGTCATTATCTTGAGCAGAGGTCTACTGATGTTATGCATTTGGTCAAGAAATTAGAAAAGTTTGAGAAAGAGATTGATCACCTACATGTGAATCAGCTCCAGCAGACCTCTATAGATGCCTTCTTCCATCCTAGAGGAGTGGAAATGGAGGAGTGAGACTCCTCAATTGTATTTTGGAATTTCATTTGGTATTATAACAATATTTTACTTGTGTTACATTTATACGTGTTATGTTTTGATTTGTTAAACTCTATATTTCTATAAGTGTTAACAATATTACCACTCCCAATTGTTAACACTTATAGAGGGTGGACTGTACTGATAATTCCTCATTGGAAGATGTGCTTGTTCCTGTCCAGGACTGTAGTGCATAGTGGGGGCAGAGCTGGGTGGTCTTCAAGAAATCTTGTGGTCTGTGAATTGTAACATAGCAGCTAAAAGAATGATTCTAAATAGTTCCAGCATTTGTAAGCTGAATGCTACCATGACGACAAGACACATTAGTTTTATATTGTCAGACGTGTGTGTGAACCTCAAGCAGATATTTCCCACGACAATTTTCTTGGTCCCGAGAACGCTGAGTCTTCCTCAACTGAAAGATTGAAGTCAAATAACAGCTTACCCAAACTGCAAACCAACTGCAGTGACAGTTCCTCAAACTTCAACTACTCTAACAACATAACTCCTTCAAGAAAACATCTGCTAGTCATCTGTGCAACTTTTCAAGTGAATTTCACAAAAAATGCGTTTACTGTCTGATTTGGACAACCTTGACTTGTGGACATCCTCCACACAAAGAGGGGGCCATCGAACACTTATTCCTTAGAGCATCAAAGTAGTTGCCCACAGGCATTTCCAAAGAGATGCATAGCACCCATAAGAGTTCCGAGGGAACATGTCTGCATAGATGTCAAATCCAAAGCCAAAAGTATGGCCTTATAGGAGAATCGCATCATAGCTTTCTACAACTAAAACCACTCAAACTACAGCAGTGAGTATCATCAGAATCCTATCTAAGAGTCTTCCTGTGTTCTTGATGTGCACACAATGTTTGCACTTGTTTCATCATCTCAAGTTATAATCGGCCTACGAATGATCACCACAAAATTAATTGATCTCTTTTCGAAAGGTAAAGAATCTAAAACTGAAAGATAAAAACTAAAACTCGTTCCTCATCTTTGTCTAATTAAGCAGACCTACATGGTAGCCTGTAATCCAGAAACATCTCAACAAGGGAATGTAGAGTGTGACAGTCGGTTTCAAACTTGTCGATTATCACCTAATCCATCCTCACCTCCACCTTCACCCAATACCCTGGCTAGACACAACTCGACAACAAGAAAGGCTATAACTTTTCTAAACAGTGGCAGCTTGCTTGTTAGCAAAAGCAACACCCTTCTCAATGCTACCCTTCAACTCCGCCTTCAAAGCCTCAACAGCCTTTTTCTCATATTCGGTCAAACTGTTCAAGTCTTCGCCAATGATGGCCTCCACTCCAGCCTTTCCCAACTTCACACGTGTGGCAAAGAATGGCAACTCTGTAACCTGATAAGACACCAACCCCTTATTACATTAGCTCTTAGCAATCACTGGTACTGGGACAGGATCTTATTCAAAATTACAATTTGTGTTTTCTTTTTCTCTTTGATTCTGCACAACTCAGATAAGCTCAACTGGATACATTTAGGGTCATGTGCCATTCAGAGTCAATCATTCTACACAATTTGACTGCATTGATGGACAAAAGAGTATTCCTGTTGTTCGAACCTCAGATTGCACATAGGCACACTCATAAACATCAGAGTCACCATCCAGAGCACGAATGCAGGACTCAGCAAATCTGGCAGCAGCATATGCCTGCACATACCAACAGAAATTACACATGTTCATACTCAGTACTGCAAACATGTAGACAATGTGGAATGCAAAAGGCATTATTCATAAATACTTCCTGAGTATCTGATACTTTCATGGCAAGGGTGGAGGTTATCCATATGAGCCTTCCAAACTGTGATCCCTGAGGTCAAAAGAGACTGCATATCAGAAACTAAGGCCATCCGTGCATATCCCTGTGAGAAATGAACAACATTTTGATTGCTTAAAAGATATGCTGACACTCACCATTGATAGGGTAGCAGAACCAGCACCAGCCTTTGCCTCCACAACCTCCGTACCAGCATTCTGGATGCGCACTGTCAACTCCTCAATCTCTTCCGGTGTGAATTCCACAGTGGGCTTAGTCTTTGAAAGCAAGGGTAAGATGGTGATGCCTGCATGTCCACCGATGACAGGAACATCTACATCAATCAACCGCAAGTTCTTCTTCTCTGCCACAAAGGTGTTGGCACGCACCACATCAAGAGTTGTCACTCCAAACAGCTTCCGTGGGTCATACACACCCTTGGACTTCAGAACCTCAGCAGCAATAGGGACAGTGGAGTTCACTGGGTTGCTGATGATGTTGATTATTGCCTGTGCCAACAGACTCAACAAATTACTGCTTTGAACAACTTCCCACCCTTCCTCTGCGAAGTGGTTACTGTTATTTTGCATCCAGGTTGTTAAAACTTGTGCAGGTGATGAAGAGTGTGAAACCAGTACAGAAATCAAAAGGGCACAACTACCAGCAGTCAAGAGATAAGTGCAATCTCTAAACAACACATTCTCTCTTCTGCGCTCTCCTATACATCTGTCACCTAATAATCACCAGTAGCTTATGTGACAAATGCACAAAGAGGCTCAATTCTTGTCCGTATCATAAGCACAGTTGCAAAATGAACTGCTCTTGCTTACACAACCTCAGGGCCTTACATTGGGAGCATTGTCTGCAACAGCCTCCACAAGACTCTTCACGATACCAGCATTGATGTTGAACAGATCATCCCTGGTCATACCAGGTTTCCTCGGGACTCCTGCTGGGATAACCACAAGGTCCACGTCCTTCAATGCTGCGGCCAGCTCTGCAGCTCCAGTGTAAGCTGAAACCTGCAAAACACACACACACGTCAACAAGCTGCAAGTAAACTACTCAGCACCTATGAACCAAGTGTCGTGCTAAAAAGGCACAGCATTTTGTGAGAAAAGCACAGCATTTTGTGAGTACAAGAACCTCAAAGGCGTTATCATAAATATTGCTGCCAGAGATGATTTGATTTCAAAGGCTGGTCTCCAGCAATTAAACAAGTAGATTCCAAGGCACACTGTCCTGGTCCGGTAACTGGGGCAAATCGGTAAATCTGTTGGACCAATAATGTAATTTTTCTATTGAACTTTGAACGTCAGAAGACATGGAATCGCAATTACCTGGGCAGGGGTATTGCAGTGGCTAAGATCGGCAGCCACACCCTTCACATTCGCAATATCGTACAGGCGGAGGTCAGAAACGAGGGGAGACATCTTGATGAGAAGAGAAAGTGGTTGACCGATTCCTCCAGCAGCTCCCAAGATCGCCACCTTGTAGGTGGACGCCCTGGCTTGACCTGGGGTCACCATTCTATCGACGTACCTGCAGGTTTAACAACTATATTCTGAGCAAGGATGCAGGGAACGTACGTTCCAAGGATATGGAAAATCAGTTCTCGATCCTCTACACAGCAAGTGAGAACAATAATCTTTATAAAAAAGTAAAAATAAAAGTAAAAAAAACTCAATGAAGTGACAGTCTAGAAAAAATCAGCTTTGATGAGGATCGAGCAAGATCTGTGACCAGCTGAGCAGGAGAAGCCATACCTTGCGAAAACAGGGCTCCTTTGCAGCATCGCCAGAGATTCACCACCAAAGTGGGAGCTGGCAGCCGAAGAAGCACCATTGCTCTTTAGCCCGGAGAAGGAGTTCAATGCCACCTTCTGGGATTTCACACACATCAACGTCCTGCTAGCCCTGCAGCGAACACCCAAAAAAACCTCGATAAAGATAGGCCTCCAATTCCTGCCACTATCCCGGAAAATGATAATTTACAATCCAAGAGGCTGGAACACATTATACGCGTAGTTCTCCATTGCAAGCTCTGACGCAGAGATGGTTTGCGATAATCCACACAGAGCGGTGCAAGGTTGAATCTCCTGTAGGGACACACATATCGCAAGCAGATGGAACAGAGAGATATTGCACTCCACTCCAGTCCATTCCACTCCGAGGGAGCTTGAACAGCCATTTCGTCAATATGATCAAGAATGTCCCAGAATCAAGTCACAAAAAAATTTGTCGCAGCACAGAGAGGTTAACTTGGCGGATCGCACTACCTAAATGGCACACTCTACCTCGAAACTGACGCCGACCTACAACCTTTGCAATCAAACCAGAAACGCACTCCTCTCAAGTCCGTATATCACAACTAGCCTACCACTCACGAATCGAAAAATCCACAAAGCGTGAATAATGCCAAAGTTTGAGCTGACCCCTGCTACTGACCTGGAAGAAGTGATGTGGGAGTCAATTGCGCCCGAGGGACCGCATGAGACTTTGCTCAAGCTCGTGGCACCGGTTGCTGCTGCTGCCATTGCCATTGCTAGCGTCCAAGGGCAGGGCCGGGCAGCGCAGCAAGGAGCGGGTGGAGATTGGCGATGGCGAAAGGGAGGTTAGGGTTCGCAAAGGGGTGCTAAACCCGCGACACAACCACGGCGCGAGAGAGAGAGAGAGAGAGAGAGAGAATGTGAGGAGAATCTAGAGAGAGGATGGTAATAGGGAGAACATGGCCTCGAATCTTCCTCCCAACCAGTAGTTGGCAGGACAAGCTACCTAATAATAGGGCATCTTTTTGGGTTACTGTATGTGGCCGTGGGTTGTAACTTGGGGCCACTAAGCCAAGGGCCACAAGTGGTGACCATGAAATTTTGTTAGCCCAATATGACGTGCAAAGGTCATTGGAAATAAACAAAGTTGTGCCAAGTAAGGTACATTTACGAACAAAAGTGAGTACACTTTGAACATACTCGTCTTCAACAGACAACCACGTACAATTCACATGTTCTTTTTCATATTTGAAAATTGGATATGATACTGTACAAACTTGTGCACATGCATGCAAAATTTCACATTACATTGATAGTAAGAAAGTATGTTGCAAAGCCAAATGAGAAGTTATGTACAAATATTCAATTTTGTGCAAGTTGCCTACAATTTTTTTTAGTAATTGATTCAATAATTCTTACTTTTCAACATAACATCAATTCTTCGTGGCATGCTCTCGTAAAGCGCCGTGCAATCTTGTTCATTGGGATACACTAAACACACATGCTCCCACAATTCTTGGATACCTCTTGGAAGTGTCGTTTGAGAAATGCCCATAAGTGTTCAATGGGATTAAAATCTGGAGATTGTGCATGTTATTGAAGGAGTTGAAATGGTTGTGATGCCAACCATTCTTGCACGATTTTGCTTGTGTGTTTGGGATCATTATCATGTTGAAAGACCAACTTACTTGGATCCAGATTGTAATGTTGTGTAGTGGACCACTAGAAACTTTTGACAATAAAATTGTATAGATGTATATCCTACCTTCAATTTTGTACCATGCTCCTAGCCCAAAAGTTGTCATGCATCCCCAACACCGACGCACCACCATGTTTCACAATTTGATGGACATGTTGAGGTCCAACTCGTTCTTCATCTCCAATCCAATATCATGACCTACCAACAAAGTTAAACATGTTTATCTTTGTTTCGTCACTGAAAATTACAGGTTTCCAATCATCAATGGCCCAATTCTCATACCTTTGACCAAACTTCGAGCATGCAAGAACATGTTTACGACTAAAAAATGGTTTCCTTTGTTGCACTTGTGCACCCAATCTAACCTCTCTCAAAGCACAACTCACAATGATGTTAGATCATAATTTACACGTTTCATATCGAAGTTGTTATATTGTCGCAAATGCAATTCCATGTCGACCTTCAGTAATAAAACTGACATAACGCCTCTTCTCTCGGTCTACAAGAAGTTTTCGAAGCCCTCCTCTTTGTCTCTCAGTCTCGCCCCTTGCAACCTTCCTCATATGCGCTACATAAGACTGGCTCATGCCCACTAAAGCAATAACTTTGTAAGTAAAAACACCGTTTCTAAGTTGCACCAAAGCTTGGTGATTAAGTTCTTGAAACAACAAAGGCATACGGCTACAAACGATTCTACAAATTACACCTCACGTACTACGGAACCAAGGCTACACAATGCACAATAAATCTCACAACATTCTTAACTACGCAACGCACATAAAAATGTTTATGTTGGAAGAGTGACCGGAAACAAAAGTGAGTATTGTAACCCTAACCATTTCAACATTTCTTATTTTGAAAACCATGAACCCTTCTCGCTTTTCGGTTTCACGTTTATGCAATTGATTACTTGGACTCTTGCTTTGATTTGACAATGGGAGTTCAAGTTGAGTTTGTGTACAACATATTTAATTTTGTTGGTAATTGTAGCATATCCTACATACAAATCTATGTACTCTAACTTATTTTTCATTCATTCGTGACTTTGAATTGAGATATCCTATTATTTAGGCATCTTGATGATTATTTTTTCGTTCGTTTAGGCCATCTAGCCCAATAATTTCCAAAAAATTATTAATGAAATATTATTGATGTTAGAGATATTGATGAAATAGATATTGATGAAATAGATATCAAATGTATATCAAAGTTGTATTCACCACATTTCTTGCTATGTTAAACATTCGATACAATTTATAATAAACTAGAACATATTGGTTATTATAGAAGCAATATTCACATATCATGTACTAACAATTGTCATATGTGAGGCATTATGCATTGTCTCTAGCTGGTCACAATTTGATTGTTACATACTTATTGTTAAACTAGATAGAATATTATGAACCCCAGCAAAACAAATGTTTAACGTACTTCTCATTTCACCATGTCGCATGCCATTATTCATGCATTAATTTTGACAATTCCAACTGCCAACATGACATACACTAGATTACAAAAAACTAGATAGATATGGTGGTCGGCAAACATGAAATACAAATATTTGAAGTTGTGATTATTGTGATGTTGATTGTGATGTTTTTATTTGATGTTTTTGTCCCCAAAAGTGCACATCCCTTATCATATTTGGACAAGTAGTTTCTCCAAATATACTTAAATGTCTGTTTATCGTGAGGGTAACAAGGCGTATTGTTTCAGATATTAGAGTGCATAATATACATAAACTAGAGGTATCATTTTTCTCTAGTTTGTACATTTAAATATTAGATTTACAAAAGGGGGTCCTAAGGTTCAAAGAAAAAATTGACAACATATATGCTAGTTTCACCAAATTCACATTTTCATTCATTGTTATCATATGAAATGGTCCTCAATGACTACCCTCTCCACTCTTGATAGGGTTTGCATTTTGGCTTCTAAGTTTTTATAAAGTGGAGGCTCTTGGATTGCTCTTGAGCTCCCTTGAGTTTTGCCGTTCACATTGTGGCTAAGTTATTATGGTCTTGTCTTTGTTTGATTAAAGCAATCCTTGAGTTACATGCTATGAATGAAAACTTTCTTAGTGACTTTCTCATTGGAAAGTGAAAGTGGATTTATTTGTAACACACACACACACACGTAGTGGGGGCATTTAATCTCACATTCAATTGAAAGTTTAGTATAATTATATGAGTCCAATTTCTAGCATGCCGTTAGTATGTCTACATTTGTTTTTCTTCACAATCTTCTTGTATATAGGGGGTTTAATTTCATAGTGACTCACACACGTCATTTAGGTTTCCAATGAAGAGGCCACCCCCATAAGTTTTGCATATTCTTACTTGAGGAATAGATGTGTTTCTAAATATAATAAGTCTCTAAACCCTCAAGGTACACCTTTCATAACACGTATGAGTATGGGTGTTAATATTAACTTTGTCGTACTTTGTATGACAAATTAATTATAATTAAGGCGTGTCATTATGTTTCCCCTCATTTTTTTGACTATGACTTCTTCTAGTATGTTATAGGCCTTGGAGAGTGAAATTTCATTAACTCAGGGCCGGTTTACATCATGGACCACGAAGTCGTCCCAGGGCCATGTAAGAGCATCGATTGATTTTTGAAGTTGTCTTGGGACCACTTCGGTTTACACCAAGGCAAGAGAGGTGGTATGATAGGAAAAGGCAAGGGACCATGGCAAAGAAATGTTGTTATAATGATTTTTAGGGGGGGCTATACATACAATTTTTCCCACTAGGTAAGGCTCACAAGGCACACTTTTCAACATCTATGTGCTATAACAAACCTTGAGAAGCAAGTATGTCCTCTATGTGCCTTGATCATATCATAGCCCATGAGACATACCGATTCTTCCCTACACTACCCCTTAAACCAACTCCCACATGTTTCACCAACAATATGGGACATCTAGAACTCAAGAATTTGAGCACACATGGTGAAGTGGGTTGCAAATAATGCTCAATGTACAACACAAGGTACATGTCACATGTCACATGTAAATTACATTGAACATGTACAAATTAAATTGTTCATTTTTTCTTATAATAATTGTTGTGAGAAGATTTGCAAGCCACATCTTCCACATATTCAACAAGAAGTGAAGACAAGTGAAGCCCAAGAGAAGACAAGAGAATGGTCAAACTTGATTTTTTTTTCAAAACTACCTTTTTAAGGCATATATTAAAAAAAAACCAACACATTCATTGGTTGGTGCATGGTCATTCTTCTTGGTCCACATTCGTTGACATTGAGAGTTATGTTTGAAATTTCAAGTTGCCATGGAGTTGGATCCTGAGAGGACTAAATTCTATGAACCCTTGGCATTGGGAAATTCAAGTGACGATATGAAGCAATTTGTCTGAGTTTTCACCAATTTTGGAGGACAATCACAAACATTCATGGACATGGTATGTCTATTGGGGGAGCTATCATGTTTTGTTTCATAGAATTTTCTTTGAGCTGGAATTCTTGTAGTGGATACTTGTTATTGTGTAATGTAGGACCAAGGACCCCTGAGGTTGTGGTTTGCATCACTCTCATGTGCAAAGTCCTCCTCTAAGGAGAGGCTAATACTAAGGATTATATATACCTTGAGCCATTTGTGCGAACAATTCATTATTTTGTTAATTCGTTCTAATGACTCAATGTTCTCCCTTATGATGGACACCATAAAAACGTTGTTACTT
The DNA here is from genome assembly GCA_950295325.1 of Polytrichum commune. Lineage (NCBI taxonomy): Eukaryota > Viridiplantae > Streptophyta > Polytrichopsida > Polytrichales > Polytrichaceae > Polytrichum > Polytrichum commune. Next base: position 68,643,649 of record OX485803.1, read on the forward strand.
CGTATACTACACATTTGTTGCACATTTATGAGATAAATCGCAACCGCATTATAGAACACCATGTTGGCACTTTTGGGCATTTCCTACTCTTGTAGTATTCACATCGATGTTAAGATCATAATTGTGTAAACTTGTTCATGTTGGTGGTTGTTGGAGTTGAATGTTAGCTTGTTTGTTTATTTTATTTTCCATCAATTGCACTTTGATTGATGAATTGTCCACAACAATTGTCTAAACTCAAATATTACTTGCACTTATATGTTGCATATGCTTGGTTCACTTGTTTTGATTTAGCATGTTAGCTTACATGGCCCAACTGTTACATACAACAAACATTTATTGCTTTATAAGGTACCTCTATTGCCGAACTGCCCAATGATGTCATTTAGCGGGAGTTATGAGAATTCATAATACCCTCCGGATTATGCAACAAAAGGTGACCTATCCTAACAAACAAAAATTAGGGCTAGGTCTTCAGGAACATTTATTTCCACTCAACTAGAGAATTAGATTGGCCCATGTTAAGTATTTCCACGCTAATTTCCCACCCACACTACCCTAATGAGTCACATCGAATGCTCTCTTAAATCATCCCAGGTATTCCGTCATCTCATGATTTTGCCAAGAAATTGTGTCTTGATGTCAATCTTCTGTACTTCAGCTGCTGCCTAGGTTAGTTTGACTCCTTGGTCGCGCCATTCGGTGCTAAAAAAGGTGGTGCAATTTGATTTCTCTTCTCATGCACTTTTACACGATCCTCCGATGACTGCATGACTGTATCGTGCAATGGTTCCTAATTCATTGAGAATAACACCAGATATTGAATTACTGCGAGAAATTGTTTGTTCGTTCTTGATTATTTTTGAATTAGGGTTTCTGTAATTACCACCGAAAGGGATGAATGCTCAATTGTAATGGAGTGAAATTGAGCTACATTACATTGGAGCTGCCTGTCGACGTCAAAACAATTAGATTTGGTTGAGATCAGCTCTTTCGATGACCTAGGTATTGCAATGGGGTTCTCTTCTTCATCTTGCGAGCCTTCATCTGTCACGAGCTGTTTGCTTTGCAATTGTAATGCTGGAAACGATTTCTTCTGCGAGTATGTTCCTAGGGAATTGGTGGACTCTGCTAATGAACCAATTAATGTAGTGAAGACGACATATAGAGTAGATGGATGTGGGAAGAGTCTGAGGGGTTTGGCATTAGACAGTGGTGCGTATGAAGGTCTAGGGTTATAGACTCGTATTCTGGAGGGTGGGGCAACCAAGATAAATTGCCAGAAATAAACCAGAACGGAAACATCTCATTACATAGCTGGATTTTTGAATTCAAGACGTGGCTTCTTAATATGTTGTTACTCTCTATCTTCATTTTCTTCTCAAAACCGTGCCTCCTTAAACGGTGCACAACAGTCAGGGTGCTTGTAATTTACGAAATGAAGTCTTCATCCTTCAATCTACAAGCCGTGTTGCCACAAATTCATTTTGTCGTCTTTACTCCTGCAGTGAAAGATATCTGTTCTCACATAGAATTTTTGAAATATTTTGCGGTGATTACAGAACAAATCTGTAGCCCCCAAAGTGTTGATTCAGTTGTTAGTGCAGTTTCATTGCATCCATCTGACTTCTGAGAGAAGTGAAATTACGTAATGTACTATCTGTGTCGGAATTCACATTCTTGTGGCCGTATTCAAGATGTCCTCACATTTTCTTTGGTTTCTGGTCGTTGTTGCAGCAATTTAATGGAACTCCATTCATAGTTGTTCCTCCAACAGTTGCAAGGCTGGATTCTGCAAGCCAGAACCAACCCGACTCCAGAGACTTCTGTACCACTCTCAAGCACCAATTCATGCACTTCCGAAGAGGATGTGAACATCCGGGGTAGGACAGAATAAGACTCACTGGGGAAACCAAAACCTCAGTAAAATTCTATCAACTGGGGTGTAGTAGGTGTGTTCATCCTTTTAAAACTATTGATGCAAACAAATTCCAACTGGAGTCTCGGAGAGGATATGAGCCAGAAGTTCTAGGGAAGATCGCACAAGTATACAGTTGCATTCTTGGAGACCCGAACTTCTGGGAAATTCAATCAACTGGGTTGCACTTGGTGTTTCCGTCCCTTCTGATTTTTCCTGGAAAATTTGGTTTTCAAAATGGCAGCTCCAGTGGCTGCCAGGTCTATCTCTTCCATCTCCGTGTACTCTAGAAGAAGTCCCCTCCTTGCTGGGCCTTTGGTGCCGACTTTGGATGTACTCCGAGGCCTACACAAAGGACGATGTAGGTTGCATTTGCAGAAGGTAGTGGTAGCAGAGGTTAAGAATACGGAATTCAAGAGAGCGGGGGCAAGCAAATCGAAGTCTACTGCCACTGTGGTTGCAAGCCCAGAGACAGTGGTGAACCAAGGGTATGTATCAGTTTGCCCTAACCCTAATGAATTGAGTGAATGCTCTGTTGGTGTATGCTGTATTTCATTCTTGCCTTGGTGCACCCTAGGGGAATGCCACATGTGCGTGTATGGGTAGCAAGTCACAGAAGGGGCTTACATTGCTTGCAATCTCAATGAGTTTCAGCATTTGTGGAGGAATTTAGCCTTTGAAAGATTTTTGCATGGACCTCTGCAGTAGGAAGTGCATCTCATTTTTTATGTACCATGGCATAAAGCACAGCGAGAAGAATTGCTTGGAAAAGTAGAAGAGATAGGTGAGAATGTGACTGCAATACATGTGATTGAATGAAGCTTTTATGTCAGGTCGCTTCTGTTTCTGTACCGAGATGCCGAAAGAGCTCATTTGGATAGTGGCTAACTTCATCTGAAAGTGTATGAATGATGGTGTGGGTCAAGGTGTGTATTTAGCACTTGATTTAATAAATCACTTCACTAGGTATTCTTATGTTTTTATTTATATTCATATTCAATCTGTTGATGGGTGATAGTGAACTGTTGTCTTGGTGTTGATTCCCCAATGGATGCTCCAGGCCTATTACTTATGACCGGTTGCTGCCGTGTCCACAACAGAGCTTACCACCGCGTGTAGAGCACATGCTTATTGAGAAGGATGGCAATATTCTCGACATAATTTGTGATGCGCTTGACCTGCCCCCTCTGTAAGCTTTCTACATGCTGAAAAACCCAAGGACTTGACTTACAGGTGAATTGCTCAAGACATGTAGTAAGTAATTTTTTGAATTGTGAAATCCATATACTATACTATAAATCTCATGAATCTTCTAAACCTTAAATCACAGATTGTAAGATATAAGGTCTGTCCTGTGATTTAAGGTTTAGATGATTCATGAGATTTATAGCATACTATACAGATTTTTGGGATTTTTTTTGGGATTTTTTTGGTCCAGAGGTTGAGAGTTTTCTAAATCACACAGTTTCTCTCACCTAACAGTGCGTTGATGATGGTGCTCAATCTCTTTTTAGGGACAACATGCGTTTCCAGTAACTCAAGCTCTTAGGGACAGCATGTGTTGTACAGTTTCAGATCTTCTACAGTTAATTAAGAAATGGCTGGAACCTTAGATGCTATTGAGTTATATATTTGTTGCACAACCAACTCCACAAAGAGGAACCGAGAGACTACTGATACCTAGCAAAAACTCATTTGTAGGTATGTGACAGATCTTATAAAGTTTGGAGCTGTACACTATTCTCTGGAATGCCCCACACCCCCTGCCTCTGCATCGGCCGAGCAGCTTGAGCTTTACAACAGAGTTCTTCAGTTTCGGGCTGCTAGGAAAAAGGAGCGCGCATCTCTCAAGGGAAAAACCCTGAGGGAAGCCCAGAAGACGCATAGAATCACAAGTGCTAAGGAACATGTTGAAGCTGGAACATACCTAAGGGTCCATGTTCACCCCAAGCGCTTTCCAAGGTACCCTCTTGATCATAAGGGATTCTTCTATCTTTGCTTGCAAAACGTGTTGTTAAGGGCTTGCTTACTGTTGATTTATTCTCTCATCAACCTTTTTTACACTGTGGAATCTGAGTGTTGTGTGCTCTATGTTGAGTTTCTTGAGTGCAGGGTTTATGAAGTGGACTGGCCGTCAAGAATTATTGCAGAAACAGATTCTTTTGTGGTTCTTGACAAGCCTGCAGGTGTTTCTGTAGGTTACTCAAAGCTCATCACAATGCTTACTCATAGATGTTTATAATTCCAACCACTGTCACTCTGTTAGTATTAGTGGCAGCTTCATGTTGGTAATGAGGCCAACCTCAATGTTTGTTAGTCCCAAGAAAGGTGGACTAACAACAACTAAGGCTGACCTCATTACCCAAGGTTGGCTAAATCTAGGCTATGACTCATTGATGTTGATTGTTAGCTAGATTACACATCTCTGAGTGATTTATTGACAGAGCTTATTGAAGTACGGAAACTCTATTTTAAAATGAACAACTTTGAACAAGGAAATTGGGAATATTGTGATTTTCAATTTGACTGAAGTCTATTTTTGGCAGTAAATTAAATATTCGAAACCACCTCGGTAGGACGAATATGAATTGGATCTCACTGTGTTGGAAGTCTCTCAAATGCACACTATTTTCTATCCAATAGAAATACTATAACCAACAATGTAGACCGCTGATGTTATATACTGTGGGTTGGAATATAGTGTGCATCCACAGAAATATTCTGAATGTTTATAGTGTTGGTTTCCTCGTTTATATTGTGGCTCGCAGTATTTACCATAAATAGTGTTGTTAATACAAGCAGAATTACTTTCTAGACATGAGAGTCTCAGATAGTGAGTCTTGTGAGGAACTGAAAGGCAGGTAGCAGTCTAAGGTTCTTTTTGATTCCCACTAGATGGCATTCATAAGTGTAGCACTTGTGATTGCTTAAGCTTACTTTGTTGTATTCACATCTTTGCAGAAGATGGGAATCACTGAAACAATTTTTTGTGATGCTCAATTGGCTGACATGGCGGTTTCCTATAACAGGTTGGAGGCACAGTGGATAATCTAGAAGAGATGTCAGCAACATTTGTGAGTCGAGCCCTGAGACTCAAACGGCCGCTTATTTTGACTCATCAAATTGATACATGCACTGAAGGATGGTGAGTGCTCATCCTTTCAAATGATTCATTTGAGAAACTGTCAGTGTGCAAGTAGGACTATGACAGCAGGCATCTTGGTAATAGTGATTCTTTCGTTTGTCTGCAAGGCAAGACCTCAATGAACCTGATAGCTCGAATTACAGTTGGCCAACATGAGTTATGCAATCTGTATTATGAGTTTGTCTTTTTGGAGGTGACAAGACTCGGGACTCACCCCATTGTCCAGGTTCTTTGAAAGATTATTTTCTGTACAGGAATGATGCTGAAATTCAATATTAGTTGCCATATTACTCTTTGGACACAGTATTGCTGGTAGAGTGTTTCATCTTGTTTTCATACACCAAATGGGATTCATGTTTTGATGCAATTTTTGTGTACATTTTTGCAGTGTTGTTTATGCAAAGACAAAACAGTTCTCATCTCACTTCCACATGCTTCTGCGGGTTAGAATTTATACCTCCTACGATTGGAATTCAATACTGATTGTACACCTATGTGTCTCCAGTTCTCCAATTCTGACTTGACTATATGTTTCCCTTGATTGGTTGGTCCTGTACTACTGTTTTGTGCTTTGAATGATAGAAAGGCAGAGATTGTTTTTGTTCTCAGAATCTTTTGACACTGCGTGACTTTTTATGAGTGTGGTCTACGTTGAAGTACTGAAATGTGGCACTTTCAAAGACCTGTATCAGACTGTTTTGGAGTATATTGGCTTCAACTTAAAAAAACTATTCCTTCACTTGTGACCAGGAAAGAAAAGTGAAGAAAGAGTACACGGCGTTGGCAGCTGCACCTGTTGCCACAGGTCGGCATGTGCACTACATGCGACCTGATCGTTATGCCCCTCGAATTGTCAGCAAATGTAAGTATGACTTCATAAAGGTTTGACATATTTCTTTGGCACTTCATAGTCATGGTATTATGTTCTCTAGCTTGAGCAAATATGTTTCATCTTCTTTGGAGAACTTTATTAGTGTTTTTGTTGATGGTCTTGAAGGTTGATTTTGATGATCAGAGCTCCAGTTAGCAAGCCTGTATCTTAGTATAGGGCACTCATTCACATCAAGGTTAGCTTTAAATTCAGAGACAACTTTCCTGGTCCTCCATGGTTGGGTTCCTTCGTTTTACAGAGGTTTCCAACTTTTTACCTTTTGAATTGTTGCAGTCTTCAATACAGTATTGCAGTCATCCCTCTTTAATTTGATTGCACTGAGCTCTTCACACCATTCCTCAACAATTTGTGCTCTGGAGAGATATAAAGTTTTTTCCAATATCAGGTTTGCAGTTCCTGAGTCAATTAGTTTGGTCTCTTTAGTGGCACATGCAGACTGGGCCAACTGCGAATTGGATGTGCTAAACTGCAAGCAAGTTCCTTGGCCAAACGCTGCCATAGAAGCAAATTACCGTGTTGCTGACTGTGGGTGGGCTCCTCGCAAGCATGCCTATGAGTGCTCTGTCCATCTTTTGACTGGGCGGACACATCAGGTAAATTGACATCTCAATCCCATAGTTTTCTGAAGCATAAAACACACACCCCTCAGATCTCTTTGTGTGCCTTCCCCATATCTCCTCTTGTGAACCTGTTCACAGTTTTAGGTTTTTTGAAAAGCACAAGACAATCCTATTTGGGCAACCTCCATCTATTTTAGGGGCACATTCAAAATCAGTGCAAACCTGCATCACTTCAATCATGATACCTAGAGTATGTTGTTGGATAGTGTTCATTTCCATCATGTTCATGCTGAGAGAATGGAAGGATATTCTCAAGGGTGGAAGAAGTGCAATCTTTTTATGCTTGGAGACAGTTGATGTATCATTTTTCTTCAATTGATTTCATCATGTACGTAATATTGTATGATCAATGACTTTTGTCCCACCTGCTAAGATTGGTGAATTGTTATGGTGCATATCTGCAGGTTCGCGTGCAGTTTGCTGCACTGGGTGCACCCTTAGTTGGGGACTCAGTTTACATGGCTGCTGCAATTGCACGAATGAATGATCCTCACATTGATCCCTTTTTAGAAGGAAGTATTGTTGAAGAGGATAAGGTAGACATGGTTAATGAGCAGTGGCGCGCACAACATGGCTTAGAACCAGAGTGTGCATTTGGCCTCCAAGCTTCAGTAGTTTCATGGGAGGGTGAGTCGCGAATTTTTAAAGCAGGCCGACCATGGTGGAGACAATGACGAGTTATCAATTTAAGCATCACCCAAAGAAGCACAGTTTGCATTTTTGTTTTCATTTGTATTTTTATTTGAAACAACTGGTGATTTTATATTGATAAAGGATCTTGATACACCCCATCGAATGTCTCAGTGACTCCAAGCTGGGCTTAGGAGATAAGCCAGGAGAAGGCCTGGAGATAACCACTGGACCTTTTAGCATCCAGGGCAAGGCTTTCCAATTAGAGTAGACAAACCTATTTCCGTTAACTTAAGTAACTTCGCATATGTATGGTACATGTGTGATGTTGGGGTGATTTTTCACAAGTCTGGAAAATCCCCTGAAGTCATGAAGTTCCACACATGTATCCCACAAGGTATGATAGCTCCTCGTTGAGAAGAAGTCTATGGGCAATGAAAGCAACTTCTTGCTTTTGGTGAGGCCATGTTGCATGTGCTTTCTCGACCGTTGGATTTGAGCGATGTAACCCTCCTCCCCTGATCTCCTCCGTTCCTGCCACCACTCATCCACTGCGTTTTTTTTCTCTTTAGGCTTGCTCGTTAAGTACTCCATAACTATTCATTTATTCCTACATTGTCAAACATAAAAGCATTGATATGGTCTCTTTCAATTGCTAGGGCCAAGTTCCATGGAGCGAACCATGCACCATGGTCCAAAGTACTTTTTGGCCCATGGGGTGAGAACGTGGTTGTTCGGGTTCATTAAAGGCTTAAATACTTGTCTTAAATACCACCCCCCCCCCCCGGCCTTGGATACAAAGGTCCCAAATTGTGAGGCCCTTTGACCATGTTGCCAACTTGGTCAAAGTTGCCTGTGAAATGAAGAGTTTTGATTGGAGAACAACTCAGAAGTCAAATGAAAAAGCAGTGAACTCCAAAGGCTTGTGAGGGCATGGATTGGGGGGTGTCCCACCACGGAGGGAAACATTTGTAGGCATAAGAAAAATGCATGCCACACCCTCCCATGGGATTGGAAGAAGAATATCACATCTTAAACTAATAAATTAAGTTAGTTTGGACTGTTCATAACATTATTTGTATCCATAACAATGTTCTATGGGACTGACAATATTTTATGGAATGTTTTTGAATATTTTCACATTCAATTTGAATATGGGGAATATTCCATGGAATACCGTCAGTCTCGCAAAACAATATTATGAATCTGAATAATGTTGTGTTGTTTCTCATGATCACATTAAACAAAGTGGCATGGTACTATTACATTTTCCGCACTCAAACATTTAATTGGCTAGAGTTTTACTCCACTTGGGTAAAACTCGTCCATCATGATTGAAGGAAGACTTCTAAATCTATACTATATTCATCCCTACCGGTTTCCACTAAGCTAGTTCAAGATATCCGGTGTTTCAATTGCCAAGGTCAATTTGACTAGGGAAACAATGAGATTCAAGCTACAATGATTATCCCAATTAGTGCATGTTACTATTTGGAATTACACAATTCATGTTCTCCAACTTCTACTAATTAGATTTACACAACAATGCTTGTGTTGCATTAACAAATCAATGATAAGACATCTGCAAAAGCTTGAGCAAAAATCGGACCATACGATTTAGTTATGGTTATCGGAAGTGCATGTTTGTTGATTTCCTAATCGAATCCTCCTAATTGTGTTCATTATCAGGTGTAAGTAGTTATTAATATTTGAAGACACAGTCCAATCTCTCTTAAGGATGTGTCTTTATGATGTTTGCACTTTGAACCTCACTGAACCACATACCAATCAAATATAAGTTAGGGTCCGATTAAGATAACGAGCCACATAAGAGCCATCCACATAACTTAGCTTATAGTGCGAGTTTATTTAGTGCACTTTGAAAGTTATTGTTGAAAAGTTACTGCCACACCTCAGCCCTACTCTACCAATAAATAATCATGGTGGTATGGATGAATGATACTCATCCAGAGGATGAACGATTCTTTGAAGCCCGCTTGAAGCTTGCGCAACGCTTGCTCTGCATGTTTGATGCACATCGCATGCTCTTAAATCATATGAGGTATTCCGTCATCCCCTGATTGGATTTGTCAAGCAATTGTATCTTGATGACATTCTTCTGTGCTTCAGCTGCTGCTAGGCTGAATCCTGGGAGGTCATTTTGACTCCGAATCCGCGCCAGTCGGTGCTAAGAAGCAGGTGCATATTTATTTATTTATTTATCTCATTATACAGTTTTACACGATCCTCCGATGACTATGTCGTGCAATTATTCCTGATTCATTGAAGAAAACAAAAGATCTTGAGTTATTGTGAAAGAATTATTGTTTGTTCTTGAATGGTTTTTGAAATTAGGGTTTCTGCAATTTCCATCGAGAGGGATGAAGTCTTATTTGGAATGGAGTGAAGTTGAGCTACATTACAGTGGAGCTGCCTGTCGATATTAGAAGAATGTATATGTGTTTGAGATCAGCTCTGTTGATGACTTAGGCATTGCATTTGGATTTCTCCACTTCATCTTGCAAGTCTTTCCGCGACATGTTCCTTTACAATTGTAATGCTGGAAACGGTTCCTTCTACGAAATGGCTGCGAGTATGTTTCTACGGAATTGGTGGACTCTGCTAATGAACAAATTAATGCAGTGAAGCCGACATAGAGTAGGTGGATGTGGGAAGAGTCTGAGGGGTTTGGCGTTAGACTGTAGTGCGTATGAAGGTCTAGGGTTACAAAATCATTTTTCTGGAGAGCAGAGTAACCACAATGGCATCGCCAGAAATTAAACCACAATGGCAACATCTCATCATGTAGCTGGATTCTAGAATCCAAGACGTGGCTTCTAAATATGTGCAGATGGAAGCATGGAAACCGGCTAACAACTGAATCACACTCGGGTCTACAGATTTGTTGTATAATATTTCAAAACAGAATAGAAATGATTTTTATGTGATAACATAAATCTTTCACTGCAGAAGTAAAGACAAGAAAAAGGTTTTGTGGGAACACACTTTGTAGACTGAAGCATGAAGACTTCAATACATAATTTGCGAGCAGCCTGACGATTGTGCACCGTTTTAAGGAGACAGGGTTTTCAGAAGGAAGTGAATATAAAGAGTGATTCAGGTCATTGGACTTTACCTGGTAATGCTTCTGGTGGGCTTTTGTTAATATGAGCATTGTATGCCATTGTTATCCTTGTGCGTTTGGATGTGAGTCTATTTTCAACTGTTTGCATTCAACTAGTTTTCTTCCAGATGTAGACTTTCTTTTGAGAGATCTTGGACAACTTAATGTAGTATTTGTGTTTTACTCAATTGTTTATGTCATCATCGCCTATTGTTTTCAGGGACTGGTTAAAGTGCAAGCTTCCATGCCACCTTACAGTGCTGCAGGGGCTGCACCAGCGGGCAGACCTGCGGTGCCAATGACTTCTCTATCCCAGCAAGCTTATGTCAGCCTCTGCTATGACTTCCCAGTGAGTATTGTTGGAACTTATCTATCTCTTATGCTCTGTTTGCAAGCAGGGAAGTGTATTTTTGCGTGGTGCAATTTCTTATATGGTTTTGTGTTTTGGACAGGTGGTAGACACACCAGCACTGGCTGCTCTTGCATCTGCTTACAGGTTTGTTGATATTTTGTTTCTCAAGCCCTTAATTGTCTGTAGACTTTAAGGTTTTGATGGCTTGGTCTTCTGAGGATACATTAGATGTCAAGCCTTGGATTTGTGTCATAGCAGTATAACTGTTATCGAACTTGACTGAAGGATCTAGTCTTGGAACCCATCCATTATCTTATTAAGCTATTACAAATAGGGAACTGGGAATATGTGCTCTCTAATTCTGATCCTTCTCAGATTTAAATTTTGTAATTCTTTGAGAGGTGAGATTAAGGCTTACAATTTACACTGGCTTGTTGCAGCACAAGTGTGTCCAGGGTTGGCAGGCTTCAATTTCCTATCACCTCACGCTTCATTTCTGGTCTTCGGTAAGTCCTGACCTCTCTTGTTGTCTTTTTATGTTGTCTGAGTGTTGTGGTTCCTCAAATCTTTTGCAGTGATATGAAAGGGTTCCTGTTCCTCTCTTCCTCTGTTGATTCCTATGCATTCTTGATTGGGTTAGGAGTCTGTGTGTCCATAGGTTGGGATCTTGTATCTTGCCCATTTTAAATCCAGAAGGTCAGATTACAATCTTGGGCAATGGTTTGGCTCATTTTGTTTGCCGCAACAATCAGGTACCTTGTGGAATCACATTTTGAAAAGAAGAGTTCTGCTGAAGCCCCTGCAAACCTTGATTTGCGGAGCACTCACTTGGTGTCTATTTGTGGTAATTATTCTCTCTCATCCTGGTATCCCTGGACAAGCTAATGACACAGATTGAAAGAACTTGCTTATAGCTTTGTATTTGGCAGTCAACTTTCTATTGTTCATGAAAGGTATGTTGAGAGCTCGTAGATATATTCATTCAATTGGCTTTGCCTTTTGAAGCTAATTGCTACTGCTACTTAATCTTCTGACATTTTAAGTCACATCATCGAAGTATTTTGGTAAGTGTTATACATCACCAATTGGTGGAGTTTTAGGAGATGTTAACTCTTTGAGAGACCTTGGCCATACTGGTTATATTGAGTATGTATCCCTGGTGATAAAAAATATTTTAATATTTTAATACTGGATTGCATAGGTTTTAATTATGCTGTATGAGAAGGAGAAGAATACGAGAGGTAGTCAGAGAAATTTCTAAACATGTGGCGCTGTTTCTGACAGGTTATGTTTTTCTTAAGGCACCAGCCCGGAGACTGATTGTTGCCCTTCAGGACAATGGGAACTCCCTCAACCAATTACTTTCCTCCTTCACAGATTTACAGGAGGCAGAATTGGATGAATATTCTTGTTCTGTTGATGATGTTTGTAGAGAGCCAGTTCTTGAGGAGATCATTGATGATCATGGAGTAGATGTTATGAAGGACCAAATGGCAGAAGAACTGGATGATGGTATGTTCAGTTACCTTACTGTACATTGCAGGCTGCTAGCCTGTTTGTTGGTTTCTCTAAGGTAGCATGATATTTGCAGTCCCAACTATCAAAGTAGTGGTTGCTGGTTGGGTATAGGGGCTTCTTATCATGGACAGTTCTCCATTACTGGACACTTTGTGAAAAGAATGAAAAGTTCAATCAGCTCTCCTTGTTGTACTACATCTTCACTACTATTTTCAATTGTGTAGTAGCTTTAGTTTGTAGTGTATACTGAAATTCTTAGTATTTGTATGTCATCAGAGATCATTTGTAGAGAGATACTGTTGGTAAATTGACCTTCTCGTATGAATAAGTAAAGCATGAACTAAGTAGCTTCTTAGTGTGTAACAGTAGAGGTCTTACCTGCTCAGACTTGTTTGTGTTAGCCCTTCAAGTTATTGAGGAATCATCACCGCGCCTCTTGGCTGTAATCAACTATTTACATTTGTCTTGATGAATATTTACAAGGATATTGTTCTTGTCTTCTTTTTACAATCAGATGATACTGATTGGGAGCCCATTGAAACACAAATTAGTGCAACACAGCCTGTTGCAAGAATAGCAAGTACATTGAGACAAGAATCTCATGTTCTTGAGTGGCCTGAGCTTGCGGCCAAAGTGACTGCACTGGGGACCATGGTGCCGTTTGAGGTAAAAGTTTTCCCTTGGTCTGGAAGTCTGCTATTCTGTGAAGCCTGTCCTGCTCTGCTGTGAAATGGTTTTGTTGTATCCTCCTTGACTATATGCTGACCAAATATTGCAATGTGTTGCCCATAATTGGACTAATTGAACTTTTAGCTTGTACTGATTGTTTCTGACTGCTTCTTTTCATGTACTGTACAAATATAGCATCTCAAAAACTGTGGCTCTAGGAGGAAATCCATACCTTCACATATTTATGCATTGTGCTCATGCATAGGTAACCAGCATTGGCGCTGTTTGGGATGATTTGCAACTCACAGAAGATCTGATCCAAGTAAGCTTGAAGATTGACATTTTAAAGTTTTCCCTTGGAGACCAAGGTTACATTCATGTAGATGGAGTATCAAGGGTCCTAAATGTTTTTGGGGAGAATTGTATGTCAATAATCAAGAGATTCAACAGTAGGAGGCCTCTCAAATATCTCTAAGAAGTTTATGTGCTTAAGTGTCACCATATGGATATGTTACAATGGTGGTCATTACAAAAAATATTTTTATTTGCACGTGTACAAAGTTGAGGACAATGAAGCAGCAAAGATGCTAATATTCTAATCTTGTTTAATATATTCACATGAATTGTAAATCCATGAGGTTTAGGCGATTGTTGATCACATCATAGTGCATGATTTGCAGGCACTCAAGGTCTTGAGAAGTTTGAATAAAGCCAAACATGTGGATGTGATGCCCTTAGCCAGGCTTTATGCTGGCCTGATGTGTGATCGGGTCACTGCGGATTCAAACTCCTCAACAAGGTATTTTTCTTCATCAGCATCTGGTTGCTAGGTTCTGTTTTTCTGTGGAACTAATTTGAAAGATTTGTAGTAAAGGTAATCTGAGAACAGGTACTTAATCTAGAAAGTGGCATCTGTATGCATTAGTGTCTAAAAATTAGTGGAAGAGTCTTCCTGAGATCTAGCCCTTCTTGTAATGTCCTATATGATGCTTACTGTTCACACCACTACAAAATAAAGATATGTTGATCTAAGGGACTTGTGGAGAATATGTTTTAAAAGTGTACTCAATTTCTATGGAGTGGCTTCTCTGCTTTGCCATAGCCATCTGCAAGCCCGTGTTACCTTATAAAAGTAGACTTCCTTGTCCAGGTGTAAATTATCAGTATGATACTTAGAAATTTTCAGTGACTTGCTTGCAGGTGGCAAGAGATTGGATGCTTGGTGACAACAATATTAGCCATGACTGATGCTGAAGGGACAATCACATCAAAAAGTGAGAATATGCCTTGGGAGGGCTTAGCTTTAAGGGTGTTGGGCACACTCAGCTCTAAGGTGAGAGGCCCTGGTAACCAAGAACGTGCACTATGGCAAGCACTTTCGTCCAGTTTACACTTTCTGGAGCAACAACTTGCTAGGCTTTCGGTGGGACTCTCAATGGCAGGTATCTTGAAGTTTCACTCAAGCATCTCCTGTTTCAAGTTTCTTCTTTTAAGAGTATCTGCATGGAAAGGGCTACATGTTTATTTCAAGGAAGATTATGCTTATTATCGATATAAATGAACTGATCATGTTCACGCAAGTCTGCCATAGGTATAAGAACCCTATTTTTAAAATTCCAATCACACTATTGAACCCTATTCTGATGGCATTATGTCACAATATGTACAAGGCTTCAACGCTTACATTCTACTGGAATTCACTTCCACTTCTTTTCACACTTGCACCAATTCAGAAGGAAAATTTGCAGAATCATGTGTTGGGTCATCATTGTACATTGGCAATCAGTACTTTCCTTGAGATCTAGTAGTGATCCAATCTTGCATATCTGCTCATGATTGAGGTGCTCTCTAAAAATCTGATAGATTGAAAGAAGGCCCTTCATTAAATGAAGAGATGTTCAAGTACTTGAAGGATTGAGTAATGTCATATTTGGCACAAGATTTTTGTGACTATTAACTCCTATCTGAAATCAATGATACTTCAATTGTGATGTCAAAGATAATGCAACTGAACCTGGGAATTTTGTTTACCCCATGTTATTTAGATAACAAGTGTGAATATATGTGTAGTGCTGACTGAAGAGGTGGAGATGGTCTTCCAAAGCTTGTGTTTCTGGTTGAAGCATGCTCCTGGAAATGCTTCGATTGGATCCTCTCTCATGCAGGTACTGTCAGTTGTCCTCTATTGGAGTTGAAAAATCATGAGAATGTGAAGTACCTGTTGTCAGCATAGAGGTGGTGGTTTAGTGGATGTTAAGTTCTGGGTGGTTTTGTTGTCACTTACGTTTCATGTCCTTCCTGATTCCTGAGTTCTCCAGGTTAGGTCAAGTGCTGTACATGTTTAGTAAGATCTTGGGAAGCTTGCATCCTCTTCAAAAGGAAGGCTTTATTCGGTTGGTTTTGAGGCTCTTCAAATTCACTGGAGGACTTTCTCTATATTTGACTCTAAATTTCAGTTTCGTATTGCAGACAGGTATACTTAGAACTGTGTTGCAAGCCTTCTTGAAAGCAGGGTCAGAACCTCAACTGGAAGCACTTCGTGAGTTCCTTTTGCTTGCAATGGTGAGTAACTTTGATTTTGTCTTGATTGTGAGGCTCCTAAAAGCAACCTGTTCAGCAACTACACTCACGCTCCCCTAATAATTGCACACCTTCAATTGCTGCATTAGGTTTATTGGTTGAAATGAAATCTAGTCGCAATAAGTGTTTCTCCAGAGTGCATATTGATGAGGCAAACTATGTCCGAAAAGGTTGACTTTGGCGTCTATATCTATTTTGTTGAGGGGTTCTTGTCATCTGACTTCAATAGAATGTGTCCCTGTAGCTTTAATCACTTGTAATAATTATGCGACTTTAACCACTTTTGTTGCCTTGGTAGGCACGCTCAACTGAAGTAGCACAATATCTGCTTGAAGTACCTGCTTTTCAAGATGCAATATCGAACTCAAGATTCTTGAAAGAAGACACTTTGACTTGGCCACATGCCTTGGTCTGGCCATTGTTGTTGAGAGCAGGACAACAACAGAAGAAGTTGGCTATTCCCTCTCACCTATGTCTAGCGGAGAACAAGCTCCACAATGAGTTGCGCCAAATTTCTATACAAGCTGGTGACCAGACCTTGCCAAGCAATCCATTGCTGCTCACGGTAAGATGTTTTGGCTTGTAAGTTTTAAGATTAATCTGTTTCTTTGAATAGTCATCACATCAACCATTATGCTGGTCACAACCTATCAATACATCACATCATGGTATTGGTCTTTGTTACTAATGTTCAATGGTTTGTTGGCTCTTGGTTGTTACATATGACTTTAATGACTTATTTGTTAAGAGTTTTACTCATTTCACATTGACGATGATCTTGGTGTTACAGAGATTATTACAAGTTCTTCAGCAATTAGTAGCCGCTTGCTCAGCGTCTTCAAATAGATTATGGCAAACAGGTAGTTCCTTGGATAAGGGCCTCACAGAGTGCTATACAACCTTACGTGCTCTATTGATTTCTCTACGTGTTGAAAGTGAACAAGTTGAAGACAAGGAGAACAACAATGAAAGTGAAAGGAGGGCTGAGAAGAGCATGGAGTTACTATCGCGCATGTTGCCCATGTTGAAACAGTTGACAGCTACTACCAAAGGCGATGGGAGCTCCAAAGCAGATTAGATGAGGGCAACTACATTGCATGGCTATTGGGTAGATGGTCATCATTGGAAAATGGCACCAAAAAAGAAGTGAAAAATGTGAAACATGCATGAAGTGAAAAAAATTGAAATGTGATTCGAACAAGGGCCATAGTTTGGCATAAATCCTTGATTGCAAGGGAATTATATTGACTTCATTTGGACGGTTTTCATATTGTTTGAACTATGAAAATCCATCTCACATATCTTATGAAAAGTCTTTCCTATAGAGAAATACATGTGGTTTTCCAAATAAGTTATGATTTGGAACTAAAAATCCTATTGAATGCCTATCATCTAATTTAGTGCTTGTGTTGGTCCAAGTGTGAACTTCTTTTGCTTCTTCCCCATTAGCAAGGGAGGTTGCTTCTTCATGTCCTACACCTAATTGTACCTAATGTCTTATAATCTAGTGTCAACTTTATTGGGTAAAGACATGTTTGGTGCACCATCCTTTCCATTGCCAGTATATGATTGTGTTGCTTCTTGTTGGTGGTTACCTTGTTCTTCTGGGATAAATTCAAGTATATCTTTTAAATCTTGTTCTCCAAAAAGATCATTTTCTTGAGCTTGATCTGGATGTGATAGCAGTATCTCCTTGAGATAATCCTCCACGTCCAACATCTCTCTCTCTCTTTCCACAGTAGCCATCCAGAGTTCGAATTCACTTGGTTGTTGCATCATACTTTGTTGTGGCATGTTGTAGGCCTCATGATGTCTCGTGTGCACTTGGTGTTGGGATTGTCGATATTCACCTTGATTCGCAACATATCCTAGTGGTCGCTGTGTTGCAACATCCCACTGTGGATCTTGTTGTTCATCCATTGTCAAAGGTGTTGCATCATTGACATATCTTGAAGTTCTCTGATTGTTGTGAGTCGCTTGAGGTGGTTCATAATTTTGTACAAAGTCTTCAGGATGGACTAGAAAATTACCTTCTACCTTCCCTATATTTATCGGTGTACTAGAAACCCCCACATTTTTCCACCTTTCATAAAACTCTAATATTGCTCGTTGATTACTCTGTAGTGTCTCCTTAAACTTGTTTAAGAGGTTACGCTCACTCATGATTTGTAGCTCGTTGACCGTAAATTTCCGTAACCGTGGATCAATCCTTATGTGGTGAAGCTCCAAATTGTATTTGTATCGGTTAGCCTCGTGCTCAAGAGCCTCAACATGTGCCAACGCGTAGTAGAGGGCCACGAGCTTTGGGTCCGTATGTTGTCCTTGCTCTTGTTTCTTCAAGTATTTGTACAATACATGCGCTTTCGTGTTGCTCGAAAACTCGCATAGTTTGCCTCGCGGTGTGAACATGATGAGTGTCACATCCGCCCCACACAACATCGCTAGTTCTCTTGCTTTCTTCAAAAGTCCTTCGCGACGGTTCATGAATGTCGCGTTCCTCTTCTTCTCCGTTGGTTGCCTTTCAATTACGATTCTCTTCCTCCCTTGTCGATTCTCTTGCCGATTAGTCGGCAAATTTTCGTTTGGTTCCATCTTGGTAACGGGTATTTTTGATAACATAGTTGCAAATTTAGCATTGTAAAAAGACTCCATTGCAAAAATAAAGAATATAGTTTGGAGAAATGACCTATGGTGAAAGATCATGATTCTTAGGTGTGGATTCTTAGATATAATTTTTTTTTCTATCTATGCAAAAGATAAAAGTAAGTCTAAATCATGTTACTTAAAGTAAAATTCACTTGTATTTAACTCAAAAATAAAAGTGTGTTATGATTATCAACCCCCCTCCCCACACATCGAGGTACATGTAAAATAAGGCTTTTACTTTTATTAAAGACCAAGTAGGGTATTGGTATTTGAAGATACTTTTGTTTTTCATGTGATCATTTTGGGTCTATATACCATCTGAGACCCCTAAAAGCTAGGACCTTTATTTGTCACACTACTGTGACATTCATACCTAGGACCTCTATTTGTCAAACTACTTTAAGGTAGATAACCCTTATTCAATTACTTTTCTTAATTGGACACCTATATTTGAGTGGTGTGTGGTTATGTGGGACTCCAAGAATGGATGCCAAAAAGACATGGCTTTACAAGAAACTGGACTCGATGCCAAAATATGATAACCATTCTAGGCTCAACACTCAGCACAATTGGGGGACCTATTATTATTATTATTATTATTATTATTATTTAATAAGGTCACATAGGCCCCCCTAGTTGTGTGGAGTGTTGAGCCTAGAATGATCTATACAACATTAATGAGCTCAAGAATCTTCACTTTGATAATAAATAAAATATTCAAATGAGCTTCAAAAATTGTGAAGAAAATGGCTATAGCCTTGATTTGGAATTGCTAACCATCTCATGCTAATCGTGTGTTTCATATCCAAGGAGAAGTCGGCTTGGAACTGGTTTCCACCATGGACCATGAAGTCGGACCATGGAAGATGGAATTTTTCCATGGTCCAACTTTCATGGTCCGATTTCTTAAAAATTCAATTTACAAAGCCTTTGGGCCCCTCACTAGGTGTAG
Source organism: Polytrichum commune (assembly GCA_950295325.1). Taxonomy (NCBI): domain Eukaryota; kingdom Viridiplantae; phylum Streptophyta; class Polytrichopsida; order Polytrichales; family Polytrichaceae; genus Polytrichum; species Polytrichum commune. The sequence goes on from OX485803.1 coordinate 68,662,695, forward strand.
ACCGAATGTGGACCAAGAGGAATGACCATGCACCAAAAAGTGGATGTGGTGATCTTTTCTGATATATGCCCAAAAAGGGCAGTTTTGAGAAAAAATTCAAGTTTGACCATTCTCTTGTCTTCTTTTGTCTTCATCTTCTTTCCCCCAAAAAAATTCCATAAGAAAGTTACTATAACGTCATTTCTCTGTTGTGGACCCTTGCCTTTTTCTACTAGAGCACCTCTTTTGCCTCTCCTACCGCAAAACCCGTTGGACCATGTCAGTGGATAATGTAGGCCATAAAATATGTCTTCTGGGGGCCTTGAACTCCATGGCCACTCTGACATTTTTTTCCTTGGTGTAAACCAAAGTGGTCCCTGCTCAGGGAGTGCACTATTCATTAAAACCAAGCATCACGTGCGTGCATGCCCCTTATTAAAATACCCCTGTATACATTTTATTTTTGCTAAAATCAAGCAATATACTTACAAATCTCATTGCTTCAAAATACATTTCCATACGTACACAAGGGTCCAAAAACAAATACAAAAATTGTATATAACATGTGTACAAATGTTTGGAAATGCAAAAATATGGCCCTATTATATGTATAATATCAAATCATAGATTTTTAGTTATAAAGTCGTTACTTAGTGGATGAAAAAACACATGATTCTTGGTCCAGGTCTGACTTGAACGCGTAAACGCGTAAATGCGTACTTTACATATATTTTTCTATAGCCTCATGTATATCTACTTCTTGCTTAATAGCAATATGTCTCTTGTACGTACATTTTGTACATGCTTGTTTTAAATAATACCCCTTTTGTGCACCCACGTGTATAAATACAGTACTTGAACAGTGCACACCCTGGGGGTCCCTGGATGAGTTCAACAACCAATCACAAATTCTACAGGAGCTTGGGACAACTTCATGGTCCATGGTGTAAACAACCCCTTAGTTAGGAAAGTACTTACCATTTAAGACCAATCTACCTTATCACAAAAACTTGAGCTTGTTATTAAATCTTTATTTTTGGAAAACTTGCCACCTTTAGAACACTGGATTCAATCATATGCATATTGTCTTCGCACTACCATTTTAACCCTCAAAAGATCAAGGGGCTCAATGTGCATATTTACGTTTTCTAGAAGCCTCATTAATCTGGGCTATAGAGAAATATTGTGCCCCACACTAATAGGACTATTTAGTGTAGTTTTGACTGCATAAACCCATGGCATCTCCCAAAACGATATGTTGGTATGATTTCCAACATTGTATTCTAACATCTCAAAGCACTTGCCTTGGCATCTATGATCATGCTCATCATTTGAGACTTCAATTTGATGCAAAGTCTTACCAATCAATCCTCGGTTGCATTGGTCCTCTCCTTAACATCTATACGATTTAAAAAATAGGACTCAACAACTTACATGCATTGAGCATATAGATGTCACGTTACCTATCATTAGGGCAATCCACCGCAATTCCAACATTTATGGTCCAATTATCTAGGATTACCATCATGTAGATGATAGATTTTTCTTCCGTCTAATCTACAAAAGCATATTCAAAACATCTAATGAGAAATGCCCGAAAATGGGCTTAGGGTTTGGTTATTCATCCAAATGCTCGCCCTCACCCCTCTTGGAAACGTTGACACAACAAGGTGATGCAAATGTTGATGTTGCCTTCGATACGTGTAATATCATTATGGTGGTATTGGGAGCGAACTTGCTTGACTTTATCAAACATCAATCTACATGTGTAAAAAGGGCTTGAATGGCACTCATGTAAAGGCTCATGAACCCAAAGTAACGGCTCTTTTTGGACCTCATGGAAAAAGGAATGGGTTGGGCTACATTTTGGATTTAGCTTTGCGGTCTTGACACATGAACAAATAAGAGAAAATTTAGAGCTTTATTTTATTTTTGGGTTCAACCCATGATTTTTTAATTTTTGGGTTCAGGGCATTATACACACACACACACAAACAAACAAACAAACAAACAAACAAACAAGATAAGTGAGTTTAATATGGTTATCAATCTTAATCAGACACCTATCTTTGAGTGGTATAGGGTGGGGTGAAGATCTGAGAACAGACACCTAACAAAATGTGTTCAAAAGAGATTGAACCTCAACTTGTTAACCATTTTAAGTTCAATAGTCGACATATTTGGGGGTGGTGGGTGGGGACGCATGATGCAAATAACTTGCAAAGATGAACAATGAGACATTGTGTGAGACAAAGATGAAGATTTTATGTAAGACATGGCCCACGGGGCAATCGAGGCCTTCCCACAGGTAGATCACTTAGTGCATTTTAAAAACAACGTGCGGCATAATATAGAGAGGATTAAAATCGTTTGAAATAAAAATTATAAAGGAATTCCAAATAATGAAGGGGCCATTAAATGTAGACAATCCCATTATAAGTAAGTTAGATGGACATAAAACGTGGGCCATTATTTTTTTGTACAATTAATATAGGGGCTGAAGATAAGGATCCTAGAAGGTATGTTTAGTATGGTATGTAAATGGGTTTAGGACTCATGGGGATGGATGATAATTGGGATTTCCGTCTGTCCAAAAATGGCTTAAAATGAATATAGAGTACAAAAAATTGCAGTGACTTGGACAATATAAGTAATGGAAGGGTGCAAACAAATGGGCCATTTTTTAAATTTAAGTAATTATAGGGAGGCTTTAATTCAACCCTTGAAGGTAAATAACCCCAAAACAGAAAAAAACCCCAGCTACACGTGGGGCACAAAAATGCCTTAGAGTGATCTACCCGTGGGCCTTCCATCGATGAGTGGCCAAGATCACCCCTCCCATGACCACCAAATAATATTACGTTTATGGTATTTAGTGTCACGTACACTTAATACACTTAAGAATAATAGAGCTTGTAACTGAACTACACCGTTTATGGCATTTAGTGTCACATACACTATTTGCGAAGGGCCTAAACTGGATGCCTAGAGGTCTCAAAGTGTCACATCCGCTAAAATTGCCGAAATGATACTATTTGTCAACGTAAGTCAACATTGAAGGTCATTTACACTATGACTTTTAGTGTAGCACATTAGGATACTTGAGATGATAGTTTTATGTTTCCGCATGCTAGGGGAAGATATTATTGCACGTATTGGTGGTAAGTGTCATGTGTTTACATCTTAGTATCCAAGAGAAAGATATACTTGAACACACTAATGCCAAGTGTCAGTTGTGTACACTTTAGTCAACTTCGTTGATTATCCCGATGAGTCCGTGGTGCTATTTGGAGTCACGTAGCGCTATAGCCATTTAATGAGAATCTAATGTTGTACGAAGCAAGGTCATTTATGTTCTATAATATCCAAACAACCTATTGAACTTTCATTAGTAAAAATTGAACTCATCAGTAAGACATTATTGCACCGCGTAACTCCAAATAGCAGCATGCACTCAATGGGATATTCATTGCTATAGAACATTGTGTAATGTAGACATACACCTCATAACAATACAATATTGAACATACTGGAACCAAAATATTTGTAAACAAACTTGAACGCCAAGTGTCATCAGGTGACACTGATGTGAAATTGTTGATCATTAGTGTAAGTTATAACCTAGCATATGCCTCATAATAAAGTAAGTGACACTATTACGCATGGGACACGAAATACATACCATGAACGGTGCACCTCCACCACCCATGATTTGGAGCATGATCATCTTCTTCTTAAGGTACATGAACAATGAAGAGGCCTTGTGTTTGTGGCAAAAATCATGTTTGCGAATAATCCTTACTAAAGGAGTTCCCGAGCGGCTGTGAAAACATGTGGTGGTGACATAGGCTGATGGGGGCACGTGCATCACCGTGAGATCGTAAACCCGATAATGAATAGAATAATATAATAGGGTTTTGGAATAACCGACACTCATGGGTTGTTTACACCATGGATCGTGAAGTCGTCCCAAGGCCCTGTAAAATCTGTGATTGGCTATTGAACTCGTCCTGGGACCACTTCGGTTTACACCAAGGAAAAAATGTCAGAGTGACCATGGAATTCGAGGTCCCCAAAAGACATATTTTAAGGCCTACATTATCCACTGACATGGTCCAACGGGTTTTGCGGTGGGAGAGGCAAAAGAGGTGCTCTAGTAGAAAAAGGCAGAGAAATGATGTTAGAATAAATTTTTGATGAATTTTTTTTTGGGGACGAAAAGATGAAGATAGGAGAAGGCAAGAAGATGGTCAAACTTGATTTTTTTCTTCTCAAAACTGCCTTTTTTTTTTGGCATATACTTCAAAAAAAATTAGCTCATTCACTTTTTGATGCTTGGTCATTCCTTTTGGTCCACATTCAGTTTACACCTAGTAAGGGGCCCAAAGGCTTCGTAAATTGATTTTTTTTTAGAAATCGGACCATGGATGTTGAACCATGAGTCATACCATGGAAAAAGGCTATCTTCCATGGTCCGACTTCGTGGTCCATGGTGTAAATTGGCCCTTGTATGTGCAATTCGGTTGCCTTTGTGAATAGGTTGCTTCTTTATCCATGCAAATTACCTTGGGTCAAAATCAAAACACAAAAAATTATAAGTTTTTCTATCCATCCAAACAACAACCATAGTACATAAAAAAATTCTTGTATTTTGTTACTTTGGTAAAATTATTCAAAATAGTGTGGAATTTCAACATAATAGCATGGGGCAACCTAATTGCACATATCGGTGTACATTGATGAGTGTCATTGGGTTGACCCACACTAGTTTATTGACATTCCATAGTATTTCAAATATTTATTACCACATAACGAAACACATGATAGGATTTTTCATACTGCGGTGGCTAGATGGATGAATTAACAAAGTAGTAAGTATTTGTAATCATGTTTTGATCCAAGGTAATTTGCATGGGTATAGAGGCATCAACTTCATTACACATATAAGTGTACAATGATATGTGCACGGCGCATTTAGGTTAACCCATACTAATTTATTGACATTCCACACTATTTAGAATGTTTTTTTACCACATTTTCATAACACATGGCGTTTGTTTTACTATGGTTGCTATACGAATGAATAAACAAAGATATAGGTCTTTGTGATTTAGTTTTGACCCAAGGTAATATGCATGGATAAAGAGTTAGCCTATTCAAGAGGTCAATCTAATTGCATTTCAATGTAACTAGTAATTGCCACTACTAACATGATGTCGTAACGTATTTTAACACGATATTGTACGATCGTCCATGATTTGTTCCAAGATCTATGCACAAACATTTTTGGCCATTGGATCAGCTCGGCAAACATCTTATCTAGTTAGGAATTGCGAATCACAAAGATTATCATTTTAGGTTTTAGGAACAAAGTTGAGATGCGTAAGTTGTTAGGGGTCAAAGTAAAGGGTTCTTGAGTATCTTTCAACGATCACATAAGCCCCTCCCAATTGTTAGGGTTTGGATCAATAACATAACCCAAGTACCAAAACATGTTCCAAAATGAGCGCATTGCCTACATTCTAAGGTATGTGGCCCTATTGCGACACTTCCAACTCCACAAGCATCTATGTCTGTTGGATTGGCTTGGGAATTGTTTTTCACTTAGTAATTGCAAATCACAAAGATGGTCATCTAGTTTTAGGGATGGGAGTATGCAAAAGTCATAAAAGGTCAAAGTGAAGGTTCATTCTCTCTCATTAAATGATCGCATTGACTATCCCAATCGTGTTATGTATTGAGCCTAGGACAATGTTTAGATTTTGAGCATGTAGTCCAATCTCATTGTTGAGCATATAATCCTCCTAAACTATGATGTATGAAGAAAATAAGAAAGTAATTATAATATTTCTAATATGTCCGCCACCACTATAGATATTTTAGTTGCATTGACCCCTAGTTTGGTTTCAGAGTCCTTGATCAAATTTTAGTATAGTGGGACCCAATTGAAATGATTAAACAATAAAAATTTGCAAGGGACAAGATTTACCATAACCCCCTGGTAGGTGTTGTGAACCAAAATCCTACAAGTTGTTTGTCAAGTGTTGTCTACATGTAAAAATCAAATGTAAATGTAAGACATATTGTAGAGGTACTTAAAAGTTACTTCAAGAACAAGGAAGGAAGACTTGGCTCAAAGGATCATGGACTCGTCTTTAACTTATGCCATTTACAAATTTAATGGCAAGCTTAAAAGGATTTCATTGACAACATTTGTTATGGTCCAATACTGTCATGGGGAGGTCATTAGCTATATACTTTTGCAAATTGTGTGTGGTTGGGGGCTATTTAAAGGTGGCATATTTATCTAGAATTTCAGAATTATTTTCACCCTATTATTAGATTAAATGGTACTTTGAGGTATTTTCAAGACCCTTTAAATAGAATTTGCACCACGATCTTATTTTCTAAACTCTATCTTATATGTAAAGTATACCATTTATAAAAATTTGGAATATTGACATAAAGTGATGTTAATATGTAACAAAATGACAACAATGCATTGATGGAACTTTCAAATAATAACAATTATGCTCAATGCCTAAAGTGTTGCAATTTTGGTTACATTTGAAAACATGAACAAAGGAAAGAATTAGATGGTTCTCACATTAAAGTAATATGTTAAAAAAAAACCAAATGAACCTACAAGATTAGTCAAATATCCAACATTATTGTATGCAAAGAATCAAATGCCCAACATGATTGTCTACAAGGGGTATGTGTTCAAGCTTGATCAATAATGCAATGCAATTATTACAACTATGATTTTCCCACAAAGTTCATCTAAGCTCTTAGCATCTATGGGATCAAGCATATAAATCTTCCTCATTGGATCATACTTCATTGTCATATTTTACATGATTGAATTTGCATCTACTTACTTATAATCTCTTTGGTCATAGTGGAATTTGAGGTGCCTTGGAGCAGGGGAAAAACAACATGTCATGATTTCAAAGGGGCATGACAACTCCCTTTTTAAATGTAGTTTCTTGTCTTTTTTTTGGAGGTCAACGGGTTGCCTGCACAATTCCCATTTCGTGCCAAATTTTCTTTGCATTATTAAAACCCACCCACTCCACTATGTTACCAATAACAATTCTTTGGGAAATTGTTGTTGGCATGTTAATTTTGAGTAGTTTCCCTTTGATGTGTTTCTTGGCAGCTTTAACCGTTGAAGAAATTCTAATTGAATTTTTGAAGAGAACAAAAGACTCACATATAAGATTTCAAACCAACCAACATAAAAGTGGGCGAGGAGGAGGGCCTAATCACCATTATTGAAGTAGATTGAATGTTTATCTCGTGTAAGCATGTGCTTGGGTGGGCATTAAGTTGAGAAACCAAAGTGGCCTTGAAGATTTGATGTTTGTCATACTCCACCGTCGACACAACTTTCACAGTTGCTATATTGGATTCTCCAAACATCTCCTCACAATCCAACATATTTGAAATCAACTGATGTGTTTCATCTTCGATAATGGGTGGAGGAAACACAATCTCCTCCATGATTTCGTCCTCCAAAACACCCTCAGAGTTTCTATTACCTTCCTCCATTTTAGCCCTCAAAACTTCAACATCGCCATCATCCACCTCTGTAGGCTTATTGCTTGGTTTTTACGCTAGATGAGTTGGATTAACCTTTTCTACGATTCACAAAGTGTGGAACCATGTTTGCATGAAGAGGGCTACAACTTGTGCCTCAAATTTTTTTTATCCTTGTGTAAAACTTGTGGATTTGCTTGCAAGATCCAAAGCCGAGTCACATGAAACCCTGCAATAATCCAAAACATATCCTCCAATAATGCTAACCTTCCTCAAGAATACACACAAGACTCAAGGCCCATGACCATTGCACTTCAAGCACTCTTATTGGTGAGAGGCGGGGTTGGCCTATGTTCACTTCACACTACGCTTCAAGGACCAATGGAGTAAGCGAATGCAAGATAAATTTAAAGTCTACATGGATCCCTACATGGTCTCAAATGGATTATGTTTCATGGTCACTTGGATTATTTGCAAAAACCACCTCTTGGAGGTAGGCCTAATACAAAACCAAAGACCATGGCACTCTAAAATCTAACAACCCTTGATTTATTATACTTCATCATGTGTGGATACCTAACATGAATAGAAATTCCTTGAAATAGCATTTGGTTGAAGGCCTAGTTGCATGAAATTTCACACTACATTTGAGGGCATGTGACCATAGTACATGATTTTGGAAGTGTCTTGGGATGGCCTTTACTCATAAATTTTGGGCTCTCACAATTTCATGGTCATGGCTCTTAGCTCTTGTGTGAAGTGGCCCTAAACCAAGATATCCAATGCAAACTTATGAATTAAATTATTTTTAGTCAATAGAGGCAGTTTCTCATCCACTCCAAATACATCCATTAAACCTCACATAAATTCTTCGTTCGTCCAAATGTTACATACTCTACTTTTTCGATGAAAATTAAATACCACCAATACTTTTCACATACCCTAATTTAGATATAATATTGTATGGGTCATTCTATCCAAGCTATAGTAATTCCGAAATTAGTATAAATCTTTGCTCTATTAATTTAAAATTACCCTATAATTTTTCTCACGTGGTTTAATAAAATTTTGACAGTGACCTCCCCATGAATACTGTTTGTACAGGTCATGAATCTTTACAATTTATTTTATCGTTCAGTGGCAAAGAAATTTTGACACTAGATCATTAAGATAGACAACCCCTTTTGGTTACATTTCTTAATGAGACATGTATGTTTGAGTAATATGTGGCACCAAGAACGGATACCACAAATACATGTGTTTGAAAGAGATTGGATACATGAGCTCAATCATATTATAATCATTCTAGGTTCAATAGTCAAGATAGGTTCATATATATATATGTGTGTGTGTGTGTGTGTGTGTGTGTGTGAGAGAGAGAGAGAGAGAGAGGCTAAATGAGCATGTAATGAGTACAAGAATCTTGACATTGAACATGACATTCATATGAGTTCAAAAAATTATAAGGAATTTAGTGGCTACAACCTTGGTTTGAGTTTACTAACCATCTTATACTAATCGTGTGTTCCATATCCTAGGAGAAGTGGCTAATTGGAAAGAATAACCCTTTAAAACCCATCTACCTTACAAAACTCTTGGTTTTGGATCCATGATCCCTCCATTTTCTTGTAGTCAATAGGTAGGTCAAATTTCCATGAATAAGAAAATGGATCCTAGATTCAATGAACAGTAATTCATGTGTCAATGCCCAACATAGTATGAAATTAGGGATGTGTTTCGACCCAGGGGGGGTCGGCTCTTCATTGGAAACCTAAATGACGTGCATGGGTCATTATGAAATTAAACCCTCTATATACAAAAAAAATTTAGAGAAAAAGAAAGAAAGTGTATACTTACTAGTAGTAGGAGCCTAGAAAATGGACTCATGTACTTATAGTAAGATTTTCAATTTTATGTGATAAATGCTTCCACTACATGTACAATATATAAATAATGAATTAAATAGGCTTGTATTAATATAAAATTCACTCTCAGTTTCCAATGAGAAAGTCATTGATCATTTTTTTGATTCATAACATGTAACTCAACAAGTACATGAAATAAAGAAAGACAAGAGCACAATGAAATAGCCACAATTTGGAGAGTAGAGTTCAAGGGAGCCCATGAGCATTCCAACAACAATTTGTAAACATGTAGAACCCAAATGCAAACCCTAACAAGAGAGGTAGTAACTAAGGACTATTACCATATTACCACAATGGATGAAAACATGATTTGAATGACACTATCACATCTATTGTCACTTTCTTCTCGAAGCCTCATGACCCCCCTTTTGTACATCTACCTTTACTACATAACTCTCAATAACCCTTTTAAATCATGCACACATAAGAGATAATTAACACCCTCCTCAATGTATTGTATACTATGTATGCTTACGCCTCTAATAACACCCCTTCTTACACTCACGTTAGTTTGTACATGTTTGAAGAGTCACCCCTTGGAGTTTGACCAAGTGATTACTACTGTAATAAATATCATATTTAGTGTCATATTGTGTTTTATGTCATTGTGACCAATTATTGAGACAAATTTTAGTATATTACACATCCCAAAATTTGTGTAATGAAATAGTGTCCTAAATGATTGAAACTTGGATGAAAAATCACTTAGTATTTGCAACATTGTAAATCTATAATGCCCAAATTTTGTTTACAAGGAATGACAAATATTGTTAGGTTTACATTTAGTGTTGGTGACACTACATGGGCGGTTTATGATCAGTATTGAGCAAGACAAATAGAATTGGTGACGCTAAATGCAGTATTTAGGGTAGTTCTCCACATAGTCAAATGTTCTTTGGATATAAAGTAAGCATTGGTAGATGCACGATCTCAACTTGAAACTTGGAAGTCTGAGTCTTTTTATAGAACCGGGCTATTATAGAAATGTGAGAGGTATATATATTGAAGGGGGTGCGAATTGTGACTCATACAAGACGAATAATACTTATCTAACTTTCTAAGTACTATTTTAAGACAAGAATAAAAACAAATCTCAAATTCGCTTGTCATGAGGATCAATCAACTACCATAGTGTGAATGGAATATTTCATCACAATATGGTAGTCTTTCTCCTTAAGGTAGAAAAACTGAAAATGGTATATGTGAGTTTCTTCCTATTTTCTAAGTTTCTTCTCAATGAGGGCTTGTTTACACCATGGATCGTGAAGTTGTCCCAAGGCCTTGTAAAATGTCCGATTGGTTGTTAAACTCGTCATGGGACCACTTTGGTTACACCAAGGGAAAAATGTCAGAATGACTGTGGAGTTGGAGGACCCCTAAGGAAATATTTTAAGGCCTACATTATCCACTGACGTGGTCCAACGGGTTTTGTGGTGAAAGAGGCAAAAGAGGTGCTCTAGTAGAAAAAGCCAGGGCCCATGGCAGAGAAATGATGTTATAATAAACTTTTAATGAAATGTTTTTTGGGGAAAAGAAGATGAAGACAAGAAAATGGTCAAACTTGATTTTATTTTATTTTCTCAAAACTTCCTTATTTCAGCATATACTTTGAAAAGCAACAGATTAATTTTTGGTGCATGGTCATTGCTCTTGGTCCACATTCAGTTTACACCTAGTGAGGGGCCCAAAGGCTTTGTGAATTGATTTTCTTAAGAAAACGGACTATGGAAGTTGGACCATCAAGTCGGACCATGGAAAAGGCCATCTTCCATGGTCCAATTTCATGGTCTGTGGTGTAAATTGGCCCTAAAGTAGAAAAACCAAAAATGGTGAATGATCAATACTGGTGCACTAGAGTAGGGGTAGAATGATTCTTGTGTGGACCCAAAATGGCTACTTGTAAAAGTGGTGGCCCAAAAAGGATTCAATGATAGGTGGGATGTAGTGATTGGCCTGATAGATGATGTTTCACACCACTTGCAGTTACTTTTGGGTGCCATTAAGTTCATCGTTTGTGTGCACACATGCACACTAAGATATTTTAATGCTTAAATTAGGGAGATTCTACTACTCGAGAAAGGGGTTTGACTTACTTGCCTCTTTGGGAAAATGTAACTAATAATTTACATGCAATAAAATTATGAAACAACTTACATTCATTCCCTCCACTCTGTTTGGCCGAATAGTATGTGTTTCGGGAATAAGTATCACAAGCATTTATTGGGATAATCAACATGGATTGTATAGTGTATACTATTTCAGGGTTTTTATGTTGGATTAATGAGAGATTCTTGTATGTAGTCATTCCCTCTCAACATCAATGGGGATATCTAGTCCAAATCTAACCTTGGGGGTGCACTACACTAACCATGTACGACTATATGTGAGCGCACAAATGGGGTATTAATTTGAACCTTGTTGTACTACGTATACATATGTTGCACATATTATACTTGTAGTTCTGTACATGTATGGAAGATTTTTAACAAATATACAACATTTGCATTTTATATGGTTTAGTCAATAGACTTTATAGCATACATTTTTTATTTATAATTATTGGATGAAACTAGGATGTATAATGATGAACATGAAAGTGTTGATCCCCTCTCAATCTAATGCAAAGTTCGTTGTGGTTCATGTAGAGGTAGGGGATTTTTTAAAATTCATAACCACTCTTGTTAGTCAATCGATTGACCATCCAACTTTATCTAAAGATTGACTTGGATTAATGTTGGCATATTTTATTTGAAGCCTGAATTCCTTCCCACTACAAACTATGATACTATGTGAAATTTTGGTTATGATTGAGGTGTGTGTTATCGAAAACACATGAAGCTAAGATTGTAAAAAAGGAGGTGGACCAAAAATATGACCTCCATTTAAGGTTTGGTTTGTTGGGATGGTTTGTAAGATGCGTAGAAAGTTTAGTAATAGTTGGGTGGAGTATAGGGATACAATTTGGCTTGCATCAAACATGGAGATTGGCTTTTGTTGGTATCAAAAAGGAACCAACAACAAGTGGACATATGATCCTACTAATCATTTGATGGTAGGCTTAGAAACAATAATTGCATTGAATCCTATGCCATATATTGCATACTTAGATACTTCAGAGTTACATCCGGGGGATGAAAAAGTCTTCAATGATTTTATTGATGAAAGCTAGGGTTTTGCATTATATGCATGACAAGAGGGTTGATTGTTATTTAAAATTATGTCATTGACTATATATGAATGTAAATATGTTATCTATCTATCTATCTATCTATCTATCTATCTATATTATCACTTCTTTTTTGTATCATTGAAATTGTATGTGTATTGCTTCTTATTTACCCAAAAAAAGGTTGTATATAGAGGTTTTTCCTAGAGTATATTGTGAACGCATGTGATTCTTGGTTTTAATGAGATGTGCGACCCCCAAGAATCTAACATTTTGTGTGGAAGTACATAGATCGTTAGCTTGTATAATGTCAACACACCTAATTTAACCAACAAAATAAATAGTGAACATGCATTATTAGAATTGCCAAATTTGTATAGTTCCTCCTCTCCAAGCTCAAGAGGATTCCCAATGCATAAAATAATGAATTGTTTGAACACCATATGAAAAACTTATAAAGATTTAAAGATTCATTTGGAGATCATGACCTTAAACCAACATTGATATCAAATGTTTAGACAAGTGGTGCACGTTCTCATAATCAATACCTATACACCTTTTGTAGATGATTTCCAAGTGTGGATTCGAGTACACGTATCTTAAGTCATCAATTGAGAAATGAAGAGCGATAAGAATGAGATGCGTACACATGACATCACACTTGTGGCATGGTGGTTCGTTGAAATCAAAAGGCCCATTTGGCCCAATCTTTCGTCCAATAGGAGTAACATTTCACCACACTTTCCACATCCCTTTAGGGTAACTTTCAAGCGTTTGCGAATGCAAGCAACCAAGGAGCCTCATCTCAATACGAGGCAAGCCCCATGCAAAGCCGTAAGGTGTGTAAGTAACTTGGTGTACGGCATGTATGTGGCTCCAAGGCACGTTGTTCCTTCCAAGCAATTGGGGCTTACAAGTGCAAGCCTCGGAGAGGCCTCCGAAGGTTCCACACTCAAGGACCTTTGTACCAAAAGTAAAGCTATGCGGAAGTAATGTAAACAAATGTGTGACAAAGTTGGCCAAAAGCAAGCGAGTGGCCATAGCGAGGCTCTTTAATTGTGAGTGCATGATCCACTTTTGAAGCAAACCAACAAGTACCCACCTAGCCTTCCGTGGTGGTTAGGCTTTGTTTCAAAGAAACTTCCTCACCTTCTAGATGGAACCTTAATCGGGAAATAGGGAATAATTACCTAGTAGGTCCCTCAATTTCATGTGCGGGGTGTTGCAAACAGTCTTCATGAGAACTTTGGGTATATTTTTCAACTCATGTACTCATAATTGGAGTACATGATTGTTATTATTAAATAAAAATGTGGCTCCCACCACCTCCCTCAAAATAACCACGCACTATACCATCTAAAATTGAAGCTTACGACTTGATTGAGCTCACGTTTTGATAGGATTGTGACCCACCATTGCACTCCATCGGAAGAGAGAGAGAGGTTGAAATGCCAGTCGCTGGTGAATATGTTTGAAGATGTCTGATGGTATGTAACACTGACCATCCTCATAATAAGTTTTTGAGAAGGCATTCACATGAACACATCACCAACATGTTTGAACAATGCTACATCCCTTTAATGCCCGTACATGTACGCATGTAACAAATCCACCTGATAGCCATCAAATACCTCAACCTACTTATGGTCAACAAACAAAAACTGGAAAACCACCAACAACTAGTATTCCCCACCTAAACACACACCAAAACCACCACATACAAACAACAAAACCTCAAGAGTGATTCCTACAACATGATGCTTTTACCCACTCAATTAGCTCAAATAAAGGGAAAGACGAGCTCTAGGAGCTACTCTTGAGAATCGAACCCAACACATGTTGCAACAAGTCAAGACACCTAGTCCTTGAGATACGTGCAACAAAACATTGATAAACAAAAATGCATATTCCCTAAATGGGTCTACAATGTCCCCCTGTCACTTGTTATTAATAAGGTCACCTCCCACATGAGGCAATGGCACTTGTCCCATACCCTTGTTTAGTAAACACATTCCACGTTCACATATGTGCTCGTGGCTATGATCAAGGTGAAGTGTCCGTCATTCATGCCAACTTTATGGTTTATGATATCTAGTGTCACATGATTAATAGTGTTGTTTACCTTAATTTAAAGCTTATTTTAGGTTATACATATGGCCAACAAGGTAGATCACTAGTATAAGCTCATGATACTTGTCATTTGTGTGCTCATAATTTTTTCCATGTCACACAAAAACCACTGAACATCCAAATGTCGTACACTAAATGTCATACTTATGCAAATAATTATACATTTCAAAAAGATACCTATCTTGACAATTAGTGGATGTGACACTACTCGACCTCTGGGCATCTCATTCATGCCCTTTGCAAATAATGTGTGTGACACTAAATACCATAATCGGTGTAATGATCAATGTTTGTTGTTCACAAAAGTCTAGATATGCTTGAAAAAGAATTCAAATGTCAAATAGAGGGCGAAACAAAATTAAAAAAAGTCAAGTTTGACAAGGAGTTTTATTTTTGTATAGCTTGCCTCTCACATGTTAGGACTTAAAACTAAAAAAATACAAGGTCAAGGATTTCCCCCCCAATTTTTAGCCTCATTGATTGTTGATCATGAGTTTGGTTGTTTTGTCTTGGGATTGTGTAAATTGAGAATAAGAATTTGTTGGGAGTCCCAAGGGAGCCAAGAGGTTGGTGGGCTTGACCTACCTATATCCGGAGTTGTTTGTAGGAAACACAAAGTTTCTAGCTAAGAGCATCCTCAGTCGGTCTAGGTAAAGCTCATTGCAAACCAAGACCTATCTTGCTTAAAATTGCTCAAAATTTAGAGGGAGTGCACCAAATCTTGCTTAAAATGGACAGATCCTCCCACACTCCCTCTAAATGTCAAAAATTTGGAGGGAGTGTGGGAGGATCTTTCCATTTTAAAGCAAGATTTGGTGCACTCCCTCTAAATTTTGAAAATGTGGTGTTTTCAATGAGGGATTTCACCTACGTCAAATTTTTACGATTCTTTTTTCTTGAGAAATATCTCACGTTTATTTAGGTGTGCTTCTAATGATGGTAATTTCAGTTTCTAATTTTAGGTCAGTCAAAAGATAGGTTTTGGTTTGCAGTGAGCTTTACCTAGACCGACTGAGGATGCTCTAACACACCAAAGATACGATGCAACTCTAAACAGTCGATGATTCCAATGTCCTCCTACATATAACTTCAATACACCCATATGAAATTACGTGATGCTCTAAATTTTCACTGAGATTACCAACTTAGCATGAATAAGCCAAATGCACAATAAAGCCTACAAGAGCGATTCAAAGAACTTGGTGTAAAAACAATCTTGGAGGTTAGTATTATTGTATTGTGTAACAGTAAAAAACTGACCCACCTTAGGGCATGTTTACACCGAAAGCATTAGGCCAACTAGCTTAAATCCAAAAGAGTCCCTCACCGGTGTCAAACTTGGGCCTTCATTAGTTTGGGTGTTGGGGGTTGAAATTTTTGCTTCACAGATGAACATTGAACATGTATTAGCTTTTGGAGGTATAAGATATACATGGATGAAATAAACTCCTGTGATATAAATACTTAGGGTATTTTTAGGTTATACTTATGTAACCCCAAATGTCATACTAAATTTATTTCTACAAAACTGGGTGGAAGAATACTATCCCATAATTTGTGTGCCTATTTCGTAAGCCAATACTATCATAACTAGGTGGAAGAATACCATCCCATAATCCGTGTATCTATATTGTAAGCCAAAACTATCATTGGATACTCTACTGTATATTCAGGTGATGTTGTATGGGCTATGTTGAATGCCCATACAACATACCTTCAGTATGACCCGAGTACGATTTTCTCAAAATGTTCTTCTTGTATATCAACATTTTTTGAAGTAAAGAAAAAAGTGTGATTCAATATTCAACATTTGTAGAATGTGCTAAGATTCTATCACCATGATTGACTTGAATCCAAAGGAGTGACCCCTCACCGGACAAACTTTGGACTTCATTAATTTTGGCGGTGGGGATTGACATTGTTGCTTCTTGGATGAACATGGTATTGACTTTTGGAGGTATAAGGTATACTTGGATGACATAAGCTCCTCTCATATAGATCCTTAGGACATCTACATGGTACACTTACCTACCCCCAAATTCATAATACTCAATTTAAATCTACAAAATTTTGTGGAAGAATATTATCCCATAATATGTGTATTTTGTAAACCAAAACTATGATTAGACGCTCTTTAGCACACTCATATGGTGTTGTATGAGCTATGTTGAATGCCCTCCCCCCCCCCCCACCTCCTATTATACAGTCTAAGACTTTGGCAAGTCACATACATGTCATTTTTTGCAACCTATATGTAAATATTACATACTACTGTTGTATATGGGAAAGGATATTCATTATTTGGTTTTGCTTGCATCAATATTATGAATGAAAAGATATACTTCAAGTTCTAAATGAATGATATTTATAATAATAGTAAAACATTTACATTTAAGAAAGGCTAATTAGGGTGGAATTTGTGGGCTCCTTGGAAAATAATAAAATTTCCTTTGACATGCTTTTAAAAAATGTAGGTTTAAATGTAAATGCAAAATCTGCGAATGTAGGCCCCTTCATGGCTCATGCTCTTGCCATTTGCAACCTTTTATGGTCACTCTTCTTGATTGGACACATTATGTTGTTGAGTGGCATTTGGCAAGGCCTTACAGTTCTAGTTAAGAACGGACACCAATAAGACACATGTTACAATGGGAATGGACAATATGCTCAAAAACATATACACACCATTCTAAGTTCAATAATTTACACATTAATTGGGAGGGTCTTATGTGATCATGTAAAGAGAACGAAAACGGGCATTTAAGTATGAGTGGACGAACCACTTGTCCAAAAATAATTAGGGATGTGCACTTGCAGGGCCGAAAACATCAAACGGCAACATTAAAAGAAACAATCACAACTTCAAATGCTTGTATTCCATGTTCACCAACCACCATGTTTGTGTAGTTTTGCGATCTAGTGTATATCATATTCATATTGGCGGTCGGAATTATCTGAAATTCATGCATAAATTCAAATATACTTAAATCCCTTTTACAATCTTGACCTTGATTTCTTATAACTTTTGCATCTCAACTCCAATTTGAAATCATTCATACATTTCAAATGAATTTGAATCATTTTTGCAATTTAATTATCACTTTGAAAGTCAAAATAATATTGTTTCAAATTGCAAATGGAGTCCGTGACGCAGCCCCTAGCCATCACATCACGTCACAGCGGGACGTGATGCCCCTTGGAGTGGCAATTGTTTTTTTACTACAACAATGTTTTGAAGATATCCTTTAATTTTTTTGGTCGTCTGTTCTTATCAGCTCCTACTAGAACTCAACTTCAAAAAAATATAATTAAAAAATGCAAGAAAATTTCCAAAAGTATTTGGATTGTTAGATGGGTGTGAGCATAGTAGGATGGACAACTCCTGATCCCTACCTAAGTGTTAAGCAAAAGTGATTCAAAATTTTACACTAACTCTGAAATTTATGAAGAAGAAAAAATAATGGATAGCTTAAAAACATATCAATCTACTAAGCCAAGCAATTTATGATGACAAAAATAGTTCCAAGAAAAGTCTACATATTCATAAGACGGTGCAAGTGGTGTGCAAGTAGGTGATATTGAACAAGTAACTGTCAAAATTTGTTTAAAATGCAATACAATACAACTTCATCAAATTGATGGTTTTCTACAATGTCTTGTGATGATGCCCTTAAGTAGATAATGAGTTTAATGAACATGAAAAAAAGTCCAACTTTAAAATATTTCACGTCATGAAATGTACATCCAAAACCAAACTCACCCATTTGCTTTTGAGCATCACTTTTAATCATAAGTTTTGAAGATCTCAATTTGATATTCTACACTTGAGTATTTGACACAACAGTAGAGGTCATCAAGAAAAATAAATCCAATTTAAACAACACTTTGTTGCTACTTTTAGGACTTTGACCCAAAAAAAAAATGGTTCTGGTATACTGGAGCACTTTTTTGGTCCACTTTATCATGCTTGCACCCATATCTAAGTGGATGTTGGCAATCAACCGCTAGACCAGAGAAGAAAATTCCAAAAATTCCAAAAGACTTCATGAAGCGTTAGATGTTGTTGTAGCCAACAAGATCTAATGATCCGAATAAACTGGAATCTTTTATTAAAATCTTCTTTTGCAATCGATTGCTATGTTGACTATCATTTTGTAGTCAACCAATGAGTCAACTACAAAGTATTAGTCAACTCAACAACCAACTAGCTTGTTGACCAAGGGGTTGACCTTGGCAGTGTAACCCTGAGTAAATTGTCGGACCTAGTCCCACTCATGTGACGTTTTGGGTGAAATCCCTGAGTGCATAAGAAATCTCTTGATTTGATCCAACAAAATAAAGCTTATGTTTGAGAGTTTGAAGTGCCCACAAAAAAGCCACAAGTCTTAAAGTAGGTAGGCCTTGAATGAATAGCTTTCACTTTACTTGCCTGCTTCTCCTAAAATGCAAAACACACATATATTGCGAGATAATGATTTGCCAAAGACATAATGTGTGACAATTGAAAATCGAACCTTCCCTGATGTAGTTATGGTTATCCGAAGTGGATGTTTGTTGATACATAGGTCCTCCCAATTGTGTTCATTGTTTAAAATGTGTCTTAGATATAATGTTTGCTCTTTCATTTGCACTGACCCACATACCAATCAAACATAGGGGTCCAATTAAGAAAATGAGCCACTTAAGACCCATCTACCTTACACATATTTTGGCATCTGTTCTTACATCCACACTCTAACCAAAATCCACTCAAATTTAGTTGCCCAATACCCTATTAAAAAAATGACCATGAAAGGCTCACTTGTACCTTAATGTACGAAATCTTAAGAAAAATATCGCATCTCTTGGTGCATGAAGAACTTTGTAAGTTTTGTTGTTACTAAGTTAAAGGGTGCTTGAACCGACACTTTAGGCTATTGCGCATACATATGGCTACATGGTTGATATAAAAAATGTATATTCATATTAGCTTTTGAATATTTGAGGAATATTCAAAGTCAAAACCACTAGCTTCCTTAAACCAATATATAGGCCCCGTGTATGACGATCTTGGATATGATGAGGATCCCCACCTTCATTGCCTAGAACCAACACAACATAGTTGGGTGCTAGATCCAAGCTAGATCAAAGACCAAATAGTAACAGTGCGCAAAGCCACATGGCCACCTCCATGATCCCACTTAGTTCGTTTGCAAAACCATCACCTTGCATCCTGGGTACCAACCCCCTTTGTGGTTTGTGGGCCTAACTATGTGACTTTGTGAATAGAATGGCTATAAACCCCCCCCCCCCTGCGGTGTATAGAATGGCTAGAACATGCATTGACAAGCCACCCCAAACCCACCTTGAACCAACCCCAAATAGAGTGGAGCCCGTTACCTACCCTACATGAAGGTAGTGGAGGTTGTTATGAGGTGGTGCCACTAATGGCACCTAAAAGCGTCACTCCGTGGGCCCATACACTCCTACACCATGGGGAACACTTGAAGGTAGCAGAGTGTTGGTGTTTGGGAGGCGTTTATAGGTGTTGGTTTTGGATGGGGTGTTGGTTTTAGCACCCTCTACCTTAGTACCCACTGGTTTATTTAGGTGGTAAACTTTTGCCCAAAAAGGCGGTTCCATGTGGTACAAGGTAATACATGAAGGGAAAGTACCCAGTTTTGTATTCCACCCATACGCTAAGGTTGAGACATCTTTAACCAATAATATAAGAGAGTTTTCATTTGTTTAGAGTAATAGCAGGGAATTACTTTTTCTTGCAAAGAGAAGCAAATTCGAAGGAGAATGTAATTATTAAAAAAAAGTTTCATGAATACAAAATTGCTACAAAATTTCCAAGCGTAAATTTTAGGGTTACAGATAGTCAATCCATGGATTAACCCACAACCGCTCATCTAAATGCTATTTCTTGGCCAGAACGATTGTCAAAACTCTTACGAAGACAATCAATCACAAACCACCGCCGCGTACTCTACACTTTAACTTTGTTCGCTTTTAAAATATAGATCTCATCCAATGCATGTCGACATTACACGACCCTAGTGAGCGGTTAAATGGACCTGATCGATCCACTGCAGATGCTTTGATCTGAAACTGTGACTGCAGCTTTCCCGAAAGACTTGAAGCTCTTTCTCGGCACCTGACAGGACACCGCTCTTTCTCGGCAACTGACAAGATACTGCTCTTTGTTGAAACATTTTCCACGTACTTTTCCAAACTATTTTCGGTGGACAACTCCTGTATCACTGTGACTCACACAGCGATTTATAGAAATAGAAACAAACCCCAAAAAAAAAACAACACCAACTCTGGCGGTCTCCCTCCAGAAAGCTGCCAAGAAAAGGGTCATCAATCGGTCAAACTTTGGAGGAAGAGTCTGCCCGACCAGCAACCACAGGGGACGCAACACACAAGCAAGTGCAAAAATACCACCCATTACACACGCCAAATGAGAAGAAATTTTTGTTCCCCCTTTGGCAATTAGCAAGAGCATCATCCTCACGGGCAGACCAATTATTCCAAGTCTCGGAGTTTCTATGTGACCGTGATGTCAAACAAGGCGGCTTGTGTACGGCCCCACAAAGTTGGAGTCCTACCTTCACGAAGGACTCGCTGATTTGATTATTAATTAAGATCTGATGATTTGAGGCGACTCGATTTGCGAGCCACTTCACACACGAGACTGAGAGCCCGTGACCATTGCACTTCAAGCAGCCTCATTGGTGGAAACGGTGGAGCCGGTCCAAGTTCGCTTCACACTCCGCTTGAGGGACCTACGGAGTATGTGAATGCAAGATGGGTGTAAAGTCTACATGGCATCGAATGGATCACGTTTTACGGCTGGATCACGTTTTACGGTCATTTGGATTATTTTTAAAAACCACCTCTTGGAGGTAGGCTTAACGTAAAACCGGGAGACTATGGCATTCCAAATGTTCATAACCGTTGATTTATTTTGTTTAATCATGTGTGAGGACCTGCAATAGACATTCGTTGAAATAGAATTTGGTTGAGGGTCCGGTCACATATGGCTTTACACTATGCTTGAGGGTTTGTGACCACACTACATGATTTAGGAGGTGTGTTGGGACGCCCTTTGGACACTTTTCTTTTGGGCTATCACAATTTCATGGTCACGGCGCTCTTGGCTTGTGTGCGAAGTGGCCCTAGAAGCCCGACACCATTGCACTTCAAGCACTCTCATTGGTGGAAAAAGGCAGAGCCAATCCACGTTCGCTTCACACTACGCTTGAGGGACCAACATAGTAAGTGAACGCAAGATGGATGTAAAGTCTACTTGGATTCCTACGTGGCATCAAATGGATTATGTTTCATGGTCACTTAGACTAATTCATGAATACGTTTCATCAAATGGCCGCATGTTTAATGAATAGAAATTTGTTTATATAAGCATTTGGTTGAGGGACCGCCACATATGACTTCACATGGCACTTGAGGGCCTGTGACCACACTAACTTAGTACATGATTTTGGGATGATTTTGGGACGGCCTTTGGACACTTTCTTTTGGGCTCTCACAATTTCATGGTCACGGCTCTTGGCTCGTGTGTGAACTGGCCCGGAGACTCACAGTGGTTTCGTCATGAATATTTAGTATATGATATTCTGGAAGTTTGCAGGAGTAGGTTCATCGTGTACCATTGTTGGATCACTGCTACCAAGTTAGCCATGAGTAGCGGCTAAATTAAATTGCTGGGCTTGCTGCGAAATTCACTTGCAGTACTACTACTGTATTGGGCGTGTCGGGAGGTGCGTGTCCATTTCGCAGAGAGATTATCTAGGGTTATGTATCCGTGTCTAACTTGGTAGCCAGGGATGTGTAGCCACTTTTAAGAGCTTCGAAGCAGTCGTAGTACTCGACTGGTGCAAGCGTCGATCCCTGAGTGCCGTGTGTGTTCTTTGGGAGTTCAGAGCGCTAGAAGTAGTAGTAGTAGTGGTTGTTCATTCGTCACCTTGGAAAAAACTTCTCACGTGAATTTTTTAGTAGCTTCGCCATAAAGCATTGCAGATTGACATGCTGTTCAGGTTTTGTGGACCTTGGACCTTGCAATTAGCAGTTCCAATTCACGCAACATTCTAGCCGGCCTGGATCATCTCGAGTCCTTCGACCATCCTAGCCATCACGGTCCTTCTTAAGCTTTACAGAGTTCGCTATTACCGCCATCGGGGGGTTTAATATTACTTCATTCCTAGATATCATCAATGCTCTCGCAGGAATCAAACCTGGCAAACATTTTTTATCAAATATTTGAGATCCAAGACCATATTTCTGTGGTCCCGAAGCAGTAACTACAACTGGGAGAACTGTACCAGGAAACCCAGCCACAAAAATTGCGTCAAATCGGGTGTCTTGTTTAATCCCCACTTGGTTGAGATAACTACTAGATATCATCAACAACGCTAGATTGATGCAAGAATCAGAGGATCCGATTCTCTTTTTATCGAACCTTTGAGATCCCACTCAAGACCCATCCTCAGTTCACACATCAGAAACGTTTTTGTCCCATTTTTCTGTAGACCCAACCCAAAAGTGAGAACCGAAAATCGAACCACCTTCAACATCCCACATCACATTTCTGCAGCCCCGAATCGAAGCAGTCACACTTCTAAGTCCTGCTAGGACCGAAGCACAAGATCCAGATCCAACAGAAAAAGGTTGGGAGCAAATTAATTTAGTGGGAGATTGCAACATGAAGGAGGCAAGGAAGTTGGACGTGGTGCTCCACGGCGCACAGAACTTGAAAAAGGTGAACACTAGCCGCATGGCAGCTTACGCGGTTGCTTGGATCGACCCCAGCGTTCGGGTGCCATCTCCTATGGACAAGAGCAACGGCGTCAATCCTGTCTGGAACTCCACGCTCACAATCGTCCTCAACGACCGGGCTCTAGGACAGGGGATGTATCTGAACCTGGAGTTGCTGGGCCACGGTTTGGTGTCCACCAAGCCCATTGGGTTTGTGAGTGTAAACGTGAGCGACTTGCTACAGGAGGGCTCCAAGGGTGAAGCTGTCCAAGCCAAGTTTCATGACCATCCGGTACTGTACTTCAATCATCTCCCCTACCTCACAGCTTTCTGAATTAATTTCTGTGTGTAACAGTGCAATTTGATCTTTAGAGTCATGGTGGTTATTCAAATTCATCCCTTGTTTTCCATATCTCTCCGGTGCTACTACAATCTAGAGTCACAATTTTCCTACCTTAGTCGATCAGGGTTCCCATTTTGTTGGGAAAGTTGCAGAGAGTTGTGCAAATTGATCCCAGTTCTTCTGTCCAAGGTGCTTCGGTTTCTCATTTTTGGGGTTAAGTTGCTTACAGAATCGTGGGGGTTATGAAGATTGATCGCTTTTTCTCTTGTATCCAAGTCGCTCAAGTTTCTCATACTTTTGCTCAGGTTGTATGGAGAGACATAGCGATTAAAGACTTACAAAACTGAACCATCGCTATAGTTGTTACGCTTAAGACCGTTTCCTTCCATCTGTTTTCCAAGCCGAATTGAATAGGGGCATTGCTACCTATAAACAGAGGAACCAACCTTCGGACCAAACTTCCCGAGGTTAGGTGCATGTTTTACCTCGGCCCACCGAAACCCGGTATCGAGCAAGTCATGATTTCTTCGTGAGAATACTGGACCTTGACGGATCGATGAAGTCATGATTTCTTCGTGATGATACTGAACCTTGAAGGATCGATCACAAGAACTTAGTGATTTCCATGTAGCAGCTCTACGCCTTCATGAATTGAACAGTTATGTGTTCATCACACCGAAGCTGTGCATGAGCAAGACCATGAACTAAGGTTGCAGCCTAGATCAAGAATCATTCATCTCAACTTTTCACTTTTATCCTGAATATGTATTGATTTTGCATTTAATACCTTGTGATAAAAGCCTTTTGTGGGTGACATGAATATAGAAAATAGCATCATCTTAATTGAAGGGCCGAGGCATTTTTACCCAAAACCAACACTATATACCAAAGTCGTATAACAATACACAGTGTTGGTTTCAAGTTCGTTTTGGGTATGCCTTCCTTATTCCCCACTGGGTTAGAATTTCAGATCTCGCCTCTGGGTAGGTCTGAACATTTCCAGTTCATTCAGGGCAATTTTATGTACCTCGATAAAAACAGGATACATACAGTGATGTATCCATTCAACTGAAAACAGAGCGTTGTGCAAAAAGAAATCATCCTATTTCAATTTTTGCATCAGTCTGAAGGGAACACTGTGAATTGCAATGCCTAATCCTCAATCAGGGCATGGCACCTTCAGTTCGTGAAGTCATTCTGCAGATTTATGGCCTGAGAAAAAGTCAGGGGATTGACATCAGTGCTATCAAATTGTTGTATAATTTCAGGTAATGAGGCGGTCTGGAAGGCAACAAGGAACCATCAGCTTCGAGCTACATTTGCAAGAATCTCCCACGCTCTTGGCCATCCAAGAGATGATTCCCAAAACTTCACCCACGCCAATTATTAGGGCATCATCAACATCCCCAGCACAGATAGAGGAATATGATCAGCATCAACAAGAACAACCAGCAAGATTCCAACCCCAAAACAACTATGGATATAGTCAAGAGAAGACGACTCAACAAAGTATAGCTGGAGACAAATTCTCCCGCAATGATGTGGTGGCACCGCAAAACCGTAGGTCCACGTTAGCAAATGGCTTGTATCCAGCGACTTCACCGAAGAACAGAGTGTACGCCGCGCAGCCGGCGCATGATCTCCGACAAGAGGAAACCTCTCTGCTTGATTCTTACTTCGAGATCGCCCATAAGAGTTTGTAGATAGACGAGTTTTGTACACAATGTGCATAAAATCATCACCATATTATTTTCCAAATAATACACATGAAAGACTGTCCCACGAAATTCTGATACTTTCTGTTGTTTTAGCTTTTCCCCTGTTTGCTCTTTTCACTCCAGATTTTTGCATCTTCCGTTACAACTTGGAATATTATCCAACTCATTTTAGCAATTGCGAAATGACAATGCTTGACCTGAGTTTCTTGTTGCATGATAGGCATTCTTGAATTCTTCTGCCTTTGGTTTGAAACTGTGCAGACATCAGTAGATGTGTTGGAATCTCGCTACTGACTTGTTGGGAGGCATTCCCTCCATGGTCGCGAACTGCACCCTCAAGAATTTAGTCTGTTCCTTCCCGCAGATTGTGTCAAATGTCTCTACCATATTCCGAATTTCTGCAGACTTTGTGTATGTATGTACATCTTCCACGCAATGAGCACCTCAACAGTTTAAATGTAACACAAACCAGGTTGAGAAATTAGAGTTTCGTTCATATTGTGCATGGATACGGCTAGTCGTGTCAAGCCATCATTGAGAACTGTTTATATTTTTTCCATGGTTGGAATTTTGTTTTCAGTCAATGCAGGTGCGCCAACTACCGTCCGTCCCGGTGAATGGGCAGAGAATGCCTTCCTCACTTCATGCAACATGTACTCAGGAGCATCCGCCTAAGTGCCTGACTACATTTGAAAGCTACTTCTTTCACAGCTTTTGAGAACAAAGAAAGAATGTTTATCCTTTTTTCTTTAATTTCTTCTTGTTTCTGAAACACTAGACATTTGGTTGTTTGATGCTAATTTTGAAAACACAACACTGGATAATAAATAAATTCTCCACTAAGTGTATGGTAGTGCTCGAGGTGCCGGGAAATGCACTATAAGCTTGTCCAGCTCGGCTAATCGGGAATTAATGGATTCTGCTCTTTGCTCTGATCAGTAATTAGGGCTCCAAATTCTATTGAGCGAAAGCCTCAAAAATCTGCTCTGTATAATGTGATTAGCATGAGTATAATAATATCGAATTAGGGATAATGTCGGCTTTCATTCTGCCAGACTCGACTTCGGATCCAACTTTCGTAGAGGAATGAAGCTCTAGTCACTTGAATCATCCCCACGGCAGTGTCAGGGGGTGATGATTTATGATTTTTGGATTCCTCATCATACCTAGTTGCCTCCTATTCCTTTCATTTTCAAGCTCATATACTCTTACCGCCATGGCCGCCTACGGATATATGCCTTAAATCAATTTCCTGCAACTGTAGATTGTCACGTCCACCGCCAGAGAATCCAGAGGAAGAAACCTGGTTTGAGGTTACAAATTAAACACGTCTCCTCCCATGTCGATCTGAAAACAAGATTGCACGTCACCAATTGTCCTCACAGATCGGATTGCACCAAGTTTCTTCGCGCGTCCACACTTGTATAAATCATCAACTGCGCCATGCTAATGTAGCTGCGGAAGTTGAAGTAGCAGCCATCTCCATTCGTGCAATCTGGTGCTATTTGGTGTTGATTGCTCGTGTATGCCACCTCAACGTATTTTTTGCCAGCTCAGAAGTGCCTGCGAACTCAGCAGAACGCAGAAAGTTAAAATATCTGGATTGTTCGTTTCTATTAGGAAGAGTTTTCGTGCCTTTCGCGTGATTAAAATTCCAGGTACTTGGTGTGTCTCTCACACTTGCTTACTCATTCGTTACAGCAAGAATTACAGCATTATCCTGTACTCAGTGCACATGATGTACTTTAGTTTGTTGATTGTTTCATCCAAATTATCTATGATTGTCTTCAGCAATTGGTGTTGAAGTTTTCGCACAGTCCATCTCCAAGTATCTCAGCTTTAGTTTGTAGTTAGCTGTTGCAGCATCTGAAATTGATGAAATGAAAATTCCTTATCCCGACACCCATGCACATCGATGGCAGATCGTGATCCATGCATACTGCACATAGAAGCATCAAGTTGATCCAGGAGGGGCAAAGTTGAGCACAGGAACTTCCCTTAAAATACTCGATGTCTGAACTCCTGAGCTCATATATATTTTCCCCTGGATACGCCTTACCTTTACACTTCAATATAAGAACTCGCCTTAGCCTTAAAACTAATTTATACCACTCCCTGCAACTGTAGCGTTGGCCAACCCCGATCGACATCTTGGATCGGATGGACATCTTAGGGCACATGCACCGATCTCCGCTGATCCGCGTGAGCATCTTGATATTTAATTCATCACCACCACCACCAGATTGATGCTCATGCTCCCTATATATGAACGCCATAGCCAAGGTACACTTGATGAATGATGAGATTCTACCGATGATTCGAGGCACGACAGCCTTCTGGTTGAATACTGCACTACATATGATAATTAGTGTCACTTCCTATTTGGATTTGCAGTGCTGTATCTGTAGTGTACTTAAATGTAAAAGTGACTGGTGATAAGCAGCCCTCGTGGTGGAGACTACAGGGTCGATTCTCCACGGCTATAAAAAGCTGCAGTCTCCGTAAGGCGGTAAATCACTTCCAATTCCTCTCTCATCATCCTGCAGCGAGCTTCCTTGACGTTCTACGATCATTAGGAACCACCATGAGTACTACTATCATGTCGTTGGGGAAATCGATGGGCAACCACTTCTCGCCGTTCAGTCAGTTTAGTCGTTAATATCCTTGCTGTATGCGAGCACTGATTTTAAACCCCGACGAGATAGAGAGTGATACTTTGCAGACTAAGCTAGGTAGATGTCATATTGCATCGAGGGAGATCATCATATATCCAAGGGAGCAGCTAGCAGTGGATGAGAGTCATCAATTATAAGCAGCCAGCTCAAAGCTTCATGGTTCAGTCGGCCTATTCGTAGCCAAATTCACCTAACATGTGTTCTCCTCATTCTTTTGATCATGACAGGATTGGTGTCATTGTGTCAGTGAATTTGCTGCGAGTGAACTGAACGAACTATGAATCAGGAACCACCATTAGTGCTTGATAAGAGAGGTCAAGTTAGTGTTTTGCAGTTTCAACTACCTGTCACCGTTCAGTCAGTTTATTCGCCGCCAGGTTCACATTGATGGTCCTGCATGCTCTCTGTTTCAAGTGACGTATCAATGAGAACCTTGGGGTGGATAAACTGAACGGACGCTGATTCACTTCCCACGAGATGGCGCCGAGTCGACGAGGTGCACTCACGATGATACTTGGAGATTAGCCGGCCAGTTGAAATTCATGGTTCGGTCAGTTTTATTCGCAGCCAGATTCACCTGCCATGCGCTTTCCTCTTTCTGTTAATCATGACAGAAAAGATGCGACTGTATCAGGGAATCTGACTGCGAATAAATTGAACGAATTATGATAAGTTCCAAGTCCAAATGGCTTTGGCGAGCTTTGTATACATGCTTCAGTCAAGCTCGCCCAAGGGATGTTAATAATCACCTTCAGGCAGCAGGCTCACACAGGAGGTTAGCGTTGAGAAGATCATGGAAGGTACAGAAGTGTTCTCACCATTATTCTAGTACTCTTGTTATATATGATCCTCATAGTTCATGCAATTAGTTTTTGCGTGCTTGTTGTTGCGCAGGAGTTGTTGACCCATTTCGCACAGTACTGCGGGATCAGTCCTGAGGCTCGATCTTGTGCGGGTTCTTGGGATTTGCGATCGAAAATCCCATCCACATCGACGACCATGCATCACAACCTGCGCACGCCCACTCATTCAGCATGTGCTTGACTTCGGATGGTAATGTTTGTTCCATCCAAGCAAGTCTCTGAGTTTTATCAGTGGTAGCCATCACAGAACTCACTGGTAGATATATTATAGGACCTAGCCTTACTGCTCCCTGACCTTTGATCGGGGAGAACCGGCAGTTACTCAGTTGAGTTTGAGAAATAGCCGGTTGAAGTTCAAGACTGCAGGAAAATTACCGATCATTTTAGAGGAATTTATAGAATATACCCCAATTTCATAAAGGAACACCGAAGGATGTCAACATGTAACCGGTTGGACTTGCAAACTCTAGGATCTCAACCGATTATGCCCAAAAATCTCCCGGATCACTGTCCCTGACTGCAGGGAAGTGCTCTCTCAAATAAGGATCCTCTCCTTTGAGACAGCGCTTCGCAATCATGCATCAGGTCCTAGCCTTTAATAAGGACTAGACAGATTCTAAAGCGGTGAATGTATTTACCAGCCTTGTAATTTGTAATCAAGTCTATTTGACACGGGTCTGACACATGAATATAATTCTCCTGGGGTGGCAACTCTCCCTTTTATAAAGTTGTTCCTCCATCACTTCTATTGGAATAGTGACTTGTTCTTGCACAAAGAGGAGAAACATGCTTGAAAAGAGGAAATTGATAGGACTCCGTTGATAAGATCTATGTTTGAATTGGAAAAGGTTTGCACTTGCTAGAGTCAATTTTAGAAGTGATTAAAAGCAATTCTCCTAAACTAGGAGTCCACCATCCAAATCCACTAGATGTTGAATCTCACTTCTAAGGAATTTAATTGGATTTCTTTAAAAAAAATACCCTTAAAAATGTTGTGCATGATGCAAAAACTAATTGCAAATAGTAGCCCCCAAAGTGCTAATAAATAAAAGTAACGTCAAGGTTTAGTTTATACACCGACATGAATGGGAGCCCATTCTTCTATACCTTGGTGTCATGTTTAACCAAGCGTCATAGTAAGGGTACTTCCTCCCTCTCAAAAGGAGGGCTCCTTTAGTTTAATATGCGCAGGGCCTTACGTCTAGGGGGTAGGGGGGGGGGTGTTAAGGAGTTTGTTTGTTGTCTAGTTTCCTTTTATTTCATATTAGATAGATGAGGTATTTAATGATAATCTGGTATAATTGTTTCATGAGTGTTCTAACTTTGTTTTTGGGTATTTTGAGTCTTTTTAATTCTTTAATTGGTTGTTCATGGATAGCTCCTCTAACGATGGTTGTGATAGTGATGAGAGGGGCCCCCAAAGTGCTCTGGACTATCTGTTTTTGTGAGATATTGTTGTGACACGTTCTTGAATTCCAGCTCCTCACTACTTAGCAAACATAAGCAAATATTTGAACCCTAGCTTGTTTGTATCAAGGAATCCTCACTTGAAATTCCTACAAGTCTTTCAAAATTCACTACATATTGGAACAGAAATGAGGGAGACTTTTGCACACATCTTTGATGTCACTCCTGTTTCATTTGTCAAAAATAAACTACAGTAGTAAATAAATAAATCTTCAACGTCACATGTAAGGCTCATGTAAGGGCTGCTTTACACAAGGAGTCAAGGCCGTTTTGAAGCCAAATCCTTGTTGCCCATTGGTTGAATTTATGAAATCAGCCCGAAGGCCTTTACACAAGGAGTCAAGACCGAAAGTAGGAAATTTATTTTAATGTTTAAATGACAAGATCTAACACGGCCCCAACTCCAAGAATTGGGTCCGCCGAGAATGGAAGGCCAATTCGTTGCCTTGGGGCCGTTGTCAAATTTCATTAAAATATTATTTGTTATTAAAATATTATTTTGACAAGAGATCAACACCGGAGGATGGATTAGAAATCTGAACGGCTCTTCTTGGTCCACTCTTTCTTTATCTTCTTCTCTTCTCGTCATTCTCTATCTCTCTCACTTCGCTCATAGCACATTCTTTGGCTTGTTTGATTGTTGTTCTCGTGTGCGATTGTTGTTGTTGTTGTTGTTGTTGTGTTTTTTTTTTTTTTTGCTTTAAGATGGAGGGTTCCTCATAAGTTCGTGGTTGGAATGAAGAGGAGTGTGAGGCAATGCACAGGTATTATAGTGCCGAAATACATGCATTTCAGCCCTACAATCCTTCTTTTCAACAACATGTAGGAATGCCTCAATTTTTTCAGCCAAGTGTAGGAAATGTTATTCCACCCCCACAGCCATCAATTTCAGAGATGGTGTTGACATGCCGTATGGCCATGAATAATACAATACGCACAAGTACCTTGTGCCTATGCTCATCCATGTTGAAAATAACAAGAAGAGCAAATGACAAAGAAGAAAGAGGGAGATGGGCTAAAATTTTCAAGGCTTTATACAACAGCCTTGACTCTTTGGCCCCAAGGCCTTTACACACAAGAGTCTTGGCCCCGGTTATACTCTTATTAAAATGACCACTTGAGGCCGAACTTGGGGCCATTAGGGCTTAAATTTTGGTTGAAACGGCCCCAACTTTTGATGGCCTCGACTCCTTGTGTAAAGCGGCCCTAAGGTAATCATGGTGTTATGTGCACGTGTATTGGATGCACGCAGAAACTTCTTTTGGATGAGAGCATGATGGGGAAACATAGATAATTGGGCAAGCTTGGGGAAATCATAGCTCTTCTTGTATTTGTTCCTTTGGAGATGTTGGAGCTCTTGAGTATTTATTTCAATATAGTAGTACATGTATCAAGGAGGGGTGGTTCATGTGTCATCAAGAACCAATCAAATTGTTGTGATTTTGAGATGAATATTAGATCTCTTCACCACCTTCAATGTTACAAAGGCTCCTGTTTTGTAATGGGGTTATGGACAAGGTAACCTTCAAGGCCCGGGAGGCCCGAGAGGGAAGAGGTTAGAATTACAATTTTGTGATCACAAGATTAGAGACTCTTTGTATACTCGAATCATCATTAGGGTCAAGCCCAGTCTAATACCGCAGTGATATTAGGCCCTGATGGCCATCACACCATGTGGAGAAAGGAAAGCCCGAGTTTGGGCTGTCCTAGTAGAGCAAAATGAATAGCTAGAATCTCCTCACTGTGAGTCAACAAATGCACTGGATTCATGCGAAATTGTATCATCAGCAAAATAAAACCCAAAATGCAGACAAACCTAAGATCTCGTAATGGATTCAATTTTGTGGCAGGCCAAGTCACTGATAACCAATCCTTGCTTTTCATTGTAAAAATCATCCTGTAAGAAACTTACCACTTTGGTGGAAATCAAGCCAGGGAGCCTACACACCAACAGGCATGGTAAGCTATTTCCAGTTTCTACCAACTGTCAATAATCAGAAACCATAAGTACGTTTTGCCTATCAACGTTTCATATATGATCCTTAGTTTCAGACCCTCAACTTTACTGACAAGCTTCATTTTAATGGAGGGCAAAATCTTCTTGAAGGATCTTGGTGCTTAATGAGAAAATTTGAATTGGTGATATATCTACTGGTAGTTATCCAGTCCGAGGTCACGAAGAGCAGCCGAACCAACATCTTTACAAGTCTCGTGAGTATCCTTGGCCTTCCGCAGCAACGGCTCCAGTCCTTTTTCAAGTATCAAAGGCCTGCACACAAAACAAAACAAAAACACGAGTAACTTCACTTTTCAAACTTTAGAATTTTTTTTTTTTTTTTTAAAAGTTCATCCTGGAAAATATGAACTAAAAATTCTGCAACTGCTAGGTCGTTATGCAGTAAGCCGTCAGGCACAACAGTGTAAAACCTCCTTTGCACAAGAGCTCAAATTGAGAGTTTCAACTTGCCATTTTCTGGAGTTTGATGCTTGGGAGTTGACAAGCTTCAATCCAAAGCTCAAACTATTGAGGTTGATGAATCTTCAAGTTCTCAATAGTTTGAGCAAAGCATAAAGTGGCCATGCTCCAAATGAAATATCAAGCAGGGATTGATACTAGACAAAGGAGCATTCTCAGTGAATGAGCGTGTATAAGAGGCTCCCCGCCAACAAGAGGGCTCCTTTCTTTGAGCTCTCAACCTCTAGTGCAAATAAAGGGGGCCTAAATAATAACCTTGTAAATCTTGATTCTAGTCTAGCAAAATTGTAACCTTAGTGCTGCCTGCACAGTTACAGCTTCAAAACGAGGATACTAATTCATGCCATGAAACAACTCTAAAATGCTGAAGGTGCATCTAATATTTGTAAGTACCTGTTCTCGGGATTTCGGACAGACAAGTTACGTATCATTTGGCAAGCTTGGCGTAGCATAGAGGCAGCACTTGGATGTTTTTCCATCTGCTCTACAGCCACATCTACAGAGCCAGCTTCAACTGCCTTGGTTGCGTTATTTGGTGATCTTAAAGTCAAAGTAGCTATGGCTGCAAATCCCTGCACACCCCAAAATTTTCAGTCAGATAAGGATCACAATTTTGAATATTGAGATGTAAAGAAAAATTGAAATGCTTAATCACAAGCAAGGAAGAAAGATGAATCCGAAGCTGCCACCGGCATGAATTATAATGTTGATTCATCTTCAAGTTGGTCTGAGTCTGCATGTAATCCCGAAACGGACATCACAAGAATTAGAGGGCCCCAAACAAAGGTGAACACCTTGACCAGTTGTGGACAAGCTAGGTTACAACTATCTATCTCCCACAAGGACAAGCCCCTAGGTTCCCACATGACTATCTATCTCCCACAAGGACAAGCCCCTAGGTTCCCACATGGTTAGTTGAAAATACCCAGTTCACCCAAGTCACTCCACTATGATTGATTGGGTGGACCATAGGTGGTAGTTTGTACCAGAAATCAAGTGCTAGGAAGGTCACCCATCCAAGTACAATTCCAGCCTTAGGTGGCTTAACCTCAGAGTTCGCATGGGATCCAGGTTAAGGCCTTGGGTTTAACCCAGTGTTGATCTGGTATATAGGTGAATGCATGTCGTCAAGAATCCACATTTATAATAGTATCAAATACCCTACCCATGGGTATAAAAATTGCAATACCAATCAAATATTGATAATTGTTGAGTATGTCAAGGTACACCCGCGTTATTATTTGGGTCAATATCATTCTAAACCATATTAATACTAGGACGATTTTACCTAAGTATGAAGGTTCTTGCATGTAATATCTACCCAAATGGTATCAAAAACAAAAATACCATCAAATATGCATACCCTACAGCTAGAGAAAAATGTGAAATCCTCATTATACATACCTGAATGGTATATGAAATAAGATGATACCAGTCCAACACTGGTTTAAGCCATCTTACATCACAAGTATTTCAAGTCTGTTGCACGAACACATAATCCTAAGATATCAAAAGACACTACTATCAGAAAAATGTGTGGGCAAAGAGATCACCTCTTGGAGAACTGATGGTTCCTCGGAATAAGTGTTCATGAGATTAATAATCTTGGTTAGTCCACCACTTTTCACGATTGCATCCTTGTTTGCATCACTGCCTGCCAACTGCAATTACACCTACCATATATAAGACACAACACAGGCATGATCGAGAACATCAATACACCTGATTCTAAAAACAGGAGGACCAATCTGGTAAGTGCAGTAATAAACTTGGGCAAGGATATACGGTTGAGTTATGATTAATTTGATCTTGACATTAGCTTTCCTAATATTTCTGGAGAGTAGTTCAAAGTGAAAGCCCATTGAACAAAAGGGCAAAAAATTTGCTTGACAGATAAACGACTTATATATATGAATTAAGGAAACCATTTTACATGTACTAATGCAGATATTACCACTTACCTTCCCACATTTTGAAGCTAAAACCTGTCCCAAATGATAGAAACCATCCAAGAAATCAATTGCTCAGAGCCATATGGAAAAAGAGAAACAATAGTACCTGAGAAAGTAGTGCACATGCACTTTTGGCGACAACTTTGTTTGGATATGTTGTAGTGTAATCCAAAAATTGCAGCACCATATTCAGACCACCTTCGTCTGCTATGGTCCTGCAGATCTCATCCTGGAACGAAGAAAAAAAAGGATCAATTCCTCCTTATCATTGTAACAAACAAGTGTTAGGGTTTAGAAGGCTAATCAATTGATATCCATAGATTAGTTAGTACGTGGTGAACATCAAAAAAAAAACACACCAACACTAGCAGATACGTCCATGAAACCTTCTAATCATGGACTTGCATTTCATTGCTGTGATATATCATCTTTGCCCTAAAAACAAGAGGATGATGAATAGCATTATGAACTACAAATAAGTTGAGCTGAATGGCAATCCAATGGTTCAGCCCCTTACATTCACAGCAAGGCTCTTCAGCGTGATACAGATAGTTGGCAAAATTGGTGTTGACTTCGCTTTCTGAGGCAAGATTGCAAGAATTGCATCAACTGCACCTGCTTTAGCTATCTTCATTGCATTTCTATATGCCTGTGTGAAAAAAAGAACTTTGTTAGAGAAACCCTAGTTTTTGGATGTGGTCGTCTGAATGTGGTGCTTCAATTTTTGCCCCAACATTGTCCTAATTTCATTCTTCCACCAGAAAAGAGAGCCATCTCCCACACTAGGGGTTTAGACCTCATCACAAATTCCCATACCATGGTGTAGAATGGATTTACTATTGTTAAACTTGAACCTTGTGGTGTACAATGTAATTATCTTACAATGTATGTACTACTCTTATGTAACAATTTACTTTGTGTTAAGATAATGTGGCACATAAATAAAATAAGAAAAACGTACAATTACTACAACATTAGTTGGGGACATATGGTATTACCGTAGAGGGCTCTCTATTCCAATACAAGAAAATATTTTATCCTAAAAATTTCCCACATATCATGCTCACATTCACCACGACCCACTTGTATCCCGCAAGAAAACTACATTCTGGTACATGTAAAGATGAAATAGGGAGCCCTCTACTGTATTTTCGACACTTCATTGATTTACATGAAATCTTTGCCTCTTGAAGTTTGTGATGTTACATATATGCCACATCTTGAGCACACGAATAGAACTGAAAAATGGTGCATCGAAATAGAAAAGTGCAAAAACAAAATGACCTTAGAGGCTGCCGGCCGGTCATCATCAGCCACTATCAATGACCGAATCGCATCACAAGCTGCTTGGAGTGCTGCACCATCTGATACCATCTCCTCTGCGTGGTTTTTCAAGTACCTGACAAGAGCTTCATCAGCTCCCAAATCCATGAATGTTTCTTTCAACACTTCATTTTTTGTGGCTGCCAACGCTAAAACAGTTGCTGCTGTGCAAGAAATTTCCCTATTCATAGCCTCATAGAGGTCCTGCAAACCCATCATCATCTTGTCAACACCAGTTTGAAAATCTCATGCTTGACCTAATTTTAGGCCAGGCCAATTCGTTACTGCTCCATATATATAAGTAGTGCCAAAGAATTTCATCGTCTGTTCAACATGTTGCTAATGTTTACTGCCAGAGCTTAGGATGGTTTTACACGACAGTCCAACACCAAAGAAACTCCACAATTGAGCGATCCTATTGGTCAAGAGCAAAATTTTGATCCCAAGGCATTTACAGGAGCTTACTGAAGTGACACTCATGTGGCATCACTTTCCCACCAAATCTTGGTGGTACCACTCAAGAAAATACTTTAGGAACCAATTTTCAGGCTTGGGTCCAATCTCGAGTCCAAAAGTAAGGTTCTTTGAGGGGTGTTTTGGACCCCAAGTTTCTTGGACCTGGACCCCATTGTAAACCTACCCTTAGAAGCCATAAGAAACCCATCATTTGCATGAAATCTTCACAATATGACCCTCAGTGCACATAAATGAACCACTACGGGTATCCAGGACAGTCATATTGGCAAAATTCGAAGCTTCCACTCCATGTTAATTGCATCGTGTTAACTCTTTAAGTAAATCATTAAGGACCAGGGGTGTCTTTAAATGAAATACGTGACATCCCCAACAGATAGTGAAATAATATCTCATTTGAATCCATATTTAGCACAACCTCTTAAGGAGGAGAACCAAAAGTGAAGCCATATGTGACAACCATGAATAGATATATGTGGTATGTATTTTGAGTCTAGGTCATTTATATGAGTTCAAATCCTCCTATGATTCCATGTACATATATGTATGCTCCAATTGGAATAACGCATGTGATAAATGGGATTTAGATAGGTAATTTTTGACAATTTTAGCTAGCACATCAAGAGGTAAGGTTTAACCCCTTCGTATAGCACCTTGAGGCTTATAATGGGCCCCTCAGACCTTTAAGGACGATGGAGTAACTACAAATTAGTGCTTGAACAAAAAGGAAATAATTTGCACCCACCTCATTCTCTACCGCTAAAGCATCCATAACAATTTGGGGTCCATCAGCTTTGTGAAACCTCTCTTTGCCTTGGTCGTCTGCAGGGGAATCCTAGGAACAATGCCATCTCAAATTCAGGACAGAAAAATTGGAGCAACCCACAGTTTTCAAAGCAGAAATGTGTAGGAAATTTGAAACGGTGCAAAAGTCCCCATGCTTGTGACCAACGTGTAATCAACAACATAGGAAGAAGGTCAAAGGAAAAAAAAGGGGAACATTGGAATTACCTTGAAGAAGAGCATGTAGGATTCTTAGGGCACTGCTGCCCCATGACAATCTATATGTTTTAAGGGCCTGATAGGCATCTAAACTGACTTCCACACCTCCATTCTTCACAGCAATTTGAGCATTGTCTGATTCTTTTTTGACACATAACTCTGAGAAATGTTCCAGTGCATCAACAGCTGCCTCAAAAAGAGCTTCAACTCTGGCCGGCTCTGCAGGCATTAAGGAATTAGCCCAGATAATCAAAAACTGCCATCTTGTGATAAAGAATGCACACAAACTGCCCCCATGCATCTTGACTCAAGAACTCCCTAATATTCATTGTCCGGTTTGGTTAGGTAACTTGGTAGAGTAATGAAAGGTCCAAACCTGTTTGCTTCATTTCCCAGTCAATAAACTTTCCATCTTCAAGTCGTAATTGGGATAGAGACTTTTCAAGTTCTTTCACAGCTTCAACTGTAGGATGGACATAATCATCCTTCCCGATATTGCTGCCGTCAGTTACAATACCTGGCATTTACAGGTGCAACATCCAACAGTTGAGAAAACACATTAAAGCAACCACAGGGTATTACAACACCTAAAATAAGAATTTGGTTTTGCCATGTAAGATACATACAAGAGCGGGAAACAGGAATCAAATTTTTAAATATAAGTGAAATCAAAATGAAAGGAATACAGTGGTAGAGAGGAGGCCATCACTCAAGCCCACCTGCTGAAACACTTTCACTACTACTAGCCAAAGGAGGCTTTACATTCTCAATGTCCTTAATGAGATCGTTAGTTTCCAAAATCTTGGAATTAACATCTTGGTCATGAGTTGTATTATTTGTTTCAACTGGCATAGCAGTAGTTTCATTTGCTGGGAGGTTACTAAAACTCAAATCACTTTCAATCGGCACGACACTCAATCCATCTGTGTCGCAATCAACAACGATACTGTCCATTCTTTCCTTCACGTAAGTTTTTGAGGCTTCATATACAAAAGCAACAAACAAAAATAATCACGTAAGTAGAGTCATAGGCATGAGTAGCAAGAACAGTATGATAAACTAATGCTTCACATTTGATGCATTAGCTGCAAATCAAAGCATTGCCCTATCTGAGTAGGAATATTTTTGCCTCAATGTTAATCATATTGTTCTACCATACCAATCATACATTTGTAACTGAAGCTTTTGCAATATCCAATTGCCAGCAGTCCACTGTCCAAATGGCCCTAATTCGGATTTGATGTTCTAGTCCACTAAAGAAATTACTCCCGCAGACACAACCTCCTCTCACCTAACCCTAGAGTTGCTCATTGTAACATCCAATAAGAGGAATATATATTTTCTTTCAATCACATCACAAGCCCAATATATCTCACACAAGACAATACTTTGCCCAATTTTGTAATTCATGAAGATAAGAGAACAAACACCCTGCGAATTATCTGCACCTCGGTATACCAGAGTGCAATTTTTGGCTGTTTCGCATCCTTCACACAAAATGATTGCTGTCAGTGGCATGACAAGGTAGACACCAAATTCTGTGTACCACCCAATCGCCAACAAACTCTACACTGCCCATTCCGTGGTGTTCCTAATGAAATTTCAACAACAAAACCATGAATCCTGGACAACATATCTACCACCCTGTTATTGATTGTGGTCCAACAACTGACGACCCGGTTAGGAAAAAAAAATCCCCTTTCACCCATTTACCCAGCTTCCTCTGTAGGCATCTCTCTACCATGTAGACAAAAATCCACTGGCATTCATTCATCATACCCAAATATCACAAAGGAGCATTAATAGCTCACAAAGCGCGGCAGCTCCGAACTGAAATTCCTGACAGTAACCCCTGAACTCTTTTCGCCTGTACAGAATAATTGTGCATTCTCTTTTTGGATTTAAGATTTGTGTCCAGGTGTCAAGAAGAATAACCTCGGAAGAAAAAAGCTACCAATATCTACCAAAACTTCACATCCGTAGAATTTCAAAATACCTTAATTATGAGAGGCTCAAATGGGCCTCTACAAGCGTTTAGGGGTTAACCTCCACAAAAATCACTAACCCTTACTCACTCACTCCCCGCCAGACACAGATGCCTAAACCTATCATCAAGGAAACATATGATGGTGTTTTTAACTCTGCCATTTTCCAAGATTGCTCAACCATCATCACCACGCTCAAAATCTCCATAAAAATAAACACAATGCACAAAGAAGGCACGCATCCATCCATCCATCCATCCAACCATCCTGACCTGAGAGATTGGCACCCTGCATCTGGAAGGTTTTGATGGCGTCCTCCACAGCCTCTGCCAAACTCATGTCAAAATCTTCCATGTTTTCCTTCACTGCCCCATCGAAGCCGTCTTGCGAGATTACCACCTTTGGCTTCATCACAGGGGCCATGGTACATGCCTCTTCTGAACTCCCCAAGTAACCCCTTCTGAATCGCTCCGACTCAACCTTCGATTCGAACTTGTATTCCAGTTTGCTATGTTAAACCCCTCCTTTCCTTCAAGTTCGCCTCCTCGCACCACCAACTGTACCTGCCTGCCAAGGCCTCAAGGAAGGGCCTCTGGTATCTAGAAATCGTGTAGATATTAGACCCCCCCCCCCAGGTCTAGCAACAGGCAGAAGACACCTTCTCAAAGCAAGGACCGCTGGTATCTATAATGGTGTAGATATTGGACCTCCCAGGTCTAGCAGCAGGCAGAAAGACACCTTCCCAAGGAAGGACCACTGATATCTAGGATTTGTGTAGATATTGGACCTCCCAGGTCTAGCAGCAGGCAGAAAGACACCTTCCCAAGGAAGGACCACTGATATCTAGGATAGGTGTAGATATTGGACCTCCCAGGTCTAGTAGCAGGCAGAAGACACCGACAGAGAAGGACAATTGCTCTAGATCTATGTATTTCGTATATTAATCAATCGCTCTCTGGGTTGGGAGAGGAGACAGATTCTTCAACTGCAGTAGATTTATTACCTCCCAGGTCTGGCAGCAGGGTAAAGAAACAGGGAGTGACCGTGGTCTGGATCTATGCATCCCCTGAATAATTTAAACACTTTGATGGTTAGGGAAAGGGATAGCATCTATGAACATAGTAGATAGTGGACATTTGAGGTTTGGCAACATGAAAACGACAATGAGAAGGCATGGACACATGGTCCAAAAATGGGTTGCTTCAGTTGTAGGTAGCCGCTTGGGAGGCGTCACAAGCTCACAAAGCTCAGAATCAAAATACAAAACAAACCCTCAAGCTAGCAACAATGGAGAGAGAGAGAGAGAGAGAGAGATTTTCCATGTAAGCCACCATCTACCAAATTCTAGTGTGAATAAAGACAAACATGTCCAAATATAGAGAAATTTTGATGGGATATGGTTCATATGTGCCACCTACACTAAATATGAGATTTAGTATCATATGGTATTTAATGTCACTGTGCTAACTTTTTGGATGACACTCTCTTATGAATAAGTGAACAAATATTGTCATGAATGATGGATGAATTCATCCATTGGCCAAAACCCTACCTTCTCTTGTCTGGAACTTATGATGAAATATTATCATGGATGATTCAAATTTGGATGAAAAATCACTTGCTAAGTGATAGTAATTGCAACACTGTAAATCTATTATCTCCCCAAAAAATTACAAGGAATGACAAATAATGTTGGGTTAACATTTAGTGTTGGTGACAATATATCGCAGTTTACAATTAGTATCGAGCAAGACAATTGGAATTGGTGACACTAAATATCATATTTATTTTAGTTACTCTCATCTTCTTAAATCCGGGCCCCTTTACCAACCTCCTCCTCCTCTAGGTTAAAAAATCCCCATCCTTCTAAAACCGGTCTTCAATCCTTAGGTGACTGGCACTTGTAGGCTAAAGATTCTTTAACAAACGTATGAAAGTCTAGCAACCCGTATCTACATCCCTCCACATTCTAGCGGACCACTAGAATGTGGTTGGATGGCGGCTTGTGGTTCACTACATTTGAACACCTCTAACCCATCATATTTCTAGAACCTAGTGGGTGAGCGGCCTACATGCAAACTCACCTTAAGGGTTTGTCTACACCATGGACCATGAAGTTGTCCCAAGGCCCTATAAAATTTGTGATTGGTTGTTGAACTCGTCCCAGGACCACTTTGGTTTACACCAAGGAAAAAATGTCAGAGTGACCATGGAGTTTGAGGTTCTCAAAAGACATATTTTAAGGCCTACATTATCCATTGACATGGTCCAATGGTTTTAGCAATGGGAGAGGCAAAAGGGGTGCTTTGGTACAAAAAGGCAAGGGCCCATGGCAAAGAAATATTGTTATAATAAATTCTCAATGTAATTTTTTTGGGGGGAAGAGAAGATGAAGAGAAGAGAAGACAAAAGAATGATCAAAGTTGAAATTTTTTTAAATTGTGTTTTTTGGACATATATTAACAAAATTAGCACATTCACTTCTTGGTGCATGGTCATTCTCCTTGGTCCACATTTGGTTTTCACCCCCTGAGGGGCCCAAAGGCTTTGTTAATTGATTTTTTGAGAAATCGGACCATGGAAGTTGGACCATGAAAAAAATCCATCTTCCATGGTATGACTTCATGGTCCATGGTGTAAACTAGCCCTAAGTGCGGCATGAACCACTACACCTTAGAGCCATGAGGGAGGAGACCCCCTTGGCATGCAATTTTGGTAATCAATAGATTCATTGAAATTGCGGTGCTTTCCACCACTAAAGATTTTTAATTGTTTTTGTGTGGGTTGTATACATTTGTGGCACTAGCATACAAAATAGGGTTTGGCAAACCTCCGCATGGGCATTTGCCTTTATTATTATTTTTATGGGATTTCACTAATGAACTAAGGGGTCGATCTCGGGGTTGGAGTTAGGGTTTGGTGGATTGTTGGATGCAAAGAGTGACTTAGGAGACAATTGAAAGCTGGTCAAAACGACGTTGGGAAACATAGTAGAATAGAATGGCATGACAAATGTGAGTACCACATTGGACATACATTATTGTGTAGTTTGGTCAAATACATATAGACAAACATTATTCATGGAGGCCTATCCTAAGGATGAACCATTTACACTAAGGTCCAAGACCAAAGAAACTCCACAATATTCTTATTGGTTGGGATCAAAAATTTGAATTCAAGGACTTTACACTAGGACCCATGTCCAAGACATGCAAAAATGAAGACACACTGATGCGGTATGACTTTTCTTCTAAATCTCAAGAATCCGTATGACACTCGAGAAAATACTTCTTCACATCAAACCCTAAGTTTAATCGTGAGTCCGAAAGTAAGGTCCATTCGTGTTTTGCACCCGAAGTTTTATGAACCCGCACCCTTATGTAAATCCACCCTAATTAGGTACTCACAATGTCCCCCTCTTAGATGAAATAAATGCGGACTATCTTCTTCTTCGTCTTGTTGTCTTATGGTGCACATTTGCATGAATGGGAATTGGCCCTTACCGCAGAAATTTGGTGGGCTAATCGAAAAAATAACCATTTAAGATCCATCTACCTTACTCCAAAGGAACAAGAGATTTTTGGGTGCGCAACGCACAATCTTAACCTCTTGGTGTCGGCGTTGACAGAGCTGGAGAAGTGTAAGAGGTCATTGCCCATCGGTACGAAGATCCTCCGTGAGTCCAAGTTATCACTTCTGCATTCACAGCTGCGAGTAAGTTAAGTTGGCTGCATTGTTCCAAATCATAGTTTTTTGGTTGAAGGAAGTGGGAAAGTTAGAGAAAACTCGATGTTTGCAATGCGTTGGTAAAGTTGGAGGCGAAGCGGAGAAGAAGAGTTAGGATG
This sequence comes from Polytrichum commune, assembly GCA_950295325.1. NCBI lineage: Eukaryota > Viridiplantae > Streptophyta > Polytrichopsida > Polytrichales > Polytrichaceae > Polytrichum > Polytrichum commune. Next base: position 68,706,323 of record OX485803.1, read on the forward strand.
GGTCGGTTGCAGCTTATGCAGAGGAGTGTCTTGTACCTTCGAAGCGCACCGATCTTGTCTCACTTTGCACATGAGGTACATCTTGGAACTTCAACCTTTTTTTTTCTGCTCTGTGGAGTAGTATTTTCCCATTTCAGTGAATGAATCTCGCGCTTTGCATAATAAACTAACGTAGAGTGTCAATATGTGGAAGCCTAGGAGTTTCTAAACCGGATCCCTACTGCAGCAAGCATGTGGGAGCTGCAAAATTTGGTATAGCAGGGTTTAAGTGTTAGGGTTTAAGGTTTTAGACTATTTCAGTTTTTGAAGATTTCGTATATGATTTGTTGTCCATGTGAGTCAGATGATATTGCATCAGAAGGGAAGAATGCGGGTCTACTTCACATTATGAGTATTTGAATCTAGTGTGGCCAAATGTATTCAGAGCTAGTAGAGTTCTTGTTGGTAATGCAAGTCGAGTGAATTTATATTTCACAAGCCCGATACAGGAAGCACAAGTCAAGGTCGATTGGCAGTTCAATTGAATTCTTAGGTCCTCTAAATCCTTGGCACAAAAAGACTACCGCGGAGTGTCAATATGTGGAAGCCTTCGAGTTCCTAAACCCAAGCCCTAGTGCACCAAGAATGTGAGAAGTGCAGGATTTGTGGAGCAGGGGTTTGAGGGTTAGGGTTTGAGGGTTAGGATATGATCAACTGTCCATGTGAGTCGGATGATATCTCCTCAGAAGGTGAGAATACGGCAATCTACTTCATTAGATGAGTATTTGAATCGAGTATGGCCAATATATTCAGAGCTAGTAGAATTCTTTTTGGTAGTGGAAGTTCAAGGAATTCATATTTCACAAGTACGATACAGGAAGCGCAAGTTGAGTTCCTTAATCAAAACTTTTGTGCAGCAAGGATGTGAGAAGTGAAAAGTTTGTGGAGCAGGGGTTTTAAGGGTTAGGGCCAATTTATTCAGAGCTAGTAGAGTTCTTGTTGGTACTGGAAGTTTTAGGAATACATAAATCACAAGTTATGATACAGGAAGGACAATTCAAGGTCGATCAACATTTTAATTTATTTCCTAGGGATTTTAAATCCTTTATCTAGTCCCTCCTCAGACATAACCAGCTACGTGATGTGTCAATTGCATTGTCATCATTTGTAAGTTGGGATCATGCTCTCACAGTCTTGAAATCTGAATGTGTTCTACTGTTGTTGCAGGCAGGGCAACAAAGAAGCATACCATGGCTGGGAGGTATTCGACACATTCGTCAACATAGAAAACATGAAGTTATTTTGACCACTGTAAGAAACTTCACCAGTTTGTTTTGTTTATGCTTTCCCTTTTAATGCATCTAGTGAACTTTCAACAGCGAAGACTTCTGCTTGTTTAGAAGTCACTGCTGGTGTTGATAGTGTAGTCTACTTGTTAGAGGGATATGAAATAGTCAATAGCTGTAGTAATAAAGAGTTTAGTGGGATGACAAAGAATTATCTTCATAATCTTTTAGATTGTTTTGGATATATGTTGGTCTTTATTCTTCTGTATTTTGTTGTGGTTCCTCTCTGCAGCCTATTGAGAGACTCGGGCAGGCAGGACAGATTGTAAAAGTTGCACCTGGTTTTGCTCGTAATTGCTTGATGCCAAACAAGTTGGCTTTGCCGGCTATTGAGAAATTTGTACTTCTGGTGCAAAATCAACTCAAAGTAATTTCCCTTATCCATCTCAATTTTCCAGATTTGCAAATTGTATGTACCTATCACTTTTAAAAAAAAATAAAAAAATTAAATGAATTGTTATTGACTACAGCACAGGCTCTGTAAACTCAAAGTGGGAACTGGGTTTATGAAATTGCAACTTAGAATGAACAAATTTCATGAAGGGCTGTGCTACACTTTTACACGTCCATGTATGAATGCCTAGGTGGGCGATCTTTCTATTTGTAGATGTTGAGGGGTCATAATTTAGTTTCCTCTTATGTTAAACTTCCATACAAAGCACAAAATTGCAAAGCAATGCTTCTAAATGTCTGGTTATGAACATCTTTATATGAGGTGGCTGTTTTTGTTGCCCACAGCAAATAGGAACTGCCCATGTTGAAGAGGTTATTGAGACACCCAAAACTCAACAAGAATTAGAGGAAGAGAAGCTGAAAGCAATTGATGCTGTTCTTCGTCGCCTAGCCAAAGGGCGTGTGGTAATTCTCATATGACCATGTTTCCTCCACTGAATTGCTGATGTTCACAAATTCTGTCCTTGAATGTGCAAATTAGACTTTAAAACATGTGTTTAGTTTTCCAAGTCTGTAGTTGTCAAAGTAGAGAATCTTTTTGAAGTAAGAGGCAAATTTTCATACTCAGGGTCATCTGGTCTTAGAAGAGAATGTTTGTGAGGTGGTTTATACCCCAACAATAGGCCAAGGAGCTTAATCCTTCGAAAGAGGTAACGGCATGTGGCCAGTGCACTGAATGAAGAGCTCATTTTCTGTCAGCTAAGAACAATAGAGAAAAAGAGAGATTGAAAACATACTAATTTTCTTGCTCCTCCCTTTCACCTCACTTTGCACTGAGGTTATTCAATTGTCCGTTTTCCTTCTCAGCGGCGCTTAATACGTGTCTGAAATTAGAGCCCATTGCAAGGATATTTTTGAACATCATAGTCCATAGTCATTTGTAGGAATATGTGTTTCATGATTCCGCTTTTCCTGCTATCCTGCTTTGTATCTATGATCAGAAAATTTGGCCCAGTAAGTAGATAGGTCTTAAATGGTTACTTTTCTTGTTTGCTATTAATCACAACTCTGATTTGCGAACTCTAAATTCTGGGTGATCCGTGAATGTGGATGGAGAAGCTAGGTTTTATCACATAGAAATTTGGAGACCGCTCTGAATTGAAATGAATTTCCAACGGTGACAGCCAGGGAGCCATAGCTTGGCCACATAGCACCCCCCCCCCCGTGCTCCCAAAAAAATAAAAATAAAATCAAGTTGACTATTGTGTCTAGAATGGTTAACAAATTTTGAGTACATAGTCCAATCTCTATTGAATACATGTCTTTTTTGTTGTCTGTTCTTAGAACCACACCTAACCACATCCCAATCAAGTATAGGTGTCCATTCAAGATATGTAACTGAATTAGGCCCCCTTACCTTAGAATAATTAGGCCTGTAAAACCTTTCTTGGCATGAAGTAAAATTGAGTGTTGGACATTGTATGCAGGTTTTAAGGCGTGATGTGGGTATGAAGACTACTCTTCTGAAGCTTGTCACAGAGTCTGATGTTCTGTATGAGGTATAATGCTGGCATACCTTTGTGGTGCTGATTGTGGCTACATGGATCTTGCATGTGAAATTTTTTATACATGTTAGTTGCTTGATCCTGTCCATTTAAACTCTTACCTTGTTGGATGGTAAGATACTGATGGTGTGCTTACTTGAGGTATGTGCTTAGGTCCAGAGACAGCTAGGAGTGGAGTTGCAGGGAGAGAACTTGGTGATGGAGAGCGCCTTCTCTCAACTTGGAGATTTTGATGTGCTATTGCGTTTACCTGAAGGCTTGAAACTACCTGGTGACAAGGCAAAATTATTTCTTAAACTTTGTATTCGAAGAAAATAAGAGTGGTATGTATATGTGAAGTCTATTAATTCTTGCCATCCAGACTTCATGATGTTGAATCCCTTTACTAACAACCATTTTATCATTCCTCGATTACTTTCCACTATAGTAACTCAGTGTATCGTCAAATACCTTGTGGTGAAGCATCACAAGGTACCATTGCAGTGTTCCAGGTGAGAGCATTTTAAATTTCATCACCTAATCTTTTCATGTAGAAATTTTTTCCTGTTTATTTCCAATGTACAGAAAATTACTTCATGGAGAAATTAATCAACTACTGGCTGTTCAAGAAATGATTGGAGTTAAATTTGTTCAGAAACTTTAGAATGTGGGTAGTTTTGTTTGGTTCTGAACCTGCCAAATTTTGTGCATTTCACCTCATTTGAGTGGTTTTTCTCTGAAGTGACTCGTACCCGTCTATCGACTTCACTTATAGGATTGTTTGGTTAGATTAGAGTTGTGCATGGTCTGTTTGGATATCTGAGTGCAGTGCAAATGATGGTATACACTTGATCTCTGAGAAATCAGGTAAGTTGCAATGACGAAATATTGGTAGCTGATGCACTGCACTCTTATTCCTGAGTTGTCCTAGTATTTGTTTTTTTGCTTGATGCAGCAGCATTGCCTTCTGCTCATTTCCAGTTTTAAGCTCTTTAATCTCCACCTTTGGTATCAAAATAGGTAGATTTTATATTCAGGGGCCCTGAATTAGTTTTTCATTTTGGTTTTGGATTGGTATTGAAAGGAGGAGCAGGAAGTCCAAAGTTTGGTGTCACACTGCAAATCAATCCTAATCCCAATGCTCAGTATTTCTTTGCAATGAATCTGATAAATAATTTGTGCAAATCCTGTATAAAGTGCACACACCTTGTTTTTGGGGAATATGATATTGTTCAGATTGGAGAACAGTTTTTTGCATAGTGTAAAGGAGAGAAAGGTCATCAAATAACCTGTCAAATTGAAGTCGATGTAAGTTGTTAGTGCCTCCACTTTTTTCATTTCATGACTTTTTTGGGTCTTTTGTAATGATGCTAACTTATGATCAGTGAGCATGACGTAGAGATGAACACAAATTGTGGCTAGGTTTAGAGATAGATAAAGGCAAAGGTGCAAGGTTGCAAGAGGACTTGATCAGAAAGGTGATGGTGCATACAACACTGGATGCATGGCAAGACTTGCTTTAAAGGTTCATTTATCTTCAATTTAATTATAATTTGCAACCCTTCATACATGGTTTCCCAATGTCTGAAAACATCTCTTGCATTGTACTCTCAAGCCTATTCCAAACCTTTTATTTCTAAGACTACCACTTCTACAACTCTGAACCATTTAAACATCACTTTTTTTTATTGGTTCAAAGCAATTATTCTCATGCCTACTTTCAAGCCTTTTACAAACCCTTTCTCTACCTTCTTCCTATGCTTTGATGCAATATACATACATATATATATATATATACACATACACACACAAAGAGTACAAGGTTCTGAAAAGGTGGGAAAAACAGTGTCCTGCTCAAGGTTACATCCATATCTTTGGAACCTCAAAAATCTTGGATTTTGACAAGAGTTTGATGCCTATGCTGGGTGTCAAGGTACAACTGATCAAATGCATGGGGGGGGGGGGGGGGGGTTGGTTGTCAATTGCACACTGGAGATGAGATGCAAGTTGTGCATTGGTACTCCAAATTTTCCGTTGGTCACAAATCTTCCAAATACGACTGAAAGCAATACCATGTGGGGGTTCACACCAACCTGCTCGTTTTTTGAGCCAGTAGTGATTTATTTGGATGAGACAATGGCAGGCATGAATCATATGGAGGCTTATTATCTATCTGGGTCATGGCAACCAGAGGCGTTTGATTGCAATTCTTGAGTAATTGACCAAATTTTTTCCACCAAAACTCTTAATCACCAAGTAATGACGGATGTTTGACAAGATTTCTTCTATTGAATGTCAGTAGGCAGAACATGAAGTAGAAACATGCACGGTGGTGGTGGCTATGAATATTTGAGAAATTTTAGTGTCAGCGGTGCTTTTGTCATCGTCAATAAAAAAATTCCTTCAAACCTCAGAAATTATTAGATTGGGAGTTGAAAGGCAATTAACCCCTAAGCATCTATGAGGCCTCATCTGGGGCTCTACATGTACGAAAATGTGTATTTAAGCTACAAATTTTCATTTTAACCCACTTCACTCTAACCTTCCTAATATCAAGCATGTGGGAATCAAAGTGGATTTTTAACATATATGTGTATGGCCTTATCAACTAGAATGAGTCAATTGGGCCATTATGAGACAATCCTTTTGTCACAATTGATGAGATCTTCCATATTATAATTGATTATTTGCATGGTTTTATAAACATGTGTGGGTGTATTGGAATGGTTGAGTTGTATTTTAAGAACCGTCAACGGGTATTCTCTTGTACCAACTAGCAATCATTACGTTTCCATCACATTCCCTACATTAAATTGAGCAGACCAATTGCCTCATTTTAGTTGATAAGGCCTGTGATAATTGAGAATTATTGTATTGTATGACATAATGGAATAACATAAATTCAGCATTATAGTAATGACAATAATCATAATGATGGCAATGTTATGTGTGCAAGTGTGTGGTTAAAAATCTTTGGTGACTTACTTTAATGTCAAAACCCATGATATAAGGGAGGGTAATATGACAACAACGCGGGAGATTTAAAATGAGAACATCTGTTCCCTAGAGGTTTTGAGATGTAAGAGAAGGAGTGACATTAAAGAAGATGGTATTATGGAGGTTAGGGTGTATCTTCAAAATTGACCCTATCTAAAATTGAAATCAAAATCTTCTTGTAGCACACTTTAAATCGATTGAATACCTTAGAAACATAAAGCCTGGATACCCTTGGATGCAAATACATATTTAAATGCTTACATGTGTTGCATGTAAATGTCAATATCAATGTCAATGTCACACGTGAGTGTATGTTGATTTTCTTCTTGACATCAGATTATAATGTATAAATATGAAACTTAAATCTGAAAACCTAAAAAATATGAATTTAAAAATTGGTGACGCTTGCAGTAAATAGCCCTACATTTACCACTTGATCCTTCGAGGATAACAGTTATACCACCGGCCCGGTACTAATGTACATCACCTCTGTCCAAATATCTAAAATAGTAGTAGATGTACCATTTCCAATGTGCTACCATCTACCATTATCCTAGATACTGCACGATGGTCCTGAAGTTCATCACCATCGTTGATGTTATTGTCATTCGGTGTCCACAAAGACCGACGATATATAAATCAAAAGTCTCATGCACTTCCAAACCCAGAATTATTCACAATCCCAGCTGAAGCTGCACAATTCAAACAGCAATATAATTTTACGTGAAGGAGAATCCGGTCTAGTGAATGCTCAGTGATGGATTGAGACTGCTCTTCTCATGCATTTCAAGCTCATGCATTTTGAGTGAGCCTCGTGTATACAGGCGCATCGTAAGAATTTACAGATAATTTTTGTGCACAAGAAATGGTAGACAAGAAGATGCCCCGATTTGCTAATCATCCGTCGAGTGACGCGTTGCTAATGCGACCCGGCTCATCTCCACTAACAACAACATCTCGACTTCACGAATGTGAGCAGATGCAGACGTTGTCGAACTCGGCATCCGGCGCAGGTTCCGTTGCACTTGCCATAGTCGGCGTCATTGGCATGGTGGCGGCCGTTGTGATGTTGTTGGTTGTGGCCGGCAGCAGGAATAATATGGGTGGTAATTCTGAAACTAACGAGTCTGAGGTGATTGTGTATTTGGGGCTTGGTTCCACGAGGCGGAGTGCCGAGCGACATTGTACCCGGAGGTTTGCATGCGGACGCTGCTCACGAAGCGGGTCGCGTACATGGCCACTAAGAACCGAATCGTTGACGCGAACGATGGTCTCGTCCGCCACGCAAGGGGGTGCAAAATATTCTCGGAGCGGTCTTTCACGAGGCCGAAGCCCGCGTTCCTGCAAAGAGAGTGTGCTATCAAACACTCGGATCGTCCATTGATCAAACTGCGTTCCGCCCACGCAGCTCTACTCACGTTGTCGCATCTCGATGCTCCCGCATTGAGGAATGACACGACCGAAGATGACATCAAGACGGTGCTCAGCGCTGCGATGGAATTTCACACTACATGCCCAATTCCTCGAGGCCCATGTTGTCCATACCACGAAGGCGAAGACAAGGCCATTGATTACACCTTCTTCAAGTTCTCCGTCCAGCTCCACTGGCTTCACAATTAGCTGCAGAAACGCCGATCGTTCCCAGCTGGATGAACTGAGAGCAGCAGGAAACTCTTGCTCGGGTGCGGCCTGCAGCTTGCGATGTGGTTGTTGCCAAGCACGAGGGTGGTGACCCCGCCGGCTTAAAGTATTATATTATACGTCAATCCAAGCTGCCGTTGATGCAGCTCCCCAAACTGGTAGTACGAGGGCCAAGCGCTACCTGGTGTGGATAAAAAAACGGTGTGTACGATGAGCAGGTCCTCAGGCCGCCACCAATTTCTTGTTCCTCGGCCATGGAGCCTCGAAATCGATCATCACGGGAGACAGGAGCGTAGGCCTGACACCCAACATGACCACCTTCATGTCTGCGACCTTGAGCAACTACCCAAAGTCAATGGTCGGGAAGAACCGGCAGTTAGTTACAGATGAACCGGTTGAGTTTGAGAAATAACCGGTTGAAGTTCAAGACTTCAGGAGAATTACCGATCACTTTAGAGGAATTCATGGAATATACGTCGAAATTAATATAAAAAAACCGAACGATGTCAACATGTAACCGGTTGGACTTGCAAACACTAGGATCTCAACCGATTATGCCCAAAAATCTCCCCGATCACTGCCCAAAGTATCATATCTTTGCATATGCTTCTGTGGATGGATGCAAGAGTACCACTGTGTCTTGAACCTCATTAGATTTGCAGCTACCAACTCGTAATGTTCATTCAACCACATTCAACTTGTAAATTATAAAATTCAGCGGCCATATAAAAAGTGTCAAATTTTTAGAGGCCAGTCCCTTCAAACTTTTCTACATTGTAATGCAAGGGTGGGTGGGTGGGGATTTTCCCTAGACTCCTCCAACTTCTTTTTCCAATATTCACTTTTGTAACAAAGTACAATTGTCTGCATGGAAGCTCTATTTGTTTTCAAATAATGCTAAGTATGTCCATGGTGAGGTACCCACAAGTTGTGTCTTGGACTAAGTTGCTTTGCAAGAATTTATACCATACCTAGGGTTGCTATTTTTCAATGATATCCAACAATAAGGTTTTGAGTATGAATGTCTCATATCTTGGAAGTTGAAGCAAACATCATTTGTTTCACCACAAAACACATGTAACATTACCTTAACAACTATGGAGTACTTACTAGGGTACAAGTTCCTAGTAACTTCATCCAACAACATTGTATAAAAACCCTTGAGCACAATGCATCATCATATGTGTTGAAGTGTGAAGGGCTTGCCTCACCTGTGCCCATGCCACCAACTAGCAAATATTTGAGTATTAGTCACGTACACGAGGTAAATAACAACAAGACCCAGTTGTCATCCATGTCACACACCATTAACAAAATTCAAATGCATTGTGATATTTCAAATTGTTTCACTCAATGCAAGATGGCAAATGAACATTCAAACTTGTTCCTTTGCCATGATTGGGTAACTCCAAGTAGAATACTCCTCTTGTGGATTACCCTAACTTCTCTCACATTTAGCATGTATTTACTGCCTCGGTAAGTATGAACAATGTGAGCACCTCCTCTCACTTGTATGAGGATCGTTGTATGATGGCTTATATGAGTAAGTTCTCACGGTGGCAAAGGTGCATTTTATAAGGTAGATAATATAATTGAGGTTGTTTGTGAAGATATCATTCACATTATAGAGTTCGCAAATCGGAGTTGAATTTCGTAGCGAACATGAAAAGGTAACCAACTAAGACCCATCTACTTAGGTAAACTAAATGTAAACGTAAAGCCATGACTCACATCTTATAGTGTAAAGGGCAGGTTATTTATGCAACATAATCGTCCATGGCAGATCATGGTGGGACATCCAATGTAAAGTATTGCCCACTGTCAATCACTTCCTCCATGAATGGTCCAAAAAAATGAACCAAACTTTACTTGCAATAATGCCCTTGGACCACGTCATCACATGACTATCATGATCGAGCTGCAGTGACACACGATTGTTATTTACACGATAGGGCCGACCCTTATTTATGGAATGCCTTGGCCCTAAGACCATATCCATCACATTTGGGCACAATCTCCTCTAGGCCCTTTGATAATAGGGGTTGTCACACCTCCTTGGAGAATGGAGAATGGGAGAATGAGGAAAAAGAGGAGCCAATAGGATAGCTTCTCCATGGAGAAAGGTTTGACACTCCTTTGTGGCCCGTGGAGAATGGAGAATGGAGAATTACTATTGCCGCCCACATGTGGTAAGAATTTGTGCTCTATTCACACACTCTATTCACATGCTTCAAAAAGAAGCGACCCCAGGTGAAAAACAGTAAAAACTTTGCACAAGAAGTTTTCTCCATTCTTCACCCGTGGAGGAGAAGAAGTTTTCTCCATTCTCCATTCTCCATTCTCCGAGAATGGGCCCTCCGCCATTCAAGGAGAGCGTGCCACGTCCCCATTCTCCATTCTTCGAGAATCGGAAGAAAGAGGTGTGACAACCCCTAATGAAGATCCATGGTTTAGATTGAGGGCGGAGGAAGACGAGTATTAAGTTAAGGAATCAACATACATGCACTTCCTATAAACATAACTAAACCAAGGTAGGTCCAATTCTCAATGTAATTTATGTTGATGATGCTTCATCGTAAATTTGCTACTGCAACACAAGTGCTATTGTGTATATGTAATGATAGAAGTTGGAGAACATAAAAATTGAATTGAATAACACACACATACCGTAGCTGGTTCGTGCACCTCAAAACGAATATTTATTTATTTTTTGAAAAATAAGGTTCGTCAACAAAAAATATAATTTATGCAATTTCGTCAATCCTATGATTTTAAAAATATTATTTCATTTTTTCGTTAAGGTCCAGCAGTTGTGTAAGTAGGTTGTTGTTTTTTTCATTCATTCGTGGCGGCTTCTTGGCCTTAGACCTAAGTATCCACCTTAACTTTACTTAGTGCGGCTCTTGTTCGTCTTTGTACAATGTATGTGTTAGGTCTTTTATATGTATTTGCACTTTGATATGTGTGAGAAGAGTGTTAGAAATGGCACCAAAACAACGACGGGTTGATTTTTCTTTTACCCCTATCAACAAGGAAGAGAGGGAGATGGATATAGAGAGAGAGTTTGCCGCTTTCAGTGAGAGATTGCAGGAGGAGCAATCAAGGCCCAAAAAGGAGACATTCAAGCGGCCAGTAGGGAGACCAAGGAAGGAGAGACAATCAATGCTAATGAAGCCAAAGGTTGAGAGGATGAAGCCAATTATCAAGCCAAAGAAGGTCAGAGGTTCATACACCAATTGGTTCACCCCTACTCTCTGGCCCCCTATTTACAAGGCTGTAAAACAACATCGTAATATCACAGAGGCATGGAGTTTTCTTAGGTCAGCTTATAGAAAACCAGGAGATCTTTCTTGTGTCTATGACAATTTATCTAAGAGCTCTATGCAGGAATGGTTTCATCCGAATGAAGATTTGAAGGAAACCTATAAACGGTGTGTCGAGTTTGGCACATACTTTGCCAAAACTGCACAACGGTATCCCATCTTGGAATCTAATCCAATTATGAAGGATGAGATTTGTGCCATTTTTAGGAATAAAAAAAAATGCCAATCTTTATATGCAGTTTGCATTCAACCACTTATAAAGGCCATAATCCAAGAAAAAGCTCCAAAACTCTTAGAAGGCATGCACAAGACCTCGTTTAGTGTTTCGTATGCTTGGACTAAGAATTTTGTGAAGAGTAAATTGAATTGGAATTACCAAGCAGCAACCAGTGCAGCAGGAAAACTACCAAAAGATTATGAGGACCAAGGGAAGGCTATGGCTCAAAGATGTGCATACTTGGTAAGTGTTCACAACATTTCGGAGGAATTAGTTGTCAACACTGACCAAACCGGGATATATCTTGTTCCTACAGGTGGCAGTAGAACATGAGAAACGAAGGGTGCTAAGCATATTAGAATACATGGACAAGATGACAAACGACAAATTACTGTGGCAATATTATCTGCAACTAGTGGAAAATGCCTTCCTTTTCAGGTAATTTTCCAAGGGATAACTAACAAAAGTCTACCGAAGTTAGAAGGGGGGAGGTATGATTGTGAACATGCAGGATGAAATTTGATTTTCAGCCATAACCATTGGTCTACTTTGGACATATGCAAAGAGTTCGTGAAGAAGATATTGGTACCGTATAAGGACTCACAAGTGGATCTATTGAACCTTCCAACAATGCAAGAGATGATTTGGCTCATCGATTATTGGAGTGTTCACATCAGCAAGAAATTTCGGGAGTGGATGAATAATCATCATCCCAAAATTCACATTCTTTACATTCCAGCAAATTGCACAAATATCTATCAGCCTGCAGATGTTATTATTCAACGACCGTTCAAACATGCATTTCGACAAGCATTCAACAAGTATACTATGGAGGCTATAACGAAGCAATTGAAGAAATGTAAGGATATTCACATGGACTTCAAAATGAGCAAACTCGAGCCTCATATATGTGAGTGACTTTATGTTGCATGGACAAATGTTTCAAGTCGAATTGCTATGGTCCTTAAGGGTTGGGAGCAAACTGGTCTCCTACGTGTTTTTTATAAGGACTTTCAGAAGCAAGCTATATTGGACAACATAAAAACACCATTGTTCAAGACCATCGAAGAGGAGGTTCAGGCATACAACACAAAGTGTAACGAGGAAATAGACGTTGAAGTATCTTTAGACACTGTTATGGAAGAGAACTTGACAAAGGCTGTTGAATTGCCAAAGTCTATTTCTTCAAGCAGTATGACTACCATTAGAAATCTAGCTAGAAAGAAGTGACAATTTTGATTGTATAAGTGTATTATTTTCACAATTTTTCATTTGCATAAATATGTTCGGAATTTACGCATAAAGTTGAATGTTGCACAAGTCATTCAACTAACCACCATTATCTACGTAACATTGTCATCATTGTCTACATATGATGTTCATTTTTATGAATGTAATAGAATTCTCTCACAATGTGAAGTAACCTACATAGAGAATCAGATTCTTCTGAACCAATATGGATTCAAAGAACTTGATCTCTCATAACCAAGAACATTCAAGGCAAAGTAAAGTGAGCTATGCTAAGGCAGTAAGCTCCAATTAACAGTCCAGACACAAAATCAAAATCAAAATGTAATTTTTTTCTACATGATCTTATTTACAAGCACTTCTGTTTAAGATAGATTTATGAAGAACCAGACTTGAACAAATAAGTCAAGATCCAGGAACATAGTTCCAAGAATCCAAAGCCACTGTAATTACATTTTCAAGTTACCAGTTAAACCCCATGCATTCCGTCTTGAAACACAAACCTAAGTTCTCAACCCGAAAATTATGAGAAGAACACTCAATTGCAGTAACATTATCAAACTCTATCCTCACCTTGGACTCTTATCAGACCATTCATCATCAACATCGGCATCATCACTGGAGGAGCCTGCAATGAAGGAATCATCTTCACTCATGTCCATTGCTTCATCCTCACTGCCCGTGTTTGCAATGACCACAGAAAAAAATGGATCAGTTGCCACAAATTCCTCTCCCTTCCATGATTTGTCCGGATACAGGGGAGTACAATCTTAAACAACTAATGACCAGCATGCTCGAATCATGTCAAAGGAGTACACCACTCACCACACTGTGTGCATTGTATGAATTTCCAGACAATTCCACTGTCTTCGAAGATCATGCTTTCATATATTCTGATATAAAGCAGAAGGAAATGAATGGGCACGTCCACATAACATGACTGCATTTGCAATACAACAACAACTAACTAATAACGCTCTTATGATTCTCTTGCAACATAAGCTCTATGTTCATGAATGCAATTCAGATCTAGAAGTAACCACATTGCAATAACCTCGAAATTTACACCAGTTCATCGAAAACTGTTGGCCCTCGCTCTACCGTGCCAGATGCCTACTTCCAGTAACCCATCTTCCAACAAGTCATCACACTTGCAAGTGGATACTGCCGATTGTGCATGCGAACCTGTCTCGAGTTTCGTTACTTTTCGGTGTAATGTAATATCAACAAAAGAGCTAGTTCTGATCATACCACAAATGTCACATATGTCCGATATGCAAATGTGTGAATCTATTTGGATCAGTTGCCACAAATTCCTCTCCCTTCTCCCTCAGCACAAAATCCAGATGCGAGAAACAAAATGGAAGTCTCTCCTCCAATTCCTTCACCTCGCCATCCCACGCTCTCAACACAAAATCTAGCAATGTGTATCTTAACCCCTTAACGAATGAGAACAACATGATTTGCAAATATAAAAGCACAAAAACGATGGTTATGTATTGGTTGGTAGAGCCGCTCCCCGTGTATAAGCCTTTGGGTGTCCTCGCCCTCATGAGCCTCTCCTCTACACTTACCAAGCAAGATGAAGGCAAGGCATTTTATGGGTAGCGTTGGAAAGGGCTCGGCATTTTTGTCCCATGACTTGAGCAACCTCGTGAAGTTCGTGAGCAAGACGCCGAGCCATTAACGCGTAATCATGCAACCTCTTATTAGACATTGACGTGGTTGGAGCTTAGAAGAGTCCAATTTTTTCATTACTCGTTTTTTTTTCTAATGTAAATTTTCACTTATTCGTTTGATTAGACTCATAATTTATGTTTTTTTCGATTTTTTATTTGGGAATTATTTTTGCACGAACCAGCTATGGTGCTACGGTACTCTATGCCTTTAGATTGAGGGCATGAGAAGACCAACGTAGTCTCTAGGGATTTTTTTGGGCATAATTAGTCAAGATCCTATTGTTTTGAAGACCAATCGATTACAAGTTGATATCTTTAAGTTTTTCTTTATTAAATTGAGGAATATTATGTAAACTTCTCTAAATTGGTTGGTATTTTTTTATAAAGTCTTGAACTTCAACCGGTTATTTCTCAAACTCAACCGGTTCATCTATAACTAGAGTAGAGGTGCCCATAACCAATCATTTAAGAGATTCTATGCAAGGTATGGAGAAGTATAAGGCGGTGCAAAAATTTCCTATGTACGAAGATAGTAGAAATCAAGAGGATTGCAATTTTTTTCTATTTTTATTCCTTAAATTGAAATTACCATGACTTCTTCAAGCCAAAAGTTGGCCCGAACATATTACCAATGTCTAAAGTCTACCAAAACTGCTCATTTCTCCTCACTTTAGCACTTAAAACCAGGACATGTGTCAAGATACTGTTGATTTCGGCATGATCAAAATTAAGTCCCAACCTGATCGAAATCGAGTCCCATCCTGATCAAAATTATGGTACCCAATAGATTGCCAATGGGGTCTTGATCATGATTAGACGCCTATACTATAGCTGTTGATTCTCCCCGTTCATTGGATAGCCATTACACTTGCGAGAAGTCATCCTCTTTCCCAATCATGGAACGCCACCTCAGATGCCAGATGGCCATATATACTCTGAATGATTGTTCACAAGTGCACATGACATATTTATTGGTGGGCGTGCTCTCACTCTCGTTCAGCTCACCGTAGGAAAGTGCTTTACCGTCTATTTACCTAGCAGTAACTTAGTCTCCGAAGTTACTCTCCTTTCTAAAGTAAATAATAAAAAGTTACCAAGCTGGTGGAGGGATCTCGATCGGTGGTGAGGGGAGGAAAGCTCGGTGAGCGAGGCTTTCTTTCGCCACCCTCGCATAAGTTAGATCCCACCGAAGCCCCCGTGGTCGAGAGCGCACATCGCTCACATCGCAGTTTGCTTGCAGCAGCCATCGCATCGGGATTCGCCTCGCCAGCCATGGGCAACAACTTTGTCATGGCCGAGCAGGTCCACCAGGAGCAGGAGGAGGTGGAGCAGCAGCAGGAACAAGAGCAGGAGCCAGCGAAGGAGGAGGAACAGCAGGAGCAGGTCACCATCCTTCCTCCAACCATCCATTCTAGGGTTTGGGGCTCTTAGCGTCCGCTTCTCTCTCGTTAACCTCTCTCTCTCTTTCGTGTCCTGCCTTCGGGATCGTCGATGGACTCGTATTGAGGCAGAAGTGTGTGTGTGGGGAAGCAGGTAGAGGAGCAGGAGAGCCAGGAGGAAGCGGGCCAGGTAAACGAAGCCTCTCTTTACCGCATATTGGATCGCATATTTTTGTTTCTTCGCCGGTGCCTGTGTGTAGTGAATGTGCATGTGCTGCTGCCTGTTTGGAAAGGGGCAGAGGAAACCCTAGCATTTTTGTGGAATTGGTTCATCCGCCCGTGGGCGGGCGGATGGTAGGATGAAGTCGCATGCGTGGCAGTAGGAGAGCGAGCTCACATTGTGCGTGTGTTGTAACCTAATAATTAGTCTCCGGCATGAATTTGAGGGTTGACGTTGGTAGGAGCAATCGGAGGTAATCTGTAGGGTTCGTAAATCATGTCGTAGGTAGGTCATAAATCTGTAAGGTGCTTGGAGCAATTGAGCTGGACATATACCTAGCTACATGTGGTCTTACAAAGCGTGTTTTTTTCCCTTGTGGTTTCCTCTTTAGGGTTAGACCTGGGTGACAGTGTGGGTACTTCATTAGATGTGGATTTAGTGATTTCTGATTTGTCTTTTTCTTCTCAGAACGTTGTTGGCTCTGATTGTTACAAGTATGTTCGTGGTTACAAGCATTTGTGGGCACTAAGAAATCCCATTGAAGAAGATTTCGGTTTGAATTGTTTTTATTGGAACTGAACAAAGTAAAAGACAACACGTCATTTCGTGGACCAATTCAGGGTCTGCTTTAAGTGTTTCTTGTTTCACAAGATTATGGACGACCTTAAAGTGATACAAGGTCTTGGGCAATCAACCCGGCAGTCTGTTTTGACGCAGAACTAATGATAACAGAGGAGGGTATTTGAAATGAGGCTGTATTCAATGAGGTTGTAGAATATTTTCTAAAATTTTGCCTTGAAGTTATTGCTTGTACATGAAGAAGTCGTACCTCTTTTTATTTCCTTCATACAGACCCAAAATATTGGAAATGAGTGTCTCTCTTGCAAGGCCTAATTTCAGATTAAACACTATCTGAGGTGAATTGAATACCTATTCTAGCAAAGTGTGATTGTATCTTCTAAAGGAACCAGCTTGTCTATGCATGCTCAAGCCACTATTAATTTTTTTCACTAAGCGCAGGAGGAATCTGAGGGTGGTGGTGAAGCAGAAGAAGAGGTAGAAGAAAAACCAAAGATCACTGTAAGGACTGCTTCCCATTTTGATGTGGATAGTGACCTTTATGGAATGAGTGAAGTACTGAGAGAATGATCATACATTTTTGCAGTTCACCTCTATTTGCAGCTTATGTCATCATGTGCCAATTGTGAAGTATGTACATTTATTTTTTATGAGCCCTCCCCACTGGTTGGAGGTAAGCCTGGCAGACATGATTTACATGAGAATGTCACTTCTGAACTGAAGAGAGGAAGCTGTGGGGGACTGCTTTCAGGTGGACGATGTGAAGACTGCTCCTATGGACTTCCGATTCCCAACTACCAACCAGGCAAAGCACTGTTATACTCGCTACAATGAGTTTCACAAGTAAGTGAGATAAAGTGCTGTTCGACTGTCTTAATGGGGTTGGCTGGGATGATGTACACTTGTAGCTTATTTTGTCCCCACCTGAAATCCACTCTCAACCAGATTTTAATGTCAACTCCATGTCTTTATGCACATCTACTTGAAATGGTCCAACTGCTTTGGAGAATCATATAATTTTCTGAATCAATATCCTGCAGATGTGCTGCTGAGAAGGGAGAAGATGCAAAGGAGTGCAAAAAGTATGCAAGATACTATCGATCGCTTTGTCCTGGTGAATGGGTATGTGACTCTTATGCACTTATTGTTTCCCCTATCCAATCACTCTGTTGCATTTTCAAATGCTGAACAGTCTTTACTCTTAATTTACCATTTAGAGTTCCATGGGCGATCTCATACATCATTCTTTGGGGTTAAAAATTATGTTGTGGCAGGCATTTTGTTACTTTCTTTTGTGTTGCAGGTAGGAGTATGTGTACATACTATCTCTGAGAATGAATTTACATCTTGCAGGTAGACAAGTGGAATGAGGAGAGGGAGAATGGTACTTATACTGGCCGGTATTAAGCAAAAATGAGGCGATGCTCAGTTTTGAGATTGTCATCCCTGTAGAATCCTTAGGAATGTGGAAATAGTCCATATCCCTTCCTGATGTGCCAAGTGTCTGCAATGCAGAGCAGAGTGTCAGGCCAAGAGTCATGTTCAGATTCTTTGAAGCACAGCGCAAGTCAGATTGTCTATTTCCAGCACTTGTGAGATGAGCTATGACATGAGAAATCTTTTGGTTTCAGGTCATAGCTTTGTTTGCCATTTAGAGCCACTATGCTGTGAATGACATGTTTACATCAGTTCATCTTGTTCTCATCAGTAAATATGGTGGTGTTCAATGGCTTTGAATTTGAGAATCAGCTATTTAAAATGTTCTTGGAATGTGCACTCTGAATTGTCTTATGGAGTTGGTAGTGTCATGCAAACAATGTGCATTTTTACAAGTAGCCTACTTCAGACAGCTAAGTTCGAGCAATGTGCAAACTGAGCTGCCTCTATGGGTGTGGTACACTTGTTTGGAATTTTGTGCTGGTCGTTGTTTGCAGCTTCCCGGTTGAGAAAGTTGAGTGCAGCTAGCAAGTGGGATTGAGAACCTACCGAGATCATCTCGTGTGTGGGTCTAGAACAAAACTTCAGTTTTTTGGATGTCAAACTGTCACTTGGAACACAGGCGAAAGGTAAATAGGTGCATAAGCTACAACATTTCTACAAGTAGGCCTGGGAAATGTGTTTGTACATAATCAGATGAGTTTTGGCAATTATTGTGATGCAGTTGGGTTTTAGGGGAATGAGGTGATCACCAATCCGAAAGAATTTTTTAGAAATACCCCAACTTTCAAGCATGCCAACCATGACCAGTCAATCTCCTCAATAATATTTGCCAACAACTATGCTGATTTGCTTAACTTAAAAAAGTAAGGATGTTTTTGTAATATGACCTGGCAACTAACCTCTTAATGGTTGTGAAGGGGCATCCTCCAAATAGGGACGTCGGGAAGAGGTCTACAGTAGAATTGGACTTCTTGGAAAGGGCCACTTCTCACATGAGTTGAGCTGTGGCCATGAAATTGTGACCAAAAGAAAGTGTCCAAAGGCCATCCCAAGACACCTCCAAAATCATGTAGCGTGGTCACGGATCCTCAAGTGTAGTGTGAAGTCATATGTAACTGGGCCCTCAACCAAATGCTATTTCAATGAATTTTTATTCGTGTGGGTCCTCACATGATACAATAGAATAAACCAACGGTTGTGAGTGTTTGAAGTGCCATGGTCTCCGGGTTTTGTGTTAGGCCTACCTCCAAGAGGTGGTTTTTGAGAATAGTCCAAGTGACCATGAAACATGCTCCATTTGATGCCATGTAGGAATCCATGTAGACTTTACATCCATCTTGCATTCACATACTCCGTTGGTCCCTCAAGGTTAGTGTGAAGCGAACTTGGACTAGCTCCACTTTTCCCACCAATGAGAGTGCTTGAAGTGTACTAGTCACAGGCTCAGAGTCTTGTGTGAAGTGGCTCTCAGTCTGGTGGAGTTAGTCGGCAATTGTCCATCATTTCAGTTGAGGTGGAATGTGGTTTCTTTTACAGACTTGAATTGCGTTTTGGGATTATGATGGTTTGGTCCCTACGGCTATTGATGATTTCCTCTCTTAAATTCGATGACAAGTCAATGGTCACAGTGAATTTTTCGTCCACGGTAGATAACCTTAAATTAATATGACTGTCATGACTGAGGCTATTCTGCATGCCCCATGACTTATGTCTCTGTTTGTGAATTTGTTATTACTGATCGGTAGGTAAGTAACACTTAAATTGCTGCTCTTTGGTGGGGAAATCAAGAGGAACTTCGTCTCCAATTGTACATGTCCATCATTTGGTTCAGTGCAGGTGGGCTGTGATTTCTTGCATAGATTTGAAATTGTGTTTTGTCAATGATGAAGGTTCATTCTTCAAGGCCATTGATGATTTCATCTCTTTTGTTGATAGTTAATGGTCACATTGAAGTTTTGTGTACAGTAGGTTAACTTGGCTTAATTGCTGCCATGGCCAGAAAGATCAGAAGCTTCCGTGCCTAGTGAAAAACATTGTTAGTTGTGGATTGCCTCCTGCTGATTGGTTTTTTGTGTGGGGATGTTGGAATGAGAGGAGGGAAGGTGTGTATGTAGTGACATAGTTTTCCTGGGCATTTGTTACAGTTGTAGGTTGAACAACCCTAGGTATTGCTTTGTGTTGATATGCAGTCTTGTAAAGCTTGCAAGTGTTAATCGGCGAGTTTTTCTTGCTCTTCGGCTTATATTGATTATTTTACAAGTCTTTAAAATTGTACTACACTAGGAAATCTATGATGAGACATCAACAAATTTGTCAATATATGGTTTAGGTCATACTTACAGTTTCTACCTCCTTGATATTCGCAGAATTCAACCACGTTTGGCAAGGGTCTATGTTGCAATTTGGCAATTTTGCATGACATGGATAATAAGAGCTCAGTCAACAAAGTTAGTTTGAAGCTCTTGCCAGAAGCTCTTCCCACCCTTAAGGTTCAAGAGGATGAGAAGATGATTGGTTGGTTGGGCCGCACCACTTTTGTGAGCGCTTGCATTTCCGGCCCAAAGGGATGGCACGTATGGGTTAGACACGTATTGCCATCCCTCTGGGGTACACGTGTCTAACCCATCGATTCTGATTAATTTTTTTTATAAAATGTAATAAATTTCATTAATGTTTACGGTTTACAGATAATGTTGTGGGTTTAGCCTCAATACGTCAATTAATGCTTGTTATGTCTCATTTGTAATTCTACTTGAATATGATTATTAAGTTCGCAATACGTGTATGTAACAACTTTTCGGGGATGAAAGACAAAAACTCGCGGATTTATAAATTTACATTGACACATAACAAACAGGTATGTGCAGTTTTGTACGTAGAAGAAGAGTACGAAGCATTGGTGTTGGAGTGTAATTGGAAATCCAAGACCAATGTGAAGTATTCTAACAATCGTTATTTTTATAGATACATCCATTGTAGTCAACAATTTTATGATAAAAATGACATTTCATATCATAGGTTCATGAATTTATGCAAGTCTTGGAATGGGCCTTGTGTTCTTAAAATGTATCCTACGTGTATACGATCGAACACTTCCAAGTTGAACATGAATGTGCTGAAATTTGGAAAATATGCAAATACACCTGTCAAGCGGGCTGTGACAAGCAAGTAGGATTGTCCAAGAAAAAAAACAAAAAAGCATAGTGAAAGGAGACCAACATGAGAGGAAGAAATGCATTGAAGTTATCGACAATGCTGATGTTGTTAGGAGATCAACAGTTACAACGCGAGTTGTAACTACGGAAGCCAATGGGGATGAAATTCTTGTAGTTGGGTGTCTAGAAATAGATCCACATGCATGTCAATCGGGTTGCATGATAGTATATAGATCTTGTAATGCATCACAGATAATATCAAAGTTAAAGGTGAAGCTGTCTTGAACTGAGGTCACGGAACGTGCCAAGGCTGAAGCAAGAACATTTATAATTGAAAATCGGTTCGATTTCGCTCCTCCTCAAATTTTTGTTTCATTGCATGATTTATAAGTTTTGATCGTAGAGATGGAGAAAGAATGGATGCCCAAAAACTTATTGAACATGCCAGATCATTGCATTGAATATCTAAAGTATTTGAAGGATGAAGGATTGCTTGGTGTTACATTAAGTAACGCTTTTGGCGATTGATATACTTATGAGAATTTAGAAGTATGATTTTTTCATTAAATAATTGAAAAGCATTTCTTTCAATTTTTTATGGCTACTACTTGTATAGAAAGTTGGTTTGTTTCAACATAATCACATTATATGGCAGTAATTATATTTAATCAAATTCAGATTTATGCATTATATGTGTATGCAGTCAATGCAGAATGGAAAGAAACATGAGAAACTGGGAGCATCTATTAGATTGCAGCTAAAAGCATTTCAAAATCCTAATACTCCGAATGAAATTATTGATGTTGAATTCTTAAATCTATAAAATTATCTTACCTACTGACTGTCTTTCAGTTCATGAAGAAACTAGGAACGTAGCTTTAGGGGAGTTGCAGTTAATAAAAAAACACATATTGAGGATGTTTTCAGAAAGTTTGATCTAGATGAAAGAAAGAATTCGGAGTAAAAAAAATTTAGAAATGGTCACCTTTGTTTTTAATTTTCAAAAGATGGCCACTTGTTCGTTGACCAGTTGCTCCATGATGTCACACAAATATTGAATGGCGTGAGATGACAACAACTATTATTAATAATAAACAACATAATTCTCTCACACTCGGAGTGGATTTTTCGTATATTGTTCGAATACTTAAGTTAATTATGAAAAAGTTGCATGGTTGCACACAACCTTTAGCTCATCCCTCACGAAAATTAATTTCATAATTTATGAATTTTTTAGCTCGTGATAAAGACTGTTTAATAGAAATTAATGATGTTATCCAAGAATTAGAGAGGTTTAATTGGATTTGTTTTCCATATTTTGTAGGCTCTAAATGTATATTGGAATCCTTCAATTATGATATTGTTGCATTGTTGGATTCTGAATCGATTCAACATGAGGCAATCGCAACGAAGATCAAAACGTTCGTTGGTAGAACTGCACACAGAGTTGTGAGAGATATGACTTGTACCAAGAAACATGAGGAGTTGGCAATTATAAGGCATGAATCGAAGACAAGTAGTCAAACCAAAACCGACGCCAAAGAGGTGAGTTCTAAAAATACAAAGTTTGAATCAATATGCAATTTTTGTAGTGCAAAATATGTAAAATTTATGAAATCAAGCTCTGGGTGTCATGTACCAATTATCATGAAAATTATTTTATATATTTAATATCAAACACTAGATATTATGTAAACTGTATAATGTGTTAGGTGTCATGTAAAAATTATGTCATATGTTGGATATTATTTACATTGTATCGTGTAATGAATGTCATGAGTTGAATTTTATATGCCGGATGTTATGCGGTGTATTCAATGCGCTAGGTGTTATGTGAAAACTATGTCATGCGTTGGATATTACACATACTATGTTCTGCAATGGCGATCATGTAAATGTTATAGGATGCGTATCATGCAATTTGTATTATATGTTGGATATTATGCAAATTATATTATGCATTGATTATTATGTACGAAATGTCATGTAAATTATATATTATTTTGAATGTCATATTATGCAAAATGTCATGCAAAGTTTGTTAACTATTGTGAGGTAAAGTAGGCATCCCTTTGGTTTCCAAGCCAAAGGGTTAAATCATGCTTATCTTTGGTTCACAAATAACATTTTTTACGGTTCGAAAGTCTTTTGAGTGAAAATCTTGTAATTAGACGTCTAAGCATCCAATTAGTCCAATTTAAGCTTAGTTACCTTGAAATCGGCAACCTACACCCTTCTAATGTAGTTTAACTACCAAAACTCAACACAAAGGGAACCAAACACTAATATAATATTTTAAAGTTTCTAACTATTTAAAGTTTCTAACTATTTGAAGAAATTAGGTTTATGTGAGCTGCCTCATAAAAATGCTTATAATTTTCAGTCAAAATTTTAGATTTGAATGAGACTAGTATGAATAGAGAGATAACTTTGAGACCTATCTAGACATATAAAAATGATAAAAAATGGACTCTCTAGCTAGTCGGGGTGAAGCTACAAAGTTAGCATTACCATAGTAGAAGTTGTACACCGGAAACACTTGTAACTTTAAAAAAAAATTAGATTCCAATGAAACTACCTTTGCTGGAAAGAAGACTTCAACATCTATCTATGCATATTTAATATATTAGAATCAGACTTAAAAGTAAGACATAACAAGCTTTTGAAGTAAGTTGTTTCTTTTTGGTTTAAAATCACTAACTAATATGATATTATATATTTACTAATTTTGCTTCACTAACAAGAAAAAAAATATTAGGATGTAATTTATATACAAAGAAACAAAGACTAAATAAACTATAGGATAATACTTTATTTGAATAATAAGAAGAACCTACTCCTTCTCAAATAGCACAAACACTCAAACTAATAAATACTAATAACCGGTCTTTCAATCAAGGGTTGATCGAAGTCGGAACTGTTAGGGTTGGAGATGAAACGACTATGCTTGGAACGAGTTGGGTTTCTAAAAGCCCGCGACCGCGGAGGAACTCCAAAATGAAATAATGGTAATATTGAAGGGGGTTTCAACGCCCCTTAAATAGGGTTGCCTCCCGCGGTGGAGTTGAACACTTCCGTGGTATTTTGCCTTGCCACATCTATCTTCGCATTGGATTCTCTTAGCCACCGTTGATTCTCCGTATCCAAAAACCTCATCCTATTTTGACCTAGTAGTGTCAAAAGACACTTGTCAAATTAGATCTTCCCTCGTCGAGAAGAATCGGCTAAGTTTAAAAAAAATCCTTATTAATGAATGTCGTTTTATTCCACTCCTTTCATCGTTTTATCGCGTAGTCATTTAGGATTTAGAATATCCTAAACCTTTAGCCTTGCAACCACTCGATTGTTACCTTTAGTTAAAATAATACCAAAATAATTTTATAATAATCCGTTGTCGCTTATTTTATTAGAAATTACTTGCTAAGCTAATTTTTTAAGTCTCAACTTATTCAACCGACTTAATATTTACTATCTATTTTATATTTACCACTAATATTAGGTCAATTTGATCAAAAAATCAAATTAAACCTTCACAGCTATATGAAATCCAAGATGAATTTTTTTTTAAATATTTGTATTTTTTGTTTAATCCAGCATGATAAATGTATATTCATTTGTGAGCATGCAATTGCAGATTTTGTCACAATACTAATTGATAAGAGAATATGTCGATGTCGGATATGCTTCAATTGGACTATTGCCGGTCTTAAATAGAGAGGTTTTAAATAAAAATAAATAAATGAATTTTTTTTTTTTTTTTTACGCATAAGACAAGTGAAGATATTCAGTGAATCATTTGGAGTGGATACAGATGACAAACCTGAAACCAGTGACAGTATCTACATTCCTGAATGATAACACCGATGTGATCCAAGAAGAAAGTTCTTCAACTATAGAAATTTGCCAACATGTAGGAGTCACTGAATCTCAATTTGTAAGGATGGTCTTTTGGCTTTTGCAAAATATACCATTTTGTGTATAATAATGTATTTCTTGTCTTAATAGTTTCTTAAGAATAATGCCGGTTGGATGCACTTCTAAGGGGGTTGATCAATGCAACAGGTGGTAATTTCTCATCGTATGTTGATTTTGATTATCGGGGTCTTTATTGTTGTTTGTCATATAAATATGATATTGTTTGTTTAAAATCAAACCAAAGTAGGCTATCAAAACGTTTCATAGATTAGTTTCGAATGTGGTATGATTCACAAGTAGTTGATATTAAGTTTAATGTTATGGGTCCTTACACATTACATATTTTCATTGGATGGGTGAAATCATCAAGAGGTGATAGTAATGATAGTTTGATTGTATAGATAGCAAAGAAGTGGAAGATGGATGTTATTGAAGTTGACGTTCTTTTTATTCCATATTATAGCAAAAATTATTAGAATTTTTTTGTCTTAAGTGAAGAGTGTTTTTTACAATATAACTCCTTAAGGATTGTCAAGTCGCATGATGACAAATATATTCATGTTTATTTGGTGAAGATGTGGGATAGTTGGAAAGGATTTCGATCGCGGTGGATCCAAGGCATGGAAAAATTGTGGCAATACAGAAATTTAAAAAGATTGTGTTATGTCACAACAACAATCAAACTGGGAGTGCGGTTACTATGTTTTGAGGTGCATTACGGATATTTACACAAGAAAAATAACTACACCACTAGATTTGTGGAAGGTTAGTGATTTGACATCCATAAAGATATTTTACACTTATGAATCATACTATCATATCCAATGTCTCATTACATAAATTTGACTTGTGGTTGGTTGCAGAACAACCTACACTTATCTCAGAGTGAAGCTATTGATATAAGGAGCATGCTTTACTCTGGCATTTTAAAGGTGTTTGTATCTAAAGAAGGCCAACAATCCAATCGGTAGTAGAATGTTGCCCCTGAAAATAACAAAACAACTGACAAAATACATCGTGAAAAATCACAAAGAGGCACTAAGAAAGATTTCATGAAAAAACACATTATCGAATAACAAAAGTAGGATTTCTTATTAAAGAAAATAGTTGTAGCAAAATTCATATTCGCAATAAATACAAACTAGAATGATTAGAATTTCATTCTTGATTACTTGTGTGCTCTCAAAGTCCAAAAAATAAAATTTTCCCTTTAAAATATTTGTAATCTATATCAATGCGCATATACAATTCTAGAAGTCAATCACTTCCAATGATCGAGGCTTTCCATTCTTTAGGTTTGTCCAAGTTGCAACTGTAGGATAGATAAGAACTGTCAAAGTTTTGCATTTAAGAAATAACACAAACTTGAATCCTAGTTGGCAATGATCCCGTACATATGCCAATAGATATGATTTTGAGAGAAAAAAATTACTCTGGTAAGTGTATCTTTTCGGTTGCTATTTAAAACACACGTTGGGGATGTATGTCAATTGCAATCTTTAAAACTTAAGATTTTCAAGACCACATATTGGACAAGAAAGAATTGGGGGCATGTTAAAACACATTTGTAGACTGCAAAAAAGCACTAAGGTTTAAGCATTTCGTATCTCAAAAAATATATGCATATCTGTCCGATTCATATGAATGCCAATGTGTTATGCAAAAAGTGACATACATTATATCTCATGCAAAATATGTTATGCAAAACATTTAAAGTATCATCATTTATTGAATTGTAACATGTTTTCCATTAAATAAATATAATTTGATTCATATCCTATCAAACTTTTTCCCATCCGTAAGCATTATGCTTCTTGGATGATCCTCTAGAAGATCCTTTAAGAAAACTTCTATGTCTTTTCAATGAACGGTTACCGTCACATACATGGAAGAATGTTGTGTTATCTTTTTTTCTGAAATGTCACCACACCTCTTGCAATTAAATCTTTTTGTTTCCCCTTTATATGTTGCAAATCTACAACAAAGTGTTATTGTAGACCAGGGTACTCTATCACGGGGTTGGCAAGAGACTCATATAATAATATCATTTTTTTTAGAATCTTGTGACCTAGGTTGTTTTGTGTTTCATGTAAAAGCTCGAGGGAATGTGCTACATCTCCAAAATTTCAATTAGAGTAAAAACTTACGACAACATATCAAGTGGATGTGCTTTGAAATTGAAGCAAACTGGATTTCCTACTTGACCAACCTGATTAACATCATCACAGAGGTTGATGGCATCTTCAATATTCTCTTCTTCAGTTGTTTGCAAATTTGCAAAACACTAAGATAATGGAAGTGTTCTTTGGATTCCATGCACTGTGCCATTTTGTCGGACAATGAACCCGTCTTCAATTTCAGGGTGCAACATTTTAAACACTTTCATAGTATGCTTACAAATCATTCTTTAGGTAGCAATAGACAACTGCATTATGCCCACTCTGAATTGGGGGAATGAATGGTCCATACCTTAGGACGATTATTGACGGAGCTGATATGTGCAACGTCATCATCAATGCATATCAGACCATTGGAATTTGGTATGGCATCGGCTCGGATGATAGCTGAAGCGATGATGCCATGTTGGTTGCGATTGCGAATAAATCCAAATGCCTACACTGAACACCGTACCAATAATGGGTGACCATTTCTCTACTAAGATGACAAATGAACCAATCCATGCAGCAACCATTAAAACATTTTTTTGCATAGTTCAATATACTCTTCAAATTCGAGTGATATGATTCAATTGCAACATTTGTATTCTGCCCAACATGTCGAATGTTGCGACTGCCGGTACACCACATGGAAATTTTATCTATGTAAACTTCATGAATGTATTTCATGAATGTCGTTGCTTTTGGATGATCACATTGTATATCACGGAGTTGTTCATGTGTCCATAACACCGGATCATAATCAATGGGACAACCCTTCCCATACATGACAAACCCAATTCGTTATAAAATAACAATTCTTTCAACCTTGTGGTTAATTTTTTTGACCACATTTTTTTCCCATGTTTTTCACACATGCTATAAGCATAGGACAATTTGGACAGAAGACCACACTTTCTTGTAGAAAATGGATCAAACTCATAATTAATTTTTCAGCATTTATAAATTACAATGAATTAGACATATGATTGTGTGAATAACTAGGACCCTGAACTAATAACACATGCATATAAAAACTTTAGATGGATATTCATTATATGACTCCACAGTAAATGCTTAAACAATATTGCAACAATTTTTATGTGATATTTAATGCACAATACATGTAACATGACACATACTTCAAAACATGCAATGCATAATATGGTATATATCACACTAAATGCATAACACAATGTGTGCATATCACATAATGCATAACATAGAGGCATATACATGAGAGTGTTGATTTCAGCTTGTGCATTGTCAACAATTATTGATGATGGATTCCATGTCTCGTGAAGGGTCTGAACATTGCAATGCAATGCATCAAGCACATGTCTAAGATCATCTCCACAAGATCGCGATACAACAAAAAATGCTACCGGTATCCCATTCCTCCAATCATCAAACATCATGACTGTATAAGCGGATACTACACAACCAATAGACCAATAAAATGATGTTAGAAAAATGTTAAACAAATTCCATAATGCAAATTTTAGCATAGATTGTATATAAATTCTCAAGTTTAAACATTGGAAATAGCAACATACCCTAGTTTGGTTGGTTCCGAATGTCACGTCAATTGCAATTGCACAGTTATGGCCAAATCTGGCCATAATATGTTGTTGCCATTCAATCTGAATTCCAAGGCTGAATGGGATGTCTTTTTTATTAGTGTTGTTAAGGTTTAGAAGAGAGTATTCTTCATAAAAAAAACACATAGTCAAGGTTTTCATGTACCCACATTTGTACGCTGATTGGATTTGAAGGGTGTTTTTCTCATAACTCTTCAGCTCCCTTCTTGCAGATATTCCGTACATCGGAAGGAAGCAAAAAAATAAATTTTGTCACTTGTTCATTACACTTTGCCAGCTCGTTTACATTTTGTTTGTGTTGGCTCACGATTTGAGCTGGAGAGAACCCCAAGGCATGACGAAAACCAACCACTGGACTTTCATGACATGGCTCCCCATCTTTATTTGTATACTCTACATGCTCATATTTGAGTTGATATAATGAGCCATTAAGATAAGGCCTCTTCACAACAAAACAACGAAGACACCCACGCTTAATGGACATATCTGCCAGAGTTTTCCCAATCCTTGGTGTCTTTTGGCTGTATTGCGGTTAACAAGGAAAGCGTCATAGTCGGGGATAGTCTTGCGACCTCACTTGGCTTTATTTTAAGATTAATTTTTTTAATAATTTTTTTGCATAGATTTTAGGAACGCTTGCATGTCTTGTGGAACGATCCTTGTCTTATCCTCTAGTCCAAAGTTGCATTTATATCTGAATACAATAGAGAATGTTAAGCATTGACAACTTGGTTGTAGATTTGTCACATAACATCCCAATTATTGATGTCTACTATTATCAAGCATGAATCACTCAAATTAGAGGCTCAATGTATAGATGGAGGCAACTATTATAATTTAAGGCCTTTATATATTATGATTTACATGCAAGCATTAGAATGAATGGGCGATGGTGCATTAATTTGACAAATGGCCAATAGAGAGGATTGAAATGGATAACATTACATGGTTGCAATGCTAGGATTGTTGGCTCTTGGATTGCTGAGGGAATTTGGAAGATTTTTCTTGATAATTTCTTTGATAAACTTGCACGGGAAGAGGTCATTATTTTGTTCACCAACTATGAAGTCATGAAGCCTCTCCTAAGGTATGACTACATAGTTGATGGTGTTGTAACGACCATTTCCAGACAAAACTTGTTGAGTCCACTGGAGGTTCTCAAAGGTGAATGGGTTGTCAGTGGATATTGAGTTGATTCTTGTAATCTCATTATCAAATTTGCCTGTACAACTCGAAAAGCAACCGAATCAGCTTTGGCATATTTGTTGTCTGTCTCATAGTTGGATTTAATATCCATGAAGTTGACTCTCCTATAATTAAAATTGCAAGTGTTTTACACAAACTACAACTTGTTTCCAATCATGTCTTCGTAATCTATGTTGCAACTACAAAACTCAACAAATCGATATGTAATGTGTACTAGGTTGGTATATACTGTTAGATCAACAAGTTTGTGTTATTAAACCAACCATATTAACTAACTGATTAGATATTCATAAGACTCATTAGTGATGATCCAAGCCAAGAGATACAAAAAAATCGTAGGTCTACTCTAATATGAACACTAGATTGTAGTGAATCATCCTAATTATCAAATGAAGTAGATCTCATAAGACCACATCATCTACCAGTACATAATCGAATAGAGTGTGAAAAAAATACTCATACACAACCTACAAATCATGTGTATGTAATACGGGACAGAATAAATGTGTGCACTAAGCTATGAAAAATTTGCATCACATACTAAGAGAGAAAGATCACTTCATTACAATCATTATTTGTACGAAGTAGTTGCTAGCATTAATAAGACTAGATCTATTAATTTTGTTGTACAACACATTTGTAGATTTGGTACGTAACATATTTGTAAATCTGGATCTGGTGCACAACACATCTGTAAATGTAGACCTAGTACATAACACATTTATAAATCTGGATATGGTGCATGACACATTCACAAATTTGGATCTAGTCCATGACACATTCACTAATCTGGATCTAGTGCATGACACGTTTGTAAATCTGAATATGACGCATGATTTATTTGTAAATTTGGATGTGGTGCATGATACATTCATAAATCTGGATCTAGTGCATGGTACATTTGTAAATATGAATATGACGCATGACACATTTGCAAATTTGGATTTAGTGCATAACACATTTCTAGATCTCGGATTGGCATACAACACATTTATGAGATTTTGATGCATAACACATTCTACATATTTAAGTGTATAATATATCCGCAAATATTGTTTGCATAAAATATTAGCAAATGTGGTTGAGAACTCATGGGAATGGAGCAAAGAATATTCCCAATGCTCGGAGGAGAGTCCATGGCTCATAGGATGACTAACGTCGTTGGAACTAACTCCGTCCAAGGTTCCGTCCGCTCAGGCAAGGTGCAGGCAACAACGTCGGCAAGTCCAGGAAGTTATAATTTGGGCACTGACATGTGGGCCAAGGGACGCTGTGAGGCCAAATCCACCACCCTTAAGCGTCCTAGTCCAGGTGATGACTTTGAGAATCACATTTATTTATTACAACATTGAACCATGTGCAAGGTAATTTTCATGTCCAAATGAACATGTATTGTCTCACTCATTGTACTTTATTAATGTTGGCCTCTTGGCTTGTGCTAGAGTTGGCTTTCTCAAGAGTCCAACCCGCGGCCATGGCCACACATGCCTTTAAAGACATCCCCCTCGCAACCTTTGGCCTAACCTCCTTTGTCTCGTCATCGCGGGGGTCATCCACCTTCTCCATTAATAATGCAAGTGATTTATTTGCCCAATAAGATGCGAGTGTTCAAAAACACTGTTCTTACTAGTCCACCCCAATTACATTTACTAGCAAGCCACACCTCACACTACCTAGCCTAATAAGTCTAAAACTTACATATGCACTAGAATAATCTAAAATGCATAACTTGCCCTATGCTTAGTTTTAGTGATAATGTTCGATTTGGGCTAAGCTTTAGGCCCCTAAACCCATTCCTCGGTAACCCAACTTAAACCAACCATCCAGGTTCCCTTAAAGTTGACCTTCGCTTTCACCACTTCAATGAGCTGGTCTCGGCCCTTTCGGCTACTGAGATAACAAGCCTTGGGAGGCCCCTGGACTAGCGGTCCCGGCAGCAGTTGAGCCTGGGAGGCCCTGGACTAAGCAGTCCCGGCAGCAGTTGAGCCTGGGAGGCCCCTGGACTAGCAGTCCCGGCAGCAATTGAGCCTTGGGAGGCCCCTAGACTAGCAGTCCCGGCAACAGTTGAGCCTTGGGAGGCCCCTGGACTAAGCAGTCCCGTCAGCAGTTGAGCCTGGGAGGCCCTGGACTAAGCAGTCCCGGCAGCAGTTGAGCCTTGGGAGGCCCATGGACTAGCAGTCCCGGCAGCAGTTGAGCCTTGGGAGGCCCCTGGACCAGCAGTCCCGGCAGCAGTTGATGAAATCAACACCAAACTAATTTCAACTCTAGTGCTTAATCAATTGCTCATCTAAGCCTCTTAACTAATGAATGCACACCTCCCACTAAATTAATCCAATCTAACCACTACTCATGAGCTTAGTCCAATGACTCTAAGCTTCCCCTACTCATAAGAGGGATTAACTTCCTAACTTCACTATAACTAACTAATCCACACATAAGCCTCAAACTCTAAGAGCTCGCTCCCCTTGAGAGGATTTGAGAGGGAGAGCTTAACTACTTAACTTCACTAAAACTAATGACCCACACACGTGGCTCAAGCTCTTAAGAGCTTGCTCCCTTGAAAGCGCTTGATGGAGAGAGTTGTAAATGAGAGAGAAAGCACCTTAAGTAGCAAAGAGGGAGAGAGAGGTGAGGATAGGGTGAGAGGATTAGCACCTCCAATCACAATCCCTTAACCTTCACCTTCAAAGTAGGGACTAATCCCCTTCCACCAAGCTTCCTTCTTCCTAAACTAACAAAGTGGATCCAAAAGTGGGCATTTAACCCGCGGAGCTCACCTTGCCTCACCTTACCCCCTACTCACATAATCAAGGCATCCTCTTATTGAATTCAACCTTGAAATAATCACACAACACATTCTAAAGCCTAAACTTAAATCCAAACCACACTTCACTCTTTTTATGTTTTGTGAATAATCATAACACATCAAAGTCAAACTAAAATTGGTTTCGAAGAGTTAATCACCACATGTGGGCACCATTTTGGGCTCACAGACGCGGGTTCTTAGGCGTACAGAGCTCGATAGGGGTTCTTTAGCGTCTGGCATTTTGCCTTAGCCACTGGGGCTAGAAGCCTCCAACAACTTCAGAACACCATAAATTCTTTGTATGATCGTGGATGCTAACAAGCAACCACTCCATCATCATCTACGTTTCATGTAGATGCAGATGGACTCCTCACTTGCCCCATTCAAGCAAGTATTAAGGAAGTTATGCATGTTCAAACCTTGGCAGTCCCGGGAGCCACTCTCAGGCCACTGTTGCAGCAAGGTGTTGTCCCGGGACAACGCCCCATTCAAATTACCATATCTCCTAGCTCACACTTCTGATTGAGGCGTTCTTGAGCATTCTAGAATTAGCACGACACAAGCTATGCATAGCTCATGGCCTTACCTCGTGACTCCTAATCTCCGTGGGTGGGAGGCGTTCCCAATGTCTGGGGTAATCACACTAGAATCACTTGGGCCCTCTCACCAATTGTGCCACAAGTCCCGGGTGTCACTCTGGGGTCCCCCTTGTGCCGGTGTTTTGGGCACTCCTCATGAAGAGGTGTGTGATACTTACCCCCACCAAACGGAGTCGATGCCCTCATCGACTATACTCGTAATCGGCATACCAATTCTCAAGTTGCCATCCTCTATGGTGCGGCATTGTGTTTACCTTAGGCTCCACTAGCCTAATTTGACACATCTAGGCCGGTCCTCAACGCTTCCACTAAGTTGTCTCGGTTGCAACTCCAAGACAACTTTCCATTGTTAAGCCACACCTCGATCGCACAATGGTGATGCCAAGTCCCGCCCGACTCGGTTCCCACTTTGCTCCTTCGAGACATGGATTCATGACTCCCATGCATGAACTCTCGTTAGCTCGCGGGTAGCACTTTTATAAGCACGCGCCATTACCTTGCCCCCGCCCGAATAAGCCCATGGCTAAGAGGTTTATTGGTTTTATCCAAGGCCCCTCCAAAGCCATGGCCCCCATTTACTCGGCTTACCCAACTTTTTGGCATGTCTATTCCCACTCTTCCACTAACCATGCACAAGTACAAGACTAGGACCTCATCTCATATTTTTCTCTTTGCACCACTAAAGTTGAACTTTATAGCCTTAAGCCAAAGAACAAGTACATGTTGTGGAGGGCATTGCCTTCAAGCTAAGTTTGCTACTAGCGTCTCTCCCGCACTGAAGGAGATTGATGTCCTCATCAATGCCTACGCTTCTTTTTATTGGAACCTTTAGCCCTAGTTTTATCAAAGTGTTCCACCAATTCTTTGGCGTTCACTATGTCTCTTGCCGCTACCCAAGTGGCTTCTTTCTCATTGTATCCTCTCCATTTCACCGAGTATTTCTTTGTGTTTTTCTTTCACTTGGGCTTCCTACACTTGAGGATGCCCTCATCTCATATTCCAAATGACCTCCTACAAGGTTGGGAGGTACCCTAATCACTTGCTTGCGATCGGACCATAAGGTGTCTTCCTTCAATGGCTTTAGTAATGAGACATGAAATGTTGGATGTACTTTGATCTCAGGTGGTAACTCCAACTTATACATGTCCTTGAACACTCATTCCACAATAAGAAACGGAGCTCCAATTTTTGACATGAACTTTGGAGTGAGGCCTTCGAGAAATGTCAAGTTGATTACATTCAACAACACCTTTCGGCCCACCTCATGCTCCATTTCGCGTCTTCTAGGATTGACTTGCTCTTCGTAGCGCTTTTGGGCTTTCTCCACCGACAACTTGGTCATCTCCAAGACTTGTTCACGCTTCTTGGCCAAGTCCTCATCATCTTGGTTGAACTCTAGTGTTGAATGTGCCTCCTCGAGAGTTAGGTTTCACTAAGTGGGTTATATCCTCCATGTGCAACCAATGGTACCTCTTTGACACCACTTTATGGTGGTTTTTCTCTCCTCTATGGCTAGTAATGGGACTATCATATTTTTCCTTCGAAATTAAATGCCTCAACTTGCCTTGTGGCACATATACATGTCTTTGCTTATACTTGAGCAATCCATCCACCAACTTGATCTCCTTGAGCGCCTTGCCCTTGCGAAGCTCACCTAGAATCCTTTGTGCTTCGGGTAGTAAATATACCCCTCCCTTATCTTGCATCACAAATTTCCTTCACCGGTAAACATTAGCCACAAGATTTAAATGATGCTCATTGCTTGGAACTCTTCCCGTCTACTTAGCGCATCCTGCACCACATTGTCATGTCCCGGTTTGTGGATCAAATCCACCTTCATAAGCGCCAAGGTATTGTGCCACCGCAATGGCTTGGCGCTCACTTATGCTTGTATCTCAAAATACTTCAAGAACACATTGTCCATGTAGACCTTTGTTTTTTGCAACCCCAAATAATATCGCCACGTCTTCAAGCAATGCACTACGGCAAAGAATTCTTTCTCATGAGTTGGTCGTCTCCTTTGACAATTATTAAGCTTCATGCTCTCATATGCAATGGCCATCCATCTTGAATCAACAATCCGCCAATGACAAAATCACTCGCCCCCGTATGCATCTCAAAGGTTTGTCAAACTCCGCGAACTTGAGCATGGGTGGCGAAGACAACTTGCTTTTAAGCTCCCCAAAGGCTTGGTGACAAGGCTCATCCCACTCTTGGGATAGCCATGTTTTCAACAAGTCGGACAAGATCGGACAACCATCAAAAAATCTTGAATGAAGCGGCGGTAGTAGTTGGCTAGGCCAAGCAATGTCCCAAGCCCTCTTTGGGTCAAAGAGCCGCTTCCACTTTTGAATTACCTTGACCATCTTCATGTCCATCCACCAACTTCATTTATCACCACATAGCTTAAGAACTCAATCTCTGGTTGAGCAAAGTCGTTTTCCATTTCTTGGCGGTAGCTTTTTGAGCAACCCATTGGTGAGTACATCTTTGTACCTCTCCAACACACTACAAATGTGGTTCGGAGGAGGCCAATCTTTCTTAACTTCCCTATGAGTACTTTGAAGTTGCTCCAATCAAACCACAACCACTATTTGTTCATTTTCCATTTTGTTCATTGAGATCAAATTCAACTTGGCTCCACCTACCATAGGAGTCCTTGTCAATTTCAAACTAAATTCATTGCCATTATGACACATCACAAATGCACTGCAAGCGTACCAGCTTGCGCCTTACATCTACCATGTGAGTTTCAAAGAAAGTGACCTTCAAAATGACATGCGCCTCATCTATTTCACATAGTGTGAAATCTTCACAAAAATCCAATGGCCCACATTAGAAGGTTACATGCATCGCCACCTCCTTTGCCTCATACGGTTCGCCCTTTGCAAACCGCACCTTGGTGGGCTTGCCCGTTCTATGCGTCGGCAAGAACCAACTCTTTTGTGAGCTTTGAGATCATGAAGGAGTACGTTGCCTCTGTGTCAA
The DNA here is from genome assembly GCA_950295325.1 of Polytrichum commune. Lineage (NCBI taxonomy): Eukaryota > Viridiplantae > Streptophyta > Polytrichopsida > Polytrichales > Polytrichaceae > Polytrichum > Polytrichum commune. Next base: position 68,742,734 of record OX485803.1, read on the forward strand.
CCCATGAGACATTTCTCTCATTGATTCGGGCCATGATGTACAAAAGACTTGGCCTTTGGCTTAAGGCTACTAGCCTTGGTCACAAAGCCAATGTCTAACATTTGGTCTGCATCAACAATATGATAAGGCTTGGTCTGCAAAGCCAACTTTTATTATTCCGTCCGCAACACAAATATGATTTGGTTTAGTACCATAAAGCCAACTTCTAACATTCCGTCTGCGGCACACACATGATTTGGCTTAGTACCACAAATTCAACTTCTAATATTCCATCCGCGACACAAACATGATTTGACTTAGTACGATAAAACCATTTTTTTTGTTTCTAACATTGGGTGGTTTTCCTCCTTGGGTGCCACCCTTGTTGGAAGTTGTACCTTCAGCTGGCCCTTTTTGTTGGTTTGATGGCCCAACTTCTTACGTTCTTTGCCTCGGAACTTGTTTCACCTCAAGCCCTTCGTTGTGAGGCACCACTCGACTTTCTTTTAGGCCATCAGCTTCAATGCTCTTGACAATTTTGATAATCCCTGCCACCTCCGCGAAAAGTTTTGGAAACTTGAACAGGGCATCCACCACCCGCTTTTTAAACCCCATCTAAAACAATGCATTTTTAAGGAACCCCGTCTATCTTAGATGTATCATTCATTTGGGTGTTTAGATCATGCACATAGGCCTTAAGAGGCCCCATGTGCCTCATTTGCACCAAGTTCATACCCTCATGTAATTCTTGGCTATTCGGCGTGAACCTTTCAACAAACAACTCCTTGAAGCCATCACAAGTCAAGTTTTGCACCACCTTCCAAGCTTTCGGGTGCATTCGGTATTCTAGCCCCCAATATTTTTCGAGGTTTACGGGAGCCCTTTAAAAGGACTCCTCCATTTTCCTCACCGAACCCACCATCATTTTCACCATTGTCATTAGAATCAATGGTGTGGTCAAAAACCACTTGCATATGATTTTTATTCCAATTTGAGCGTCACAACCTTTTGGAAACCCCGGTCTCACCATCATAATCCGCACATTTGATAGTCATTTCTTCCTTCAACTGCTCGCTCAAAGATTGAAACCCTGCTATGATATCACGTATCGCAACCCTCATTAGCTCCCCTTAATTAACTTGGTCATTTTTTCAATTCTAGCAAGGGTCACAAGCGCTAACCCTTCACATTCCGCCAAGCTAATGGTTAGCTCTTCATACTGAGGACCTTTTAGTTCATAGGAGAGAGACCTACCCTCTTACACTTGCATTCGGGACTCACCACTCAATTGGTAACCAATGATAAGATGTGGATTTTCATCCATGAAAGTCCAACCTTTAGTTGATCATCGTGTTGCCGGAGCAAAACTACAACAACCCAAACCATACTAGGCAACTATACCCCCATGTTGGGCCAATGCCCGTGGAGGCCATGCCGTTTGGCCTCGGGTGGGTTTGGTGGCCACACCGTCTCACCTATGTAAGCCTCTAGGACTTTTAGCAAGGGCCCTACCCCACCGTCAAGAAATCTTTTGTCTCTCTACCAAGAGTTGGGGCCAAGTAGACATTTCCCCTTAGCTGCTAGGGCTAGAAACCCCCAGCAACTTTAGAATACCATAATTTCCTTGTATGATCTTGGATGCTAACAAGCAACCACTACATCATCATCTACACTTCACGTAGATGTCGATGGGCTTCTCACTTGCCTCATTCAGGCAAGTATTAAGAAAGTTATGCATGTTCAAACCTTGGCAGTCCTGAAAGCCACTCCCAAGCCACTGCTGCAGCAAGGTGTTGTCCCGGGACAACGCCCCACTCAAATTACCATATCTTCTAGCTCACACCTATGATTAAGGTGTTCTTGAGCATTCTAGAATTAGCACGCCACAAGCTACACATAGCTCACAGCCTTACCCTCGTGACTCTTAGTCTCCGTAGGTGGGAGGCATTCCCAACGCCTAGGGCCCTCACACTAGGATCACTTGGGCCCTCTCGCCAACGGCACCATAAGTCTCATGTGTCACTCCGGGGTCTCCCTTGTGCCCTTGGTGTTTTGGGCACTCCTTATGGAGAGGTGCACGACAATTTTGCTATTGACTTCTCTTTCAAAATTTATAGCCAAATCATATGCTTAATCTAGAGTTTTTGGGCTTTGAGCACTAACTTTGAATCATATTGAATCCTTTAAATTGCAGATCAATAATTTATTTCCATCACTTTCACCCCAACTGGGAAAGTAAACAATGTGCTCATCAAACTTTAACTTGAATTGGATAACTAACAAACTTTCATGTTTCAAGTCATACAATATTTGGCGCATGTCCTCGCCATAGTTGCCAAGAAAGATTTGATGTAGAAACAAGTCTTTGAAAATACTTTATGTTGAAATAAGTCCCAATCCACGGATTTCTCGGTCCCTCTTCAATGTATCAAACCAAACACGAGCTTTGTCTTAAAGAAAAATCACCGCGGCCTTGATCTTATTTGCATCCTTGTATTTTGACGAAAAAAAATCCTCCACTATCGAAATGAAAGACATAATTTCATGTAGCTTGCAAGTCCACCCTCCAAAACTAGGTTTGATTGGATATTTTTTCAAGTCGTTCAAAATATGAACTTCTCCATGAGCAAACGTCTTTGGAGAAGATGTTGCAATAGATTCCTCCTCCCTTGAGATAGATGGTGAAACTGCAGGTTTTTCTCTTGGAATAGGTGGGGAGTAAGGAGGAATCTCCCTAGGAAGAGGTGGGATTCCATGTACAAAACCTTAGCCTTCCCTTAATGCAGCCAAAATTGCTCTCACAATCATTTCTTCAAAATCCTTCATGGGATCCATCCCTGCTCTGATACCAAATTGTAACAAACCTCTTACATGTTTGTCACTAACTTTCACAATAAAAATTATCAATCAAAATGATGACTTGAAAAAACTCACGTTATTTTCCGTGTAACGTCTAATTACAATCGTAAACCAAGTAGGTCTTGGTTTAAACTCAACCACCCGACCATAGGAGAAAGACAAAAAAGATCCTCTCTCCTCCCACGAACTTCCTCTTATGCCAAAGGCACTACTTTTATTTTCTATTTTCACATATAGTAAAAGTTTTTTATTCATAGCTCTATCTCTTATTTTTACTATGAATTTTCTATCTTTGGTTCTTCTGGAACCTTCTTCCATCTTCTAACTCAATCTCATTCTTCCAGTTGAAACTATCTAAATCAGACTGTATTCATTCATCATTCCTTCTAGTTGGAAATGTCTAATTCCAACTTGATTCATTCATCTTTTATTCTATTTGGAACTGTCTAAATCCAACTAGATCTATCTATTCACAGAGAGTTGTCTAACTCCAATGAATAGCATTCATCTTTCCAATTTTGAAGTGCTCTAACTCCAATGCACCTCATCAAGAGATGTCTAAGGGGCGGTTTACACTATGGACCATGAAGTCGTCCCACGTAAGAGGCCTATTTTGCGTGGGACGACTTCATGGGACGACTTCCATGGTCCGAGTTACTAAAATATTAGTTTTCATGGTTCATGGGCCCTTCACTAGGTGTAAACCGAATGTGGACCATGAAGAATGACCATGCACCAAAAAGTGGAGGTGCTGATTTTTTTAATACATGCCCAAAAAGGGCAATTTTGAAAAAAAAATTAAGTTTGATCATTCCTTGTCTTCTCTTGGGCTTCACTTGTCTTCACTTCTTGTTAAATGTGTCGAAGATGCGGCTTGCAAATCTTCTCACAACAATTTTTTTTAAATAAAATAAAATGAGCAATTTAATTTGTACATGCTCAATGTAATTTACATGTGACATGTACCTTGTGTTGTCACTACACTAAATAGGATATTTAGTGTTTGATTATATTTAATGTTGTTACCACCCTACCTTGCTCAACACTAATTTTCAATTCTTTGATATTAATTAATGTTAGAAGATTTCCCATTGCACTTCTTTTGACTACCCTGATCTACAATCACTAAACCACTACAGATTTTTCTTTTTTGTTTTGCAACTGCATTTTGTAAGAATATTGGGGTGTGTAATATACCGTTGGAAAGGTATTTTCAAGACCTTTCCAACGGTATATTACAAGCCCCAAAATTCCAAACATTACATTTGGTAGACTAAAAAAACAAATCTGCACTTGAATTCTTGAGTTCTAGATGTCCCGCGTTGTTTGGTGAAACACGTGTGAGCCGGTTTAAGGGGTAGGGCAAGGTAGTGCTGGTATGTCTCATGGGCTATGGTATAATTAAGGCGCTTAAAAGGTAGATTCATTAAAAATTTATTGAAATGGTATTTCTCTAACATGGGCCCTTGCCTTTTCCTACCAGACCACCTCTCTTGCCTCTCTCAACGTAAAACCCATTGGACCATGTCAGTGCATTTATTAGGCCTTAAAAATTATATTTTGGGGACCTCGACCTCCATGGTCCCTCTGCCATTTTTTCCTTAGTGTAAACCGAAGTTGTCCCGGGAGAACTTCAACAGCCAATCAGCTGCCTTGCAGAGCCCTAGTCCAACTTCATGGTCCATAGTGTAAACCGTCCCTAACTCGTGTGCACATGTTCTCAATATGGAATGGTCTAATTCTAATGCACTAAATGCAGAGTTGTCTAACCCCAGTGCACATGTTGTCAATCCAGTCCATCTATCTTCAACTAGGAGTTGTCTAGCTCCCATCATCCTCTGCTTACACACTGGCACATGTGTTTAGAATATTCAATCATCCATCAATATTTCTAGTTACTTTACAAACACAAAAAATACTTTTAAAGTGAAAACGTGACACGGAGTACTCAACTCCTTATTATAAAAATAATAATTGCATATTGGCCCTACGGCCTCCTAGCCAAAATGAAGATGGAAATTGGCATGGATGACTATCATTGCCAACAAAAAAAATTTACCAAAAAAAATTATAGTGTTGTGAGTTGTATGAACAACGAATTGGCAATAGGTCTAATGTCCCTCCCATGACAAGGCTCGGTCTTCCTTTGGCTCGCTACGTAGATTGTAAGACATTGGAACATGGGATCATATAAGAATAAGTTTGAGCATGGCATATTGACATTGGGTGTAGCGTTTTAAGATTGTGTAGACATGATATCCATATATGCTTGATTGACATGGTTTCTTATTCATGAAAACTTTTGCCACGTTGTACATACTTAAGTTACTTGAAATACACCTTGAAAGCCAAATTGCATTAAAATTTATTTTAAATTGATTTTTATGCTTAAAACTCAATTCTTATTTGTTCTCGTGTTCTGAGATTTCCAATCACACATTCAATCATGGAGTGTTTACATTTACCAACGATGTGTTCCTGATGGTGGATTAGCATTTTCCCAATGACATGTTCCTAATGGCACGTTATCATGTTCCCACTTGTTCATTCACACATTCCCAATGTTGTGTTCCCATTGATACATTGCCACATTCATGATGGAGCCCAAGGAGTGCATTGTTCAAGTATTGTAAATATACACGTGCGTGCACAAAAGGGGTATTATTTAGAACAAGCATGTACAAAATGTATGTACAAGAGACATATTGCTATTAAGCATGAAGTAGATATACATGAGGCTGGAGATAAGGCTATAGAAAAATATATGTAAAGTACGGGTTTACGCGTTTACGCGTTCAAGTCAGACATGGACCAAGAATCATGCGTATTTTCATCCACTAAGTAACGACCTTATTTGGAGTTATGATCTCACAAATCATATTATGGTAGAATTGGATACGGTTATTGCTTTGGCCAATTTGACGTATGATGTTGAAACAGACACGTACGAACTTCATCCAAGTGATGAAAAAGTCTTTAACGACTTTATAACTAAAAATCCATGATTTGATATTATACATATAATAAGGCCATATTTTTGCATTTCCAGACATTTGTACACATGTTATATACAATTTTTGTATTTGTTTTGGGACCCTAGTGTACGTATGGAAATGTATTTTGAAGCAATGAGATTTGTAAGTATATTGCTTGATTTTAGCAAAAATAAAATGTATACAGGGGTGTTTTAATAAAGGGCATGCACGCACGTGATTCTTGGTTTTAATGAATAGTGCACTCCCTGAGTGATGGAGTAACTTCTTGTTCCCTAGTTCATAATGATATACCTTTCTCATTTATTCCAAGTTTGGGACTTCTAGAACTCCCAAAATTGCTATTATTGCATTATGAAAGGTGTAACTTACCAAGGGTGCTTCAAACCCAAGACCTAGACATGGATCCCATGGGAATGTTGTCATATATGACCCTAAATGCATTTAGAGTCATATATGACCCCAAGTGAGCTAAGGTCTTTCATTTTGTGACCTTAATTTAATCATACAATCCAAAGAAATTCACAAAAGTTGGATGTTCAAGAGTCATAGTTACTTCACACTTTGGATATCATTCAAATGGTTGCCCATGGGATTTTTTCTAGTGGCGACCATGTTGTGTCTTTGGGGCATCCTCAAGCCCAAGCGGGTAGTTATTGGAATACCTCCCAATGATGGCGCATCACATGGAACATGTCCTCCAATTATGGGCAAATGGATAATAGGGTTTGGAATTTGGGCTTAGGCTTTGGGAAATGTCTACTTGGCCCCAACATTATCATAGCCAGTGAAAGGGAATTTTTTTGGGCATAATCGGTTGAGATCCTAGTGTTTGCAAGTCCAACCGGTTACGTGTTGACATCCTTCGGTTTTGCTTTATTAAAGCAGGGTATATTCTATAAATTCCTCTAAAATGATCGATAACTTTCCTGCAGTCTTGAACTTCAACCGGTTATTTCTCAAACTCAACCAGTTCATGTGTAACTAACTGCCAGTTCTCCCCGATCATGGATCATAACTTGTTAAGGACGCAGGACTGTACTTTGCATCATCACCATTGTCAAGTTAGGAGCTGCACATGTCCTGACTCGGTTTTCCAACACGGCTTTTTAAGTCAGGCATTGCTTTTTTACAATGCATATATATCCTATCCTACAGCACTTGGCACTGCACATCGATCAGTTCACCTCCCTTAGCATAAAATCCCGTCTGTTGCAGCAAAAACATGTTGACCAGTGTGAAGAGTGTCAGAGGGTGGATATGAGGAGTAAGTTGCGGTGGTGATGAGCCTGTGCAAGATGTGCCATGATCCCTGACTCACCCCACAGCTTGTCAGCTTGCATCCAATCCTCACATGGACTTTGCGTTCGTCTCCTGCCTATGTCGAATCTCGACAAGGTGTCAAGCATCTCCACTGATCCATGGTTTAGTGTACGTGGATGAATAGTGTGGAGGAAATTACTTGTGCAGGTGATACATGGAAGTTATTGATTCACCATATGTTTTTCATGAATTGAGCATGTTGTTAGTGGATCTCTAGATCTAGGCACCATCAATCAACAAATGTGAACTCAATATACAATACTTTGGTGGGGTTTTGGATGAATTGAGCTCCTTATTAACTATTTGAAATAAAATTGGAGGCTTACCGTTGCGAGAAGATGGGACACGTTGTATTGAGAAAAAGAGGTGTCACCTCTCTAATGGCAAACATGATTTCATAGACAATGCTATTAATGAATCAACATGCAAGTCCTCAAAAGTAAAGTGACTTACTCTTCTTGTATGTCAATAGTAGAAGTAGACTAAGAAAAATAAATTTCATATTTCAAATGCGATGATTTGTGGAGCTGAATAATTTTCATATTTCACGTTGAAATAGCTAAAATAACAACATCTAGACCACATATTGTTTCGGTGCTTTTATCTTGGATGAACGAGGGAACACTTGTATGCAATAATCCCTCTCTCCCACATTAGTAACTTGGGAAGGTGACTCACAATCATTAATAAATGTGTAAATAGAAATTTGGAAGACAAAAACATTATTCAGTTGGTATCGTTCGTTTCATTCTAATAATATCAATCACATTGCTTCAACCGAGTTTATCAAGTTGAATTTGCTATGATGAGAGGATAAATAAAGTATATAATTCTGAATAGATTTTGGCTTATTCCCAATTGCACCCAATGTATAGACATAGTTGAATAATGTTATGGAGGGGAAATTAATAAGAAGATCTCTACACTAAACAAAGATAGAACATTGCTTCATGGACATTCAATAATAAACATGAAATCTAGTGAGTAAGCTTGAATGAGTAGCCGAAAATGTAACAAGATGATCTTCACGGACCTTTTGTATGAGAAGGACATGACACAACTCCCATATTGTAAGGAAGAAAAATAACTAAACACTATGCATCCATGTTTGCATACCCATGACACAAAAGTTTTTATTGTCGAGGGGCCTTGTCAAAAGTACCCCTCCTCCTACTTAGTGTCATTTGTTCACTACAATGAACAAGGAGAATTGACTCCTAGTTACAGATGAACCGGTTGAACTTGAGAAATAATTGGTTCAAATTCATGAAACTTACTAATCAATTTAGAGGAATTTAGATTATATTCTTCAATCTAATAAAAAAGAGACCAAAAAATATGAACATGTAACATAACACTACTCAACGTTCAACTCTCATTCTTTAGGCCCTCACAATATAACAGTCATATGCTCGAAAAATTACACAAGGAGACTCGTATTCAAACTACACTCCCAAACATCCCACTATTACATTACGAAGGCCCACATCATTGAGCGATGTATGAACCGGTTGAAATTGGAATCACTAGGATCTCGACCGATTATGCTCGAAAATATCCTAGGTTCGGCATGAAGAGTGGTTTGAGAATCACGGACATGGTTTTATTGTATGGAATCGGAGGCCGTCGGTGATAGATAAGGCAGCAGGTCCAACAACCTCCAATGCCATCAATAATGACCTCCTTTCTTGGAATCATACTAGGTCTACCTTTGACATTTTACCGATCCACGGTCCCAACAAATACAAGAGTCTTTACTCTACCATCACCATAATGAAATGTTGAGACCCTCAATGCATATACAATATACACATCGTACATCGATAGCTGGTTCGCATTAAACCATTCTACGTAACACATACAATTTTTCGGAGGGGAGTTTCTGGCATGTTCTGTCACTTTCCAAATTATTCATCTATCATAACTTGCATAACAAAATGAAGGCATTTATCATTACTACAAGATTATGCAGACAAATGTGAAGTTCTCTTAAATTATCTCATATTCAGGAAAATCAGGGATTCAAACAATCTAGCACTTCCATAAGTAACATTGTGTTTTGAAGTCTATATATCCAAGAGATAAGACATATTTAAGTTGACTTGTCCAGATGATCTAGGAGGAATATTTTATCAACATAATCTTGGAGCCCAACTGCGCATAGAATAAGAGACTATTTTGGGTAGTGTTAAAATTAAGAAAAGCTATCATGTCAAGTAATCTGCAAGTTCCAAAAAGATTTGCAAGGTTTCGAGCACATAAACGAGGTATACAGGTAACTAGGGACTTTACCTTGAGTTTAAATATCCCACATGCACTGCGGGGACACTACTCCACTTCACTTGTATAACTCAAAGGATAAGACATTTCTCTAAATTCTCACAAAATGATCAATATAAATTAGTATGTAATATTACTCAACACTAAGATGTTGCACCCACAATGTCAAGAATTTTGGAGTTTTTAATAGAATATTTCATGTTTATGTTGGGCCGCCCTTGTAAAATTAACAATTCTCAACTTGAGTACCATCTTATTTACAAGAGGGAATTGATAGTTGAGCTCGGAACCGATAATTATTATTTCACATAATACAACTTTTAGTAAATTATAACGCAATTTATGAGTATACCAAGGCCCCACATGTGTTTGATTTCCGGCCGTGCATGATGGTAGCCGTATAGGCCATCACTAGTTTGGGTTGGGAATCACTAAGTTGTGATTCAAGGCTAGGTAATCATAGTTGATTAGGTTGCCCGTTAAGTAAAGGGTGCAAACCCTAGCCTCTATGTTAAGTTATCTATGTAATGAAATGAAATTGATTGTGAAGTTTGGGATTTCAAAAGGCTTATGTGGCAAAAATGCTACTTTCCGAGAGTAACAAATAATAGCGAACTCCATAAGATATAGGTTGGAATTAACTTGGTGGTGCAATCGGATGGAGAACTTGAGGTTGCTTGGTGCTATATCTTGAATAGGAATTGAAATCTACCTCTAATGAAGTTTTGTAGAGGAGACTATAGCACAAAAAGTGCCTTGTTTTCAACTACCTTAGAGCATCCCCAGGAGAGATAGTAAGCAACCCGCCAAAAATAATATATTATATGGTGTTTAGGAGCCCTCCATCTTGGGCGGGGCCGCTCATCTTGAGTCAGAGCCCACCAAAGCCTAGGCATACCCCCGGTATAATTAGGAAGCAATCAATAAGACAACGACACCTATTATCTGACATGGGATAAAGTAGGATATCGGAGTATCTGATATTAAAGTAATCTTTTGGCGGGCCGGAGGAGGGTCGCCATATGAACCATTTATGGCGTTGGAAGGCCTTTACTATACCCGGGCCGCTTCTAAATTATGCCGGACCGGACATTGGTGGGGCTCAATTTATGCCGGTACCGCCACCTAAGAACCCGGGATGCCCCATTTTTGGCGTTGGCATGCCCTATGGCGAGGCTGCTGGGGACGCTCTTATAGGGACACAAGTGGCATAATTGATTTACACGGGGATCATTGGGATAGTTGGCCACTAGCCAAATTATTTTCATGGAGAGTTGTGATTTGAGGTGTAGGGTGGGTGTCAATGGATGCTCCAAGTACGATTCACATTCATAGTCGAGAAAGTCCTTGAGGTGAAGGTAAATTAATTGCTTTCATGTGAGGTGCAAATAATTCCACTCTTTAGCAAGAAAAACATGCTTGAGAGTATCAAATGTGTTTTGTAGTGGTATTGGCATGTCATGGGAGTCAGGAAGTAGTTTGCTTGAATATCTAACCAAGAGGAGGGTAGGTGGGCAAGTTGTTGTTGGAAATATGTAATTAGCTAAAGTACGTCCAATTTAAAGGGAGTTTCTTCAAATTATGCCAACAATATGCATTAGGATGACTAGTGTCACATTTTGACGTGAGTTATCATAGGTCATCATATGTATGATTATTTTCAAATCTCTCTCTCTCTCTCCCCCCCCCCTCCAACCCCCAAAGATCTTTGCACTATATGCAAGGTTGGAAGCACCAATTTAAGCTTTGATTTTCCAACATGTGACCCCAACTATTGCGTATTAAGTTTCCTCAAGGTGGCCATCAAAGTTTTCATAGATACAATTCATTGCCTTTTGCTTGATGGCTTAAAGTGGTGATACAAGTATTGATTTGCATAATGAATCGCCTTGGACGGTTTTTTGAGAACAAATTGACTCAAAATAAAGACATTGTTTTTAAAACTATATTCTAAAACAACCACCTTAGTATATTTTTTATTGGTTACCGAACATGGACCCTAGACCTACTTATCACCTATGATAAACACCATGATTGACATATGTGTTCCCATGCTTGAACAAAACAAAAAATGTCCATTGATATCCTTAACTTGGAGACTTGCAAAATGCCCCAACAATGTTTGTGGCAGAGAGAGAGAGAGAGAGAGAGAGAGAGAGAGAGAGAGAGATGACTTTTCAATGCTTTATGCAAAGCTTGAACTTCCTCTTTTCAGAGGCTTAATCCTTCAACATCTTCCTCATTGCTTTGCAAGGGTGGGTGGGTGGGAACCCTCTTACCACTCAGTCTTTCAAACCATGCCTTTCCTATACAATACCTTAATGCTAACAATGCATAATGCATAGTGTTTGTATCCATGCCTAATTGTATGTAACCAACATAAACATGCTACTTCATGTCATACTGTGCCTCATAAGTATTTGTATTATACTTAGGGTTTCAGTATTCATATATTGTTCATAAGTACTGATAACAAACTGTGGATGACAATTCCATACCTTGGTAGATTTAATCACCTATCCTCATGCCTTGCTCCAACATATAAGTAACCTATCTACTATACATATGGAATACATACCAGGGTATATGCCTAGTAGTCTTAACCAAAAGAAATGCATAATATGTCATAGTCACAATACATCATTGTATTGAGAGTGTGAAGGGTCTGCCTTACCTATGCCCATGCAACCAACCAACAAATAATTGAGGATTAGTTACGCACACGAGGTAAATAACAGCAGAACCCAGTTGTTATCCATGTCGCACACATAAAACTTACATCAAATGCATAATAGTACTTCAAATGGTAACACTCATTACACAATGTCAAATGGGTGTTCAAACCTGTTCCTTAGCCATGAGTGTATCACCACAAGTAGAATACTCCGCTTGGTGAATAGCTCTAGTATCCTCTTCTTAACACACGTATCTAGTATCCCAGTAAGTGTGCACTAAGTTACCGCACCAAGCTCTTGTGTGAATGGTAAAAAAGAGCCTCTTTTAGGGTTTGAGGGTTTATATTGAAGATCTTACCTGTGGTAAGTTCTGTCAACCCTAAGTTCACCATGGGTTAAAAACGTGCTTCACGTCCTTAGCCCTGGTTACTTTGTTCCATTCATCCATACTCATGAAAACTTAGTTCACATGGTAATTACATTTGCTTTCCATGTGTATATAAGATATATTTCATGACTCATCGTCCTTTCTATTATTATAATAATAATAAAAAATGAAGTATTTGCAAGGTGTATAAAGTGAAGGTTCATGGTCCTAGAGCGAACACTTGGTTTAAAGCAAGAACTAGAGAGAGAGAGAGAGAGAGAGCGCTTGCATTACCCACAAAAGCTCTCTTTGCAGATTTTATTTCATTTTTTGTTTTACGTGTATCTACATATTGGATGCATAATGAAGGATGAAGATTGTCATATGATTTTTGTTTATTTTATCCAAATTTGAAGTTGGTGATGAGTTGTAAAAAAGTCCTAAAAGTTGGGGTTAGATCACAAAGAAGGTGCTAATATGATAAATGTGTTGGCTGGATACATGACATTTGATGAGAAGTTGGTTGTTCGGCCCTCTTTTTTTCCAAGTTTTAATTTTTGGTGTAATCTAACCTCACGAAGCCAAAAAAAGAAGACATGATCTCCTAGATTAATCATGAGTACATGATTCCAAATTTAACATCACCATTGCTTACTTTGGACTACAATACGCCGAGATTGAAAAAATATCAACGAATGGAGCCATGGAAGGTTAAAAATGCAGGCCACAGGAAGTAGTGACATGTCCTTTTGCATTCAAGACGTTTCGGCACAAATAATGGTGGTGTGCGAGATCAGCCGGTGTGGAACTTGCACCTCAAAAGTGTAAAGTGTGGAAATGAATTGCATGGAACAACTAGTCTTATTCTAGCTTAGGAGTTGACAGGTGATAAGTTAGGGCCTACTAGGCCAGTGGAAAAATGTAGTAGACTCTAGACCCACCCACACACAGGTCAGTGTAGGGTTGTACCCGAAATGTACCCATGTCTTACATTATAGCACGTCCTCCAGATTATTTCGCCCCTGACTCATCACCTTACATCGGCTAGAAAGCTAGCCGGCCACGCCCCAAGCTCAGAGTCATCAATATCATCCGGATTTGCGTCACCCGGCACTGTTGCTGCAGATCATCACATTAACTTATGGTGTTGTTAATAGCATCTCACACCGGGGGGTGCTGCTGATCGCATCACACGAGTACCCATATTTCTCACATTTCTCACATTTCTCACATCGGCTATTATAGATAGATGGATTCCTGACGAGCCCTACGCCTGCCAGGTTTCGCGCAGCATCGGGGCGGTAAGAAAGTTAGTGTGTGGCGAGCTCCAGAGATATCCTGCCACCCTGCTGTTGCTGGTGATGAAGCACGAGGATCACGATTACGCACAGATTGACAGAACCGGAGAGTATTTATACTCGCTGGGAAGGTGGTGAGTAGCAAGCGTTGGAGTGGGTTTTCCGGTCGGTGGTGTGAAGTGTGGAGCTCGGATTCAGGGTTCTGTGTCGAGAGGATTCGAGCATTCATATTGGGTTGGCAGGTTAGGCCCGGAGGTTGTGTTTGAGGATCGACTTGAGGTGTTTGTTTCTCTTCGGTGGAGGGAGCGAGCGGCATTGCGTCAGAGGCCTGTTTGGGTGAGTTTGGAAGAAATCGATGAGATTGATGGTTTAGGTCGGTTGTGTGACCTTTGCAATTGAAAAGGTTGTGTGTAGGAGTGCTGGTGGTGAGCGCTAGAAGGTTTGAGTTTGTGGCAGTGTTTGAGAGTGGTCTGGAGAACTGCAGTATTGGAGGTTTGAGGGGTAGGAGGTGAGGTGTCAAGGATTTTGAATTTATGGCATTGATGGTTAGGTGTGTTTGTGGCATTTTGAATTGGAAAGTGCGGGGTAGGACTAACGCAAGAAGCTTTGGGTTTTTGGTATTTCGCAGGGTTTGAAAGTGGTCTGGAGAACGGCGTGAAGTCGGGGGAGAATTGATGTTAGGGTAGGAGTAATTTGTGGCATTCTGTGAGTTCCTGGAGAGGATATCAGCCATGGCAGAGTCGTTCCAAGATGCGTCGATTCCGTTGGTGAGGGGATCCGTTAATGGCGACCATCTGGGAGCATTACCCTTAGCCCGTCGCCACCGAGCTACACTGCTCGGACTCGCTGTTGTGAGTGCAGTTGCGGTGGTGGTTGTGATGGTTGCGATCTCAAGCAGTGATCCAGCAGCCAAGCACGATGTAGGGAGGGCAAAGCCCAGCGATGAGTTTGTGGGAGTGGAAGTCATCGAGGCCGCCTGCAGAGCGACCTTCTACCCCGAAGTTTGCAGCCACACTTTGCTGCCGAAGCACAGAGCGTACTCTGCTAACCCGCAAGAGCTGACGAGGATGATGGTCTCCAGCGCTACCCATGGGGTGAAAAACACCTTGGCTGCCGTTCTCGCCAACCGGGGCACCAACACTCTGGGATTCGCAGGGGAGAGAGTGTGCCATCAAACACTCATCTCCTCCGTGGAGCAGCTGGACTTCGTCCACTCCACTCTCGCAGCATCGTCATCTTCGGATATGGATTTGGAGCCTGCCGCATTCGACGACCTCAAGACGAAGCTGAGCGCGGCGTTGGAGTTTCACACCACTTGCATCGATGCGCTCATGGAGACCGGTGCCCTGGAAAGCCACACCATCGAAACCAAGGAGCGAACTGAGAAACTGTTGAGCAATGCCCTCGCATTCGTCAACTCCATGTCTCGATTCGGGAACCGCGTGCATTCGTGGGCACCCACAGATTCCGAATTTTCATCCGCCATTGGTGCTGCGCCTGTAGTGTTGTCGAGAAAGTCTTTGATGACACCTTCGATGAGTAAGGATGTGACTCTCGTGGAAGAAGAGGCTGCATCGTTTCCAAGCTGGATGAGCTCTGAGCAACAGCAGAGCCTTGTTGGGGCGCCCACTTGTGATGTGGTGGTTGCCAAGGATGGCTCTGGAAAGTTCAAGTCCATTCAAGCCGCCGTGGATGCTGCTCCCAAAACTCAGAGCGATACCGCCAAGCGCTACGTTGTGTGTATCAAAACTGGTGTGTACAATGAGCAGGTCACCGTTCCAAAGTCGGCTACGAATTTCATGTTCTTCGGCGATGGCACCACGAAGTCGATCATCACGGGAGACAGGAGCGTGGCTCTCACCCCCGGCATGACCACCTTCAACTCCGCAACGTTGAGTAAGTATTCACCAAACCTTGGTATTGCATTGCATTCCACTGATTTTCTGGGGTAGTTACTTGGGAATGTGTGATACTCTTTTCCGGATTGCGGTGCACATTTATGCGGGTATTAGATTTTGCTTCGAGGATATGAATGGAGCTGGTCGGTACTACAGTACAAAGCACGGCAAGTGTCCGCATAGGGTAGCTTATCCGTTGCCCATGTCTAGTGGCTACTGTGGGTCTACTCAATCTTCGGCCCTGCAGCGCATTGTGTCGATTTCCGGAAATAGCTCGGATTCCAGTGAGGCGCTGTGCTAGATGGGTGGGGAAACCTCCCCCTACGAGATTTTAGGGGAGTTGGATGGGGGCAGGGGCAGCCCCCAAAAATAATTCGAGATTTTCTGAACCGACCGGAAACTGCTGCCCGCCTCGCCCGACTTGGAAAAAAACATTGCCTTTGCATTCTTGACGTTCGTTTGTTCATAGATCCCGCGCTTCCCCTTCAGGGTTTAAAATTCAATATATATGTGCACTTTCACTTAGTAAAAAAATAATTGATTAAAAAATTCATTCCCGAAGTAAAACTATCAATAAAACCTGTAATTAACTTGTTATGTATATTGTGGAAGTGCACTCTATGAGATTTGTGGACAAGCGACCTTCAAAGATGCAAGGACAACGTTTTTTTCGAAGTCAGGTTTGATGGACAGCATTTTTCGGTCGGGTTCAGAAAATCTCGAATTTGTTTTCTGGGGGCTGCCCTTGCCCCATTCCGCCTCTAAAAGCTCGAAGGGGGAGGTTTGACGTACCCTGATGGGTGGTAGATATGTCGAGAACTGCGGAGGTGAATCTGAATCAAGTTTGTCGCTTTACGACGTGAAATGATCTGCGTGTTCATACGCCAGGTGCTTAGAAAGGCTGGTAAGAGGTTGAAAATAGTTTGAATGGGTTCTCCTTTGTTTAATACCATCCCCCTTGCTACGTCATCTAGGGGTATAGTCGCTTTTCACTTATCATCGAGTCTGGAGTTTGATCAACCTCTTATCAGTAGTTTGCGCCTCGGATGGAAGCTTGTCAATTCCAAGTATCAAACCACAACATTGCAAGTTCGAACTCCGGTTTTTCTTCGTGGACATGAATGAGCCCATGAGAATATGGTCGGTATAGTGTAGTTGCCCGCAGGAGGCCCGCACTTGTAGCAACCTGTTCTACTTCGGGCCTACCCAATCTTAGGACGTGCAGCCCATTATGTCGAACTCCGGGAACAGCTTGGACTCTAGGGGACGATGTGGTGGATGTGTGGAGAAATGCGGGACCGAATCTAGTTAGTCGCATGACGATGTCAAGGATTGCGTGCTTAACACTTGTTGGGAAAATTCCGTGTGTGCGCAGTTATTGAAGGCTCGGGTTTCATCGGCCAGGCTTTCACCGCCCGTAACACGGCTGGAGCGGCAGGCCACCAAGCGGTGGCAATGCGTGTGAGTGCAGACAAGGCCGCATTCTACCAATGCACCTTCGATAGTTGGCAAGACACGCTCTACACGCACACGTTCCGCCAATATTACCGCGAATCCTACATCACGGGCACCGTCGACTTCATGTTCGGGAACGGTGCGGTTGCGTTCCAGGCGTGCACTATCGTTGCTAAGAAGTCCACGATCCTGGGGCAACAGAACACGTACTCGGCCCAGGGGAAGACGGATCCTGGCCAAAACACGGGGTACTCCTTCCAGAGCTGCACCTTCGACGGCACCGCGGACCTCAAAGCCAACACCGCACAATTCAAAACTTATCTCGGCCGACCCTGGAAGGCATACTCCACCCATGTTAACCTTAAGTGCAACTTGATCGGTCACATCGATCCCGCCGGCTGGTTGCCCTGGAACACGTCGGACTTTGGCCTCAAAACCTCCTTCTTCGCCGAATGGCTCGACTTCGGTGCCGGAGCCAACACGGCAAACAGAGTGAGCTGGTCACACCAGATTACTGACAAGAATGTTGCACAGAAGTACCAGGCAGTGCCATTCGCTGGTGCGGGTTCCTGGGTCCCTGCGACCGGCATTCCACTCACAACTTCCCTGCCCTAATCTGAAGTAAATTTTGATCCTATCCAGCCCAGTCCTCCGACCGATCCTCGTTTTCTCCTGTTGTGCAGTATGGTGCTGCGGCTGTAGAGTTTTTGTAAATGGTTTTCCTCTCGTCTCCACCATATGTACATGAATCTATAGTTAATGAAAATCACTTCGGCAAATTTCTCTAATTTCTTGAGCTCTTGGTTGTCGTCACCATGGCGGTCAGTTTTTAATCTGTTCCCTGTTGTTTGAATTCTTGGACACTAACGGTGTTGCTAATTCCTTCACCGCCCGCCACTTCCTTGGGTTGTGTTTGCAACATTCTAAAATCACTGCTTTCTTATATTGCTCACTCGACCTGCTCATTTATTGTTATTACAAATCCAATCAAAAAGATTTCCCTGCAATAACCATAAAACTGCATGACCTGACGGCCTTTTGGCCCTTAAATACCCTCCGCGGTACTTTGGGCAGAGAGACCTGCGGTGCCCTCTGCAGTGCTCTAAGGTAGATGGTGCAAAATCCAACATCTCATTCAACCACAACGCCTCCTAATCTTGTACCTGGAACACAACTTAAATCATCCAAATGTCTATGATGGAAAGCGGAAACGGATTTGGGTGAAAAGCAGGGAGTCCATGGGAGATTGTAAGGTTGGTTTTGGACGAAAGCGGGATTGGATTTGAGCAAGCATATATGATTAAGGTAGGGGCGGCTCACATATATGTATTTATTAAGCTCATACAAGCAAAAGTTAGAAGAGCTCAATTTTCGCATTGGTTGGAAAGTTGGTTTTAGTGTAGGGGTGGTTTAGGAGAAAATGGGGTTGAATTTGGGTGAAAAATGAGAGTGTTTTGGGTGAGTGCCAAGATGGTGTTGGAAGTGGTTTGCAATGGAAAAAGTGGGAGTTTAGGGATGGGTTTAGGAAGCTAATGGTAAGTGACTTCAAAAATTTGTATTGTATTCATATGATGTGCAATTTAGTTTGTTTTTGTTTCTACTAAGGTTGATAAGGCTAGTTCAGTTAGCTTTCCTATTCAGACACCTATTTTTGGCTCCTACTGGGTGGTACAAGCACTTTAATTTGGTGGGTGTGTAATACATGGTGATTTATCCACCACCTTGATGATATTTGGGTTAGTCACCTTCACAAAAGTCAAACTACACCCACCATCCTCCATAATTAGGAGTGCTCTCCACTCAGCTATGACACACTTGAATTTTGTGCCTGAGGTGGGCAAATTAGCAGGCAACATGTGGCTGTGAGGTGTCAACCAACTTGAGTTGTGGGTATTCTAAAATGAAATTTTTTTTAATAATATTTTATCTTACATGTGATCACTTTAGAGACATTACACAACCAATATTGACATTGAACTTGGTTTTCATTGGCAAATGACCCATTTAGAATTTGTTAATGATGTTGTCCACTTACACAATATTGAACAATAAAAGAGTTCCTCCCTATAACACCACACTAGGAAGTAGACAATATTTGATTACAATGCCTAAATCAACACCTTTCTCAACTCCGATTTCAACATTTTCAAATTCTTTGGTCTTGATTCGTAATTACTAACCTGCTCAAGCTTCTAATGCTCAAATCCATCGACTGAATGATACCACAGAGTTGGAAATGTTCACACTAACCTTATTTACCTAATGTCTAAGCCAATTTGCTAAGCCAATCATGCATACCACTAATTCAAACGGACTCCAAAAATTGGCCAAATTGGTTAAAGTATTGGTTTAAGCACCCCACTAGCTTACCCCACTACCATTCAGAATATTGATTACTTTTGTGATAGCCCTCTGCCGATCCGCAATTTGAAATTATACCTTCTGCTCGATTCTGGAGTTCAGGGAGGTAATCTTCAAATTGAATCTGGAGTAGTCATCCCTCGAAGTGACTTATTTTATGGAGTTCCTCTCATTACCTAAACCCAGCTGTTCATGCTTGGGCTTGGTTGAGCATGGGCTTGCTTTTGAGCAAGAACTATTTTTTCTTCTTCAAAATAACACTGTAGACTCCACACTGTCCCACTCATCAGCTTTGAGCCCTCAAGTTTGTTCTTGACTAGCGAGAGTGTCCTTGGCAAAAAGCTTTTGCAGGAATTTGGCTTGAATTCAAGAATTTCACCTCTGACAATGAAATAATGACCCAACTCCCTCTGTTGGTCCATGTAAGAAATGGGTAGTGGATTGGTGGTACTAATGTACTAACCTTAGGTCCATTGCAATAGGTGAGACACCTCAGGTGGGTACACTACTGATGGGGTGGAGCTCAATGCAAGTGCTTTTCGATGGTACAGCATCTGGCCGGGAATCAGAACCTTGAATCAGTGAGTATTGTCGTACTTCATTTGTTGCGGGTACGTTTTTTTGGGTACGTTTTTTTGCGGGTACGTTGCTTTGCTTTTCAGCAAATCTAGGGGATTGATGAAAAACAGAATTGTCAATGCTTTTGCCAGCTTCCCAGACTGGGAAATCAATTACAATTTCATCGTCGTCTCTTGGCTGTCGAATAATATAGGCACCTGCGTCATCAGCCACACATGATGGCAAGGCCGTTCGGCTGTGGAAGAGAGGAGGCTCTCCCTTGCACACAATCATTGGAGTGCACATTAACCATCATGGTGCAGCAGCTGCCAAGCGGTTGGTTATCTAATATACAAGGCATCATGGACCCTAAGTTTGTCACCACTCTAAAGTATCAAATCGGCCGATCAACGATTGTTGCATGTAGAGTGGACAATGTAGGGATGGTCTAGGACATCAATTCATATGCAATGAGTTGAGACGACATGGGTCAAAAATTGTTCCTTACATTTCTATCAATTTAAAGCTATAGTTGACAACCAATCTGCCATGACTACATTTTTGCATACATAACCAAGTCGCATGTCCAACAATCATGTACCAAATTAGTTGGGCCTTGGAGCGTTCTAGACCAGTTTTATCCACATACAAAACACTTCATTCATAACCTCCGGGGTTCATGAATAGATTGGTTATGGTCCGGAAACAATTTGAGTAAGTGAGTTTCTCCCTGTCATCACAACCCGTTGTTCATTCCCCTCTCACCTATGTAGTCCATGGGCAACTAATATGAAGATTATAATTTGCAATTCTTATGTATGCAGGATAAGGGATTACATTTCCACTATTCGGGTCTCATGTCATGTGCCATGAATAAATTTGTAAGTGTATCACGATTGAATATTTGCACCACATCACGTACCAATAAAAACCTTACAAACATGTCATAAAAAGTAGATTTGTAAAAAAAATCAGTTGGATCTGTTCCATGGTAGTAAGTCATGTCGGCCCACAAACAAAGTTTGGATGGGGTTTTTTTATCATCAAGCCATGGAGAGATCTTCAAGTGCATGGTGATATGAACATTTTGATAGAATCAATCCACAAAATTTGACCAAATTTTGTTGATTATATTCTCTTACTACCCGACTCCCTGACAAGCTGAACAGATTTATACAGCATCCCATGCATTATGCCCACACTGCAATGAGCATCTGAACTTGTAGAACAGTTAAATTTTGCAGGAGGCTTGAGTACAGTCTGTGCACAACTCTAAACCCTCCATCATGACATGTCTGGGTTCCGTCTACTACAAGTATTGAGGATTAAGTGTGAATCAGAGATTAGAATGTGCAGAATGTGCAGAATTTAAATTGTCCAAGAATGTTGAAGAATCCTGTGCGTACTGAGGAGATAGTACTTCTAAGATAGACGTGTCTTAAGTGGACACTGTTCTGAGATTGAAGCTTTCTTGTGGAAGATCTCCGACACTCATCTATCTTTGGGTACTTGTACATGTGTGTCGTGGAGATAGCAAAAACCCAATACCAATTCGGAGTTTGTGGAATTTTGCTATGAATATCTAAACACAAGATTCTTATATTTATAAATTAGTCATGTAGGTCCACCGTGGAAAACGCTTTCTTTTCTTAAATATACTCCCTACCATTCTCTCGTTGAGCCACAAATCATGTATTTTGGGCACTCGTTTATCCTAAACACATCATATGAGAAACTTGTGTACTTAGTGGATTCTATTTTCAAATCATGTTACAAGCCTTCATTATATTAATTGCATGGTAAAACTAATTAAGTCACATTCTAGATTGAATATAATTTCAAAAGGTGAGTGACCACTTAATGATGTTGACCAACACATTTCAACCTTGAAGGAGGTATTTCTTAATCGGAGGTGCTGAATATAGATGCCTCTACTTGACAAGTTTGTTCATTTTACGTGTTTGAAACATTGGGGCTAGAAAAATGATTAGAAACCATAGTGCAAAGTAGAAGTCATAGCAAACTTCGGAAGTATGTGCATTTGTGAGCAATTCGGCATTAATCTCTTACACTTTATTTCTGCATCACATACATGAGCTAAAAAAATGAAAATAATTGCAAGAGTACAGATCGAAGACCTCATTGATAAGTCACCAAGTCCTTACCAAGACATGCATGCCTCTTGTGGTCACCCTTCCTAATTGGATAACTATACATATCATTAAAGCTTGTGGTTAAGAATATACACAAAAACATGTGTCATGATGAGATTGAACTATGCGATTGTTTGAAGAAAAAGAAAATATTCTTTTGTGACCTTGTATAACTTTTTCATCTCGACTCCATTTTGTAAACTTGAATTGACAATCTTGGTGATATGCAATCACTAAAAAGATGAGACGATTCCCAATCTGATCCATTAGTCAAAAAAGTTTTAAGGAGTTGGAAGCACTGACAAATAGGCCACATGGCTTACTCATGACAGAGATATATTGTTACAAGGAACCTGCTTACATCCAAGTTAAGATGTCTTTAAGTTCACAAATGGTTACATGTTGCTGCGACTCAGAGTTTTATGTGTGCATTCTTGGCATTACTTGGAAGATTGCAAACTGACACCAGCAAGTTCCTTTTGCCTAGTACATAAAGAGTAGCAAGAAATTCGAATGTATTGCAGAGCAGAAAGAGAAAGAGGCTCAAAAACCAAGCACTCATCGTTGGGTTGGGACCCTTCGGAAACAAATTTTATTGCTCCCTTACAAAGGTACCTTATTATTTCACTCACCTCATAACATTATTAAGCAATGTGCGGTTTATTCATGTGGGCCCCGAGAATATAATCATGGGGATGTCGCAGCTTTGTGTGGAATCAAACTGAATTTGCACTATTTGCGGCATCCCCATGCTTATATTCTCGTGGCCCATATGAACAAACAAATGCACACTACTTAATAATGTTATGTTGGGTCAATACAAAACAACAAGTATTTGTTACAAAGTAGCACCACTTTAAAATCTAAAATGTATTTGAGTTTTGTGAAGTTCAAGGTGTCATTGGAATCACAGTGCATGTCCAACCAACACATGTTAGGTGACACAAGCCTAAGTATTGTAATTTGTAAATAAAAGCCTAGGTACACTATGATGGTTGTTTTGTGAATTTCAAGGTGTCATTGGAATCACAATGCATGTCCAGCCAACACATGTCACGTGACACAAGCTTAAGTAGTGTAATTTGTAAATGAAAGTATGAGTACACTATGATGGTTGTTGTTGGTGCACTAATATTGTAGTGGGAATTGGTGTGAGTGTGGCACTCCTTGTAAAATTCAAGTACATGCTTGGTTCTACTTGTCCACACTAATAATCATTGTCAGCTTAGTTCACTTGGAATGACCATGGAATGTAGTTTCAATATTATACAAATTGTGTGATTACATTGACTACATGAAGCCTAGAAACCAGTTGAATGCAGCTTCAGAGGCACAAAAACTCATGGACATTTGGACTAACAACTTTGGTTTTAAGTATTTCTTGTCGGTTGGAATAACACATCCAAGGGGGGGGGGGGGGTTTACCAAAAAAATAATAATAACAAATGGACTTTTATCGCAAGAGGGTACAAATATAACTAGAAGACCCTAATCCATGAGGTGCCACTCCCTTAGGGGACTAGGCTGGTGACCGGACCAAGACATAGAAGAGAGAAAAAAAGAACATCATGTAACCCAGTAACTGCGAAAAGCGACATTGATCAAGCCACCAAGATGAATGTGCCTCTCACAACTCCTCTACCAAGGTTCAAAAATCAAGGGAGAGCGCGGTGCCAAATATGAACTTAGTGCACTCTTACAAAAAGAGGTAAAGACACAAGACACCAGACAATCTTTTTGCAAAAGACCTCCCTTGTGTGGACCTTATTTTGAAGTTTGAATCTCACAACTTTTAAGCAACTGCAAAGCACTTGTGTGGCACCCACACTAATTCCCACCTTGTCAAATTAGTGTGGCCCTGTGTCTTGAATCTCAACATCTATGTGGTGCACATTGCTCTCTAGTTCATCACAAGATAATAGTTGCTTTTGGGAATTATAGATTTACTGATATTGTCTGAGATCTCCAATCTTGTGGAATTTCTTAAATTAATTTTAGATTCTTGAAGAGCGAACTTAAATTTAGAGTTACAAACACAAGACCATGGTGCGATATTATTGTTGATGCATGTTGAGCATGCCACTTGTGGAGCTGCAAGCGGGCCACTATGTACCATCATTTTTTTGCTCCTTTGAAGCCAGACTGTGTGCTGGTATGTCCCACCTCCAAGTCCATATCTAAGGAAGATGTGTCTCATTCAGTTACTTGCCTTAATAGAACACCTATATTCAAATCATATGCGGTTAGGTGTGATTTCAAGAATAAGCATCAAAAGACATGTTATGTTTAAAAGAGATTAGACTAAGGTAAAGGACGATGAAACCAAGACTTTAAGCTATTGCACATATTTGTGGCTATGTGTTATATATATATATGCCTTTGGGCTAAACATATGTATAAGAAAGAAATAAAATGTTTTTAGCCTTAATTGAATATTCAAAGTCACTATTCATCACTCTACTGGACATGGCCCATTAGCTTCAATGCCATACTGGACCACGTTTTTTAGTGGAGCACTGCATATATTGCAAATAGGTATAATTTGGTCACCCCACACATCAACAATTCACACATTTGAATGCTTCCTACCACAAAAGCAAAATACAATAGACAATTATAATCGTTTGTGATCTGGTTGCTACCCAATATGATTTGCATGGACAGATAGGCAACCTGTTCAATAGTTAAGGGAACCTA
The DNA here is from genome assembly GCA_950295325.1 of Polytrichum commune. NCBI lineage: Eukaryota > Viridiplantae > Streptophyta > Polytrichopsida > Polytrichales > Polytrichaceae > Polytrichum > Polytrichum commune. The sequence goes on from OX485803.1 coordinate 68,767,630, forward strand.
ATTGCACATATCAATGTATATGTCTGAAAATTAGTTTATACAAATCTCAACAAAAGTCCAAGAAAACTCGGATATTATAATTTATGTGATCAAATGCTTAAAAGGGCAACTATAGGTGTAGTTTCAAATAGAGGAGTCCAATCATGATAAATTAACCACGAACCTCCTATAACTTCCATAAGATTGGTGGGGCCTTGGTTCAAAAAGCAAGACATCTGGTGCTGGCCAAGAAATGCACACTAACTGTTTTATATCAAAGGTATTACATGTTTCAGTGACACTACAAGGAAACTGGGTCCCAATGCACACAAAAATGCACAGTACACTGACACTGTGCACAATGCAGCACACATGTCGGATCGTGCGCAGGTGTCGCCAACGTCTGTGGCCTCGGTGTCATCCTGGAACCGTGCTATTATTAGCAAATAGGGTGCCCAAACTGTGTTCAAATTTTATGGTCCACAGAGTGTTGCAAGTGTGTCGTGTATTTAAAAACCATAGTTGACCCCCCGCATTTATTGCATGTGCATGCATACTTTATACACATTTAGTATTCGTATGTCAGCCAACATGCGCTGTGATGTTGGTTGTCGTATGTACGGAGTATATCCTGATGTCAAGTTTTATACGTGTATTCACCTGCGTCATTGTACAGTGGTTTTCCCATGCCGTATTCGTATGTGCGGAATATAAATGTTTCTTATAAATGTTATATTCCAACATTCACCGTATACAGACTGCAAATAACATTACCATTGCAAAACCATGTGTGTATTGCATGTTTAGGTACAGTATGCACAATATATTTATATATCAAATATTTACAATAAGCATCGGAGTTCAAGAAACTTGTAAATTCGCTGGCACTCATGGCAACGATGGTTCGTGTGCTACAACAAACACACATACCACCGCAAAACGTCTGCGCCCGCAAACTTCCAACACGCTTGCATGTGTCTATTTACAATACATCAAGCATGCCTTCACTATTGTATTCTTACATTGTTCATTCTCCTCTGCCCTTCCCCCCTGCCTTCTGCTTCAATGTGGCCATGTTTCTGCCTATCATGTGTCGGATGCCTTCTCCACGAGGTACCGTGTCGACTACGTCACCCATGTGTTATTTGGTACAGGCGGAGTTGTGTATTCGTCCAGGTACTGCAAGCCTTCCTCCAATTTTGGGTACATGAGTTGAACGTTCTTCTTGTGCACCTTCGTAACCCTCACCAATTGTTTGCCATCCTCGCACAATTCTATTAACAGGGTTTGCGCTATGCTTCCCCCATTGTCCGCTGCTGTCGGTGCACTTCCTGCTACGCCTTCCACCACATGTCTTCTTCCGCAGCCCGGATACAACACCTAGCACTGCGCTCCGCATCGCATCAACTCCTGCATCCATTACGTCCATACATTTATTTAGCAACAACCCAAACAGTCAAATATTTCGTTGGCCATCCACGTGAACACAGTTACATACCAATGCACACGTGCGGCGGGGGATTTATGTCCAAATGCTTGCCTGTGAGTGGTACCACGGATCCACTGTTGGTGGCCTGCTTACGCGTCCAATGCCTCGTCCCGTCTCTCTTCCCGATCCCCTGCTAGTGCTAGCGATGTTCGCAACAGATAATATACGCTTGAGAGACTTTCAACAATGTAAGATCCAACTTTGCATTTTACGAAGTCTATAAATTCATACCTATTGATGTGGGGGATGAAGCGTCAAGTTCAAGAGAGAACAAAAACGAATTCATGGGTGGGAGCCCAGGCAAAGGGGCAAGAATTTCTAGGCGCGTACACACAAATCCACAACAAAGGGTCGTGCCATTTGTGGGCAGCATTGGAGGGGCAGTGATACGTGAGGCACCGGGTGATGCTTTTCACGTGGCACCGCGCGCGGCAAGGTATAAGGACCCCCCTGGATATGGGATGTTTTCCAACCCACGCAACGTAGATGTTTCAATTGTTTTGGTGCTTGTACATTGTTTTATACTTCGTATGTCCTCATTTTGGGTTCGTACGCACCGACGAACATATTGTAATTAAGATGTGTTGTATTGCAAGCAGGTTCCACTAAGGTCTGGCACCAAGTGTTGGGTTTTGCACCCTGGTTTTAAGAATGAGGTCATGGGTGTCACAAAAGCGGGGGTCCACAACAAGTCACGTAGTGTGCACAAACACTTGGTTTCCGCATGCAGAGAAGGGGAACAATATATTTTGTTCAAAAATATATATAGGCACGACACTCTGATGGTATTTCTCGACGATCCACATGTAGGCCCTTACAAAATGTGCGATGATGCTTTGTGGACTCCGGGAAGACATGAGAAGTGGGTGAAATGGCCATGTAGGTTCTTGCACGAAAAAACGGATGAGGGTCCGATGGACGAGACATAGGCTTTGTGGTTTTGGTAGTGGAATTCTCAAGACATCAGTTTTGGGGTGGTTTTTGGGCATGTTGTCGAACCTTTAAATTCAAGTACATAACACGGGTGTTGCGGGGTGCAAGTACACACAATACATTTTGATCATAAATTCTACACTTGACTTTATTTCCATATGTATTTTATCTTTTATGCATGATGATGTAAGTTTTCAAATCCTTGAAAATACATACATTTATAAAACAACTTGAAGACTTGGGAATGCTTGGAGAACTTGTGTACATAGTAATGTAACCCCTACGAACTTTAAAAAAATTTAAACAAAATACTAAGATTTCCGAAACATGTGGACCTTTGTATTCTCTAAAATCAAGCAAACATTACATGAAGAAGTCAAAATATTAGGGACGATGAACATGTCCATTGATAACCCAAATGTATGAAAACATTGATAACCTATGCAATTGGTCCGAAAGTGGGCATGGTATGAAAGCATACAGAAGTCCATTGAGTATAGCCCGAAGTCTTTTGAAGGTCCCAAACCCTTGGTGTAAACTCAAATTTGCACTGCACATTCTAGCGTGCACACCTCCAAGATGTGGGCCCCAAAAAAACCAATACAATACACACTAATGTTATATATACTTGCCATGTGGGATTCCGCGTATAGGTTAAAAACAAAAAATGTGGGGTTACAATTTATAAATGAGCTCGTGGACTTTGAATAAATATTCAAAGTCCAAACCACTAGCTTCTTTAAACCAATCCATAGGCCCCATGTATGATGACCTTATATATGATGAGGACCCCTACTTCATTGCCTTGAAAAAACACAAGATTGCCTAGAACCAAGACACAACATAGTTGGGTACTAGACCCAAGCTCCAAAAAAATCCAATTTAAAATGGTGTGCAAAGCTACATGGTCACCTCCATAATCCCACCTGGGTCGCTTGCAAAATCATCACCTTGCATCCCAAGTATTGATCCCACTACATCCTAAGATTCGACCCTCTTTATGCCTAGAATAGACCCCATTTGTGTTTTGTGGGCCAACTTCCTTGGCTTTGGGAATAAAATGGCTAGAACAGTTCCCCCCCCCCCCCAAGTGTATAGCCACCCTAAACCCACCTTGAACCAATTTGAGATAGAGTGGAGCCAATTACCTACCTTACATGGAGGTAGTAGAGGCCGCTATGAGGTGACGCCACTAATGGCACCTAAAACCGTCACTCTATGGGACCGGACACTCCTACACCATGGAGAATGGTTCAAGGTAGTAGAGTGTTGGTTTTAGCATCCTCTACCTGAAGTGGTCAAAATATGTTGGTCATTCTAAACTCAATAATCACCATAATTAAGGGGGGCTAAATTACCATTTAATGAGCACAAGAGTCTTCACTTCCATAATGAATAAGATATTTCTATGAGCTCCAGAAATTATGAGGAAAATACCAAGGTCTCATTTTGGATATGCTAACCATCTTTTACTAATCATGTGCTTCATGTCCTATGATAAGTGGATTATTTTTTAAAGAATTAAAAGAAAGCAATCATTCAAAACACATCCACCTTAATTAAAAATCAACTGACATTTGAGTATATTTGGATTATGCATGAATTTTGGACAATTTCAATTGTTCATGTAACCTAAACCGTCAACATAACCCACATGATGTGAACTCCAAAACATATGGAAATTGGGACATTTCTATTAAACCAAACACGAATCCCCTTGTTTTGACTTGTGAGATATGCAGCAATTGGTTTCGGGAGTTCCTTCAAGATAGAGCACATACTTTGTCAAGGCTGAAATGTGCAAGCCACTTTCCAATAGCAAATAACAAAACCGCGAATCATGCAATCATGGAATATAATGCAAAACTGTATGGGAGGTGACACCCTTGTAGATTTTAAAAATTTCCAGGATACACACAATTTTGCACCTGTTTCCTTCAATGGCAGGAACAAAAAAATGGAATGCATTGAAATAATAACGTCGAGCATCTCTTTGTATCCCCTTTGTATCAAAGATGCCACCAATATACAAAAAATGAAGATAAAGCTGTCCAGTAGGTCTGATGTATGGGCACATCAGTAGACAAACTTATGCATGTCTTTATTCTATCATATATAGCGTTAGCTGACGGATATGACACCCATATTGTTCACCAAATACCACAAGGCCTGCACAAGGTATGATCGGGGAGAACCGGCAGTTAGGTACAGATGAACTGGTTGAGCTTGAGAAATAACTGGTTGAAGTTCAAGACTGCAGGAGAATCACCGACCACTTTAGAGGAATTTATGGAATATACCTCACATTAATATAGAAAAACCGAAGGATGTCAACATGTAACCGGTTGGACTTGCAAACACTAGGATCTCGACCGATTATGCCCAAAATTCTCCCCAATCACTGTGCACAAGCATCTAGCAATTCTCAGGGCAGTCGAATTAGTCCATGTCCTTTGGTATCATGTGTGTTATCGATACCAAGTGGTGGTTTTTTGCGGTGTGCCATGCCCCTGTATTGTTTCTTTTATGTGTGGAGGTGGCCAAAATGCTCGTCACCGTGAATGACTGGATCGCAGACAAAGTGGCACATTCAAAGTGTCTCAAGCCCCATTTTCCAGCTCCGCCGCGTTAGCTTGGTCCAGGGCTTGTATGACAATGATCGGGGAGAACCGGCAGTTAGTTACAAATGAACCGGTTGAGTTTGAGAAATAACTGGTTGAAATTCAAGAGTGCAGGAAAATTACCGATCATTCTAGAGGAATTTATAGAATATACCCCAATTTAATAAAGGAAAACCAGAGGATGTTAACAAGTAACCGGTTGGACTAGCAAACACTAGGATCTCAACCGATTATGCCCAAAAATCTCCCCGATCACTGTTGTATGGCAGCCATAGCAGATCTTTGGGATATGATATGTGTTTTGCTGTGCATTTCTTGGGTTTTTTTAGTGTAAACAACAGTGCTGCAATCAAGATACTGTAGCGTTGTTGTTGGTTATATCCACTGCTTTATCCAACAATCTTTGTATCGGTTCTTTCTTGGATCTTGGAGGGGCCACTGGCTCTCACCATTTGATTCTGAACTTCCTGTACATTGCATTATTTTCTGCTGTTGTGATAGCCTTCCCAAGCCACACAGGTTCCAAACCCAGGCATTTTTTTTTAATCGTGTCCGGTCTGACCATGACGTAATCACCTATGAGGATATCTCTACACCATTGAAGATGGTGGCGGTTTCTCCCATCCCGGACCACGATTTGGAAATGTCTCCTCGTCTTCAGGTGTTGTGTTTGCTGCACCTCCTTGTGAGTGATCCCTTCTGGATGGTTCTTTGTCCAATTAGAACATGGCTAGAACCCCTCTAAGCAATGTCTGAAGTTGCTGAGGAAGAGGACTTTGTATCTCTCACAAGATGCGTCGCCAATTTTGCATGTGTTCCCTCATTGTGGCTGTGTATGTGGAATATCTTCTCGTTCATTGATTATGTCATAGAGGTCCCTCTCTTAAGAGCCATTCGACACACCATACTTGATAAGCTAAGAAAAAGCATCTATGACATAATTTGTGAACAATGACATGTTGCGAGAGAGAGTGAGAGAGAGAGACGAGCTTATGTGTGAGACTTACCATACTAGTTTGCCTCAAAGTCCTGAAAAACAATGGTCATTACCTTGGTTGTGCTCCATGAGTGGGGACACTCGTAGGCATCAAAAAGAAGAAAAAAATGAGGAAGGAATGCGATCACATGTTTGTGGATATTGTTGTTGTTTTAAAATCTATATTTGATGCAAAATTGGAAACCTATGCATCAAAAAGCACCAAACAATGTCATTATGATTAATTGGCTCAAGATTGTTGCAGCCCATACCAAGTTCTCTGAAGGTAGATAGATCTAAAATGGTTACTTTTTCCGACTAGTCCAGTGGCACTTCTCCTTGGATATGAAACATGCAATTAGCACAAGATGGTTAGCAATTTAAAATGAAAGCCATACCCCTTTCCTCTTTATTTTTGGAGCTCATACGAATATCTTATTCATTGTCAAAGTGAAGATTCTTATGCTCAATGCTTATCATGTGATCATATAGGTCCCCCCAATTATGTTGACTATTGTATGGTTATCGTATGTTGGGCACGTAGTCCAATCTCTTTTAAACACATGTCTTTTTTGGTATCTATTCTTGGAGGCACACCTAACCATGTAACACTCAAATATAGGTGTCTAATTAAGAGAGGTAACCGAGAATAGGCACATCTACCTTACTACGGGAATATCTAGTGTTAATACCTACTATACTAAATATTGTATATAGTGTCATCAATTCCATTTGTCTTGCTCAATATGGATAACCACATGCGAGGTGTTACCAACACTAAATGTAACTAACATTATTTGTCTTTCCTTGTAAAAATATTTGGACATGAAGGTAGATGAGGCTAATTCGGTTACCTTCCTTAACTGGGCACCTACTTTTGGCTCCTAATCAGCAGTATGGTCGCATAAATTTGGTGGGTGTGTAATACATGTTGATTTAGCGGCCGCCTTCATGATATATGGGTTGGTCACCTTCACAAAAGTCAAACTACATCCACCATCCTTCATAATTAGGAGTGCTATCCACCGAGCTATGACACACTTGAATTTTGTGCCCGAGGTAGCATGTGGCTATGAAGTGCCGACCAACTTGTGTTGTGGGCATTCTATAATGAGAAAACAATTCGGCAACATCTTATCTTACATGTGACCACTTTAGAGACATTATACAACCAATATTGGCAAATGAACCATGTAGAATCTGCTAATGATGGTGTCCACTTACATAACATTGAATAATAAAAGAAGTCCCCCCTATAACATTGGCACACTAGGAAGTAAAGAATCTCTAATTGTGGAGCCTAGATCAACACCTTCCTCAACTCCAATTTCATTGATTTCAAATTCTTTGGTCTTCATTCGCAATTGCTAATATGCTCAAGCTTCTAATGCTTGAATCCATTAGTTGGATGGTTCCAAAGAGCTGGAGGTGTCCACATTACCTTTATCTACCTTGTAGATGGGTGCAAGCATGATAAAGTGGACCAAAAAATGCTTTGGTATTTTTAAATCATTTTTTGGTTGAATGCCTAAAAACATCAGCAAAACATTGTTTTAATTGAATATCTTTCATGGTGAACTCTATTGTTGTGTTAGTACTCAATTTAACTAGCTTAAAAATAACATACATAGCAATAAAGTAACTTCAACATACATAACCTTCAACTCTAGCATACATAACAAATTAACACCAGCATAAATAAACCCTAAGACTGCCTCTTCCATGCTTGTATGATGCCCAATACTATCATGATACCCTGCAAATAGATGACGGTACTTTTCATCCAAAGGCGATCATTTCAACAAATCCATTCACATGTTCACATGCATTTTGCTTATTTCTCATCCAATGCCATTAATGGCAAATGATTTAAGTTGAGCCTATGAATAAATAAAATCTAAACTTTATTTTATTTATGCTACTTTACATCTAAATAAATAAAAACACCGCAACTTAAATCACACCACTCATTATATATAATTCCCAAATTCACATTTAGAGGACGTTATTGTATATCTCCAAAAAATGTAAAAATTATGTGTCTTGAATAAAATCCACCTTACATTTTCTCACACGTGGTTTTCTATATTTTCGCGATGCCCGCCCCTAAAATACGTGAATTTTTTGAGATCCTTTCATCAAAATACTTTATAATTTATTAATAACTTGTTAACATGGGCATACTGAACCTTGGAGAGCACTACACTAAATGTTGCATTTAACATCACCAATTCTATTTGTGTTGATCAATACTAATTGTAAACCGCTCGTGCAATGTCACCAACATAAATGTAAACCTAACATTATTCGCATTCCTTGTCAAAAGAAGTTGGGCATTATAGATTTGCAATGTTGCAAATACTAGCACATACTAAGTGATTTTCCATCCAAATTCCAATCTTCTATGGCAACACATTACATAAAACTTGGATGCAAAACATACCAAACTTTGTTACAATATTAATTTGACATTTGGATGCACTAAAAGTAAGTTGGGATGACATCCAAGGGTGGACTCTCCATTGGAAACCTAAAAGACGTGTGTGGGTGATTATGAAATAAAACCCCTTATATATGAAAAGTTTATATTAAAAAAACAAATGTATACGTACTAACGATGGGCTAGAAAGTAGACTCATGTATTTATACTAAGTTTTCAATTTAATATGATAAATGCCTCCCTACATACACAAAATGTAAATCATGAAATAAATAGGCCCCAGACGTATCGGGGCCTCAAGGGGGGCCTTAAGACTATATGAGCTCCCCATTGGCTTTTTCCCTATGACCATGTGTAATAGTGGCATGAATGACCCGTACAACCATTAAATATGCTAGACTCAACGACTATAATATTGTAAGATTAATGCTAATTAGCGTACCATGTGACATTTGAAAGGTTTGGTAAAGTTGGGTTTTCATTCTTGTGGGTTTTTGGGTTTTTGTTGTTCTCTGGGGTTTTCTTGTTGATGGTGCTAGGTTACATGTTGAGTTGTGTTTGCCGTTGATTTCTTTTTATTTGGGGTGAGAGATGAGGTCGCATAGTTCAGTTGAAGCAGTTTCATTAGACAAATGGTACAATGAGAAAGGATTTCTTTCTTTGAGAGCCATATTTCTCTCTCACTCTAACTGAGAAAATTTCTTGGCTACTATGATCAATGCTATTGTCTAGCGCTCGATTCTTGAATGTAATTGAATTTTTTTTTGTCTTCACAGTGTGTAGAATTTGACCTCATTCATTTTTAGAGAAAAAATGAGAGGTTGACCTTGTAACTTTAAGACATCAAACAGGCACTTCGTGAATATCTTGCTAACAACCAATATTTGCTATAAACTATCACATGCAGCAATGAACGGGGAGAACCGAGTTACATATGAAATGGTTGAATTTGGGAAACAAACAGTTGAAGTTCAAGACTTCATGAAAATTACCAATCATTTTAGAGGAATTTAGAGAAGATACCTCAAATTAATAAAGAAACACAAAAATATGTCAACATGTACCTGTTTGTACTTGGAAACACTAGGATCTCGCCCGATTATGCCCAGGAATCTTCGGAGACATTGGCATGCAACTGTTTAAGTAATGAAATAAAAAATGATGAGAATTGATGTCAGAATTGCACCTTCTGGTGTGACACCATACAAATGTACCTTTGTCCGTTGTACCTGCTCAACATCAAAAAAGTATGAATTCATCTCAGTTGAAGTTATTTGCAATGGCACTTTTGAAGCAGATTCCTTGCTTGCTAGAATAGTGATCGTTTTCGTTCAAGGAGTATTACTCCCCAACGTATTCAGCAAGCTTCAGATTTAGTTCTTTCTGTGCACAAGCAACTTGCCATGGATTGGGAAAGGTAACTTATTCACTTGCCAAGTCCAACTAATCAGGTAGCACTCTTAAATTGCTTGGTGACAGCGTCGTAGCCAGCACGGGAAATCTGAAAGTGTTCACATGTTTCTAAAACATCCATTGGTTTTATGTGTTCACCGACCTTATATATCCAAGTATTTACTGGCAATTTTCACTCCTACTGCTTCTAACTTTGGCTCTTCACAAATAATGTATACTTTCTGCATACGAATACATGGACGCAAGAACTTTACTAGTTTCTAATTGGACTTCTTTAGAGCAACACAAATGTTTCTTAGAACCATTTTGTTTGTTTAACAACTGAATGTTGGTCACAGTTGCAGGCACAATGATTGACTTGGCTAAGTGCAATTGCCGTTTGGCATATCCTCCTTTTAAACCCAGTTGCGATAGGTCTTTCCTCTCTTGCAAAATAACCAACTGGAGTTTTCAGTAATCTCGTCAGACACAACTCCCTACGCCTTAGCATTGCCCTTGTCCATTTCAACTCAAGATTCATGTGAGCAAGTTTCTTTTCCTGTGATTGTGACAAGATTTCTAGCTAAATCCACATTTCAATCTCCAACTGCAACCGTTTCTCATTTTTCTTATTAATTCTTCTGTTTCTCACTTGATGTTTGCAGACACTTTTTCTCCTCCTTCACACATGATTCCATGACTTTCAACACTTCCTTATGATGTTGCGTTGCTCGATCGCTAGCTTGCAACTCGGAGTGAGCGACTTGTAGGAGTATGCTTGTTTCCATTGCACTATGGATTGTTCTTTGAGTATTTTCTCTCATCACAAGAACATCACGTTCAGCCACTCTTACGAGACATTCAATTGAAGGATTTGAACGATTTAGGCTCTAGACGTAATCGAGGAGTCTGTTTTTTTTTTCCATCACCTACGACTACAGTAAACTACTCACTGAACGAAAGCTTGGAAGCAAATTTGACTAAGAATGTCAAAGGATATATGAAACCATTTGTCCACATGTTTATATTTCTTGCACCACGTTCACGAAGATTGGAAAGTTTGATATCAGTGTCTTCTCTTGAAGGATTCAAGATTGACTTATCAATAGTGTAGGGCACAAGCACAGTCAAGTACACAACTTCACTACCTTGCATAGGTTTAAGTGCAAGTGATTCAAAACTATATACTAACTTTGAATTTTGTGAAGGGAAAATCATAAACATTTGAATAACACATTGATCTACAAAGCCAAGCAATTTATGTTGACAAGTGTTTTCTCAAGAAAAGTCTACATATTCTGAAAAGATGGTGCAAGTAGTGTGCAACTAGATATATTGGACACGTAAATGTTTAAAATTTGGTTAAAACATGATAAATTACTTTAAATTGAATATTTTCAAATTTTTGTAATGATGCCCTCAAGTTTATGTTTATACAAATATGAAAAAAATCAAACTTCAAAATATTTAAGGTCATGAAATCTACATCCAAAACCAGATTCGGCCATTACCTTTTGAGTCGTATTTTTAATGATAAGTTTTAAAGATCTCGTCTTGATATTCTATATTTGAATACTTAACATAACAATAGAGGGCGCCATGAAAGAAATCCCAACTTAAACAACACTTTGCTATTGCTTCTAGGCGATTGACCAAAAATTTATGGATTTAGTATACTAGAGCAGGCAACCATTCAAAGGAAAATGTCAGTGCCAATTGTGAAAGGCCAACAAATCTATAAATTAAAAATGCAATTTGACAAAAGAAATTGCGGAAATTTAAAGTAGAATGGCAAAAGAAATGGCGGAAGATTTTAGTAACTAGCATGAACAAATAGGCGGCAACAATTGAGGTGGCAATTTGCAATGATGGGAATTTCCAATGGTTTGGTGTGAGTTTCGTAGGAGCCATAGGATCATTTTCAAACGGAAGACTCAAATGCTTTTGAAACACTTGCCCACCCACCCAATGACAACAATGGATGACAACTATAAGTCGGTTGAAACTAGCACATCTCTTGTCAATTTTTTTATGTAAACCTTAGGACCCCCTTTTGTAAAAGCGCATTTATTTCAAATAACTTGACAGTCTTTTTGAATGTACACACTAGAGAAAAACAATACCACTCCCTTATGTCTACTATGTAAGTTGATGCCTGAATGATACCCCTTCTTACACACACATTAGTTCATACGTGGCATGAAGAATCCACCCCCCGGGATTGTAGATAAGAGAGGGAAAAAGTCTTCCAATGGATCCAAACATTGTTCGGAGAAATCATCTAAGAACACTTTGCCAAGTGGGAAGGAATTCTAGCACCTCCTCCGCAACAAGATTGGATTGAGATGAATAACAAGGTGCTTAACCAAGCTCCACACCCTCAAATCAACTTGGTTAAATACCTCATTTTGAACAAGTACATCGCTTGTCGCCGAAACGCATGGGAAGGAAAGCACTTTGGGCTTATTAAAACCTGCCTCACTAGGAACTTTGGTCAGACAATAATTGTGCGTTTAACACACCTCTTTACATTCGGTATGCACATGAGGGACGCCTTCAATGTCTTTACTGGTCGTGCAGAGACACAATTCTTTTGACGTTAAAAAATGTATGCCTTTACATCGAACAACAATGTTAAAGTACTCCAACAAAGAAATCCTAAACAATGTGAAGAATGTTTTTGAGCTGGACTTCTCTTGGTACTGCACCAAGCACACTCAAGCACGACACATTATACTATACTACACTATTCACACCTCACTACACTATATTATTTGCATTGCACTACACTACATACCACACACTACAATTGCATTTGCATTTGCATTGCTTTACATTGCATACGCTTGCCATGTGTTATTCAATGATGCATTGCATGTTGTCTACTAGCACCCTCCATGTTATACACCTTCATAAACCCTAAATAATGTGTGGAGTCTATGTGGCATCTAAGAAGTCTTCCCATTTCAAACCTCGTTTACAAAAAAATTGGATTTGTGTCCTTTTAAGTGTTCTTCACGCGGAGGACATTGGTAAAGTGTGTCCTTCAAACGTCCATTTTCTTCTCCATGCGGACCGTTGTGAATGGGCAATTGTCTAACACATTCCGTTTAATGAGTTGAGCACATAACACATATTTCGTCTTTAGGCCGGTTGGAAATGAACAAGTGGACAATGACCAACTCCTTGATTCTCTCTCTCTCCCATATAGCTCACCGGGTGGAAGATAACGTCCCCCCAATACAAAGGGTCACTTCACACACGAGCCAAGAGCCGTGACCATGAAATTGTGAGAGCCCAAAAGAAAGTGTCCAAAGCCATCCCAAGACACCCCAAAATCATGTAGTGTGGTCACGGACCCTCAAGTGTAGTGTGAAGCGACATGTGACCGTGCCCTCAACCAAATGCTATTTCAATGAATTTATATTCACATGGTCCTCGCACATGATAAAATAGAATAAATCAAGAGTTGTGAGCGTTCGGAGTGCCATGGTCTCTTGGTGGTCTTGTGTTAGGCCTACCTCCAAGAGGTGGTTTTTAAGAATAGTCCAAGTGACCATGAAACATGATCCATTCAATGCCACGCAGGAATCCATGTAGACTTTACATCCATCCATCTTGCATCCACATACTCCGTCACTCCCTCAAGGGTAGTGTGAAGTGAACTTGGACCAGCACCGCCTTTTCCACCAATGAGAGTGCTTGAAGTGTACTGGTATGGGCTCTCAGTCTCATGTGTGAAGTGGCCCTAACTCAAATTTGAACTTGAGTGGTCGTTAGGTGTTCATCCAAAAACGGACACCAAAAAGACATGTGTTCAATTAAGATAAGTAATTGAATTAGACACATCCCCCTAACTTCAAGGAAACACTTTTGGTGCTTTTTCCTTGGAGTTCACATCATCGCACCTTGGTCATGGCAACAAAAGTGCCGGTCGAATGCCGAGAGCATTTTTTTGGTGGATCTAAATTTGGGCGGCTTACTCTCATCGATTAACGTAAAAGTATATATGTATACCCTTGGCATTCGACATTGGGGCAAGCCATGAGGCATCCCAATAAATCTCCATCAATAAGATAACAATTCTAGGTTATCCATTGAAATGTAAGATTGACATTATTTTATGCTTTGATGAGCTTAGAGGCCTTGAATAGAAAATGATTACTTAGCCAATTGTCAAGCACTTGCAAATAAACAAATCCATTAAACAACAATTTGACAAGACATAACATTATTCAATGGAGGAATCGAGTTATGTCATTTTATTCTATAACATCCCTCCGACCTCCTATATATGTATGGGATCCGGGGACCTTATCAGATGCACACAACGCATGCTAGCCAATGAAGGGGAAGAGCCAACTGCTAGCTACAGATGAACCGCTTGAGTTTGAGAAATAACCGGTTGAAGTTCAAGACTCCATGAAAATTATCCATCACTTTTTAGGAATAGATGGAACATATTTCCAATTAAAAAGACAATTGAGAGATCACAAAATGTAACCGGTTGGAATTGGAAACACTAGGATATTGACTGATTATGGTCAAACATCTCCATGGACATTGATGTTGCACTAATTATCCTAATTAGTGTGTGTTAATATTTGGAGTTACGGTACACTATACCATCACGTGTCATGAAACTACCACATTTCTACTACACTAAACATTGTATATAATGTCATATTGTATTTCATGTCGCTCTGGTAACTTTTCTAATGACACTTCTTATGGATAAATTTACAAATCTTGTCATATATTGTCATCCCAACTCACTTATCGTTCATCCACTTTTGGTATATTTTGCATCCTAACATTCCTGTAATGAAATATTGTCATGGATGATTGAAATTCATATGACAGATCACTTAGCAAGTGACAATGCTTGCAATATTATGAACCTATAATACCCAAAAAAATCACAAGGTATGACAAATAAGTTAGGTTTACATTTAGTGTTGGTGACACTACATGGGCGGTTTACAATTAGTATTGAGCAAGACAATTGGAAACGCTAATACAATATCTAGTGTAGTGTTTAAGGTTGGTTCACACATGGTCCCAAGTCCTAAGTCCCAAGCCACTTGAGGTCAATCCGTGCAATCTCAACCGTTGAGAGCATGGAAGATGGGACTTACCACTTCACACGGGATTCCAAGTCCTAACTCCCAACTATGACATGGATGCCTACATGGCAACACTTTTTGAAGGTGAGGCTTGGAACTTGTGTTGTGAGTTGGGTCGAGCAAAAAGCTATGCCCAACTCTCAACCCAACACTTGCGAATATTGTTGCATAAAACAATCAAGATCCGACTTTAATGATAACTGACCATATTTTAGTGGTCACTTGAGGCTCACATGTCCGGACTTTTCCTCCATGTTGGGACTTGCTAACATAAGTGGGACCCCGTTTGAACCGGCCCTTAGTGCCATCATAAGCCTTTTGGCTTGCCCAATCTTTAAAACCTATTTCATTCCATTGAGCCAACTATTATACATGCAAGTTGTGCACCACCACCATTTGCCAGCCTAGATGCTTTCATCTTACGAAACCATCTATCCGACCTTAACTTATTACTTCAGTGACTGTGTATATGCTCAATCTGTGCCCGGGGAAAAAAAAAAAAAAAAAAAAAAAAAGGTAGTGTATATGCCAGCTGCTTCACAGTGCCAACTTGCTACGGTTTTGTCTCACCTCTCTGGGGTTTGCTATTGGAATCTGAAAGCTTAACTTGAGTACTACGAACTTTAAGCATATGGACTCCACATAACATCATTCGGCCACGTGGGTGGGTTCCATGACCTTGGAATATGTCAATTGTATTTTGTGGGTCCTTGGAATAAATTGAGAATATTCATTCATTACACGTACATTTTAGGTTGAATTTGGAAGCTTGGGTGGAGTAAGGGTTCGTTTCCATGTAGGTGGCTCGCCCACCAAATTCTAGGTGGAATCTACATTCCCACTAGAATCTCGTGGGCGAGCAACCTACATGAAAACCTAACCCTTATACTCCCAGAATATTCACATGGAACAATGTTCATCCCAATATTAATCCATGAATTATTGTTAATATCATCACTATCATTGAAAATATTGAAAATATTGACAATATTCTTACTATATTCAAACCAACACTATTCATTATTTGTAATGGTGTCAGTTTCTTCTTATTTTCTCTATGTTCCTTCCCATGAAGGTCGTACATATGGTGGAGGCCCATGTTATTTGCTACATATAGAATGGAACTCAACCTTGTACATGAATAGCATTATGCAACTGCTTGGAAGGTGGTGGTAAATTATACAATCTTTTGTAAGTCAAAGCATGATCCCAACTTGGTATCCAAATACCATGCACGACATCATGGTCGTGAGGTCGTTGCCCCAAGGTTCTTGCCTAGAAATAAAATATATTTTCCAAAGAAAAAGGATCACGAGTCAAAGATTCATGCACAAGATAAACATGTGGTAAAACTAAGGAGGGAATAAACGTGAATAAAGGGGGGGGGGAACTACACATGCAAACCATGGGTGTGGTAGGGGAAACATGGGAGAGGTGGTGGGCCTTGGGGTAAATGGTGTTGAGTCGTGGGAGGCCTTATGACTATGGGTATATATGCACATGGATGGCACACATGAACATGGGGTGCAAATGGGCATGGACATATGGTTGCATGGATGCATGGGTGTTGGGTTGACTTAGAATATGCATCCATATTGAATATACATTGAAACGTCCAATATGTATCCATATTTCAAATACATCCATCCAAAGGTGAAAAGCACAGTGAAGCACATTGTTCGTGGGTATTTGGTGTCACCGCTCCAATGTTGCTACTTGTCTATATCTAAGCATGTGTATGACTTATGTTAATTGCCAACAACTATTCCAACGATTCTCCACCAAATATCAAATGAACTTTCCTTTGGGTGCACTTTGATGTCCTACAAGAACACACTTCCCATTTGACACACACGCGGTCATTGCGACATGACCCCATTTACATGTGTCGCGTTGAATCTATGACACGACACATGTAAACGGGGTCATGTTGCAATGACCGCATGTGTGTCAAATGAGAAGTGTGTTTTAAGACCACTCATTTTCTTATGCACTAATTATCCCAATTAGTAAGTGTTGCAATTTGGAGTTACATAATGCAATAATTATTTATTGAGATTGTAATTTGTTAACGAGCAAAGTCATCTATGTTCTATATCTTTCAAATAACCTACTGAAGTTTTGTTAGTGTAAACTGAACTCTTCAGTAAGATGTTCTTACATTACATAACTCCCCAATAGTAACACACACTAATTGGAATAATCATTGTGGTGACGTGGTAACTAGATGACCCAAACAAAATAAAAAAACAAACACATAAACAAAGTTGACCATGGAATTCACGGGGAAAACCCATCATTCTAG
The DNA here is from genome assembly GCA_950295325.1 of Polytrichum commune. Lineage (NCBI taxonomy): Eukaryota > Viridiplantae > Streptophyta > Polytrichopsida > Polytrichales > Polytrichaceae > Polytrichum > Polytrichum commune. The sequence continues at coordinate 68,784,891 of OX485803.1, forward strand.
AGAAATTTATGAAATATGCCCCGATTCAATAAAGAAAAATTGAAAGATGCCGAAACCCTAAACCGAAACTCTAAACTGGTTGGACTTGGAAACACTAGGATATTGACCAATTGTGCTTAAAATCATACCGGACACTACTGCCACCATGTTTTCACCATTCTGAATGGGGGACGTTTAGTCCCCCCCCCGAAATTCTAGGGGGCACCTGGACTGAAATTCCAGGTGTTGTCCGCTCGCAAGGAGGTGACTTGTTCGACCGGTCACCGACGGACGGACGACCCACACCGACATTGTGCAGGACATCCATTATGGTTGTCCTGCAGATCCGGTTTTGTAGGACAAACAACATGGTGATCCTGCAGAGCATGTTCTGCATGACAATCATTTTAGGTGTCCCTACAGAGCATGCTCTGCAAGATAACTATTTTTGGTGTTCCTGCAGAGCATGTTTGGTAGGACAATTATTTTTGGTGTTCTTGCAGAGTATGTTTGGCAGGATAACTATTTTTGGTGTTCCTATAGAGCATGTTTGGCAGGAGACCTATTTTTGGTGTTCTTGTAGAGCATGTTTGGCAAGACTGCCATTATTGGTGTTCCTACATAGCATGCTCTGCAGGACATATATTTTTGGCGTTCATGTAGGGCATGTTTGGCAAGACAACCATTTTTGGTGTTTCTGCAGAGCATGTTTGGCAGGATTGCCATTATTGGTGTTTTTTGGCCCACCAATGAATAATCAAGAGAACATGGAATATCATATTGCCTTTGTAGATTTACAAGGTCATCCACTTTTTTGTTGTTGGTGTTGGTGGTTCATCTTCCTCTCATTTCCCTCAATGTACTTATGAGATATTTTGATATAGGTTTGTCTACAACATTAGTTATAAATGTCCCGATTGACTTATTGATGATACACTAGTCTATTTTCTTGATGCTTCTATAACATGGATATAATTGTTAAGTAGATTAAGGTAGAAAGATATATTCCCGAGTGGGTATCTATTCTTGTGACCTATAAAAGGGTTGAATATTGAGGTGGCCAAAAATGAGAGCCGCAACCACAATTTGGAGTCGCAATTAGGTGCCACTTCGGATTCCCTCAAACCAACCTCACAAATCATGCCTACGGCCGAATGAAATGGCGGAAGAGAGGGCCACCAATAATTATCACACATGTAGAGGAAGAAGATTTAGTTGCATTTTTGATGAGAGTGCAAGAGATAGACCCCCTTTCTCTCTTGGAGAGCTTCGCATTAAGGTTACTATGATTACACAAGAGAGAGCCACACCTTTCATGGATGGTATTCAAGTGTAACTAGAACATGAGCATGCTTATGTGAATGGCCCTCCAAGCCTATTTTCATAGATTTGCAGGTTTATATATTGGCCAACTACATTTTTGGAGGGCTACCCATGAAAGTTACTCATGAAAATTTTCAAATCTACTCGTAATATTTTCCCATTTTGGGTTGCCTATGAGGAATATTATTTTTAGGCAACCCACAAATATTATGGAATTTGGAACGACCACATATAATGCGCTATGAAGAAGACCAATCTCTTGTAGGTTGGCAACAACCATGGTCATTTTTTAAAATCCGCTTCCATATTATACTGCTTGAATTAATATTTGATTAGACTACAACACCTTGATTTATTGTCATTGGCAAAGTTGACTAGTGTGTGCAGGATAACAATAGGTTACATATTTATTTGTGGTTTATAATGCAACTTTAAAGAGGTAACTTGGCAATCAAAAATACATATTTTATATATATTTTGAACACACATTTTTCAATTTCCTTAGAAACTCAAAAATAAACTACAAACAACAATATATTCGTGTTACAAAATGTTGTGGATGCTAGAGGAAAATAAAAAAATGTCAAACTAGCCCACGCAAATGAAGTGGTACCTACGATATAATGAACTGCTATTCAATGTGATCTAAAGCATAGGATCATAGCTAAGGGGTTACTCCAAAGAGGCAAGGCACTAGGTATTGTTTTGGATGAACTCATCATCGTCCTCGTCCGCATGCAACACCACCATAAATAAGTTATACATATATTTGCAATAGAACATATGGTTTGTTTGCCAATAATGTTGGAGTTTTGCGTCTAGAAATATGGGCATGAACATTTGAGATATTTTTTGAGTGTATTATGGTAATGCTCGTTAGGAATTGTGTTATCCCGGTTGCACACAACACATATCCTTCCATTAGAAGGGTGAGTTAAGTCCACCTTCTTCACAACGACCATTTTGAAGGCACAAGAAAATGCCATTCGTTGGTGATGAGATTTTGATGGAGGATTGTAATGGACACCCTTTCCATCTTGAGTCATCGGGTGTATTGTATTGGGCCCACCTTCTTGGAGCACATGGAGCTCTAAAACGAGCAAGTCTAAATCCATTGTTTTCCGATATCGAAGCCTTTGATGTTATTAGTTTTGTGACAATTCTTACATGCCACACATTAGGCACATAAGGGTTTGATAAAACACCAGGCTCCAACTTGCCACCCACATACCTCTTCATGTCACCAAAACAAAACAAAAGGTTTTTCGTGTCCTCTGATTTGAAGAGGCCATCATAACATGGTGTAAGAGTACAAACACCAATTTTAACTTTGCAAGAAGACATGCCCCCTACATGTATCATTGCACAAACAACTTTGGAACTAGCAGGAGTATGTGTAATGTGCCACAAATTTGGATGTACATTTGACTTTGCAATCAATCATTGAGCTCGAGGGCAGCAATGGAAATATGTCTTGGGGACGCTAAAATTCATGTGAATTGGCCTATAAGATTCATTATTGACACCAAGATTGCCAGTTATTAGATGTTTGCTACTTCCAAATGAGGTTTCATGTCATAAAACTCAATTGCATATCTATCAATATCTTTGGCGAGCAAAGTGGGTGACAACTATTGTCCAACAACACAAAGTAACAACTCCACCATGCTAGGACTGTCCCTACTTGTACCTCCCTCTATGAACTTGAAGTAACAAGATTGTTGCACCAATGCTTTGGCCAAGTCATCAATTGTGGCCTCGAACAGGTCAACTCTGTTTTTACCCGACATCACATGCAATTTGTGGTGAATAGTCTCGGCCAAGTCACAAGTGGGTATGCTTGCATCTGCATCCAATGTCATACATTTTTAAAAACAACAAGAACTTGAGGAAAAAAACAATACATTGAGTCCACGTCAAAAGTTATAATGCAGCAAAACACCATTCCACTACATGAAGCAGATAGATAGATAGATTGAAATTCTATACCCTTTTTTAAGGCCCACGTGATTAAAGTGCATGTTCGTAGTGTTAATGGCCTAGTGTCCACCGGGCAAAGGGCCATTAGAACAATACTACTGTCTTCTGTCGAGGATAAACACTTTAGTGACCAGTAACCAAAAGTAGCCAATGTAATAACAACAAGTGGTGCAGTTATTATTAATTCTATTAGTAGTTTTTTATTCTATTGGGATTTTTTTATTGTTTTCTACTCTTCTTTTTTGTAAAAGGATTGAGCCAACATAATGAATGGCAACTACATGAAGCACTCACAATCCAAATGGCAAACTCCACTGGGCAAAGCAAAAGTCCCAAAACTTCAACCAATTTATCATGGCCTCCACGCAATTTGAGGAACAAACTATAGACAAATCTAACCACTCTTCAAGTTTTCAACAATTTTGAATTCTCTCATCGAGCATCTTGGAATGCTTCCGCTCATACACAAGTGCATTGAATTCTTTGAGCAAAATTGGGCTAATGTGTATTATGTGTTGTTGCAACAATTGCTCATAGTGAAATTACGTGTCCTCTTCATATTTTTCATTGGCTCCTTTAGATTTTCAAACACTATGTGCACAACCTTCCAATTGGTCTAGGCAAAATCCACCATAAACCCATAGAAATCCAACTCCAACACACCATGGAGTTTCATGTGCTTAATCATTGAATACCAAATGCAACATTGGGACTTGGTATCCCCTTACTACATACCACAAATTGCTATTGTAAGAACAAATATGATGATCATCCATCCATGCACCCATTTCACATGGTCAAACATCAACCACACATCTTCCAGAGAACCTCCAGATTGCATGCGTTTGATCAAGTCCAGTGCTACTCATCTTAAAAAGGTACACAACTTAAAAGGCATGCCCTGGGAATGAGCTATATTGGACGTAATCCAATTTACTCGTGCGTTTCACTCCAAAATTTGATCTATGCAACCTTTCTAGGCATATTGGGATTTGAAGAAGGCCACATGGTTCCAAACATTAGGAGAGGGTGTTGTTCTGAACATAGACATGAAAATTGCATGCCTTTTGTTGTTGAATTTATCCAAGGTATGACTTTTAGGCCCCAAAATTTCTCTAGACATCTAGGTTTTCTCCAAAGTGAGTGCAATAGTAAATGTTTTGACTTGAAGAAAGTGGTGGATTTCCTCATGTACCAATCTCGTCATGATGTCCATTATTTCACAACATTCTCCTTGTGCCACAGGGTGAAAACATACCCCTAGCTGCACACATGTTTTACTCACATATTGCATATAGTGAACAATATAAAATATTCTCGCAAAACAAAAGCTAACACACTCAAATGTAGTCAGGCAATGGTTGATTCTATTGGATCCACTAATCCACTTTGTGGTTGGTTCCTTGTGGCACCCACCCAAAGAGCCATGTTTCGCAAGTCACTGAAATTTGATTTAGGTGCAATCATTCTTAGGACAAACCAAATGTCCCACCATGGTTCCATACCAAAAGATGAGGTTGTGGTCGTTCTTTATGTTGTTTGTCTTAGTGACCATCCACAAATGACCATCATGATGCCGATCCATCCCATACACGAGGTTCATAGAAATGGTAGTTGGGTGATAATTTAGTGGAGGCAACTCGAACATGATGTCTTCATTGAACTCATGGAGGAGGAACTTCATGGATTGGCAAGCAAGTTTGTCAAAACCAAGGTCCGTTATGAAGTTCGTCTTACATTGCGCTTGTGTTTCTTTGAGCATCTCAACCAAGGTCTTGATCCTAAATACACCATTATCACCATCGACATTGGGCACAATTGGTGAAGGAGGAGGCAAAATAAAAGACCAATTGGGTGACTTGGAACTCACTAAACCAAACAAAGGGGTAGACAAAAGTGAATCTTCATCAAAGTCATGCCATCACATGGGGAAATCACAACTGTGGTTGTGTCATAGAGCGTTGATCTATATACAAGTGGGTGACACAATCCACAAACACAATATGTACATAGCTGTGAACATTGATGTAAGTGGGTTGAACTCTCAAGGATCCAACAACCCTCCCAACTAGCCCAAAAATATCAAGACAAATGACAATGGTTTGCAACTCCATGTGAAAGGATTCTAACAACATGTATTGGCTAAACTCTACTACAAACCCACCATATGTAGGAACAACCATTGGAATGCAATCACTATGCTCCAAAACAATAGTTGCATGGAACAATCATGGTATAAATAATATCTTATCTTTGCCTTGCATATTAAAACGCAAACTATCATCTCAAGTATTCCAATGTGTTGCTCTAGATGTCACAATGTAGATATTTTTATAATTAAAGAAAATACTCATGCTTCCAATCCTCTAACTAGTGTTTCCATCCTTCCCTTCCTCAATTAAGTCTATACTTGATTTTTGTCTAACCCATCATCTTGGCAAACGTTAGCCTGGTTAAGGTTGACATTCTTTAATCGCGTGTTCTATTCCCTATGCAATAGCCTCCACCGACTAATACTTAACTATGCTTAGGGTTTGAGTATTGTCCAAGTATTAACACTTGTGAACAATTGGACAATATTTAGTACCCTACTCATAGTTGGTATTCATGCACCAAATGGTGTGATATTTTTGCAAAATTCATGAGTTCATCACTCTATTTCACACTTTCTCACATTGCTATCTCATACAAACGATCATCTACAACCATTAGATGCGAGCGTTTTTGGGCCTTGCAAAATGGCATTTTGTTTTTATAGACAAATACATGGGTTGAACAACATCATTCAAGGGCCAATAAATCCTAATGGATCAGAGTCAAATTCAAAAGGTGACGATGAAGACCATTCTTCCAAAGGATGCAAAGGTTTCATGGAAATTTGATCCTCAAGATTCAACTCGATTGGCAACAATAATTGTACCTCCAACAATCACGATCAAGGGTGACAAAGATCTTGTAGCCAACACCTCGACAAAAATAGAGGACTTAGGAAACACCACTAGAGAAGGTGGCCCAATTGCCCAATCGATGCATGCAACAAGGAGCCCCTACCTCATGAGCTACTTGCGAGGTTTGGTTTTTCGCACATGCTCAAGCTTCTCAAAGTCGTCATCCCTACGACATGAAAGAGAGGACTTGAGGAGGTAATATTCAACTACAACAAATCAATTTTGATGATGAGCATAGATTATGTAAGCATGATGCAACAAAAAACTAAGAGGACAGAGAAAACCCTCCAAGAAACAAACTAAAAGAGGATGGAGGCTAATCATAAGAAGGAAAATGAAGTTGTTAAGAGGTGGTGAAAAGAATAAAAGAAGCACCAATGAGAGCAAAGTGCAATTGCAACAACTATCTTCAAGAAAAAAGTTGGTCACTTGTTGCAATTCGAGAAGTTGGGGAGCGCCTCCAATGCCTCATAAAAATTGTCCACCACTACCTCCAAATCCTACATTGCACCATTTTACGGCATTCTTCCTCGAAATTTTCAAATAAATCAATATCGATAATTGACCCAAAAAAAAAAAAAACTGTGAAGCAAGGGTCATACAACCCACCACCGTGGATTCACAATTGTGATCTATGGTACCAACTCGATGAGTTGAGCTTGATGTGAGCTCGATGAGGTGAGGTCAACGAGTCAAGCTCAATTCAAGAGTTGCACCCTCACTCCAATCCGAGAGTCTCCACTTTGACAAAGTCACAATCGTGGGACAAAAGGCCATTAGCATCAAAACGATAGGATCCAAGGCCACCTTCAACCTTGTTGTGTTCATAGTTTTGGTTGTCATAGCCACATTTTTTGGCATAGCAACGCCAACCTATCAACTTCGCATAAACAACTACCCACTGTAGTTGAGATTTTGGTATTGAAACACACCCAAGGAAACACTCATGGAATACCTAAAAGTAGACTTCGGTTATGTCTACGTATCTCAAATAAATTTATTTAGGGAAAACACATGGTTATTTCATATTATTTTGGGTTTGGATTGACAATTAGGTGATGTTTCATGGATCAAAAACTTCAACATCTCTTAATGTCAATACATGCAATTATGATTGTCACATTATTTACCTAGACAATGGTTTGGCAATGAGTTCATTTTAAATTAATCAAGTGCAGTGTGTAAGCATAGGCACAACTATAGTCACTAACTCTTCATCCATGTGAATGCTAGTGGGTTTGTGGATGAAGAATGATTCTTCAATCCATTGTCTTCTTATCATTTTGTGTATGATTGAGAACTGTAATTTGAAGTAAATTTGCGAGCTCTTGCAACTTGGCATGTGGCCCTAGTGCCGTCTTTCTCTTTTGACAAACTAAAGCCCTTGGTTTTATAAAGTATTGCTCCATCTTAGCTATAACCCCTTAAGATCAAGCTATTTCATCAATGGCTTTAGCTTTTCCATGACATGTTTTTATCACTCACGCATATGTGTCCTTGTCGTTCACATGATGTCTATTTTATGAGTGGACATCCCACCATCTATCCTCCTCTTCTTTACATATAGCAAGAGTGAGAAAATGACCACCAATGGGATCTCACCAACCCAAAGAGTTCCATTGGCCAACAATCATTCTAAGATATAACTCCTATAGTTTGAGCGAAGGAATTGTGTCTACCTTTTAGTTGGATGACTAAGTCTCCTTGATGGCGACCTTGAGGAAAGAACAATAGTTGGAGCCACGTGCCAGGAACTCAAATCCTATCTATTCAAAGTTGTGATGCTTCCAACTTTCACATATGGCAATGAGATTTGGGGAGGTGACTTGACAAACTTTCATTAAGAGGTTTTTGAAAAGGGTGTAAAAGGCTCTTCGATAACCTATTATATTTTGTTGGCCGAATTCAAAGAACAATTTCCCAAGAATTTGTATGCACTTAAGGTAACTATAGATTTCCAACATTGACTTGCCCACCTATCCTCCACTTGGTTAGTTTGTCACGCATCCTCACTTCTTGACACCTTGCCAAACAAGGATTTGACACCTGACACAAATTGACAACCATGTGGAAGGCTTCATGGGGCATGTCTTTTTAAGAAACCCATGACAACCCAACATCGTCAAAAATTACATTTGATGATTTCAAGGAGGTTTATCTTGCTAGTGAGTGGAACTCTTTCTAGGCTACTTCCACCTCAAATCCCCCCCCCTCCTCAAATATGAATGTGAATTGTACTTGAAGCAACCTTGACACCACCCAATGCAAGATCATTGTTGCTTACTGCACCTCAAATCGTAGATTTGCCATTGAAATTGGATGGTGGTCAACTACCCCTATCTCTAGAGATAATAGATTCATGCCACTTTTGCTCTTAGAATGTAGTTGAAAACAAGGCACACTTTGTATCGGAGTGTCCCCTTTGTAACTCCATTAGAAATAAGTTTCAAACATTATTGAGAATATAGTATTAGGGAGTCTTAAGTAGTTCTTTCAATCAAAACATCAAAATAATATTAACCTCTTCTCACGAAGGCTACCACACTCTCCCACTCTAGGGGATTAACCATATTGCCATCATCTTGATGTATTTTTAGTCCCATAAGTCTCTTCGCTTCCCAAACTTTGAATCAATTCATTTCATTGAGCTATATATGTTGAGATTCACAACATCCCATTTGCATTGTAAATGATGATCTAGACTCTTGGGATGATAATGAGAATGGTGTCGACGATTCGTTCAACATAGTCAAAGGCCATCAATTTTTCATGTACGAAAGATGAACACCTCAACCTATAGCTATGCACCAAAGCCCAACATTTTCCTTTAAAATTGCACCCATACCCAGACCATGCCCATCAGCAACGACCTATGCCCACCCATAGCATGACATGTGCGCACCCATGCCCACCCATGCCCACACATAGCATGACATGTGCCCACTGTGAGCCCAAAATGGTGCCCACATGTGGTGATTAACTCTTCGAAACCAATCTTAGTTTGACTTTGATGTGTTATGATTATTCACAAAACATAAAAAGAGTGAAGTGTGGTGTGGATTTAAGTTTAGGCATTAGAATGTGTTGTGTAGTTATTTCAAGGTTTGATTTCAATAAGAGGATGCCTTGATTATGTGAGTAGGGGGTAAGGTGAGGCAAGGTGAGCTCCGCGGGTTAAATGCCCACTTTTGGATCCACCTTGGTAGTTTAGGAGGAAGGAAGCTTGGTGGAAGGGGATTAGTCCCTACTTTGAAGGTGAAGGTTAAGGGATTGTGATTGGAGGTGCTAATCCTCCCACCCTATCCTCACCTCTCTCTCCCTCTCTCCCTCTCTCCCTCTTTGCTACTTAAGGTGTTTTTTCTCTCATTTGCGACTCTCTCCATCAAGCGCTCTCAAGGGGAGCAAGCTCTTAAGAGCTTGAGCACGTGTGGGTGACATTAGTTTTTAGTAGAGTTGATTAGTTAAGCTCTCTCTCAAGGCCCAAAGTGAGGGAGCTCTTGAGTTTAAAGTTGCATGTAGTGATTAGGTGTTAGTTAATTAAAGTAGTGTGTTAGATTAGAGCATGAGTTAGCATCAAAAGAAAGAAAAGAAAAGAAGAGTTAGGACCTTGATGATGGATGGGAGAGGTTGTATGAAGGGTAGCCAAGACTAAGGTAGAAGCTGACTGCTGGAGGATTCGGCTGGCCTAAGGCTAACCAGCTTAGTTGCTGGACCAAGGTAGAAGATGACTGCTGGAGGATTCGGCTGGCCTAAGGCCTAACCAGCTTAGTGCTGGACTAAGGGAGGAGCGACTGCTGGAGGATTCGGTTGGCCTAAGGCCTAACCAGCTTAGTTGTTGGGTTAAGGTAGAAGCTGACTGTTGGAGGATTCGGCTGGCCTAAGGCTAACCAGCTTAGTTGCTGGACCAAGGTAGAAGACGACTGCTGGAGGATTCGGCTGGCCTAAGACCTAACCAGCTCAGTGCTGGACTAAGGGAGGAGCGACTGCTGGAGGATTCGGTTGGTCTAAGGCCTAACCAGCTTAGTTGTTGGGTTAAGGTAGAAGCTGAGTGTTGGAGGATTCGGCTGGCCTAAGGCCTAACCAGCTTAGTGCTGGACTAAGGGAGGAGCGACTGCTGGAGGATTCGGTTGGCCTAAGGCCTAACCAGCTTAGTTGCTGGGTTAAGGTAGAAGCTGACTGTTGGAGGATTCGGCTGGCCTAAGGCTAACTAGCTTAGTTGCTGGACCAAGGTAGAAGACGACTGCTGGAGGATTCGGCTGGCCTAAGGCCTAACCAGCTTAGTGCTGGACTAAGGGAGGAGCGACTGCTGGAGGATTCGGTTGGTCTAAGGCCTAACCAGCTTAGTTGCTGGGTTAAGGTAGAAGCTGACTGTTGGAGGATTCGGCTGGTCTAAGGCCTAACCAGCTTAGTGTTGGACTAAGGGAGGAGTGACTGCTGGAGGATTCGGTTGGTCTAAGGCCTAACCAGCTTAGTTGCTGGGTTAAGGTAGAAGCTGACTGTTGGAGGATTCGGCTGGCCTAAGGCCTAACCAACTTAGTGCTGGACTAAGGGAGGAGCGACTGCTGGAGGATTCGGTTGGCCTAAGGCCTAACCAGCTTAGTTGCTGGACCAAGGTAGAAGCTGACTGCTGGAGGATTCGGCTGGCCTAAGGCCTAACCGGCTTAGTTGTTGGACTAAGGGAGGAGCGACTGCTGGAGGATTCGGTTGGGGCCTAGGCCTAACCAGCTTAGTTGCGAGAAGATAATTTGGCTTGGGCCTAAGTTATTTAAGTAGCTCTAATTAGTTAAACTGCTAGGGGGGTCGTAGTTAGGATAATCCTTCTAGGATTGATAGACCACAATAGATTATTGCATGCCATCTTGGTTTGGGGTAGAGTTGGATCTACTAGGAAGGTAGAAGTGTGTGGGACTTTCAAATGTGTGGATGGTTACCCATTGAAGCAAGTGTTTTTAAACACTCGTACCTTTGGTTGGAATATAATACATGCACAATCAATGGGAACTGTGGAGGATCCTAACAAGGACAAGATAAAGGAAGTAAAAATCAAAAAGTCTAGAGGGATCTCTTTAGGGGCATGCGTGGCCAAAGCCACGGGTTGGACCCTTGAGAAATCGAATTCTACTACGAGCAACGATGCTCACAATAATAAAGCAAAGGAGTTAAGATGAAGTTAGTGCCTTGAACATGAGAGCCATATAGCAATTCATGTTATGGTATTAGGAATTGAAAGTGAGTCTCAAAGCCATCACCCGGACTAGGACGCCTAAGGGTGGTGGATTTGGCCTCACACCCACCCATGCCCCACCCATGCTATTCAAATTGCGCCCATGTATTCAAAAATTGTGTAATGTGTATTACCCGCCTACACCAAGTCTTGGTTGGATTGGACAAATAAAAGGTCGTTCACTATCGCTGGCTTCAGCCCGGAGCGCTTCTTGGTTAGCGTATTCCCTGCATCCGAGAAGTTTGACTCCAATTTGGAGTTGGATGCAGGGATGCACAAAACCGAACGCGCCACGCGCGACATGATGGGGAATGTGGGGGCTCCTTTGAGCTTCCACCACAAGAGAATGCCAAATTTAGCAGTGGTATCCCGATTCATTGGCAATGCTAAGCTCACCTCTGCAATGATCTCATTTTTTTGGAGATCAGTGACCTTGTATGTCTCATACATATTGAACACAAGCTCAACACGTGCGTCAAAGTTGCTAACAACTACAATCTCAACCCCATTGTCATGAATCTCTTCTAACTCATCCTCAAACTCATCGTACATAGACGTCGTGCCCATGCCCACCCATGAATAATATTATCGCAGCCATGTCCACCCATGCCCACCCAAAACCCATGGGCATGGGTGGGCATGGGCATGGGTATGGGCACCCAATGTAGGGCTCTGCTATGCACTACCCCTCATCTATACATCAAGTTTCATACAATTGGGATTTGATTTGTATTTTTTATAGACTCCAAACATTCCATTAAATTGGTTAAAATTAATTATGGGACATTGGATCCAATATAATTTTATTAATTTCTTCAATGAGAGATTCTTTATTGTGAAATTTAAAAAATGACAATTGGACACACAAAACCTTTTTATGAAGATTTTCTTGTTTTCATTTCCTTCATATATGAAAGACATTTGCCAATTGCACACATGTTCCAACACATTTGTGACTGAAAAATTTAGGGCATTTTCTTAAGGATTAAAGCTAATGAAATTATGTCATCTGTTGGCATAATTTCTTTTTTAGAAAGAAGTAACTTCATTTGCATCCCCATTCACCTTTCCATGTTTTCTTTTGGGCAAAAACATTCACATGTTACATTAGGTATTAAGGGAGGGGGAAGTGACAATGGCCTAACTTTGATTCAATGCCTAGGCAACCTTGTAAATGAGTGTAGAATACGAATTGTTACCATCCATGAAGGCGGATACATTTGTTAACAACCAACAAGGTGTTAATGCATCTTGGATATGGACAGCAAAATCAATTGGTGAATGCCAAAAATTTGAAGATACGGATACAACAACCAATGGACTTGCTTAGAGAGACGATTAGCTAAGGCAAAAGTGCCCACTTAGAGAATTTTGTTAGTGGTTCCAATTCCAACACCCACTTTTCCCTAAAAGTGAGCAACTATGTACTTCAACATGAACATTATCCATTTTGGGGAAGCTTATGTGATTTGGAAGGGTCATATGAGATTTGTGACTTTGAAATTTTCTATAGAAATTAATAGCACTAGGTTTCATGGGATCTCATTGTTGTCGATGTGCCCATATCGTAATTGGTTATCCACATAAAATATTGGATAATTTGTCTAGGTTAAATAAGGCACCATGGTGGTCAAAGTGTCCGGGACATGTGCTTCTACCTTATAAGTTAGTAACTAAATATGATATTTAGTGTCATATGTTGTTTTATGTCACTACAGTAACTTTTTGGATGACACTTCTTATGAATCAATGAGCAAATAATGTCATGGGTGATGGATGAGTTCATCCATTCGCCAAAACCCTACCTTCTCTTGTCAGGAACTTGTGATGGAATATTGTCATGGATGATTGAAATTTGGATGAAAAATCACTTGGTGAGTGACAGTGATTGCAACACTATAAATCCATAACCCCCCAAAGAATTACAAGGAATGACAAATAATGTTGAGTTAACATTTAGTGTTGGTGACACTACATTGTGACTTACAATTAGTATTGAGCAAGACAATTAGAATTGGTGACACTAAATATCATAACTAGTTTAGCTTGGTCATGTGTGTACCAGCGTGTTGCACATGTGCATATTAATTCATATCCCATGCCACTCCAAACCCCTAGACTCATGCAACCATATGCCCCCTCCCCCCGGGCCCATGTATACACGCCTAAAGCATGTATGTTCCATGGCCATGTTGAAAAGCTCCCCATGACCCACCACCATGCCATGGGCATCACCTTCCTATGTTCCCATCATTAAACCCATCATTTGCACTCGTGGTCTCCCCACCTTTTCCACCTTTGTTACTTTCCTCATTCGTTAGTCATATGTTCTTTTTGGAGGAAGTCTTTGACTTGTTTGATAAAAAGAATTTTCATTGTTTGGACAAGGACGTTGAGAAATAATGGGACAACAACCTCACGAGCCACTACCACCACTTTCATTGTATATAGCCATCCCAACCTTTTCTGCATTTGTACATAGACACACCGCTCTCTCCACCTGTCTGGAATGATGGAGCGATGGTTGATGAACGAGGAGAACCAACTGCTAGCACACGGAGGTCACTCTATTGTAAAGTTGAACAACCACGTGAGAACACTTTACATGTAGAAAATCCTACTTTTTACATAAAGCATTACCAAAATGAGACAAACTTTTATCAATCTTTTTTTTTCATGAGTATACACGGTACCTATTACATAGTAAAAAAGTTAACTAAATTTGATGATTTTTTTATAAAACATATTGTTTCTAATTAGAATGACGCAAAATCGGACTAAAAAAACTACTACAAAAAGTGAAGATGACTAAAAATTTCAAAACATTATACAAAATATATTATCAATGGTTATGTATATGTAGGAAAAATATCATAAAATTTTAAGTGATTTATGGCATGTACTATAGGGGTAGCAAGCTTTGTTCGCATGTGGTGTTCAACTTGACAATGGAGTGACCTCCCTGTGACTGCTAGTTACATATGAACCGGTCGAGTTTGAGATTAGCAAGTTGAAGTTCAAGACTTCAAGAAAACTACACTAAACATGATATTTAGTGTCATATTATATTTTATGTCACTATGGTATTCTTATGAATAAGTGAACAAATATGGTCATGGATGATTGATGAGTTCATCCATTGGCCAAAACCCTCCCTTCTCTTGTCAATAACTTGCAATGATTTTTTGTCATGGATGATTGAACTTGGATGAAAAATCACTTGGTAAGTGATAACAATTGCAACACTATAAATCTATAAAAATTTACAAGGAATGACAAATAATGTTGGGTTAACATTTAGTGTTGGTGACACTATAATGCATGTACCGTACCTCGTTAAACTATTCACAATAAACAAACATTTATTGACAAGATGCTCACCCCCCAACCTAGAGACACACACAAAATATAACACGTGTTCTCCTTCCCCTGAGCCCTATCTATACATAATATCCATAAGATATTTTTAGAAGTTTAAAGTCTTTCTATACATAGACTAATTTTTTTTATTTATATGCGTATATTCACTTTGCTTTACATAGATATGAGTCATCCAACTGCTCATCCCTCGACTTTCCATCCATCCACGCTTCTTAGTCTTGGACATTCATCCATGTGATTGATTTCCAACCTCAATAATACATTTCCAAATTAGTCCATTACACTGCAATTTACAATTAGTATCGAGCAAGACAACTAGAATTGGTGACACTAAATATCATATTTAGTGCACCTTTCTTTAAGAGGACTCTATGTAATATATCTCAATCAATAAAGAAAAACCGAAAGATCACAACATGTGACTCGTTGGACTTGGAAACACTAGGATTTTGACCAATTATGCCCAAAAAGAATCTCCCAAACACTGGCCAACGGCCTCACCACCATCATCATGTTGTCCATTATATGTAGATTTGTGCTATTAGAGGCAATGTCCGGGAACATTATTGGGCATAATCGGTTGAGATCCTAGTGTTTCCAAGTCCCACCAATTACATATTAACATCTTTCAAATTTTCTCCATAAATTAATGGTTTATTCTCTAAATTCCTCTAAACCGATGCGTATTTTTCCTGAAGTCTCAAACTTCACCCGGTTATTTCTCAAACTCAACCGCTTCATCTAGAACTACACTATTTTGTATAATCAATGTGGCTTACCATTCAGAGTTATATGTTGCTATAACTTTTTACCAACACTCTCATTTCTTACCAACCAAGTTACATCATATTATGCAATGTGCATACTAACTACACTAAATATGATATTTAGTGTTTGATTATATTTAATGTCGTTGTCACCCTACCTTGCTCAACACTAATTTTCAATCCCTTGACAATTAGTGTCAAACATAAACGTGCCGTTACCTTCCCTACTGCCACCTCCCTTCATGTGAACACATGAATTTCACTAGACTTAAGGTTTTAGGGATGGCGCCCCACCTTCTTGCTCGCTAATCTCTCATCTACCAAAGTCGACAACATTTTTTTTCATATCCTTACTAACACTAAATTCAAACATGGAACTTCCACATACCACCATACATGGTATTTAGTGTTTGAGTTTACATCTAACGTCACTTACTTTCATAGGGTTATTGACATTCAATGTATACATTCGTATTTAGTGCATCAAACCCTAAACATCCTTTTTAGTATACTTATGTTATTTGGGTAAAACATGACACTCTCAGTAAAACATTATAGCAAGGCGTAAAATTCAAATGGTGACCCACACTAATTAGATACAATAGTGTAGATGTCTGGTCCTCCCCCTTTATTGACCGGCGGGGATGATGAGGCAAAGATACGGCGGCTTATCCACTCCGGCTCCAAGTGTAATAACCCAATACGGTCCCGGGTTGAGGGAGATAAACTATGTAAATAACCCAAATCCATGGGTCCGGGCGGTTAGTTACCCCCCCCCCCCCTCCTGCCACCTTGCGTACTTTAGGCTCCTTATCCAGATCCCATGTCATGGCAACTGCAGAGTAGTAAAGCACACAAAGATGCCGCTCCAGCGAATCGCCTGGACAGGTGTACACTTCACACAACACGCGAAAACGTTTAAGGGTTATATGCCACAAGTGGCTGATCCGGTTTTGGGCTGCCCCGTCATCCGTTTTTAGAAATTTTATTCGCTGCCCGGAGCTAACCCAACGATAAAGCGACCCGGGTTTAGGATCAGGATTGGGATGGTCGGTCATAGGTCGGGCGACGTATGTAGCCTTAGGTATCTTCAAGGTTTCGGACATTCGGAACCTCCAATTGGCTCCCGGGCGGGTGGCCCTTCGAGACAATGCCGTTTGTCCCCGAGCACTAGCTGGCACCATCAATAACCCCGGGGGCCAATCAATCAAATGGATTCTTAACGTAAAGCGGATGGTGCCGTGGGGTTAATTAGGGCTGGTTTGGACTTCCGGCGAAGAAGTGCACCGGTTGGTCAAGACTCTCGTGTTCCGATCGTACCAAAAGTTTCGTCTGGTTCCAGTTGTGAGATTGTTGGGGATTGTGTTGAGAAGTAGATGTTGGCTCACCACTTTTCACATTATTACAGCCGGAGATGCATACGTATGGTGTCGGAACTAGCTTTAGGTGTATTCAAGGTTTTGGACATTCGAAACCTCCAATTGGTTGCCCACCGGGTGACCCTTCGAGAGAATGCCGTTTGTTCCCGAGCAGCAGCTGGCACCATCAATAACCCTAGGGCCAATCAAATCAAATGGATTTGTAACGTAGAGCGGATGATCCTGTGGGGTTAATTAGGGCCGGTTTGGACTTACAGTGAAGAAGTGCACCGGTCGGTCAAGAGTCTCATGCTCCGATCGTACCAAAAGTTTCGTATGGTTCCAGTCGTGAGATTGTTGGGGATTGTGTTGAGAAGTAGATGTTGGCTCACCACTTTTCATATTATTAAAGCCGGAGATGCGGACGTATGGTGTTAGCACTAGCTTAAGGTGTCTTCAAGGTTTTGGACATTTGAAACCTTCAATTGGTTGCCGACCGGGTGACCCTTTGAGAGAATGCCGTTTGTCGCCGAGCAGCAACTGGCACCATCGATAACCCTGGGGGCCAATCAATCAAATGGATTTGTAACGTAAAGCGGATGATCCCGTGGGGTTAATTAGGGCCAGTTTGGACTTCCGATGAAGAAGTGCACCGGTCGGTCAAGGGTCTCGTGCTCCGATCGCACCAAAAGTTTCGTCTGGTTCCAGTTGTGAGATTGTTGGGGATTGTGTTGAGAAGTAGATGTTGGCTCACCACTTTTCACATTATTACAACTGGAGATGTGGACGGATGATGTCGGAACTAGCTTTAGGTGTCTTCAAGGTTTGGACATTTGAAACCTCCAATTGGTTGTTGGGTGACCCTTCGAGACAATGCCCTTTTGTCCCCAAGCGGTTGACACCATTAATACCCCTGGGGGCAATCAATCCAATGGATTCGTAACGTAAAGCGGATGATCCTATGGAGTTAATTAGGACCGGTTTAGACTTACGGTGAAGAAGTGCACTGGTCGGTCAAGAGTCTCATGCTCCGATCGCACCAAAGGTTCCGTCCGGTTCTAGTCGTGAGATGGTTCGGGATTGTGTTGAGAAATAGATGTTAGCTCACCACTTTCACAATATTATAGTCGGAGATGCGGACAGATGGTGTCAGAACTAGCTTTAGGTATCTTCAAGGTTTTGGACATTCAAAACCTCCAATTGGCTGCCGGGTGAGTGACCCTTCAAGACAATGTCGGTTGTCCCCGAGCAGCTAGCACCGTTAATAACCCCGGGTTCCAATTAATCAAATAGGCCTCGAGGTAGTAGAGTTATTCGTAACGTAAAGCGGATGATCCCGTGGGGTTAGGGCCGGTTTAGGGGTTGCTTTACACCATGGACCATGAAGTTGTCCCAAGGGACTTGTAAGATATGTGGTTGGTTGGTGAACTCGACTGGGGGCCACTTCAGTTTACACCAAGGAAAAAATGTCAAAGTGACCATGGGGTTCAAGGTCCCCAAACAATTATATTTGAAGGCATGCACTATCCACAAACACGGTCCAACGGGTTTTGCAGTGGGAGAGGCAAAAGAGGTGCTCTAGTAGAAAAAGGCAAGGGCCCATGGCAAAGAAATGTTATTAAAATGAAATTTCAATGAGATTTCTTTTGGGGAAGAGAAGATGAAGACAAAAGAAGACAAAAGATGATCAAGCTGGCATTTTTTTCTTCTCAAAATTGCTCTTTTTGGACACACCTACTTTATTCTCTTGAATCCCCATCAAAAAAATCAACGCATTCATTTTTTGGTGCATGGTGATTCCTCTTGGTCCACATTTCCAATGCTCTTTAAACTTAGTGGTAATGCAAAGCCTATGGGCCCCTCACTTAGTATTTTGGTTCCATCCATAGTTTTTTGATAATGGAGTTATGATGCCCACATGTTCTAACTCACATATGGTGACAACATGAACCGGTAACATGTTCAAGTAGACCGATGCACTCGCAGGGTCTGGATTTGGGCGAAACCAACCCATACACTCGTTCCTTGTTGGATGCTTAAACCCTTGCCTCCAAGGAACCAATGTATGAATTAGTTCGCCCTAGCCCAGGGTCTACATGTAGAGAAATTGGTTGAGAGACAAAATCGACATATGAAGAAATATGTTGAAATCATACAAATACGATTGTGTCTGAATACATGAATAATTCCAGCATACAATTTTATGCAATATTTAGCATGTTTAACCACCATATATATACACTCAATATAGTGTTTTGTTTTTAATCTTTCCAAGTGTGTTGAACATAGCTTAGTGTTCAGTATTGGGACACGATCGCCTTGCTCATAGCCTCGAGAAAAAATGGCACAAAATCAAGCTCGATGTTGGAAAGTATTGGGGTTGCTATAATGATGTGATTAAATCAATGCGTACGCTCATTGGAGTTAACCGTAGATTCACCAAAGACATGGACTAACCCCCAAATTTTGAAGGAATCTTTCATATTTGCCACTTCCCATACCTGTGTCAGTGACCTAAAAAATAAAATGACACTCCTTTTGTTTCCAAGCTTGTCATGAAGCTACAAACTTTAGGCGAGGCTTGGGCCTTGTGTTGCGAGTTGGGTTGAGCAAAAAGCTGGACCCGACTCTCAATCCCAAGTCCCACGAATATTTTTGCATAAAATAATCAAGATCTGGCCTGTGTGATATATAACCATATTTTAGTGATTACTTGAGGCTCACAAGTTGGTACTTTGCCTCGATGTTGGGACTTGCTAACATGAGTGGGACTCGGATCTTGGGATGCCGTGCGCACTAGCCTAAGTTAACACTTGGATTCTAAGGTGGAAGAATAATAACTTCAAGGGCCCAACATGCAAATGTGGTGTTTCCTCATCGGAAACACGTACATGGTTAACCATTTGAGCTTTGTGTTTAAGAAGTGGAACATCATTTTGTTTAACCGCAAAGTGGTTGATTTATGGTCAAAGGGCCAAATCATCGATTTCCAACCTCTATTAGAGATATTCATTTCACAAGATGTTTAGGTTGGGTTAGTATTCATCTTTTGAGTGTTGCGATTGAGCAAAAGACCTAATTTTTGTATTTTGATTGATGTGTCCAAAATGCTAACTGGATTCTATTGATTCTTCAATCATGTGCCTTTTGTATTTTTTTTCCTTGGATATTTCCTACCTACTAATGAATACATACTATTTGTACCACAAAATTTTTTACAAAAAGTTATGCTTGCAATAAATTTATTTTCAAATTTCTCTCATTTACATGCAAAAAATCACATGTAATCTAAACATAATTCAGTCATGTTAAATTTTTTGGTCACTTCAATATACATTCATCTACTTTTGTAAGATTTTACCCCAAAATTTGTGCTCCTTCAAATAAACAAAATTTACTCATATGTAATGCTTTGATTTTTTTGAAATATGCCCATGTAATCAGGGGTTAAGATGTGTTGTGCCCCTAGGTTCTCCTAAACACATGGGAAGGCAAGCATTCAAGACCCATATGGTTAATGAATGTTTAGTTTACCAAAATACCCATGTCATAGTTCGGTGGACAATAAGTGGTAGCACTAGCACAACACGGGGATCATATGGAGAGTGCAATCAATGTCTATTTTTATTAATCATTAGTGTATAGATCAAGGGGATGCCACCAAAAATCACACAAAAGTAAGTCAAAAAGTGCCACTTATCAAAATCTCATGCTAATTGTCCACAAAAATGTCTTATAAAGACACAAGACTCTTCCGCGTTCATCACCTCCAATCACCGTTAATTCTTCTCTAATTGAATGCTAGTGGTGCATCTTAACCACAACAAACGTGAGTCCTCCCTCCCCCCCCCCCCCCCAACTCCATCTTCTTGTTTTTTCACTCATCTCTCCCCCTTCCGTCCTATCTTATGCCTTTTTTGGGTCTTCCCTTACCTCCATACACATTGTGTTCATTGAAACATTAGTAGGTTCTAAGATTATGACCATGAGTTACGGAAAAGTAGAGGTGTACAAGAAGCAATGAAATAATTAAGGAATAATAGAAAACAGTAGAATCGTGAGGCTTTGTCCTTTACTATGAAAGATTACAACTGTAGTTGTCCACTTTGCTCGTGCCAATCCATGGCTATTTACCATACCTATAACCAAATCTTTCTTGGATTTTGTGTGTACCTTCTTCTCAAATGTGGGTCAAGGACTGAAGCTATTCACTTATCACCCAAATTTTTTAAAATGATTAATTAACAACTGCCAAAATAACTATAGTTAACTTTATTTTTTCAATACATTTTAGGGAGCAATTATAATTAACTCTCTATATATAACTATGGTTAGAATCCACATTAAATAAAGTGAACCAAAAATAACAGGAACAAGTGACATCCAAGTGTGAACACAAAGTGCTTAGGAAATTTGCTCTTAAAATAGAGAAGTTGATGCATAGTCTTTGTCCTAATAGAGCCACTTCACTTTCTTCATACTTGAACTCGAAGTCTAACCTAAATACTCAAGTCCAATTTTTTGCTCGCAATCATTACGATTGCTTGATCAAAATTGCATCTCAAATGACTATGTTTTCTAATAAAGATTAACTTGGTTCAAACCAAACTACATATTAGTGTGGCATGAGAGTACACTTAAGTAAAGTTTGGCTAACATGTAGTTTAGGCAACCTCAACCTTAACCCCCTATTTTGGTCATGGACCCTAGTTTAAAATCAACCTAGATCAAGTGTCTACAGTTTGGGGTCATAAACAAACACATTTTAGTGCATTGTATCCAATTTCTTTAGGATGCGAAACACAAAATTAGTGCAAGATGATCATCAAATGGAAATCTTGTCTGCAACAATTTTCCTCATAACTGTTGGAGTTCATAAGAATGTCTGGTTCGTTATCATAGTGTAGATTCACTTAACTCATATTTAAGTAAATCTTGTCATGTTTTCAAAATATGACCTTTTTAGTTGCTACGATTCTACATGGGTGGATCTGTCGGTACACTTTTGATATACTTAAATTTCATGGGAGATTATACGATTCCTAAATGATTACTTGAATGTCATGCTCTTAAAACACGATGAAAAAAAAAACATCTTTATTTTCTGATGTTAAATCTACATAACAAGATGTTGATCAATGAAAATATCATGAAAACAATTGCTATAAAATATCAGAATGAACACTGCATATTCTATCATGAAATCTTATCATAGGATCCTACCAGACGATCCTATGAGAAAATTCAACACATTATAATTATTATGGACTTGAACTTAGCCTAATTTTTCGTCAATATCAAATTTTATTTTTTTATTTTTATCAAACGATCATATTAATTTCCCCAATTATAGTAACTAATGAACTTAGTCCAGCCTATTTTACAGGCTTGTATCTTTGGTGTTCAATCTTAAAGTTCAACCTCACCACGCCCCACTTAAATAGAATAAAAGCGCCCAATTAATAAAGACTAGGCTCGCTAAGCTTTAGTGTATCCTGAAGTTACCTAGAGTTACGCGTGCCGAGTGGCCGGCAGCAGCGGCAAGCACAGGGTGTTAGTGGCGATGGCGATGGCGAGTCTTTGTTTATTAAGCAAGGTAGCGTGCGCAAGCGGGAAATACTGATGAGGCTTCCATGGAGTTGATGGCGCCACGCTTCGCTCGCATCATAGTGTTTTCATGCGTCTTTTGACAATGAATGTAGTAAACTATCCACCTTCAACTGTGTAAATTGAGTAAATTGCCCTTTCCTGTAACTTAATTCCATCTTTGTCACATGGCTCCGAGCCTTCGCTGTTCCGTCTGCATAAATGGCGCTGCTGCTCGCCATCAATCTCTGGCTGATTGCGTCGGCCACTTCTGGCAACATCCATCGGCATCATCTCCGGCTGTAATAGTGTAACATCTATTTCTCTACCACAATCGCCACCAATTTCACGGCTGGAACCGGACGGAATCGTTGGTGCGATCGGGGCACGATGGTTACTTCCAAAACGTTTCCATATGGCGATTCGAGGCAGAAGTTGCCCGTTGCGAGGGGCTGATGACTTAACTTGCTACCGCCGCATCATCTCCTACGGCTGCTTGTGGAGTGGAGATTGAAAACTTGCTGGGATTGGAGGCATGTGTTAGTTTGGTCGTGATATGGCGAGGTGTTGAGAGCGGAAATGGCGGCGGTGATGGTTTCTTCTTACTTAGATTGGATCTCTTACGGGCTGCTGTTTCTGTAGTAGAGATTGAGGTCTTGGATCGGAGGCTTTAGCAAATGGCGAGATTTTGAGCGTGATGGGCAGGGTAGGAAGATTTTTGGTGTGCCATACGGTGTTCGGTGCTCGTTGAAGAGGGCCGAGTTGTTTGCATCTCCTACGGCTGCTTTGTGTTGTAGAGATTAAGGTATTGGATCGGAGGCTTCATTGTATCTCGAGGTATTAAGTGTGAAGGCAGTGGTGAAGATTTCGGTGGCTGTTGAGGAGGCTGATTACTTGTTGGATTTCCTGAAGGCGGTTTGTGTAGTAAAGAGTGAAATGTAGATTTGGAGCTTCGATACATGCCGTGGTATTGATCCTGTGAAAAGTGGTGCTTAAGGTTTCCGTGTTGCCCTTTTAGAAAGGCTAACGTGCAATTGTATCAACCGCGGCTTTTTGTGTAGGAGGGTTTGATTGGCGAGGTATTGGATCGGAACTTCATTTCACAGTTTGTGGAGCATCGTGGACTGTAAGGGATCATTTCGGCGTATTGCAGGTTTGAGAGGTGATTGAGAGAGGGCGGCTTTCGCATCTCCCGTGGAGGAGGAGAGAGAGAGAGAGAGGGAAAGAGGAAGGGATCAGGTTGCGGATCGGAGTTTCATTGCATGATTTGGGGAAGACATGGTTTGACATTGTGGAGAGGCAATTGAGAAAAGGCTGTATTGCGAGGAACCGGATCGCTATAGGGTGTTGTGCATCAGAAGTGGAAGATGGAAGGGGCGGGAGACGACGAGGAAGACATGCGGAGATTGGAGGAGGCTGCGCCGCAACTTGATTTGTATGAGCCATTGATAGAAAAAGAAAAGCTTACGAACGGGGGATTAAACGGGCACGTGCCAAATGGGGGGACGCATCATGTTGCTATGATCGGTGCCAAGGTTTCGCCTGTCGAAAGTCTTGATTACGAGTAAGTTGAGACACGCAAGCAAGTCACTGTCGGACGTGTTGAGGAGATCTACAATTGCGATCCGAAAATTGTGAGAGCATAATGAAGATATTGTTTGTGTGTGTTAAAAAAGTATTGAGAAATGTCTATTCTTAACAAGGAGCTGAGGTCTGTTGGGGTGCTCAATTGACAGTGTTCGAAGAGTGGGAGGAAAGGAAAGAGTATCCTTAATTGGAAATGGTCAGTGAGGATATGAGGTCACAGGAAAGACTTGGATCGCATTCAATTTTTTTGGTTCACAGCATAGCGGATCCCCTTGTATTGAATGTATAAGACGCCTTAAGGTGAGTAGGTCATCTTTCTCTATTTTCTTTGTGTTGTAACTTACGATTGGTACGATCGTGTGCAGACTTATAGAGAACGAGGTATTCAGGGAGGATTGGCGCACCAGGAAGAAAACCGAGATCTTGCAGTACATCATAGTGAAATGGACATTCGTAGGTCTTGTCGCCATTTTTACTGGCCTTGTCGCGTTGGCGATCAATTTGGCTGTGGAGAACATTGCTGGCGTCAAGTTCCTGCTCACCGTCAAATTCATGGAGTCAGACCGGTAAATTGCAAATTTCAACCTTAATGATTATGAGATCTGTTCTTGGCTGTTAGCCAGGTTTATGAATGATGAAGGGAAGTTATGACATCCTAGACGGCACGTCTGTAACCCAGACCACTGGCTTTTAAGATTTTCTATTGAGGTTCAGCGGCTGGAATAATTAGGGTTTAGGTTCATCTGCCTTTAGTTTATGCTTCAAAGCTTGTGATCTATTTCTCAATGCCATTACATAACTCCTGTATTAGTGTCTTACCTGTTGCGCAATTATGTTCATGGACCTTGATTTGTTTCACATTCCTTTTGAGTTTGTAGCTGCTTTTGAAGCAGGGTTTAGAATATCACGATCGTCTCATGCACTAGAGGACCTTCTTTCTAAGCTGGACTGGATGAGATCTTTTTAAATAAATTGAAGGATATGAAACTTCTTTATTGGGAGCAATTCTGTGCCACTCTGTGGCTTTAAACGTGCATTGAGATGGTCGACCTGGTGGGGCCTTTGGTTGCTTAGAACTGCGTTTTTGTTTACAAGAGGAGATGTAGCAAAGCGTTAGAGGCTGTCCTCAGGAATGGAAAAGAAAGGTGGCATTTCCATCATACTAATCCAGTCAGGATAATGCTCGAGGAAATGAGCCTTTGCTAACACTGTTGATGTTGTTTTCCTCTATGGGGCATTGATGTTGTTGTGACTTAGCATCTACTACAATTTGATTATTGGCAAGTATATTATAGTGCCGGACTAACGTGTTTTATTCACTTTTGGTGCAGGTTTATTCTGGCATTCTTGATCTATGCAGGTATCAATGTTATATTGGTTATGTTTGCAGCTTTGCTGTGTGTCTACATAGGCCCCTCAGCTGCGGGTTCAGGTATTCCTGAAGTCAAAGCCTACCTTAATGGTGTGGATACGCCCAACATATTTTCATTGAAGACGCTTATTGTGAAGGTGAGATGATGGGTGTCAGTATTATTCAACCTAGATTTTTTGTTACTGTAGGTCCTCCCGCAATTACATGATTCGTAGGTGCCAGAAGGTAGATGACTTTTTGAACTTGCACTGGAAAACAACAACACATCCTAATATTATGCTGTGAATGCAGATACTTGGAAGTATTGGTTCGGTGGCAGGAGGCTTGATTGTTGGGAAAGAAGGTCCTCTAGTGCATGTAGGCTCTTGCATTGCCTCTTTGCTTGGCCAGGGAGGCTCTGTAAAGTACGGCTTGACGTGTAAGTGGTTGCGTTATCTGAAGAATGATAGAGATCGCAGAGATCTTGTCACATGTGGGGCTGCTGCTGGAGTTGCTGCAGCTTTTCGAGCACCAGTTGGGGGTGTTCTTTTTGCATTGGAAGAGGTCACCTCCTGGTATATTTAACTGTGACTTTCTCCTCAATGACGTCTTTTCCATTTCTGTTGCCAAGCACATTCATTAGAGTTGGGAAAACTGAATGGTTTCAGGATTGATGTGTTGCAGATTATCTGGTACTTGTTACTGGCCATTGTAGTTCTTTAATTCGTTTGATTTCGGCTTAAGCTGATCCCTGCACTATTAATCTGTTGTGGTTTTTGGATGCACGGGAATTGTTGTTTGTGAGTTGAATTTGCATTTAATTTTATATAATGTAAGGTGGTTCTTGTTCGTCTCTTTTGATGCTGAATTATAATATGCACATTGATTTGAGTGGGTCTCAACCATGAGTAGGGTTGCCATGTGGGAAATTTCATGAAGAACCACCATTTTCACTAAATACAAGCAGGAAGCACTCTTGGTAAATGGGCTGAATATTCACAGAAGGATATGTCAAGAAGGATGAGTCATTGATCTCTGTCTTTGTGGCGTTTGGCAGGTGGCGTGGTCCTCTTTTGTGGAGGGCATTCTTTACTACGGCCATAGTTGCAGTAGTTATGCGGACAGGAATTGCTTGGTGCAAGAACGGGGGATGTGGACTGTCTGGCGAGGGTGGCCTGATCATCTTTGATGTCAGCGGTGTTCAAGACAACTATGGGTTGAAAGAGCTTGTTCCAGTGATCATTTTGGGCATTGTAGGGGGTGTACTGGGCAGTCTCTTTAACCAGATCAATGGAAAAATCATCATGTGGAGCAGCGGGTGGCTCAAGAAGTTTGTCTCTCACCATCATCTTCTATGATAGGAATGCACAATACTTGACATGTTGCTGGTTTGAGGTTCTTCTAGAGTCCTACACAAACTTCTGCAATTGAAAATTAGTATGTAAAGCCCTCAACATCTGCAAAGTTCAATCCACTAATTCATCACCTGGTTTTTGGCTTGTACAGGAAAGGTAAATATGCAAAAATAGTCCAGGCCGTGATTGTGGCTCTCATTACATCTATTTGCAGCTTTGGACTTCCATGGTTAGCAGCATGCCAACCCTGTCCAGACCACAAAACTCTTCCTGGGGAGAAGGAGTGCCCCACATATGGGCGAGCTGGGAACTTCAAGAATTTTCATTGCCCTGCAAATCAATATAATGACTTGGCTGGCCTTCTCTTTAATACAAATGAAGATACTGTCAGGAACCTGTTCAGCAAGGGAACAAACGGGGAGTTTAAGATTGGCTCTCTCTTCATATATCTGGGATCAGCGTACTCATTAGCACTTCTCACATATGGGATTGCAGTACCCTCAGGATTGTTTGTTCCTGCTATCCTCTGTGGAGCTACTTATGGCCGCATTATGGGTATGATAATGGGACAGTTCTACAGAGTGAAGCCTATGGACGAGGGCATTTATGCCCTCCTGGGAGCAGCATCTTTCCTTGGAGGTTCAATGAGGATGACTGTGTCACTCTGCATTATTTTGCTGGAGCTAACAAATAATTTGTACCTGCTACCCCTTATCATGCTTGTATTGCTGATCTCCAAAACTGTTGGAGATTCCTTCAATGATGCACTATACACCCTGCATGTCCAGATAAAAGGGATCCCATTTTTGGAGTCTCACCCTTTGCCTTTCATGCGGCATCTGACTGCCAGAGATGCTATCACAAGACCACCAGTTTGGTTTTCAGGGATTGAAAAGGTGGGTACTATTATGGAAGTGCTGAAGAAGACAAAACACAATGCTTTCCCAGTGGTGGATGATGACACAGAGAAATGTGGTCAACCAGTACTCTGTGGGCTAGCACTGAGGTCACATCTCTTAGTCTTGCTGAAGAGGAGGCAATTTATATCAAGCAATCAGTTTCAAAGTCTTCCACAGAACATTCAATTTTCTCCAGCAGCCTTTGCCAAACCATGTTCAGGCAAAGGGCTGACCATCGATGATGTGGAATTGATGGTTGGTGAGGAGGAGATGTTTCTTGATCTGCATCAAGTTATCAATACATCTCCTTACACAGTTGTTGAAACCATGTCTCTTGCCAAAGCCTATACTTTATTTCGACAGCTGGGACTCCGCCATCTTTGTGTCATGCCAAGAAACCCTGAGGTATTACACAAATCTCTACCTTAAATGCAATAGCTTGAATAGGAGTGTGTCCAATCTACTGCTATTGTTATTGTTAAGTCATGAAGTAGATGTGCATTCTCCTATTGCTATTTGCCGTGTTTTGAGTTTAGGGTCACTGTTTTAGGTGACTTACCTGTCTGTGATTTCCATATTTTGATTTGGAATGATATCTAATTATATCGTCTGATTGTGATTAATGCAGGGGCAGCCTATTCTTGGACTTCTTACACGGCATGATTTCATGCCGGATTACCTCCTAAACCTATACCCCAACCTGAGGCGATTTAATTACTCAAAGATTCACGCTTTTGCTGCATTTAGTTCTAAACCATAGCTTAGGTCTCCAATGCTTCGGCCAAGGCGCCATTTTGCCTCTGTTCATGACCATTTAGCTTTGATCACCATCATTCAGCTCTCTGGATGACGAGTTTGCACCATAAATGTGGAGGTCTATCATTATTTTTTTGGTGATGGGATGGAGAACATCAATCTCTTTCCGTGTAATATCCTGTGCCCTGGGAGTGGAACGACTCTCTAAGTGGCAGCCCCTAATTATGAGGTCAGCTGGTGGTGTTGCACTCTTTGTGTGTACATCCACTTTGATTTGTATTTTGCTCTGGTGTGTCACAAGTTTGTCTCTGCGAAGCTTTCCAACTTGACCAGGGGCATACTGTTTGTGGAGTGAAAGGGTTGAAAGTGTCATGGAGTATAGCATTTCAACTACAATGCATGACGTCAATGTTTGTGTCAAGGGCTGAACCGAGTTTGTCATCCCATTTATGCTAAGAAATGGACGTGTGTCATGCCTCCATATTATGGAGAATAATTTCCGTTCCTCACTTCAGAGGCGCTGATCATTTATTTTTTGTTTTATGACAAGGTCACAAGTCCTGCTCTCTTCCAAGATAAGTAGCACGTTACTGTAATCCACTGGTAACCGGATCGATTGCAGGGTGTAGTGCAAGAGAGGTCAAAGCATCTCATATAACTCTCTGAAAATGCCAGGATCATTGAAATCCTCTTGGTTTTGCTTCAAATCTTGCAGTCGAAAGTGTTGTTCGCATTCGCTATTTTGAAGAAACTCTTGGCTCTTTGCAAGTTGGTCATTACATGATGAACATGCCATCAGTACTTATTGGAGATCCTCATATTTATTGTTTGTCGGAAAGTTCATTACATGCTTGACAGCCCCAAAATCAGGGGTTCAAATATAGCCCACAGGCATCGCAGTTGAGGTCGAAATAGGTCCCGATTGATTTTTGTTTGTAAGGTGTTAATAGAAATGTTTGTGCAGGCATGAAATCATCATGCATCTGGATTCAGATGAAGCCGAAAATTGGTCTCATAGAGCATATTTGACACCGGAGTTTCTGTGTGGCAGCTGGCTCCTCATACTGTACTGTGGTTCCTTTTTTGTGGGACTGTACGAAGTGTACCATATAGGACATAGCGAAAAAGTGCTTGCCAAAAGTGCTGGCCCCAACTTTCTGAACAACAGTGTTATTAACAGATTAGTACTTTCATAAACAGTAGAGTTATTTGTAAGCACTTTCATGAACAGTAAAGTTATTTGTAAACTCAAGCAGATGAAACCATGGATTGTAATCCCAAACCCCAAGTTTATGAGAATCAACACAAAGTCACCCAAATCTTCTTAATGCTTAAATTACCATGCATTAAGAGTGGTGTTGGCTATTAAGAACTGACTTTCTAGCTTGTCCTAATAGGACGGGTGGGCCAAGCTCACTTTGCATCGGCCAATTCAGGATTGAGGATAGTGGGTGCCATGCACCTACCCTATTTTAGATCATGAAGTTCTCATAGTTTTAGACTCAAGCAGAAAGAGGATGTCCCAAACGTTTCATTGAACTTCCAAAATAGGTTCCAATACACGATGAGCTAAGGAGCTCTTAATACGAAGTTTTCTCAAAGAAGGATCAAACCCATACTTAGGCCCTCTTTGAGGGACTTTACGGATAAGACTAGTGTCAACAAATGTTATCGACACTTTTGATCCATGTACTTAGAGTCCATGGATTGTGGACTTTGATGGCAAATTTAGAATACACATAGATGATAAAATATTGCAAAACTTAGAGGGAGATGTTCTAATAATCTACATTATGATGATGGTTGCATGCAACACTCACAACCTATTTCATTTGAACAAGTTGGAAGAAGGTGGCCAAACAACTGGCAACCACAAACTTGGGAGCTACTGACCTACTCAACTGAATGCGCGAATTTGTTCAAGGTTTTGATTAATTTTGAGGTTCAAGAATTTGATGAGTTGGCTTCCATAATGTGTCCCACAATTTGCGATAATGTTTGTAGCACATGTTTGGAGAGGTTATGAGTGACATGCCCATGAAGTTGATACCCAAGCAACGTTTGATCAACTCTATAATGTATTTGAAGCATGACAATGTTATTGGCTATGAGTATTCTCAATGCAATGTTGCATGCTCAATCTTGTGCGATGATGTGATATTTATTGCTTTGTACAGTACATCATTGATACACTTGACCATGAGATGGCTTGGCCTGATGAGGTGGAGAGCATGTGATTGTTTTGATTGAACCCTCATTTTCTAGGATGCATCAAAATCATTGACGGTACTCTCATCAAGATTCAAAAGCCTTGGTATATTCAATCCATGTGAAGTGGTTTAGTGGTTGCAAGACGTATTGTATGAAGAATACAATGTGGTGTCATACAAATGACCTTTTATTCACTTGGATTTGGGTTTTTTGAGTTCTTTCCATGGTGTTACAATCTTTTGGCACTTTAACAATATTTGGAGTGCAATGGCGTGGAGGTCATTCCAATATCTCTTGCATGCACCAATGGTGTCACTGTACTTAATTGCGGGGTCGCAGCCGGTGACCATTGCGTTATGATGCAATCATCTTTGACCAATTTAGATGCTTGACTTCCTAACCCTCTAGATACCATTGCATCTTCTTGCTCCAACATCAAGTTGTCCAAAATGACCCTATCTTCAGTTGTGAATTCAACATCGGAGCACAAATTTGGACCATACATCAAGTTCTCAAATGGAATGTTCTCATAAGATAACTATGACAACCCCCTCCATTCCATATGTGACATCCAATTTAGAATAAGGACAAACAAAACACATAATAATCATTATATTAAACGCACTAAGACAAATCAATCCACTACTAACCATTGTGCTTTCCATTTCATTCTTTGTTTGTCCTGTTAGACCTTGCCCACTCAACATGCTTCACTAGATAATTAAGCTCGTATGCAAGCTCATCTTCTAGTGTTATGTAGAGATCATACAAGTCCTCATATTTTTTCATGAAGTAGTTTCTCATTTCACCATGTTCTATTGCCAAATGGAGGGCCTTAAAACACTCCCATATGTTTGGCTCTTTGAAAGCCAACTCCATCCCTTCTAGTTTGAAATAGGGAAGGCCCAAGTACTGGTGTTTGGGTTCACTATCATGTACATAATTACGGCATAGTAAGCTTGCCTTGGGTGGCAAGTACACACAGACATAATGACGACCTTCGGGATGAGGTCCGTCATAGTTGGCCTCTGAGCAATGCCAACTCCTTTGTGCTAAGCCTTGGAAATGGAAATACCAATAAGTGCAAAAACTTGTGGGGAGGACAAACGATGGATATATTGAAGAGCTCAAGGTATTAGTTGTATTCAATGAACACTTTGTGTTCAAACCATTTCTTATGTCGATGACCTCTAAAATGTCTCAAATGATGTTTAACAACTAGGAAAAACGCATAGTTAGTTGTGAATGAGATAAGCTATCTTCACTCGAAGTTAGACAATGAAGATCATACACTACAAGAGAAACAAGGGTTTTTAGTATAATGTTTTAGCATACATGTGCTAATTGGACCAACACTTCATGAAAAAAAGAAAATCGACATGTTTCTAGTATAAGTGTTGGAAAATAGTCATTGTTAACACATTGACACCCCGATATTGTCTATAGGATGACTCATATCGTCCTATAAACAATCAGATAATTTGCCCAATAGATTGTGTGAATTATGGTCGGTAATGTTTAGGGCGTATGTGGTAAATCATGTACACAGTAAATAGTAGACAATTTCCAGTATATAATAAATAAAAGTCTGTTAATAGTAAAATAATATACTATAAATAGTAAATAAGAATAGCACACCATTAATAGAACTAATATAATAACATAATAAATATCAGACCATAAATAATAAATAGTATACTATATACAATAGATGATAATAACATACTATAAATAATAAATAATAAAAACATCATACCATTAATAG
Source organism: Polytrichum commune (assembly GCA_950295325.1). Taxonomy (NCBI): domain Eukaryota; kingdom Viridiplantae; phylum Streptophyta; class Polytrichopsida; order Polytrichales; family Polytrichaceae; genus Polytrichum; species Polytrichum commune. The sequence goes on from OX485803.1 coordinate 68,817,361, forward strand.
CAATAATACACTATAAATAGATAATATTATATTATATACAATAGATAATACTAACATACTGATAATAATAATAAATATAATATGAAATACTATAATTAATAATTAATAAACTATAAACAGTGAATATTAGGCAGTACATAGTAAATATGATAAAATAAAAATTAAATACGAGGCAGTAAATAGCAAATACGAGACACTTAATAATAAATAATAGGCAGTATACAACAAATACTAGATAATAAATTATAAGCAGTAAATAATAAACATTAAATAATATATGCCGTATATAGTTGATATTATATTGTATATAGTAAATAAAAAATAAATAGTAACTTGGGGCCTCTATATACAAATGTTTTAAATACTTCTAATATATCATGCGCGGAGTGGTGGCTCAGGGCCGGTTTACATTACGGTGGAGAAGTCCACCGATCATGAAAAAAAGGGCGTTTCTCAATTGTGATTGGTCGAAAATGCAACTCTTGACCGGTGGGTGTTTACACTAGGTGAAGAAAACAATGGTGGTGAACTTTTCTCATGGATGATAAAATGACATGGCCACCTACATGGCGGCACTTTTTGGAGTCGGGCTTCTCCGGAGGAGGAGTTCCTTGTCCGGCCTCAAGAGGCTGGACAATAAACTCCTCCTCCGGAGAAGCCCGACTCAATAAAAAATACCATACAAATCGGCAAGTGTATGCAAAGTATCACCGGTTGCCAATCGATGCAATGTCAAAGAAATTCTACACTTTATTGGACTACAAAGTCTTAATTTTGTATCTTTCTTGCTCAACATGGGTCCAAGCAAATGACATAAAAAAAAAATAGGCTTACTCACCTGTACACGATCTTTGAATATTTTTGCATTATATGATCCAAGAAGAAATTGTGACACATATCCACTTGGCCGGTCAAATTTCCACACCACCCTCTCCTTGCTCCCAAACAAAAAATATGCCATCATCATAATTGAAGCATTATGGTGATACATGATGGTTTTTTGTATCGCCATAGTTGAAACGATAAAATACTTCAAAACCATAAAGATCATAAGAGAGCACAAAATTTATATTTTTCGATTATCCATGATTGAAGATCAAAGATAAGAAGAGAGAAATTGATGAGGATGATTAAGAGGAGAGCATGTCTTAAATAATACCAAAGAGTAGTGATTTGTCTAATGTGTATGAGTTTTCCCGTCTTCATTCTTAAACACCCAAGGAGACATTTATTTCCTACATGGGCCAAACTTGACAATTGGCAATTTGGCAATTTTCATTATCTTTTGAATAAAATTGAACATTATATTATACAATTCTTATGAACACAATTCTTGTTGAAATCTTTTGATACAATGTGAATGTAGAGAATTATGGTTTTTTATCAAAAAAAATCTTCACCATTAGGTGAACTTCTCTTCACCGGTGGACTTCTCCGCTAAACTTCTCATCTAGGTGTTTAGACTTCAACCGGTCAAGACTCCTTAAGAAATATTTTATTGCCTTTAATTCTTCTCCGGCACATCCACCATTTGCCTCATATAACCATGTCTTGGCCAAGTATTCTTGACCGACCGGAGGCCTTCTCTACCGTAGTGTAAACCGGCCCTTAGTGGCTAAGGCCTCTATGTGGGAGCCAAGAAGTTCAAAGATCAAATTCCTTGGCCCCCGCCCTTGGCTTAGCCTACTAGCTAGGTAAGTGGCTAGGCACTTAGAACTATAGGTTCTTATAGATGGCAAGGCTCGGGAGGTGAGTATTGGACTCACTAATGGTGGGTATCTTTTTTAAATGACACTCATTTGTTAAAAAATAGGACCACTCATTATTCAACATATCAACCAATGATAGCCCTACACATGCATGCACGCTTTAACGTTAAGTAATAATTTAGTGTGGAGCCCGTAAAACTTTTAGTATATTTAGACATCATAAGCAATGGTCCTAAACATATTGGCTATGTCCAAATAGACGATCCATGGGGTGTAGGGCATGGTCCCCCAAGACATTTATAGACAACACACTTTCTAGTAATATATGCTATTAGGTCACGTCTTTGTTTACTTCAATAAATGTCTTGTTACATGTCTAGATTGTACACAATCTCTAGTAGTGATACATGGGAGACATCACTTGAGACAACCCTTAACAAAGGGTTGTAGGCAGACACAAGACGTGGAAAATTATGATTCACCACCAAGTCGTTGGAGAAGCCATGGATGTATGCAAAATTTGGGTCCTTGATGGTGTACTTTGTGTTGGATTCACGTTTAGGCAAGACAAAGTCCCAACTAGCCATTTTCCCTCCTACCAAGACCGTGTCAAAATATCAAGCAATTATATGCAATCCCAATACATGAAGCCATCAATTATTCATGTGATCAAATCCATACAATCAAATTTTAAACAATGTTTATACTCATGTAGTCACCTTAGAACTACCAAAACACTTCACATGGAGCTTGGTACATGGAAATGTTTGGTCCACCCTAAAAACCTAACTCTACTCTACACCTAATTGCTATGGTGCCAATACCTTCACGAAGAGGGCCCTAAACTTGGTTGTTACTGGATGGTCTTGCTGACTCCAATAGTTACAAAAGGCAACCATCACACAATGTTAGAATTGGAGGTGGATGTACACAAGAAATGCAACACCAATATGGAACCGAGGATCGGGAATTCGGATTGGGCTCGAGAAATTCCAATTTTTGAGTGGACACTAGAATTGGTTGTTCATATTGGACTTGGAATGGAGAATTCAGATTGGATTCGAGGAATGCCAACAATTGCGTTGAATTGTGATTTGATTGTTCATATTGGACTTGGAATGTAGAATTCAGATTTGGAGTTGAGAAGTTCCGATTATTGAGTTGACTCGAGATTCTGGACTTGGATTTTGAAAGCTCAAATTGGACTCCACAAATTCCAATTTAGATTGGACTTGAGAAATGCACGGGGAGGTCACTCCATTGTCAAGTTGAAAACCATGTGCGAACAAAGTTTGCTACCTCTATATTATATGCCATAGATAATTTTAAAAGTTATGATATTTTTTCTATATATACATATCCATTGATAATATCTTTTTTATATATTTTATATATTTTTAGTCATCTCCATTTTTTCTAGTAATTTTTTTAGTTCAATTCTGTGTCATTCTGGTTAGAAACGGTATGTTTTCTAGAAAAAAAATTTATCAAATTTGGTTATCAATTTTTACTATGTAATAGATACCATGTATGTGTACTCATAATGTTTTTTTTTTGATAAAAGTTTGACCCATTTTGTTGATGCAACTTAGAAAAAGTAGATTTTTTTTGTTCGCACGTGGTTTTCAACTTGACAATGGAGTGACCTCCCCGCGGAGAAATGCCAATTCAAAGTGGAGTCGAGACTGAGAGTTCAAATTGGACTTTGAATTTAAGAACTCAAATTGGATAACTTTATTGGGAGTTTGAGCCTTCACATAGATGGGGAACCGAGTTCAGCAACCCTTTGGGGTTGGTCTTGTTTTCATGGAACATTGGCCATTATTGGTACATGTTGACTAGAACTAAGATAATGGTAGTTTAGAACGAGTATAAAGTAAAAGCATAGAGTTCATTATATTTGCTAATAATGAACATGCTTTTACTTTGGTTAAACTTAAGACAACTGGGCATGGTGGGCATGTATATAACGGACTCTTGCGCAAGAGTAAGGAGGTCTTTTTACCTTATCTTATGCTTGGGTGGTTCATGCCAAAGAATTTTCCAACAAAAAATTAAATTTTTGTTACATTTCAATATAGATCCAACACCATTTTGGCAACCCTTTGGGGACATATTCAATGCAACTGAAATCAAACTTTCCTCAATCAAGATTAGGCGAGCATTTTGGCAGCCCTTCGAGGACATAATGAAATACACCAAATTCGAGAGTACAATCAGGTAGCCTTTTGGGGTCAAACTCTAATAAAAAAAATTTGGGAACCCATTTTGGCAACCCTTTGGGGACATATTGAAATCATCTAATTTCAGGAGCACAATCTAGCAACCTTTTGGGGTCAAATTTGAACAAAGGTCAGCCTAGAATTTAGTGTAGAGGTGTTGAACATTCAAATAATTTATGCTTGACATATTCACTAGTCTTAAGAACACAAAAAACACATTGCTTAGAATTTGACACTGGTGCAATACGGGCTTGCCATATGTGTTCACTGCGACAACCTTTTACCAAATTGACCACATAAGAATTGGTTTTTTGCCCAAAATGGAGGGGTCCCATATTTGAGACCAATAGAACCTATAGTTGCTAGGGAGATAACCATGTCATTTTCTGTAGCTTTGGAGGTCCCCGAATCTTGTCCAAAATGATGCCTCTACCAAACTTGGTGGAGTATCATTAAAGGTGTAACCATCGACCCACCTCAAACCATGTTGTATTGAAGGGTCCCTGTTTTACTGTAAACTAAAGAGATTTGTTGTTATTTTGGACCTCGGATAGTGAGCAATTACTATAACCTACAATATCCCCTTCAGATATTTTCATTCTCTTAGACTCCTAAAATGGGTGTGTCGGACCCTTTTAACATAAAAACAAATGGTATAAAGAAAGAGAGAATCACGATTTAGAAATTTCGAAAATAAATGTAGCTTTCACCCTTGTTAAATCCTCGAGGCGGAGGCCTTAAAACAACCTCTATTCATAATTCCAACTTTCAAATCTATTCTACATTACACCATCATTCATTTCTAATTCTAACACTCAAGTTTATTTTACGTCACACTTATCACTCCCATAAGAACTAAAAGAAGGTGTCGAACTCTTCACCAAGAGCCTTTTTATACTACGAATTAGGATGCTTCACTAAAAATATACTTACTAAATGTACTTACTCGTAGATATGACACATAAATCTATAATAACATAAATATAATTAATATAGAAATTTCTACCCCGTTAACTTCATAAAGTGAAGGCTTTGTCACCGTTCTATCAACTTGACATCATCACATAATGACTACTTGACTAATATCTTCTAGAACTTACCACAATTCCTAGGATCTTACCTACTTTCTAATCCTACATAAAACTCTTCAAAATGCTAGTAAATCCACAAATTTAACCATAACACTATCTCTACACTTATAGAGAAATCTATTATTGGAATTTCTATAGTTCAACAAATTTACATAAGTCTTCTTCAACTTGTCATGATTAACTCGATCCAAGTTTTTTGTTCTATTCAAGTTTTGAAAAAGATAAGTATTGTTTTTCATAAAAAATTCTTTTGATATCTTACGGTTCAAACCACTTGGGTAGTAATTTTTTGTGAGCTCTCCGAAAATGTCTCGAGTCATACATCATCACCAAATCCCCGGCTTCCAACACCCGCTTCTTAATTTTCATGTTCGATAGCTTTTTAATTTTTGTTTGAACAACTTCAATCGTTTATCTCGTCTTGATTTGAACCTCATCCAATTTATTAAGTTATACTTACCACATTTATTGAGACTCATCCAAATTCAACCGTGTTTTTGTAACAATGCAAAGGGTCACAAATTCGTATTCTATTAGAAACAAAGCCTCAATACCATAGACTAAACGAAATTAAAAAAATCCGATTATTATTTTGAAAGTTGAATTGTATACCCACATAGCATAATGAATTTTGAGATCCCTATCATTAGCATTTACCCTTGTTTTAGTTTTTTTTTTTACAATCATAGAACACAACGTCTTGTTCGTTTGTTCTACTAGTTCATTTGTACTCGGTGTGTACATAGTTGTAAATATATGTTTGATTGCTAATCATTTCATCAAATCCTTTTACATGTTACTTGTGAATTGAGGTCCGTTATCCGATATCATCTCTGAAGGAATGCCATAGCGAGTGATGATTCGTTCGTACACATACCGTGCTATCTTTTTTTTAACCAAAGTTTTCAAGGCTCAAACTTCAATAAGTTTTGTGTGATAATATGTAGGAACGATAATAAATCGATATCTCTTCTTGATGACCAACAAATGATCCATAAAATTAATACCCTAATTCTCAAATGGCCTTAACGGAGGAACATGGTGCATTTTTTACTCACCATGAATTTATTTGCAATTATTTGGCACACTTCGTAACGTTTGCAATAAAAAAAAATGTCCTTAGATATTTTTGACCAATAATATCATGTCATAAGGACTTTTTTCATTGTAACCAAACCCACAAAATGTATACCACGAAAACCTTCATGAAACTTAAGTAGTAATTTTAGAACAACCACATTCTCCACAACATGACGAAGAATACCGTCTCTTCCGCAAAAATAAAACAATTAATCTATCTAGGTGTAAAAATAAATTTTATATAAAATACTTATTTTTATCTGTTTAATTACACCATTTGAAAAATACATACCTTCGAGATATCGATTAATATCTCCGTTTCTTCAAGATCATTCTTCCAATTCTATCTTTACAACTATGGCACAGTTAGGATTTATTCAGTAAGGTTTTTTTGCCTTATGGCCTTGGCGTTTGGCACGAGCTTAATTTTATGCGTCTCTAATATAACTTCACGCAATTTTTTGTAATTGAAAGTTAAAAGATGAATAAACTTACATAAGAGCTTGCAAAAATTCTTTTGTTCTTGAAAAAATAATTTCATCCCTAACCAAATTTGATTCAATCTTCATGTTATCTTTTCGTTTGATAAAACTGGTTTTTCCATTGTTCATTTTAATGGAATTTGTTATACCTAGCAAGTCTATAATAAAGCATGCGATTAAAATCCCCCATTTCCATAGCAGACCAATCTTACAAGTGTTCAAGTCACCCAACTCTAACCTTATGTACTTCTTCTCTAGTGCAGGTGAGCTACTCTTTGCCAAACCAAAAATAGTTCCGAGTGGCCCCTTGGATTTTCCTCAAAAAGTTATTGGAATTGGGCTGCCATACGATGATAAAGAACAAAAGGATAGATAGAATGACATGATTGCATATAGCCACTCTTCCTACTAGAGAGAGTTTCATGGTGCTCCAATAGTCAAACTTCCGAGAAATCTTGTTGTAAAAAATATAGTCAACATTTGTGAAGTTGAGGTTAAGTCCAAATGGAGTGCCAACTAACTTAGAGAGGTCCCCTTCTTCTGCTCATTTCCAATCATCACAAGGCTGCAGGTTGCAGCTTGGGTCATACGAACTTAGCTATATGAGTTGAGCTTTCAGCTCTTCTATTCTAGCATTGATTTTTCAGCGTTGGCCTTATGGATCTCTACCTCTTTTCGAACTAGAAATCCCCTATACTTCAAGAATTCCATGTCACATGGCTTCAAAACCTACTTTGAATGGCTAATCCTATGAGATAAATCAGTTCACTCTAACTCTAAGTACTCAAATTGGATCTTTGTTGAACTTATCTCTTTTTGAACTTTTCTTCACTATGTGCTTTTAAAAAATTATAAAGGTAATATCTCTGTACTTCCATGCATTTGATGTCCAAAATGCACTTAAGTTCAATGTGGTATGCCTTTGAATTCTATCCCATGCAATGCATTATGCACTGGAAAGCCCAAAGGCATTCCACATATAAGAGGTCCCTTACACTTCCTGCCTTGGGTATTACTCCAGTACTTACATGTGAAAGGTGACTTTGCTGAGGCACCTTGTATACAATGGACGATGTGGTGGTTGTGGTGGTAGTGGTTGTCCCCCCTTTATTTATGGATAGATGAGGTGGACCACTTTAAGCCTTGAAGGATGTGGAACTTCTATGTACGACATATATACGCTTTTTCTGCATGTTTAAATGAAGTCTTAAAATCATAGTTTTAAAGTTCGGGGTTTGAAATTGCATATAGTACAATATCTTCTGTCAAGGATAAAATGAAAGCATACTCATCTGTGACAATTGATTATCAATGTATACAATATGTGTTTGTATCCAAGGGCACTTAAGTTGTCTATCTTAACCTTAATCTTCAATGACATTAAGGTATTCAACAGAACCAAGAAGTCCACTTAAAAAATGACTAAATTTTTTGTGCAGTCTGGGCCTCTTGGATGGTTAAGAGTTGAAGTCATGTCTCATATCCATGGATAGGGCCGGGACAGCAGAGGCCTGGACAAGTTCCCCTACAAGTGATGTTGATAATTAAAGTCATGCTGCAATTTGGCATATGCGTAACACAGTGTAAATTAAGAGTGCTAGCCAATTGTGTCTCGGAAATGAAGAATATAAACTTAAACCATGGTTTAGTTCAGTGTGCCTAGACTCTAAATACAGGAATACTTGAATTTTGGTATGACTGCCTTGTACAAGACAGCACCTCCATTTTCAGTTGCAGACGCCAAATTCACTGGTCAATTTGGTTAAACATCAGATACTGACCAGAGAATGTTATTTGTTAGTCTACTGATAACCCCCATCATGGAATATTTATGCCACACCTCAACTTGCAAAAGTTGATTTCAGAAACAGAAAAGACCAAGTGAAAAGTGGAATTGCACCTTGTTTGTTGCTTCAAGAAGTTCAGAAATCCTGCTGTTTTGGAGCGCTTGTCTGGCACCCAGTGTCTCCATATTGCAGTGTACATCACACAGAACGCAAAACACTTTGAAGGAGCCATGAGCAAACCTAAGGTATGTGGCCCTATTGTGGGCACTTCCAACTCTGCATACAAGTTTAGCCGTTGGATTGGCTCGAGAATTGTCTCATCCAATTCGCAATTGCTAATCACACAAATTGTCATTTCAAGTTTTAGACGCAAAAGTAAATAAGAGGTCAAGGTAAAAACATCCTATCTCTTGAAGTGGTCACAGAGGCCCTCCCATATTGTGTTGACCATTGAACATAGAATGTTTAACATAATTATGAGCACATGGTCCAATCTCGTTGTAACATGTATACTTCTGGTGTTTGTTCTTAAGTAGGATCCTTGCCACATACTAATCTAATATAGGCATTCAATGGAGAAGAGTGACCACTTAAGACCCACGTACCTTAGTTGATAGAAGGTATCCCTGTGTCTTGGAGCTACCTCTCAATAGAAGGTACTCACTATATGACATGCTTCATCAAAATCCATAAAAGCTTAGGATACCGGACATCTCAGCAAAACCGGAACATACAGATGTACAATTTCAAACAGATGTGCAAAGACAAAAGGGGGTGAAGACAACAGAGGACTCCAACTGATAGGTAGACAAAATAAATCCAGATGAATTAAGTGCATATTTGACTGGAAGATTGACAAAACAAAATGCTGTTATTGCCCATCAAGTGCAGTTGCGTTTAGACTCTGAACAATGGCTACAAGCTTTCTATCCTTCTCTAAGTACCTCTGAAATGAAACTTCTGTACTGCTAAGCATGCGGTTTAATGTCCACAAGAGGCCATTAGAAGCAAGAGCTTCATACCTAGGTTTGATACGCTTCTCTAAGCTGTATCCAAAATATTGAGGAAAATCAGCTAATTCGGACCGAAGACGTCCCATTTTCAGGAAATACTCCCACTTTGGCTGTATATTGCCCTCCAGATTTAAACCTACGAGTTGCGGAAACCGAGTTACAATGAGACTAAGTTCTTCCCTGGTGTATCCGAGCTCTGAAAAGAAGAGAAGCGTTGGCTTGATGTTAAACTCGAGGCTGAGCCCAAACGTCTGTGGACAGCGTAACACCAACCCTCTCAAATTCTTGACTCCAAGCTCGTCGAAATAATTTACAAGTGGCTTGAGCTTCAGATCCACGCTGTAGCCAGCAATATGTGGAAACCTTGTGAGCACCCTACCTGATTCCTGAGGGGACAGTCCAATCTCTTTCAAAAACTTCACCACATACTCCAGCTTCATGCGGCTGTATGTGAGGATGTGTGGAAATGAAACCAAAATTTTGGCCCACCTCTCTGGCTCAACCCCAAGTCCCTCCAGGAATGCTACTGTGGGTTTTATGTTGTCCTCGAGGCTACAGCCAAACAGCTGTGGTCTCTTCTGGATGATGTTCGGCACGTCGGACATTGAGACGCCCATTGCCAGAAGAAAGTTCACCACTGGCTTGATTTTGCCTTCCACACTGTAGCTTGTGATGGTTGGAAACCGTGTCACAAGGCCTTTCACTTGCTCAGGTGGGACACCTACCTTGAGGAAATACATCAGTGATGGACGAAGCTTTCCATCCACCATGTGTGAGTGAAGCTCTGGATAATCATTCAAATTGACTTCGCCTAATACGGGTGATACAATTGTCTCACTCCTGCTGCGTAAACCCACAATTTCAAACTTCGTCGGAGGAGGGTCCGGGAAGCTTACAACAACGTTAACGAGGTCCTCCTTGTACTGTGCTCCTAAGCTCTCCAAGAAGGGCAGTATGGTGCTCCGTATCTCAGTGGTTGTGAGCTCCCTTCCTGCCAGAATCACACACTAATTTTCTTCAGCACAAGAATGAGAACTTCAAACCTGTCTCATCTCCCACCCTGAAACATATCTGTGCGTACGAAAGTGAAAATCATGGCTCACATCTGTCACTTCGATTGATTGAAGGTTTTGACATCGAAGGTGGGTCATTCTATATCGAAGATTTGATATCGGAGGCAAGGTCGGACATTAACCTGTTTGTGAATCCAATTCAGCAACGAGTTTTGCCAAATTTGATATACTTTTCAAACTAGTTCATGATTCTTTCAATAAAATGTTCTGTAAACTCCATGAAATTAGCAAGCTAGTTCACACCGATTTCACTACAATTATCTACCACTTCATGACATGGAACAATCCACTTGTACGCTTTAGAGTTGTCTGATGGCAACAAGCTAACGAAGAAGTGGGTTATATCTTCTTCAGTAGTATGAAATTGGTAGAGCACTTCAGTATTTGGAAAATCATCAGTATTATAACCTAAATCGCAAACTCCATTAGACTGGTGTAATATTCTGATGATTTCACATCACAATGGAGTCAATCAAAAGAACGGAATGAAGGCTTCGTGATATCCAAGCAATGATGATATGGAGGTGCTTCGGAGTGCAAATGCCATGGAGCGAAAGGGCACCTGCAAGGTAGCGTGTCCGATATGAGGCCCGCAAGAGCGAGAGGAGATGGGCGATGAGTCGGTTAGCTTTCTTCACCGCACGGGCAGCAAGAGGCGCACTCACACCTCGAGCTCTCAAGAAATCCACCGCCATGGCTTTCGCCTCTTCTCGCTCGGCCGCCATATGCTTGAACTCCGTAGACCATTCCAGAGTTGTTTGTCCCCCTGCTGCTCACCAATTTCCATAACGAGCTTGAATCTCGCATGAACAAAATACATGTACCCTCAAATTCTGGAATTAATTACTAGAATCACGTGGCACAACTATCGAACATCTGAGACATACAATTTCCAAATTCTCATTGGCACTAATTAGACACTCAATCCATATCCTCCGCAACCACGGAGGCAAATCACACCCCCAGACGAGATCCTCGGACATTCCAAGCAATGTCACTCACGCCGTCCCCGCAAGGACCCAAACCCACTAAACCCTGAACCCAATTCCAATATTGAGTTTCTGAAAACAACCTGCCCTTCAAATTTGGATGAGAAATTCTTTCATTACCTTGAGCTCGAGCGAGTGCCCCACATCGGCATCCCTCGGCGAAGAGGCCTTGGAACTGCAAGGGCAGCCATGTGAGTGCCTTTCTGGTGACGGCGAGGCGCAGGCAATCTTTGGTCGGGCACCACAGGGGCGCCGGAAAGTTAGATTTGAGAGCAATAGTCATGGCGACGAGGATGGCAGAGGAAGGTGGGAAGCGAGAGAGGAGGGCAGAGGTGCCATAGCCATGGCCTCGCTGACGCTGCAACTAAGGGCCACTTCACACACGAGACTGAAGGCCCGTGACCATTCATTCTAAGATCTCTCATTGGTCGAAAATGCCAAGACCGTCCAAGTTCACGTCACACTAAAAGCTGAACACTAAAGCTGAAGGCCTTAGGACTAAAGAAATTATCATGGATGAAAAAGTCTACATGGACTCTTACATGGCACACTATAAATACATTTTCATGGTCTATCGGAATCTGCCCTCAAATTCACCTCCAAGAGGTAGACCTAACGTAAATTACGCAAGACCATGTTAGTGGTACAACTTTCAAACGAGAATCAAGGACCCTTATAGTTTGTTGAAGTGGCCCTAACTTCAAGTATGAGCCATCAAAGCTCAACACGCTCTCCCCAAGAGAGAGGAGTTTGGATGGGTGATTTATGTATTGCAATGAGTGGATAAAGCCCCTTGTCATTCTTGGTATATAGGTGAAGGCATGGGTATCAATATTCCACATCAATAATAATGTCCAAGAACGTGTACCTATGGGTATCAAAGTTGAAATAAAAATCAAATAGTTATATTTGGGGTATGTCAAGGTAAGAAAATCTTTGTGTACCCGAGTTTGTTATTGGGATAAATATTATAATAAACGATCTTGATATTATGACAATTATGCCTACATATGAAGGTTCGTGCATGGTATATAGACACAAATGGTATTAAAAACACAATACCATCAATACACATGCATCTCTGTATAGATACCCGAATGGTATAAAAATGTGAAATCCTCATTATACATACCCAAATTGGTGGCTTCAATGGGATGTCCTTGGTGACAACGGGTCTTTTGTTACCTTTTACATGATGGTGTTACGCGTATGAGGGGCCATGCCTTCCCTTGAGGGGAGAGAGAGAATTATCGTATACGAACATACCTCTCATCCATCCAACATAAAAACTTGACCCCTTATAGGTTTTGTTGTTAATTCATCTAAATTGACCTTCATTACACTAATTTGGAGTCTTTAAAGCTAACTCTGGTGTCAAATCAACTAAAAAAAAACCCTCCAAGCTGCATACTATTTCAAGCCTTTTATGTTGGTTGAATGAGAGATACGCTCGTATATGATAATTCCCTCTCTCCCCCTTGAAGTGACCACATTTTCCTGGTTCTTAGTCATTTCTGGCGCTGGCGTTTTGGGCTTCTGTCTCAAAACAAAACAAAACAAAACAAAACCTCCGAATGATTTATAAAAATGACGATTCCAGTCCATACACTTGGTCCAGACCCTTACTTATGTATTCCATATGATTGGATTTAGGGTAGGGTTTAGGGTTTTAGCGTTACTCTCAGGTCCTCGGTGAGCTACGGTATTGTCATGAACTTGCCTTCATCATTCCCATGCATTTCCAATTTGCTCCGAATCGCTGAACCCTAATTCTAGTTTCTCACGCAGTAGCCGTGTCACGAAGCTGGTAATTCTTGATCCATTTAAGCCCCTTGGGCTTCAGGAAGCTTGAGAAGGTATGATATATACCCATGTCTGCCACTAAACCCTGCATGCATTGTTGTCAGTGGGGGGTATGCTCCTGTGTTTTAAGGTCTCCACCTGCGTCCGCAAGCATTGGAATTTTCAATAACACGTAATCTCATCTGTGACTACTTCAGAGAAACGAATGAGCTCTGCAAGTCGAAAGTGGCTTCATGATTTTTCATCGACTCTCGTATGGAATAGTTTTAGAGTCTTTCCAAGTCTACTGGACATGACCCTAGGTTTCCAGAGAATTTGAGGTATTGTTTGCCACTAAACCCCGAAAATTCACCATGCACTTTTTCTGTGTTGGTATCGTAGTGTCTCTCAAGTTTCCTCTTGCGTCTAAACGCACCACAATTTTTAGCGCTTAAATATTCTAATGTGTGCCTACAAGGCGAACATGGTAGTACAAATTCACACTCTGAAGAGAAGTGAAATCCTCTGTTGTTTAGCCCTCAACGGCCATCTCTATCAGCTAGGTCCTCTTCTTTTCTTCAGACAATCAGATGGCTCTTACAGTTGTCTCATTAGTCTTATGGCATTGTCACGAGTATGAGATGGATAATTTGTACTCAAATCAATTTGGCAAAGCAGTTGATTCTAGTTTCTAGCTTCGTATGAGTTATTGCTTACTAAAAATGTTATGTGTCAGGTCGCACAGGATGGCATCCATTGCACTACCCATGAAGGGGACCACATTTAATCTGCTGGTCAATCCTCCTCCCTCTCCCACATGCAGTTCTCGCATCACACCTGTGTCCTGCATTCGACTCAACCTCAACTTGTCTATTAGGAATCTCTCAAGACTACTACATTCAACGCACAACATTACACATACATCGAAAGGCTTTGGTACACTATTCTTTCCAAACTATGCGTCAGGAAGTTGCACCGTTTTAGCCACACTTGAAAGCGATGTCACAGTCGAAGATGAGGCAACTCATTCTGAGACCACTTCCTGTGACCCTAAACCCCTCCAAGGAAATGAATCTGCACCTTCTAGTGTTGGTGCAAATGACCAACAGATGCCCAAGAGAATTCAGAGGGGGGTGGGCAGAGTGGCAATCGTCCCAACATCTCAGCTGGTACCCGGAGCCATCTTCAGTGGCAAAATCACAGCTGTGCAGAAGTTCGGTGCATTTGTTGAAATTGGGGCGTTCACTGTTGGGTTAGTTCACATCTCTCAAATTAGCTCCACGTACATTAAAAATATTCAAGATGTTCTTTCGGTAGGGCAGGAAGCGAAGGTAAAGGTGCTTAAGGTGGATGAAAAGGCTGGACGAATTTCACTTTCTATGCGTGAGACAGGGTCTGGACAGATTCAACAGAGTGAGGATAGGGTTTCGGCCTCTTCTCTAGGTGATGGTGATGGTTTGTCCCGGAGAAAGGTTGCTGGTCCTAGTGCCAGGGCAACAGCAGGTACTGACAAAAAGGTATGTAAACTCTGCGTGATTAGTTTGTCGAAGATTCTGCAATGGGCTATGCAAAGACACTGTTATTATGTGAGTTGATGTCTGTACATGCAAATTCTTGTGTTATTTATTAGATTCTTTAGCCCATCAGTGGCTGTATCCATATCCACCCACTTTTTGCTTTACTTTGCGGATGTGAGTGCATTCTCCCACCAGCTGCCGTATCCACATCTGGATTTGGGAAAATTCTTTTTGGATTTCATGTTGTCTTGCAAAAAGAAAAAGATATGGTGAAGAGCTCATCAATGAAAGTACCCTAGACTATATAAGGTGAATCAATCACATTCAGGTGGAAATCTGAGGGGAAATAAGGTCATTGATTGCTTCTCATTATGTTTGTTGAGAGTCTGGTGGCAAGAAATGGGCTCAATTTGTTGGGAAAAATGGATGGCCTCATCCACTTCTGCATTTGAATGCAGATATGATGATGGGTGGGAAAACTTTTTATGACATAATGCCCTCTTTTCATCCATGAAAAACGTTATGGACGTGGATATGGCAACTGGTGGGCTTGCTGTAAGGGATCAAGTCATGTTTTCTATGGTCCCTTCTGGTTTTAGCATCCGTGCAAGTGCTTGATTAACTTTGTTCTCTTTCCTGTCTGCGCTCGAGTCTCTGACTCCCATCTGTGTGGCAGGTGACAAGGCTTCGGAAAGGCCAGGAAGTCAAGGGTATAGTGAAGAAGTTAGTGAGCAATGGTGCCTTCATTGAATTACCTGAAGGAGAGAGTGGCTTTCTTCGAAATTCGGAAATCACTGAAGGTGGGGAGACTGTGGCTGTAGAGAGTTTGTTGACTGTTGGCCAGGAGGTAATTGCACGGGTACTCAGAAATGAAAGAGGGAAGTTGAGCCTCACAATGAAAAGCCGAGTTGACATGCGAGCCCTCAATAGATCCATCAATAACAACGAGGACAGGGCAACAAGTCCATTTGAAATATTTTTCCGCAATGCTGGCTTGATTAATAGTGAGCCAACCATGGCAGACACAAAAGTCTCAATGGAAAGCACCACAGTGGATCTGCCTGCAGAAAGTGAGCCCTTGTCTCTACAGACAGATGAAAAGACAGAGAAAAGTGAAGAGTACCCAATGGTTGACACACCCATGAAACTCAAAGCGGCCAACTAATTGCTTGGAATGTACAAATTGACGAGAAGCTTTTGGAAGCGGGTCATGACATATTGACCTGACAATTGAGACAAATCTGCAGGTATCTGCAACACTAAATATACCAAAGCTCTTCTTGTGGGTTACCCATATAGCTTCAATTTCATTACACTCCAAAGTCTCACCACTGGTATGGATGCATGAAATATAACAAATAATCCTAAGAATTAAATCAAATTTTTATAGCAATGCATGGATTCTTGAACAGTAGACATCAGCCCTTAAAAGTAAACTTAGAGGATAAATGTGGGCAGGACATAGATTATATCAGCTCAGATTCAAGAGATTGAATGAGAATATAGACATCTTCAACATCTAAACAGTCACTGTGATCTCTAGAGCTTGGCAAATAATCAAATTTGTTTTGATGGAAATTGCAGGTGCATGATTTTGCTGAGGACATCACTTTCAGAGTGAGAGGATTGTAGTTAGCATTATCATCTAGGGAAGGTTGAAATTATTGAGGCCCTTGTTCCAAGATATCAAAAGAGTTTGTGACATGAGCAACTGGATAATGAAGTTCCTCGTAAAGGTATTGAGATGAAACTCCACAACTTTGGGTTATGGTTCTTATGGCAGTTGTGAAGTCGAACCTAGGTGGGGTACTAAAAAACCACAGCAATTTTTACTCCAAGGCTGCAGGTCTAAAGCTAGGTATATGGAATACTTATGCCAGGTACTGCTTGTGCTGGAACAACAGAGCATTGAATAGCCAAAATCTAATGAATATGTTAGGTTGCAAGAGGGTGTACGTTACCAACATCAGTTGGCTGTAGATTCAATTTTATGTGTAATGCTTTCTTTTGGTGTAGTAGTGATTGCGCCTGTGGTTGCAGCTTGAGCACTCCTGACAAATGTACAATTCTTGGTCTTCAAAATGCCCTTCAGAATCAGGGGTATTCCCATGTTCACCTATATTTCATATGTGATTCTGCTAATGTATGATTTGATAAGGTAAACCATTTAGTCTGGGTTGGTTCAATGTCTACTGAAGAGATTGTCTTGTAATTTAGCTTGTGGATAAATGGTTGATGAATGGTTGGGTGTTGTGTTGTCTCACCATATATCGTGATTTGATGTTACAGTTTTTCTGACTTGAGCCAAACTTAAGTCACCATCTGATGTTTCTATATATAGGTTGCGGCTTTCGAATTTGTAGTAATTTTCTTACAAAGCACAGCAATAAATCACAAGTAAATACAGCAATGAGGTGGTATACTTCCAAACAAGAAGCAGAACTTGAAACCAACCCATTGCATCTTGTTTGTTGGGTTCATAACTTGTTTGTTGGCATCTCTTGTCAACCATGTCCAGACACTAATTATCCCATTTAGTGTAGTGATCAACCCCCTCATTACTAAATATGTTGAATTTAGTGTTAGTAAGGATATGAAAAAAATTAAATAACTCTAATTGTCACAAAAAGGAGACAGTCGTCGGGGAGATTTTTGGGCATAATCGGTTGAGATCCTAGTGTTTGCAAGTCCAACCGGTTACATGTTGACATCCTCCGGTTTTCCTTTATTAAATTGGGGTATATTCTATAAATTCCTCTAGAATGATCGGTAATTTTCTTGCAATCTTGAACTTCAATCGGTTATTTCTCAAACTCAACCGGTTCATTTGTAACTAACTACCGGTTCTCCCTGATCATTGAAAGGAGAATTCCAACATATCTTCCAACACTAACTGTCAAAAAATTGAAAATTAGTGTTGAGCAAGGCAGTATGGTAACAACATTAAATATAATCAAACACTAAATATTCTATTTAGTGTAGCCAATACCCCAGAAGCTCCATGTAGGAATGAGGATTTCATTTCCCAACACCTACCATCGGGTGCAATAAAAACATGCCCTCTAAGTTTATTGATGATTTATACTAAATTAACCTTCATTTGGGTCGCAAACCCCGATTTTGGTGTTAATCTATCTAGAAAAAGAATTCCCATGGCTCTACATGGAAATCAACATTTTCACCCTCCCCAATCGTAGGTGTTCTGAACAGTACCCCTTCAAGCCTAACTCCATTAAATATGATATTTAGTGTCCCTTAATATTCGGATTTACACAGTGCTATATCTTTTTACTATTGATGTAATTCTTTTTAAGTATAGTTGTTAATGTTCTATAATGTCCAAACAACCAATTCAACATTTGTTGGTAAAATATGAGATATACAATAAATAGATAAAGCATTGCATAATTCCAAATAGTAAGTGACACTAAATATCATATTTATTGTACTATTTAGCAACTGATTAAAGCCCATTAAAATGTTAGCTTCTTTTAGTGGAAAAGCCAAGACTCCCTCTTACTTAAACTGTATGCCTGCTTGTCCAAAACATTTAGTCACATATCCAAATTTCAGGTCTGTCCTCTCTCACACATGAACTTCAGATGTGTGCTTTTAAATTGTCACACTTTAACAGAGGCTTGATCAAAGGAGGATCCCTTCACCTTTCTAAACACTTCAGGCATTTCTTATTCGTCATCACTTCTTGAAATCCGTCATGCTTTCACTGGCAGGGCATTGTGGCAAGCAGATTATAGTCTGCAATAATCTTCGAGAAACTTGATGCGTTAAGTACTCATCCTCAAGCCAACAAATAGGTTTAGAGATTGTCAATTTAGTCAATTTCCAGCTTCACTTCCCAAGCCAGGAACATCGTGCATTACTTTGTTATCTAGTCGCATCATCTTATAGGCCAATCCAGAACAAGCAGGAGGTAGCTCTGTACAAAACGATCCAGATCAACCTGTGTGTTTGATGTGAAGCTTTTTAATCCGGGATGTACACTTTATTGAAGAAAATAGCAGACCTAATGATGTGAAAATGCCTCTTCAGGGTTGGAAAAGAAGGTGTACCTTGAGAGCTTTTGCCATTACAAAATTTCAGAATCACCAGAGGGACCAAAAGAATTTTCTTCTCTGAGTTACTTGTCTACCACTTACAGCAGCAGACTGATGTAGAACATTGGCCACAATATCATGGTGATCTTTGCATCCTATATGATAAATCTCTGATTCCCAGAAGCTTTCTTCAGACTTGCTGTGAGGGGCCCTTACATACATTTGCTTCAGGCCAGCAATACGATTGACTGCATCCTTCACCCGCTGGTAGGGGATCCGCCCTCTCAGAACTTCTTGAACCAATGTGTTCACAACTGTGGCCTGCCTTGAACTTGTGTGTGATACCAATACCATGTCAACGCCAGCAAGAACTGCCTGGGCGGCAGCTTCACCAATTGAATAGCTCCTAAGGATGGCCCCCATCTCCAAGCAATCTGCAATTACCACTCCTTCAAATAGAAGATTATTTCGTAGATAGTTGACGGCATCCTTGGACATGGTGGCAGGCTTATTAATTGTTGTTTCCGGCTGTTGGTTGAAACAAGGGACATCAATGTGGGCTATCATAATAGCTGCAACATCAGCATCAACAGCCTTTGCAAATGGAGGAAGCTCAACCTCTGTCAAGCGTTTCAAACTGTGGCAGAGTAGAGGGAGGTGAACGTGGCTATCAGGTGCTGTGTCCCCGTGCCCTGGGTAATGCTTTGCACAAGCAGCTACACCTTCCCGTTGTAAGCTTCTTATAAATGCATACCTGTATGAGCCACCCCACGAAACAATCCCACAACCTTAACAGTCGAGTAACAAGAAACCTTCCTCTCAGATTATAGGAAATCTTCAAAAGTCCACTGGTGTTGACGTTAGTGAATTTCCATAAAATGTTTTCCAAGAAACTGGAAGTCTGTCCAAGTTGAGAGAAATTTGAGCAATAGCCCTGCAAATGACTGGACCCTAAACCCTAAGGTCAGCAGCACTAAAACCTGGAGACTAAGACTACATTCATTCAAAATTGAAACATTCATGCAAGGATAGTAATATCATATCAAATTCTACAAATACTCCTTCAATCGCTGAGTCTTGGTGATAATGGTTTGATTCAATGAAGGATGAGTACTTTGGATGAGTACTTTGAGCTGTGGAATGAAGGACAAGTTCAAAGCCTAACCCCTTACACCGTCCACACATTTTGCATGTGAATGTACCTACACTCCAAAAATTGACACTCGATAAGAAGACACCCTTGAGTCATACACCTATCACCTTAACTCACTCATACACATTAATTAAACCTCTACACTGTCGATGCTACACCTTGTACACCGGTGTTGGCCACATCTGTCTGGTTGAACAGGAAGTTGTAAAGGATACTTTGCTCAAGGTGGTAGGCACACCCTATATTATTTAGTGATGAAGTACATGCAAGCACAGGAGTAGACAGACCTCAAAACTGAGGTGATGTAACATCATTAAAGTAAGCAATGCAGAACACGTCCTCAAACTCAGCAACACATCAAGGAGTTTTCCAAAAGCAATCCTCCCAATTACTGTACGTTTAAAGATTTGTATCAACATCCAAGACAGGTGCAAGATTCACTGCGCCACATCTTCAAGATCAATCAGTACACCTTGTACACCAGTGATGGCCACATCCATCTGATGAATACAAAGTTGTAAACAATACTATTGCTGATGGTGGTAGGCATGCCCTATGTTATTTTGAGATGAAGTACATGCAACCACAGGCATCAACAAACCTTAGGACTGAGTTTCATCATATTATTACAGTGAACAGAATAGCATACCCGAACTCAGCAACACGTGAAGGGGATTCTCCAAATGATCTTTTCCCAATTACTGTGCTTTGGGGATTTGTATCAACATCCAAGACAGGTGCCAAATTCATGTCGATGTTCACTGCTCTAAGCTCCCTCCCCAAGATGCTCGCTATTGCAGCAGCTGCCTCTGGATCATTAGTGTCACCCACTGTTCTTGCGTGAGGAATAACAGTGAATGGAGGGCCTAATCGTTGAACATAACCCCCTTCTTGATCTATCATTATCAGAAATGGCCTACTGCCAGCCTCTCTCTTGAGATCTGCACATAGGCATGCCACCTACAAGTAGCATACCTCAACCGTCAGAGGTATATATATGATATGTAACTTAAACATGAATGTATTCATTCTATTAGTACACATCAACATAATAGGATTTCACAACAACCTGTGTTACGAGAAGATGAGATTTACACCTGATCAGGATCCTCAAAGTTTCGATCGAAAAGAATCACACCTCCTGCACCTGTATAAAATCTCCAAGTTTAGTAATCTCCATCAACCAATTCATAAGGCTCATGCACGAAACCCTAAACCCTCCTTCCTATGATTCTCAACCTCTGAAAGAATTTAATCATTGACATTTACATGTTGCCCATCAGGTGATGGTCTGGATCCTTAATTTGTCAAGATACTGTATAGAATTGAGTAAACAAGCAGAACTGTTGGTACTTGTGCTGACTATGTCGGACTGAGTGGCAATGCCAAATGCCGATAGAGCTGCATTATTTTGCACAAGGTACTTAGGCTGAAGTGGTATGTCCACAGAAGAAGCCCACATGAACAGATGGCGGGATAGACAGAAAGCACTTACCCATTGCAATAAGGCTCCTTGCATGATTATTTAGACGAGTTCCATGGAATCCAAAAACTAGAAGCTCAGCCACAGCAGCCCTGACATCCGCTATTTCCTCAGGACTGAACGATGATGTTGTCTGTAGCCCAGAATTATCAATCTCTTGGCTGGCAGACTCATGTGGAGCTACATACGGTTGAGGATTCTTGAGATAAGGAGAAACTTCAGTCGAAGAATCCATTATGAGATCTTAGCTGTTCACTTTGAGTCAATGTGGATTCCTTAACTGCAAATCTCTGCCACAGAGCTATTCATCCAATTTCTGCAAGAAATTCTCCAGAATTTGCTCTGGAGCTACAAAACACCATATATAACAGGGCACCTTGTCACAAATTGGTACAAAGGCCCACTCGGGAATATAACTTGCAGCCAATCAGGGGCTTGTCTGGATAGACTCTGTATACATTTAAGTGCCAAACAGTGTAATGTAACCTTCTTGAGCTTTCCCATTAAGTTTTCCATTGCAACATCAGCCCTTGTCATCAGAAGTTTGGCACAACCCAGCTTTTTGACACTTGATCACATCCTGAGCCTATCTGCATCCACGCATTCACTAGGACACAAATCAAAGTCTTTTCAATCAAAGGAGCGTCATAGAAACTCTCCAAATATAACTGCAGGAAATCCTTCGATTGCAAACTACAATGAAATCACAAAATTTTGCACCCTATTGAACACATCAATTTCAGCAAAACGGAGACCATCAGATATACATTAATAATTCAAGCCTTCATGTTCTGGAAAGTGAAGAGCATGTATTGATCAGGCTTTTTACATTTGATCATATCCTGAGCCTATCTGCATCCATGCATTCACCAGGACATAATCCATTCAGCTGCAATTGAAGGACCATCATAGAAACCTCATACT
Organism: Polytrichum commune; assembly: GCA_950295325.1. Lineage (NCBI taxonomy): Eukaryota > Viridiplantae > Streptophyta > Polytrichopsida > Polytrichales > Polytrichaceae > Polytrichum > Polytrichum commune. Next base: position 68,839,721 of record OX485803.1, read on the forward strand.
TTAACTGCCAAAATTCCTTCAATTGCAAAGTAAAATAGTAAGCTGATATCAAAACCTGGCTCGTCATCTATTGAACCTAGAGCACAAAATTCTCATACACATCAATGTGAACAAAATATAGACTATCAGAGATGCATCAAAATTTGAACAAAACACATCAATTCGTCTTCTGGAAAATGTAGAGCATGTTGTGATCGCCCTGTTGGTATAACTTGAGCTGCTAAGGTGCATTTTTTCCAAGTATCCTGAATGGAGCACTTGTAAATTTCAGCGTTTGACTAACACCTAAACTGATTTTAACGCAGAAAAGAGCTAGTCTTCGAATATGGAGCATTAGGGTTTGGAGATGATTATAAGGCCACTTTCCGGGAACTCTATAGATCGTGGGGAAGTTCTCAGGAATTTTTATTACTTACCTCCATACTTCCAAAAAGTCGATTTCCATACATTCATAGACACCAGTGCCTTGATATCGAATTTCTTGCACTACAAGACGCATCTCACCAATTCAAGAAAAACAACACAAACCTAAAGGTGTTTCACAAGATTTTGTTTAGTAACTTACAACATTTGGGAGAGATTTGAGCTTCCTCCGCGTCCACCATAGCCAACCTCTCGCGGTTGGATGAGAACAGAAAGATGGACAGACACGAACATTCATCCATTCGGAAAGTTGACTTCCAACACTGTAATAAGGGCCACATTTCACACAAGCCAAGAGCCATGACCACGTAATTGTGAGGGCCCTTGATTCTCATCCAAAGGTCGCACCAGCTGTCTAAGGCCCTTGATGGTGACATGGTCTCTCAGAATTTGCACTAGGCCTACCTCTTGGAGGCGGGCCTCGCATAAATTTCGGCAGACCGTGAAACATTATCTTTAGTTTGCATGTAGGAATCCATGTAGACCTTTCATCCATGATGATTTCTTTGGGAATTTAGGCCTTCACCTTCTAGTATGAAGTGAACCTGGACAATTTCATCCTTTTCGACCAATGAGAGATCTTAGAATGCTATGTTCATGGGCCTCTAGTCTTGTGTGTGAAGTGGCCCCAAGTTAAGCCACGGCGTATTGTAATGAAGAACCTTGAATGTTAGAACCTATAGTATTTGTTGAATTGTCTTTCATGTCAGGGTTCCATTCCGACTAAAACTTTAGTGATGGACGAGTGAAACACAAGCAAAATTCCAACCAACCATAAGGGCCAATGTTTTACACACATGACCAGTGACCACAAAAAAAACATTAGAGTTAGGGTTTATCGTGGTTGTGGTTGGCAGTTCAAAGACTAGGACCAAGAGAAACCCACGTCAAATTTTAAAAGGCCTTGGTCAAGCGTCATAGTGCAAAGATGACTTACAATGATTTCCAAAAGCAATGCAACACCCTTTACAAACATACAAAACTGACATTTCTCAAAAACAGAAAAACCTTATGTCATGTAGTGCCAACACATTCTAAATAAAGTGTGTAGCTAGCCTCGCATCAATATCCATGGTGATTGGACTCACAAGCCAACAATAAATAATAAAATTGTGAATACGAGGTGTTGCATTACTTTTCAAACTCTTCACTACATGAGAAAGACACGTCATAGTGAGAAAGACATGTCATAGTACAAAAGTATTCGTGCACATGTTATTGCCCTCCATATTGAACAACGAAGTTGTCATACAATAGCCAAGAAGTTAGGAATAACACCATCAATAGTTAGTCGCATCATAATACTTTAACTAAATAAAGGGTGGTGGGATTTTGAGTTGTCACGGTCTCCCAGTATTGTGTTAGACCATGGGTTTGATCCAAAATCCAATAGATCATAAAACAGAATCTATTGCATGGACACCATGCAAATATTTCATCCATTCAAACTCCCTTTGGTCTTTTAGGCCCTCAAGCTCTAGTGTAAAGTGAAGTGGGGCAGTCTCAACTTTTCCACCAATAATAGATTTTGGATTTCTATGGTCATGGTCCCTCAAGCTCTGGTATAAAGTATCCCTCAATACGCCACTTTACGCTTAGGTTAGATCAGAGTATATGGAAACAACATATTGTTGAAGAATCATTGAAGATCCTAATAACTTCAATTATTATTGTTTAAGGATATGTAATTCTCCTCTTGTGTTATTTTCCTCATGACTAAACTTCATACAATATGCAATGCACCTACATTCATTGTTGCAACCCTTGCTAGCTCCCCTTAACTTATCTGCATCATTTTTCAACTCTAGCAGGTGTCATGAGCGCTACCCTGCACATCCCACACACACACATGGTTAGCTTCCCATACCAAACTCCAAGCTTGTGGCTTGGTTTACCAAATCCTCCTACACATGCATTCGGGACTCTCTCCTTAGTAGGTAGCCAATGGTTAGGTGCAGACTTTCATTCATGGAAGTTCAATCTTGAGTTGATCATCGCGTTGCCATAGCAACACTACAACAACCCAAAGCATATTTGGCAACTATGCCCCTACGTTGGACCAATGCCCATGGAGGTCGTGTTGTTTTGCAGCAGGTGGGGTTGTTTGGCAACGCCGCCTCCCCCATATAAACCTCTAGGACTTTGGGTAAAGCCCCTACCCCATTGTCAAATAACATTTTGTCTCTCTTCGTTCGATTTCCAATTCTATCGAGCGATAAATCCATCGACATCTATTCTTTGCGTAGATGCCAAAAGACTCCTCACTTGTCCCATTCAAGCAAATATCGCAGGAGTTGTGGTTGTTCTAATCTTGGTAGTCTTGGGCACCACTCCCAGGTCACTGATGTCCCACCACAACGCCCCCTGGAGTGTTGGGCGTTGTCCCTGGGCAACGCCCCATTCAAATTGTCATATCTCCTAGCTTACACATGCGATTGGGGAGTTCTTGAGCATTCTAGAATCCGGACGGCATAAGCTACTCAATGTGCATGGCCTTACCCACGTGACCCCTAGTCTCTATGGATGGGAGGAGAGGCATTCTCAATGCCCGGGGGCCTCACCCACATTAGGATCACTTGCAACCTCTCACCTATGGCACCACAAGTCTTGGGTGTCACTCCGGGTTCCCCTTCTGCCCATGATGTTGTGGGCACTCTTCATGGAGAAGTGCACAACATTCGACCTGAATATTAGCATTAGGTCAAATATGGTTTCAATACTTATTGGGGTTTTGTACAATTTGTTATATATCCCACATATGTGTATATATTTTTTTATTTATTATTTTTATAAAATTTATTTTCCAGAACCTTATGAGTTATAGATTGAAGAGGATCCTCACGTTTGTCATTTTCAACATGCACATTGACTAGGTTAGTCACTAGAGTATGAATTTTATGTGCAATGCCTAGTGAAAATGCAAAGAAGAGATCATACCAATAACCATTTTAAACAGAAAATTTCTTGTAGGTTGGTGACATCCCATTCTGCTCATCTTTGTTATTGTACAATGCACCACATGTCTCACTTTTCTATCATGATTATTTAAAGAAAATCTAGATTCATCATTGAGCCAAAATAGTAATTAAAACATCAAAATTTGTAGTCTGACGTGGCAGACAATCTTCCACATCAAACTGTAATTTAATTATTATTTTTACATTGTTAAAATATTATATTTTTAAATTTTTGGCAAGTTGACTTTAGCTAAACTGAAGTGAGGCATTTCTAAGCGCCTATATTTCCCTTTTTTGGGTATAATTAATTATAGGGTTGCTAAATCCCATGCTTCACATCATATATTTGTGTAAAAATGACTTCAACATGTTTGGGGTTTTGGTTGAATACCTTATTTGTTTATTTTTAGTTATTTACGTTGTTCAAGGTTGGTGTTTTTTATACTAAATTTATTGTTCATGTGCAAGGGTTTAGGATGGCCAAGTTTACAGTGGTTTTTTTCCATGAGGATTTATGCGATTGAAATTTAGGAGGACGCTACTGAATATGTTGGTTTTATTAATGTCAAATTGGATTGGACGTATGCCAATTTGCAAAACTACCTTCAAGACAATATTGCGTTGGATTGACCGCTCCAGTTTTAATACATTAAAGAGTCTTCAAGAAACAAAGTGAAGTTAGAGAGGTTGAATATTATTCGATCAAAGGTATATGTGATTTAAGATTCAATTGTCGGCGAAAAGTTGGTGAAGTATGAATGTGTTGGAGGTGTTTTTGTAGTGTTTGATACAATTGACATTGGAGTATCCAAATTTCAATATGGTAGAAATTATGGATGAAGACGATCTACAATGAAAGCATGCCTCTATCTTTTGGGCTAGTCATACATAAATAACACCTCTATTTCTCAGTTCAAAAGTGATTTTCAAATATATCATTAAGTTGTACACAAAAGATGAGGATAAATTGAGGAAATATTTTGCTCACATCACATTCGAAGATCCATTTGGATATTGAAGTCATAGGACAAGAATGGAGTGGTGATCGTTAAGTTGTAGTGCAAAGAATGTAAAGAATATTCTAATGGAGATTCAAGGGATCGTACAAAGGGTGGAGTAACAAAAAAAACTAGCTTAAAAAAAATCATATAATGAGTGTTGGTTACGTCAAAATTGATTATCGTCGTAAGAGTATTGAATAGTAAGATTATCTACAATCTAGTCATGATAAATAAGATTTATTTTTTTAAATTCTCAGGGTTGAAAATCATAAAACGCCTAGTAAAAAATCGAATACAATTTGTAGAGACATCGATGTAAAATCATATTCCACAATACCATCGTTTGTGGTAGTAGAGAACGTTGTCGTAATATGTGTCGATTAGGGGTTGAAATTTAGCCAATTAAGTAATTTATGTTAATGTGATTCATATTATAATTCTTGTACTAGTTGTGGTTAGTTGAGGACATGTCATAGTTTGATAACCGGTTATGTTCGGGTGAGTTAGGACTAAGCGGCAACGGTGCCCTAGCCTCAATGGTTGCTTATTGGCCAAAGGCGTCTAATGATTGGGTCCTTAAGGGAGGGGATTTTGGTGTTTAGACTTTCTTTTTGTTGTGGACATTCGGGTCTTGGTGATTAGAGAGTTAAAGGGTTCTTGAGAAAATGAGAGTTTTTTTAAATGCTTCTAAGTATTAAAACACTTAAGGGTGTTGATATGACTAGGAGAAATGTGCAGAGAGATTTGAGGCAATGGTAATATCATCTTTATTTCATTTATGAAGGAGGTAATATTTTAGGACTTGGTTTTTATAAATTACGCACAGTTGGAATAATTTTTTTAGGTGACATTTTTGAAGTGTGTATTTGGTGAGGTATTTCACGTGCATATAAAATTGAGGGACATGATTATTAATAGAGAATAAAAAATAGATTCTTGAAGTGGAGGGGGTTGAGAATCTTAGACAACTAAATGAACGAACTTTAAAGGTTTGGTTCTTAGTAAATATTGTAGGTGTATTGATGAAATTTGGAAGGAAGGTACTGAGATATCTTGTCTTTATTATATCAAAATATTAAGAGTGTAGCACATATGATTTTTGATATATAAATAAAAATGCAATCAAGTTTATAAGGTAGAATGTCAAGTTGAATAAAAATTGCACTATGCTTGTTTAATACATTTTTAGATGTAAGATTTGGTGTGTATAAGTTGAAGTTATATACGATGAATATACAAAGTCTTGTAAAGAGAGAGTAAAAAATGAAAAATATTTGCAGGTGTAAAAAATGATGAATCGATATTGAGAGTGGTTAAAAAATGATCAAGAGATGAATGAATGATTCATAAGTGATAAACAAAGAACGTGATGTATTAAAGGATTTATAGATATTTGATAAAGATCGGTTATAAGAAACATAAATACCACGAAGTTTTTTTTTACAAACTACGACAGTCATAAGCCCTACACTTTTTCGAACAACACACAATAAACTTTTGGATTAGTTAGTTATTAGTTGTTTAGTTAGTTTCAGGTTAGGGTTAGTAACTAGTTGTCGCATTAGTAGGTAGTTGATAAACTGAGAAAAAATGATACTAGAAGATTCCAGAAGGTACATTAGCATTGACAGTCACCACAAGTAAGAGTTGAGAAGAGCATTACAATGCTTATTGTGATTGTAATATGTCTTGTGAAATATATTTGTGTCATCACCATCTTCTTGTGTATGTTAAGATTACAAAAGGTTATGGGCCGTTCTCACGCATTGTCCGCTGCTTAGATGTTTCGTTGTTTTTGCCGTTCTTGATTTTCTTGATTTTATGTTTTTCTTATGTCACTAGACAAAGAACTTAGCGGTATCACCCGCTTCAATGGCGATGAGTTCCACATTTGGAAGTGGTAAATGAGGTCCATGCTTCAATACAAACATATCCTTATCATTGTCAATGGCACTGAAACCCTTGCCGAAGTTGCAATTAAAGAGAACTAGCAGGCTCGTGAATATTTTGCATTCACTCTCCTCTGTAATTCGGTTGAGCGTCGTATCTTGACTCCTTTACTACATTGTACTACTTCTACCGAAATCTAGAATACACTCTTATCCATCTATGAACGCAAGTCCAGTGAGGATGTCCATGAACTTCAACAACGTTTCTTCAATGCTAAGCTACAGCCTCAACAATCTATCTCGGAGTACATTGGACAACTCCAGTTGATTCTCAGTGAGCTTACCGAGATTGGTAACAACATTGATTTAAATCAAGATAAATGTTTTCAGCTGAAGGTCAAATGTACATAATAAGTTTTTTTTATCAAGTGTATTATCTAAAGAAAAATATTTTAGTAAATTTTAAAAATCATATATAAGGCACAAAATACTACAAGGTTGTGGAGGATGGTGCAGCTGTAATGACTCACTATTTGACAACCTCTATGGGCAAGTAAGACATATCCACCATGTTAGCTGGCAAAATGGCGTAAAACAACCAGAAGGACTTGCTTAAGTAGTTCAAGAACTTTATATCTAGTGGTAAGGAAGGTGAGTTGTTTTCATGAGATCGGTATTCTTTGTTGGTAATATGTGTTGGGATTTGGTAATGCTAAATTATAAGTATGCTGGTAGAAATTATGATAATTTGATATTATTATAAGATTCTTATGTAATAAACAATTGGTTCTCTAAATCACAGTTGTGATCAATAATAGAGTTAGAAGGTAAATTTTTTTATCGTGAATGGTAATCTTAGACACAAATAATGTTTGCATTATATTATGTTTGGGGCCCATTTACAAATTTTAGATGTGTTATATGTACTTGAATTTTTTAAGTAAATGATTTTTAGTGTAAGGTAGTTAGAAAAAATAATTTGGTAGAAAAAAATGAATCTCATAGAACAATTGTTGGGCGACGAGTGTGATATTTGTCAGTGTCTAAATTGATTATGTATAATCGGCTTATAACGAAGAAGTTAAGAATTAAACACATGTATTATTAAAATAAGTATTGCAAGACTTAATGTACGTCAACCAACTTTGCAAAATGTTGCAAATGAGCGTTTCATTCAAGCCAAAGTTTTAAGATTATCCGATAGTATTACATATGCACATGGAACCGATGCATTTGGTGGGAAACCAACGTTATGGGATTTCATGAAAGATGTAGCTAGCAACTTCAATTGTAGTAAGAAAGGTTTATGTTTCAGCAATAATAACAAGTTTTTTATACAAGCAATGAAGATTTATGGAGGCCAATCTATGTGCAATCATTTTTTTCTAAATTACTGTGGACCTAGTTATAGTTTAATAAGAAAATAAGACAAAAAATATGTTCAGTTTATTGGCAGAGAACATTCTCAAATATATGCCATTGTGTTTCAAAATTTATAAAGATGCGAGAATAACTCATGGAATTGTGGGACCAGTACCTGTGATTTTACTCAAGGTTGAGAGAAAGATAAAGATCATAATAGCATAGAATCAAAAATTTGACATTCTAGCTGGTTTTTATGAAATAAATGAAAATCATGTTTGTGTATCAGCTTTTAAGCCGACTGTTGGATCTGGTGATGATAATTACAATAATACTATGGATATATTTGAAAATGATCATGTTGGATAATTTGCAAGGATTGTCATGGTCAATCGATGGCATCAAAAATTATCAAAGTTTGTTTTGGTTGTCAATTACACTTATAATTGTTTTGATGCTGCTTGGGTTCGTACATAATGGGAAATGATTAAAAAAATATGAGAAAACGAATGCAAAGACATTGTAGGTTTAAGTATAAAACACGCAAGTGATGGCGACAATAAAATACGTCAATTGATGTTGGAAGACTACAAGGTTGTGGAAATGGACACAATGGAAGGTAGAATGGCATGATTTTTTATTTTTTATGTTTTTTCTAGTAAACCTAGATGCGGTTGGTGATGCAAAAGGCCTTCACGAGCAATATTTCATATACAATGTCAAAAAAATCATTTTCCCCCTAGATTCACCGGTGAGAGTATTTTTAGCTTGGATGTGACATGGTGCTTCTAGAACATATGGGGATGGTTTACAATAAATTTAGCTAAAATGAACATGGATTGAAGCTCGAAGACACCACAAAGAAAGACTGCCATAATTGGGTGTCTGCCCAATGCCTATTTCAAAGCAATGTGTGACATTATCTTGGAAATATTTATTCATCACCCAAGGTGCATCGAGAGCGGACACTTGGAACGGATAAATATTCAGATATTTGTATTAACTATATAAAATATTTGTTTATCTCATCGTTTGGATTTCCATTCACGTCTAGTGTTGTTTTTTAAGGTTTATTTTTTTCCATCTTTAAAAGTTGTGGTTTATACATGGGCATCATTCAATATGAAGGTTGGCTTAAAACTTCATAGTTGCTAAGAATTTTATTAGTCAACAATACTTTATTGATATCCAAATTACTTGTAAGTTTGTGGTATTGCTTGTATGCCACTTTTGTGATAAATATCCACATTTACATGTCCCACTTCACTTAATTGGAAGCAATAGTTGCGAGATTTTTTTTCTCCAAGATTGGGGGGGTTTGGTTGGAATGGAGTGTGCGTACAATTTTCACAAGTTGGTAGGCATTGCTAATACATTGAATAGGTTGTCAAGATTTGAATATAATGAAAACAATTTGCAGTTTGAAAGAGTCCATAATAAAATGGAGAATATATGAGAGCACTTGCACCCGTTGGAGGCACATGAAAGTAGGGTTGATTTGGGAAATTATATTCTAATTGCCTCGGACAAGGATGTGGTCTTGGCCTTGAAAAAAAAGCTCATGAAAGCCCAAGCCATATTATGAGTGTTCAATATGATATCGTTTAGTTAATGCCGTAAGAAATAATATTTTTTTACTCCATGAGTCGTTGAGCAAGGGGACCCTAAGCATATGGCTTAGGTGAAGTCTAAAAAAACAGTCTCTGATTAAGATGGGGACTCAAAGGTTCTACGTGAAGCTTTGGATCCACCCTCAACTGTTGAAGTTGAGCTAGATAATAATAGTTCCAACAATTTGGACGAGTTGGAAGATGACTTTAAGGGAGACGGAGTGGGAGACATGACTATGTTAGAGGAAGAAACTCGTCAAGTCATGGTAGAGATGCTAGATTTAATGGAGGTCCAAGTGACGTCCCAAGCATCGTCTCCCAACATATTACCAATTGTAATTTACAAAGGACACACAATTTACAAGTCAATTTTGGTGGCTAAATTGAATGTAAATCCCTTCCTCTCAAAAGATTAATTCAATTTGTCTTAATAATGCTAATGTTTATATAGCATCTTCTTTTACTTCTTTGATGATGTTTGGACTTGGTTCGGATTTGGAATTTTTTTGCTTACCTCTTAACATACGGTCTTCCATAGTTATTACTCCAGTTCAATAGACACGAAGAAAACCAACTAATATTTTACAAGTACCAAAGTTCTGGACATGGTGGATTGGACGGGTTCAAAAATCATAAGGACGTTTGGGACCAGTGGAAAAAATGGGGACCATGTAGGTAAGCCATTGACTTGCAAAACATATTAGCTCAAGTTGGCCAAAAATGAGTATTCTTACGCACTTACAAAGTCATGATGTCATGATTTAATAAGGCACCTAGTCAATTGAAATTGAAATGTGACCATAGCAATTGGAAATGGAGTATTATGGACTCTATAATTTCCACGGTGACTATGTATTTTAATTCAAACATTCAATTTTATTCCTTAGATCCTATAGACGTTGCCTCTCTTAATGAATTTGTGGCAAAAAACTAACCAAGTCATAATTTGAATATTTTATTTTATTTTTAATCTCGTGGACCTAGTGATTTGTCTAGGTGTATGTGATCCATTTGGTGATCATTGTTGCCCCATAAGTAGAGTTATATGCTATTGAGTAAAGGTGAGACTCAACCCTCAAAGTGACATTTTTGGCAATTTTGGTGGTGATTCAAATTGTGTAGATGATTTGTATATATGTAAGTCACACTATACGAACTTATTGCAATTATGTTAATTTTTTCCCTAAATGCCTAAAATGTGTATTTCTTTAGGTATTTGAAGGACTGTCCACATAGAGATTTCATCAATTTGTGTGTTGTCATTTTTTGTATATTTTCCTATTGGTTATACTTATCCCATTGGTGGCCCTTGAGCAAGGAACTACATCAAATGGGGGTAGAAACCACAACCATGAAAGGTGAATCCAACTAAATGCAACCAACCAGCGTGTCACGGCCGTGGACCTGGCAACAATATATCACATGGCATGTGCGTTTAATTTTATTCCTGAAAGGAGCATCCAAAGATTTAATAATATGTATCCTCATATTGCATTATTGTTGGGGTAGATCGTAATTAATTGATTAATATGTGTATATAACAACATTCTTGTTGATGCTATAGATGACATATCCAAACACCTTGCAATAAGGAGAGCAAGATTTTGGAAGTTCCCGGAGCTCAATTATGAGGAAACTATAAGGATTGGAGTCATCTTTGAAGGTATTGAAATTGTTCTTATGGTTTCATGTTTATCAACTCAATCTTTTGTAGCACCAGTATTTTGTTTTAAATTGATTTATTTACTTCTTTCTTTCTCAAAAATATAGCTAAGTCGACCTTGAATTCTCCTAATGGTTGTTGTACTCTATATATATAGAAAAATAGTTGGTTGCATTGAGCAAATTTTGTCACATTGATACAGCTGAAAGAGGTTCATACTAAATGGCTTGATGTGCATGGCTTATCATCTATACTTTGTTTGTGCATAGCATTGAGTTGTTGATAGATACGAAACATGATGCATCCCCTAGTCAATGAAACCAATGGGTGTTGTCCTCTAGTGGCACCCTGCATATTGGGGCACATTCTCACTCTCAAATGACATATATGCCGGTACAACTAGAATTATGTTGACAGGAACCAAAGTTTCATAATGTTGGACGCAACACAAGTTCCCAGTCATATCCATATGTTTTATGTAACCATTTGCAAGGTCTACAATTGAAGAGATGAGTTGACCAATGTTGGTACTTTGTTGCTTGACAATTTACAATTTCAACACCACAAATGGATTATGTTATGATATGATGTCTTATTCCATTGCCAACCTAATTCAAACATCTACTTTAGTGTGTTGAATCATTTGGTTAAGTTAGCCAAAAAGTCAATGCTAACACCTGCTCAACATTAATAATTTGTTGACCTCTATATGAACACTTAAGACGATTGTATTTATATTCCTTGAAATCCATCCCAAATTGGCATTCGTCATTGCATAGTGTATTATAAGGGTAATGTATGTGCAGATTGTTCAAACAAAATTTCTACTACTTATAAATAAGATAGGGTGATTATGATTATACGACTTTAAGAAAGTATATATAATGACAGGGTGTTAAAAAATACCATCCAATAGAAATTTAGCTACTTATAAGGTGGAAAACATTCAACAAAAGAAGGTAAATACCCCCCCCCCCCCATTTAATAAGGGGTTCTCGCACATGTATATATAAATCAAGTGTAGGTGCACCCCCCATGGTTGGCATGTGAGTCCGATCACCATGAAAATTGACATGAGGCTAGCTACATACTTTATTGAGATTTTATTGGTACCATGTGATGTAAGATTACCATGTGTTGGGAAAATATCAATATTGTGTGTTTGTAAAGGATGTTGCGTTACTTCTGGAAGTCATTGTAGACCAAGTCGTAGTGTTATTTACGAAAACGAGAATAAATGAGAATAAATAAATAATATGTATATGTATGTACATATGTGTGTGTATGTGTGTATATATGTTTTTTTTATCATGAGTGCAAATCCCTAGCTGCCAAGTGTTGCAAGGCGTCATGCAATAGGTGTTTCCTTAGCCATGGATCCATTAAATCGACCAAGGGTTCAAGTTTTTTTAAATTGCATTAACAAGACATATATGCTATGGATAGATGGATTCCCACACAATAACTAATCAGACGAGAGTTTTAGAGTATGGTCCCAACCACCTCATTGTACATTTAGAGGCAACCTTCTTTGTAGCAAGTTTAGAGTCCTTAAACTTCGGATCTTTACAAGTGGTTTTCTAGTCATTACCTCAAGCAAATACTTTGCATTACATATGTCATGGTACCCCCTTACATTCAAATGAGAGTATAAGTTGTTTGAAGATTTTCTCACAAATTTGGATGGATCCTTTGCCAAACATTAAAAAAGTTTGCACAACAAACAATTTGATCACGTGAAACACTTATTAATGTTTATTTGTTTATTAGGGTTTAGGGTATGTGTGTGTATATATTACAACTCAATGTTGTTGGAATCTACAATTAACCTAAGAACCCAACTAACTTCTTTGCATATGATGTTAAGATCGTTCATATCAATATCCAAGCACATCAAACCAAGTCAAAGGCATGGACTTTGAAGGTGATTGCCATGATTTATTGCTTGCTTGATTTTATTGTAAATTTGCGTCACTATGTGCTTTCACAAATTCAGTATAAATTGGCCATGTTTGTGCAATCTTCTTCTTACATGCCATCACATCATTGACTGAGAATGCATAGTCAAATTTGACAAGTTTGTTATAATTTACTTTTGAACCAAAATGCATTCGTTATACATTGTGTTGCGCCAAGGTGGTCATGTTCTTGTGCATATGACCAAAGCTAGCAATGTAAGTGTCAAATGATAGCAAAGAAAAATATTTTGCCCTTGTTGAGATCCATGTAGATAGGGAGAGTTGGCTTTCTCTCATTAAATAACTTAAATATTGAGTACTTCATGGTTGAGTGCACACTAGTGTGGCAAGCAAATGGTATACCATGTAACAATTCATGTTGACAGTCATTGTAATTGCCACAATTATCTAGAACTTAGCATAGTGTTTGTTGAAATCTTTGTAGGAGCCCATTGCATTGAGGGTGATGGGGTTGATGATAACGTGTTTTAAATTCATATGAAGTGTCACCATGTCCATCAAGACATTGTAGAATTTTGACTTATTGTATGTTAGTATCTCCAATGGAGAAGCATGTTGCATATTGATATCTAAAAATTATTGAGCTATGAAATCGTATTCATAAGTCCTTAGAGGTCAAGAATTGCAACTCAAGCAATTTTGCCATGTAGTTTGTTGCAACCACAATGTAGCAATGGCACATGCCCATATCCGGTTGCCATGTTCAAAGTTGAGAAGATTACAACCCCTTGAGATTTTGCAATTTTCTTCTTTCGTTATGGCAACTTTATTTTGGATGCTATCAAAAACAACATGATGAGCGCAAAACACCTTCATCGTTTGTGCACAAAATAGTATATGTAGTCTTTCAAAAGATCATACAATCGAATTACCATGAAGGGGCCATTTTAAATCATAAAAATCATAAAATCAAACACAACATCTTGTAGTCCCTAGGAATTATTTTGTGGGGCTAGCACATAAAGGCAAAATTCCCAACACTAGTATCCAAATGTTTGAATATTTCATTAACTTCGTTATCGTTTTGCCCATGATTGACCATTTATTACACGTGGAAGAAGTTAATAAGTATACTTATGGGCATTTAATTCGCTTCCCAATCTAGCCCAACGAGGTACACTTAAGAAACAACTGCCGGGCGGGGCTTCGCACCCTCACATGTCCTTTCTTGACAAACGCATCAATTGGCATTACCAACTGCAAGTGAACTTATGAAGGTTGATCTACCGTTGTGATCTACCGTTATGTCAGTTACAAACCCTAGTGATTACTGAACGGGTTGAGGGTAGATGGTGGACCAAAGATGGATTGCCATTCTTCAAAAGGGAGCACCCCCCCCCCCTACATGAAGAATATGAGAAGTGAAAAATAAATAAACTAAATCACATGGTATCATCTTGCCAACACTAGGGGTTCAATCCGTGCACTTTGTGCAACCCATATCGACAGTTATTTATTCCTTCCACAACCCCATCCTATGAGGGGCTCTCCAATTTGGTCAACAATTAATGTTTTGCTCTCTCCACTGTGATTCTTAAGCAAGTGTTATATTGTGGCTCCGCGTTTACCAACAAATATGTGGTTTGAGTCTTCAATTGGTTTTGACACTTTTTGAATTGCCTTTTCAATTGGGGCGCGGGATGTTGTCGATACATTCAAATATTATTACTCTTGAGTTGAGCACTAGCCTTTCTACATGACAAGCTTCCAACAATGCATCCAAACACTTTAAATGTTAAAAATGAGCTTCAATGTCTGAAAACAATTTTGTGTTGTAACACTATATTCGTTAAATTGAGACTTTTTGGGCATTTTGAGACATTCACATAAATAAGAACAAGGATAAATGGAACACATATTGGAGAAAGTTGTAAGATGCAAACACTTTGAAGCGGGTGTTTAGACCAAGAACCCCATAAATAACTCATATTTGTGATGGTTTAGGGCGGGCAATCCAAACCTTAGACCAAATTGAAGGGGAAACCTTAAAACATTCATATTATTGCACACAAAATATTAGAGCTTGTATGAATATGGTTTAGGTAGGGCAATCCAAACCATAGATCTTATTGAAGGGTTAATATGTTAACCAATATAATATTGCATACAAAATATTCCAAACTCATATTTGTGATGGTTTAGGTAGGGCAATCCAAACCTTAGACCATATGGAAGGGGAAATCATGTGACACTTATATTATTGCAAATAGAACATACAAAGTATGGCATGTAAAATGCATAGCATGCTAACACCACACATCCATTGGATAGTGCGACCCAAAATGATGTTGCCTATGGCCCAAAACCCTACGCCTACTATGGCCTATCTAGCCTCGGAGACTGCCTCTTTTTTTTTTGTTTTTTTTTCTCTTTTTTTTTTTGCTGCGGCTTCTTTTGCTCGCATTGCTTCAACATTCCTGAAAATCTCCGCCCCGCGACTATAGCCATTTTTGGGTTGACCGCCCTCCATAACACATTTTGGATTCCGTCGGCCGCCCGAAATATACGACGAAGAATTCGAATACGATGAAGTGGATTGTCTAGCATTTCTGGTCGTGGAGTAGAAACGCTCCAACTCGATGGACGCACTAGACCGCATAGGTTTACGGGCGGGAGCAACTTGCAACGCGTCAATGCAAGAACACATATGTTAGTTTAGGGAGGAAGACCCAAATGTGTCACACGTTCATTTTTTAAGTGCGGGATGATTGTAATGCGTGGTTAACCATGTTTTTTTTTTTGGGGGGGGGGTCACCTTGTCACCGGGGGCGTTCCCGTCGGAGTTGGCGAGGAGGGGCAAGGCGTCCCGCAAAGGAATAGGAAGGGTGCCACTCTTCGTAGGCCGAGCGTCCATCCGCAGCCGCCGTTGAGGTGTAATATGGCCGCCGGGTCGAGAGGGGGACGTCCGGACGCACTTGCGATCTATGCCCTTGAGCGGCGACGGGGACGCAGATCGCCGGAAGATTTGCTTGGGTGGGGGGCTATCGACGACGCTGGCGTCAATAGGCTCCTTGGAGTAGTCAATGGTTGACGCGGCGTCGTAAACGGTCTCGTAGAAGAAGCTCCCCAAGTCTGACTCGCTGACGATGTCAATCGAGGGCTCCAAACGCAGGAGCCAAAATTGAAACAAAACAAAACCCAAGGGAAAGGGGGGAGATAGAGCGCGTGAAAATCAAGATACATATGAAGCATATATTACACAAAGTGGGCGGGCACACACACACACATACAAACACACGTAGTGTGTGAGGCCAAATCCACCACCCTTAAGCGTCCTAGTCCAGGTGATGATTTTGAGAATCACATTTATTTATTACAACATTGAACCATGTGCAAGGTAATTTTCATGTCCAAATGAACATGTATTGTCTCACTCATTGTACTTTATTAATGTTGGCCTCTTGGCTTGTGCTAGAGTTGGCTTTCTCAAGAGTCCAACCCGCGGCCGTGGCCACACATGCCTTTAAAGACATCCCCCTCGCAACCTTTGGCCTAACCTCCTTTGTCTCGTCATCGCGGGGGTCATCCACCTTCTCCATTAATAATGCAAGTGATTTATTTGCCCAATAAGATGCGAGTGTTCAAAAACACTGTTCTTACTAGGCCACCCCAATTACATTTACTAGCAAGCCACACCTCACACTACCTAGCCTAATAAGTCTAAAACTTACATATGCACTAGAATAATCTAAAATGCATAACTCGCCCTATGCTTAGTTTTAGTGATAATGTTCGATTTGTGCTAAGCTTTAGGCCCCTAAACCCATTCCTCGGTAACCCAGCTTAAACCAACCATCCAGGTTCCCTTAAAGTTGACCTTCGCTTTCACCACTTCAATGAGCTGGTCTCGGCCCTTTCGGCTACTGAGATAACGAGCCTTGGGAGGCCCCTGGACTAGCAGTCCCGGCAGCAGTTGAGCCTGGGAGGCCCTGGACTAAGCAGTCCCGGCAGCAGTTGAGCCTTGGGAGGCCCCTGGACTAGCAGTCCCGGCAGCAGTAGAGCCTTGGGAGGCCCCTGGACTAAGCAGTCCCGGCAGCAGTTGAGCCTTGGGAGGCCCCTGGACTAGCAGTCCCGGCAGCAGTTGAGCCTTGGGAGGCCCTTGGACTAGCAGTCCCGGCAGCAGTTGAGCCTTGGGAGGCCCCTGGACCAGCAGTCCCGGCAGCAGTTGATGAAATCAACACCAAACTAATTTCAACTCTAGTGCTTAATCAATTGCTCATCTAAGCCTCTTAACTAATGAATGCACACCTCCCACTAAATTAATCCAATCTAACCACTACTCATGAGCTTAGTCCAATGACTCTAAGCTTCCCCTACTCATAAGAGGGATTAACTTCCTAACTTCACTATAACTAACTAATCCACACATAAGCCTCAAACTCTAAGAGCTCGCTCCCCTTGAGAGGATTTGAGAGGGAGAGCTTAACTACTTAACTTCACTAAAACTAATGACCCACACACGTGGCTCAAGCTCTTAAGAGCTTGCTCCCTTGAGAGCGCTTGATGGAGAGAGTTGTAAATGAGAGAGAAAACACCTTAAGTAGCAAAGAGGGAGAGGGGGAGAGAGGGAGAGAGAGGTGAGGATAGGGTGAGAGGATTAGCACCTCCAATCACAATCCCTTAACCTTCACCTTCAAAGTAGGGACTAATCCCCTTCCACCAAGCTTCCTTCTTCCTAAACTACCAAGGTGGATCCAAAAGTGGGCATTTAACCCGCGGAGCTCACCTTGCTTCACCTTACCCCCTACTCACATAATCAAGGTATCTTCTTATTGAAATTAAACCTTGAAATAACTACACAACACATTCTAATGCCTAAACTTAAATCCAAACCACACTTCACTCTTTTTATGTTTTGTGAATAACCATAACACATCAAAGTCAAACTAAAATTGGTTTCAAAGAGTTAATCACCACATGTGGGCACCATTTTGGGCTCACATAATGCCTCAAATGAGCTTGTTAAATTTCGCGTGTGAGAACAACTCTCTGTACAAATGGTCTCGTGGATCCAAGTATCTCTCGCCTATTGGATTATTCCTAACAAAATTGTTTACGGGTAGTCCACTACCCCAGAGCGCCTGGAGGTATTTACTAAGGTCTAACAAAAATCGGTCCCGGACCTTCTCGACCGTCCACGTAGGGCAAACTATGAAGTTGGCCGTCGGGTTCAACATGTTCTTGGCGGCGCTGTCGTCCATCATGAGCGTGTTCTCGCGGGTGGGACGGACATCGTAGGGGACGCCTATCAAGGACGGTCGTTGTTCCAAAAAATGGGCTTCAAGACCTTGAGATATTGGGGGGGAGGCGGGGTTGTTTGGTTTTTTGACGACTTTGCCGTCCGGTGTGTACAATATTCTATAGGCTTCCTGTGCTAGGACCATGCAGGGGGGCTCGATGCCCTTGAAGATGAACTCCACGACGGCATTGGTGTTCTCAGCCTTCATGGAGCTCCACACGACCACCCACCATCGTTGTTGGGCGATCTGCAGGAAGGTCCGAAGCCACGGGCGGAGGTGAATTAGCTTGCTCTTTATGAACGTGGGCGGCCCGTCGTAATTAGCGTCCTCGGGCTTGCAAAAGGGCACCGTGGGGGCCCTAGGGCAATGAACGCACTGCACGAGGACACCGTTCAGGTCTAACACCAGGAATCGTTTCTTCGGTAGCGGGGGCGGGGCGGGTAAAACCGGGGGGGCCGCCGTGTTGCCCTCTCCGCTCCTTGGAGAAGAGCGTCGGGGAGCCGCTACGCTATGCTCCGAGCCCTGCGGATACGAGCGAGAGAAAACGGTGGGCGACTTATGTCATGCTATGTCCAAATGAAGCATTAAGGAAACGAGTGTTCTCGGTGCAAACACAAAACCGATTGATTCATTTTGGAGGGGGTGCAACAAGGGATACAAAAGAGACAAGAGCATACAAAATACATTCAAACACAATATACAAGTATATAGGAGTCAAAAATGGTGATTATATTATATACAATGCTCTATGTACATCTTGATGGGGGGGAGCCGCGTTGCACAATGCGTTCAAACTAGCCTAGATCTACATCTAACAAAATTTGAAGAGACGCGCCGCCGTGATGAAGACTTCGTCGCAAGCCGGGGTAGGTGGACGAACGGATGGTCGCTGGGGGGTGACGAAGGGCGTGAGTGCCGGGGGGGAGGGTGATGGGCGCTTAAGTTCGTCCTAGCTAGGGGACACGACCAAGGCAAGAAGACAAAGACCCAGGGAGTTTGGGTCGAACGACCCAAACTGAGTGGGGTCAGTGCATTACCTCGCCTTGGTCGTGCCTTGACGCCGTTGATGCCGGCATCGCGTGCGCTTCCCCACCTCTGTCACCGCCGCCTCCGACGACGACGTCAGCCGCAACCTTCTCCTGCAAAGGCTGACTGTCAGGCCTTTGTCCCAACCCAACCTCCGCATGCGCATCATGCATTGGTTCATCGACTGGGTTAGGAGTAGAGGTATCACCAGGCCCTTGCGGGCCTTCAACATCTAGCATAGGCTCGTCAACCGGGGTCTGATCGGGGACGGGGTTTGGGTCGGCCGACCCAAACCCTGCTGCTTGGCGAGGGTTGCTCTGGGACGCTGCAACGTCGACATTGTTTGGGTCGGACGACCCAAACATGTGGGGGTCGTCCCGCTGGTGGTGTGGGGGCAAGAGGATGGGAGGCCGGAGCGGCGGGGGTGCCAACGAGCTGGACGCTCCAGGGACGCGCCAAAGGTTGGGGTCGTCCACCTGCTGGACGGGCGCGTAAGGGCGGGCGTGCGGCTGCAGCAAATGCGCGAAGCTGAAGGAATGCTCCAACGCTGGCCGTGGGCGGATATCCTGTGGAGGGAAGCCTGCGGGCAAGTGAGGGAATGAACTCGGGGGAGCCATCACCAATCCTTGCGCCAGCATGCCCTGGATCACTTGCGTGATGAGCTCCGCTTGGGACGGAGGTTGGGCCATCGCCCTTTGCCGCTCCTGCTCCAACAGGAGAGCCCTCAACTCCGCGACTTCGTTGCGGACCGAGGGTTCCTCGGCGGCAACCCTCTGCAGTCGCACACGCTGCTCCTCGTCTCTGAGCATTTTCGCGTTCGCCTCCTCCACGGTGAGGACCTCCGGTTTCACCCTCACATTCCCGGCGAACGCTCTGGGGGAGGCAAGATCCGACCTCAGCCTCTTGGCGAGTTCCATGTCGTCCTCGTCCTCGGAGCTTATTGCGATCGTCTCCTCCACCGCATAGTCGCCGTACAGCTTCTTCCCCTTCAGCCTTTTCCGCTCCCTGAAGGTGGCCGTCGCGTCCCTCGAGTACATGTCCTTCGCGTCGTCCACCGTCAACGCGGGCACCAGCCTGCTCTGCGGCATGGCAGCCCGCATGGCCTTCTTCCGCTGAGGGGCCTCGGATTCTTGAGTGAATCCTGTTGCCCCTTCCTCCACTTTTTCTGCTTCCTCCTCCCCCTCCTCCCCAACCTCGCCACCTGCTCCCATAGACGGATTCCCCGGATGCAACCCGATGAGCGGTTCTGGCAATTGAATGGGGGCCCGCATGGCGAATTCACCCGGGTTGATTCGCCTTGCCATATCCAAAGGATTCTCGCCCCCCTCGACGATCTCTTCGACGTAGGATCCGGGTATCCAGTCGAGGATGTCCATTCTCTTGGCCAGCGCCTTCTGGGTCCTGTAGAATTGAACATCGGCATCCTCCACATAGGAGTAGATGTTCAACCCAGACATCTGCACAATCCAAATCAATAGTATTAGTATCAACTAATGAAGAGTAAGGGAAAATGACATCCAAAACAAAATAAGAATAGTTAGTTTGGGTTGAGCGACCCAAACTAGGGGCATACATAGTTTAGGTCGAGCGACCCAAACTGTGCATGCCCTAGTTTGGGTCGCTCGACCCAAACCGTCCGTATAGGTTCTTCAGGGTTTTTTGCTTACCATGGCTGCAAAAACCGGTTTGGAGCCCCCGAAAACGTTGAAGATGCAGTCCCCTCTCTGCGTGAGGGTCCTCATCATCCGCAGGTAGAACTCCATGCGCAGCTCATCCGCGGGGTAGTTGGCGTACTTCGCCTCGTCATACAAGCTCCTGCTGGTACCCAACCCTTCTTGGACTTGGAAGAGTTTTTCCATCCTGGCTATAGGATGGTTGGGCACCTTAAGTAGATCAGCTTTGTACACGAAGTACAAGCACAACACGTTGACGATCTTCGTCTTCTTGTCTTTCAACGTGTTGTACGCCCCCTCCGCCAGTGCAGCAACGTAGTGAGATTTCGAGACGGCATACTCCGGCTGCAATTTGCGCACGATCTCATAAACCTGCTCTGCCCTGCTGTCCTCGACAATCCAGAGCCAGACGTCGACCTCCCTGAATTTGGGGTTGGCGTAGTCCACGAACTTCGACAAGAAAGGATCGTAAAAAGGGGTGCTCATAGTCCCCTCGAATGAGGCTCCAGGGATGTTCTTGAAGTCTATCATTCCGAAGGGGAAGCGGTCCCCGGCTTTAGTCCTGATCGCATTCCTTGACTCAGAGCCCGGCTAACCTTGGATCCTGAGAGGATCGACGGTGACCATGTTGAATTGCGCATCGCCTTCGAAACTGACGATCTTCTTCTCCTTTATGAAGTTGGAGAAGGCCCGCACTGAGTGTTCGGGAAGCGCCCGGTTCCTCCCCCCCTTCACGAGCTTGGATCTGAGGAAGTCGTCTCCCGCCTCCCTCATGAGTGCCGCCATGGACGCACTGGTGATTTTATATTCGGTTTTAAAGGCCCTCCAGTGCGCCTCGTCGACCTCTCCGTCCACGATGAGCTTCTTCTCGGGCACCAGCTTGTGCAGCTCCTGGACGATGGTCGTCTTCTTCTTCATGTTCTCCGTCCATTCCTTCATGGTGTAGCATGAAGGGACGAAGATCTTGGGTTTGGTGAAGACGATCTTAGGGTGGACCACAACATCTCTTCGCCGTCATCTTCACGTGTAAGATGTGGGACGCTGCTTTTCCCATCTCTGTGTCGGAGAGACCTTGAAGCGCTCTGAAGAACTCCCTCACCAGAGGCTTCATTTGCTTGAAGCGCGCAGTCTGGTTGAAAAGCATGCCGGTGTCGGGGTCGATGAGGTCACCCGTCTCGTGTTTTTCGAAAACATGCTTTCATCTTGCCCACACGGAATCGGACACTGTGATCAAATAGATTTCTCCTCTTAGCTCGTTATATTTTTTTTGCTTGTGGTTAGCATTGTCGATCGAGGAGAATTTATTGATCATTTGATATTTGAAGTCCTGCACAGAAAGTCATTAGCACATGTTAGACAACACATCATGGAAAAACAAATGCAACAGCAGTTTGGGTCGATCGACCCAAACTATGAACCTGGTGAAGACAACAAAACAATGGAAGAGTTTGGGTCGACCGACCCAAACTATGAAATTGTTGAAGACAATAAAACAATGTAGGAGTTTGGGTCGATCGACCCAAACATACTCACCTCTCATTTGGGGTTCTTGTCTTTAGCATTCTCCCTTTCTTTGGGAGGCCTGCCATAAAACTCCCACACCTCCCTCGAGGCCATGATGTTTCTGATCCATGATGTGTGATAGGCCCTCTTTTTGTTCCCCATGTTGAAGAACCTAGAGATGTCGTTGAGAACCGTCTCGTTGTCCGACCAAACCACCAAAGCCTTCCAAACTTTTAGCTTCTCCTTCTGGTTGTTCGGGTCGTCCCACTCGGTCATCAGCTGGATATTTTTCGACGCCTCCACACTGTGCTGCCCATCAATCAGCCAGAAGTCTCCTTTGGAGATTGCCGGCCACATCTCAGGCGTCGACATTCTTTTCAGCCCTTGTGGCATGACAACAATTGTCTGCCTGTCGTCCTTGAACTGCCCGCCCAAGATTTGAGCGACCATCCAGTCGACGTAGGCGTCCTTCTTGGCTCGGACGCACTTCTCTGGTGGCGCAAGGTGGCACTGCGCAATGTTGACCTCGAATTTGAAGTCCCTGCCCACGAAGAAGCAGTGCAGGCATTTTGTCTCGAAGTTGTTGTTTATTTTTTGTATTTCGCCTACATCCACCTCTTGGCCAGGCTTCGGCATCCGGAGCTCTGGGAAAACATGCTCGTCAGTCATCACCGATGACTCTCTTCCCCTCTTGGAAGGGGTCATCTGACGGCTTGTTGATGGCGTTGGCGTCTCGCTGTCAGCCGGCGTTGTTGTAGTGCTCGTCCGTCTCGAGTCTGCAGGGACCGCCCGCGGTTTCCTCACAGTTTGTGGTCTTGAGGACCCTACGCCTTCTTCCGTCGTTGCCTTCCGCCTCACAGGCTGCTGCGTCTTGGGTTTGCTTTGCAGCGCCTTGTTAAGAACCGTGATAGCCTGTTTTAATTTCGTGAACCTGCTCGCAACCTTCGTGTTGGTTACAGTGCCATCTATGAATATGGCCTCCGATTTTATGGTTTTAGGGTCGACGCAAGTCTCCTTGGCGTACAGGGGGTCGAAGGGCTCCGAGAACTGGTGCATGAACATGTGGACGTTCTGCACGGCGGAGTTCTCCAGTATGACGTCGACGTAGTCCCCGAGAGCTTGGACGGACGCAACCTCCCATCCCGTCAGCGTTGCCCAGGTGTGTTGCTCGTGGGTCCCCACCTTCACCACCTGAACGGACCATGCCAGAACGATGCCATCTTTTGGGACGTATGAATCGTCCTGTGGTGTTTCATACTCCTGCCAAAGGTGGTCTGGCGCGAGCATGAACCACCTTTCACCTGGTCTCTTCTTAGGGGCCATCTGTAATTCAAGAAATCGAGAATGTCAGTTTCGGTCGATCGACCCAAAGTATTGCAAAGTGCATTTAACATTTGGGGGATTGAGAGAAATTTATTATATTTGCCATCATGAATTCAAGGTTTGGGTCGATCGACCTAAACCTTGAACCCATGTTGCGCGTGTTCTTGATAGGTCCTCGTTAGAGAGTATGGTTGTATTTGTATAGTATATGCTTATATCTATGAGTCCACCAATTTCAATTTCTGGCAACATTAAATATAAATTTCTATTTGGGGACGCCAGAACCAATCCTTATGTTTGGAGGATTTTAATTTGGGCATCATTTGGGTTGGGTTTAGGGTTGAGGGTATTTACTTTATTTGGGTCGAACGACCCAAACATGAGGCTGCAATGTTTGGGTCGCTCGACCCAAACATTTACTTAATTTTCAAGATAGTTTTCAATGTTCTATTAGATTTTAAAGTGTGGTTTAGTTCGTCTCCCTGCACTGTTTGGGTCGATCGACCCAAACATGATGAGGCAAGAGTTTGGGTCGAACGACCCAAACTTTAACTTAATTTTCAAGCCAATTTTCAATGTTTTATTAGATTTTAAATTGTGGTTTGGGTCGTCTCCCGAAACTGTTGAATTTCCATAACATGTTTAATGTTTAGACAAGATATACAATGCTTATACATTGTATATGAAACATGACCCTAAATAAATGAAGCAAATTAGGTAAAATGAAATTGTATACCTTGTTGATCACAGTCTTTCAAGCTGCTCTCAAATTTGATTTTTAGAACCAGAACCCATAATCTCTATGATATCACTAAAAATCTACACTCAAAAACACCTTAGATGAACTATGATTCTCACAAGCACACTAAAACCCTCTCACAAACACCATGATTCTTGCAAGTTGAGGCCTAATTTGAAAGAACTCTACCTCTCTATCACACCCGACTCTGATGTCACTCAATGCATGCACTCTACAACAAGAAAAGAGTTCAACACAACAAAACCTGCCTAAAGTCACTCAATGCGTGCATTCTACAACAAGAAGAGAGAAACAAAATAGAATCAGAGCCAAGGAGGATAAGCATCAGAGAGGAGGAGAGAAATGAAGAGAAAGAAGAATGACGGCGGCGCTTCGCGGGAAGCGGCGCGTCCAAGACAAAATAAAAAGGTGGGAGTGGAAGTGCTATGGAAAGCGGCGGCGGCATTTCCAAGAGCAGCGCTTGGCACGGAGGAAGAGATGAAGGAAAAAAAAAGAAAAAAGAAGGAGAGAGCGGAAGGGGTCGCCATGGACCCAATCCGGGCCATGAGATTGCCCCTGGACCATCAACGGCCCAGAAGCCTCACGGGCCAACACCCTGCCAGGTGTCGAAACCTCCTTGGTTAAGGTGGTTGCCCGCGAGGCTTGTGGTGTTGACACCTGCCACCCTAGGGACATTGCCTTCCGGGTTGTCCTTGCCCCTAGGTGCGGGACATAGGAGGGCCGGCGCCTCTCTTGGCCGCCCGGACCCGGCCTTCTAACCCGCTATTCATTAGCGACAATTCAATACCACTCAAAAAGCTACGTGGACTAAGGTATTCCACAAAATTAACACCATCGCCAACTCATATTTTAATGGTGTTCAATTGAATGATCACCCGTTGGAATTGATAACATCGTAGAATGTAGCCATTATCGTTTTGGTGTTTGAATAATGTAATTTATGGAATCATATGAGAGTGTTACAAAGTCTAAGAGGAGTAATTCATAATTATATTGCAATCCACAAAGGCAATTACACGGTGCAATAATATAAATATGGTAACCATTCACATGGTTAACAGTTTAGGATTATGTATTGTAATTTATATGATGGTTGTTGGTAGAGGACAATGCTCTAGTCTATAATGGATACCCTAACAAGTAGCATTAGAGTGAACATTAATATATGTACTTAGAAGTTCACATTTGAAGTACATGGGAGAAACAAATGATTACAAATGTATCTACTGCAACCCCATGGAGTTCACATATCATATGAAGCCATTTAAACATTCAGTTTGATGTTTGATGATGCCTAAACCCTAAACCCTAAACCCTAAACAACACAAACCATAAATGGATGGCACATAGGTCAAATGACATGGGCCTTGGTGCTTGTAGTTTCCAATACAAATGTATATTGTCATCACAACATCCTAATTCACAAACGTGAAAGATGGATGTGTGGTTTTTCACGAATGAACGCACTAAAGGAAATAAATGATATTGTGCTCACAAGTAGGTGATACAATATTAACCTATAACCTTGTCACCTGGTAAGAAGAGCATAAGAACTAGATTATAATGGATAGGATGTTGTTCATGTTAACATGTTATTTGGAATAGTGAAAGATTATATATTAATTTAAGGTAGATTTCATGTTGTGAATGATATGAGGACATACCTTTTGAACTTTGCATGTTTTGCTCACACACATTGGTAGAGTTCAAGGGACTTCACGATAGGTTCAAACATCCTTGAAAGATTGAACGTGCCAAATGTCATTTGTGGTTTATGGTTCCATTAATGACTTCCACATAGGTACTAGGTTATTGTCACACTTGGAGCCTTGAGGATGAAGCAATATTGGGTGCACACATTACAACACAACATATGTTCTTTTAATTAGCGCAAATTGAAAGTTGGCCAAATTATTCAAGTTTGTCATGGCATTAATTATTTGTTTTCAAAATATAAGTCCTCATGTGAGAGTCTAAATAATTGCATTAACTATTATATTTAGTGACTTTTAGTATATGAAGTTTTATAATACAGGCACATCTTTTGTCAATATATTGTTTGAAATATACCATAATGTTTGACTACAAGTAGAGTAAAACCCCTTAATAGATATAATCTTACATATTGTCATAGGGTTATTGGTATTTAGTGTATGCGTTCCATGGAGGGATCACACCCCCTTACATTTCATAACCACGTGCGATAAAAGTTTGCTACCCTATATTACATGCCATAGATAATTTTTAAAATTATGATATTTTTTCTACATACACATAACCATTGATAATATCTTTTGTATATTTTTTTGAAATTTTTAGTCATCTTCATTTTTTGTAGTAATTTGTTTAGTTCAATGTTGCGTCATTCTAGTTAGAAACGGTATGTTTTATAAAAAAACAAATCATCAAATTTGGTTACCAATTTTTACTATGTAATAGATACTATGTATATCTACTCATGAAAAAAAAATCATAAACTTTTGAACCATTTTGGTGATGCTTTATGTAAAAAGTAGATTTTGTTTTATCGCACGTGGTGTTCAACTTGACAATGAAGTGCACCCCCCGTGATGCGTTCATATGTAGTGTATCAAAATCTTTATATCCTTTTTAGTTATATGATAGTTAGTGTTTGATACACTTAAAACGAACGCATACACTTCCTATTACTAACCCTATGAGAGTAAGTAACATTAAATGTAAACTCAAACACTAAATATCCACTATGGTGATATATTGAAGTTACATATAGGGATTTAGTATTAGTAAGGATGTGAGAAAAAAATACAACAATGATAAAAGGAGAAAGGAGATGGCAATAGGGAAGGTGGTGGTGTATTCATGTATAAAACTAATTATGAAAGAGTTGAAGAATAGTGTTGACCAAGTTAGGGTGGTAACAACTTTAAATATATGTTGAATTATTCATTTGATGGTTGGGGCAACGAAGAGCCAAGCTAAATATACATTGTCTATTATTGACAAGAAGCGGGAAATTGAGTCAGAAGGTTTGAATTAACGTCCAAAGGAGACCAGGCGGGAAAGGCATCCAAAGAGGATGCCCAAAGCGGAGGCGGGTAGTATAAAGGGCCCAACCCCCCCCCCCCAAATGCTGGTTTTTTTTTTCATGTCCCAATCCTGAGATTGTTGCAAGCTCTCTAAGTTGGAGCTGTAATACACGGTTTGTGTACGCTTCCATTCATGAGCAGCTAATTACAACAAGCATCTATGAGTTCAGTTGTCCCAAATAGGTTATATATAGATTAATAGAGAATCACCCGAATAAATAGGCGGATTTTGCGGAATTGTTTGGGTCGGTCGACCCAAACCCAGCCGTATAGTGTGGGTGCTCTCTGTTGTGAGCCTGAACCCATCCTGCCTCAAGGTTTGGGTCGATCGACCCAAACCCAGCCCTATAGTGTGGGTGCTCACTGTTGTGAGCCTGAACCCATCCTGCCAAAAGGTTTGGGTCGCTCGACCCAAACCCAGCCCCCTAAGTGTGGGTGCTCTCTGTAGTGACCCTAAACCCATCCTGCCAAAAGGTTTGGGTCGCTCGACCCAAACCCAGCCCCCTAAGTGTGGGTGCTCCCTGTAGTGACCCTAAACCCATCCTGCCAAAAGGTTTGGGTCGCTCGACCCAAACCCAGCCCCCTAAGTGTGGGTGCTCCCTGTAGTGACCCTAAACCCATCCTGCCAAAAGGTTTGGGTCGCTCGACCCAAACCCAGCCCCTAAGCGTAGGTGCTCCCTGTTTTGAGCCTGAACCCATCATGCCAAAAGGTTTGGGTCGCCCGACCCAAACCCAACCCCCTAAGTGTGGGTGCTCCCTGTAGTGACCCTAAACCCATCCTGCCAAAAGGTTTGGGTCGCTCGACCCAAACCCAGCCCCTAAGTGTAGGTGCTCACTGTTGTGAGCCTGAACCCATCCTGCCAAAAGGTTTGGGTCGCCCGACCCAAACCCAGCCCCTAAGTGTGGGTGCTCCCTGTAGTGAGCCTGAACACATCCTGCCAAAAGGTTTGGGTCGCTCGACCCAAACCCAACCCCTAAGTGTGGATGCTCTCTGTAGTGAGCCTGAACCCATCCTGCCAAAAGGTTTGGGTCTCTCGACCCAAACCCAACGCCTAAGTGTGGGTGCTCTCTGTATTGAGCCTGAACCCATCCTGCCAAAAGGTTTGGGTCGCTCGACCCAAACCCAGCCCCTAAGTGTGGATGGGATCTGGATGACAGTGTGTCCACTAGCCACCCCAGACCTTTACAAACCCAATGGCATAGCAGTCATATGAACTTGTATGAGCACTGAGTATTTGCAATTTTGTTTATATAAGATGGTTTTTGTGTTCTTTGATTTGAACCTACAATTTTTGTGGTTTTTTGACAATGTTCAATGTTCATGTGTGTAGGCAGAATGGATAGGTTTAGTGAAATAGGGGATTGGTCATCTGATGACATGGCCACTTGGCCATCTGCATCTGATGATGAGCTAGACATTGTCGGGGAGGCTACTATGGTTGACAGTGCGGATGAAGATCATTTGGATTTACCTTCGTCTTCCGTACCGCAGTGTCCCATTGTTGAATGTACGGGACTTTCAAGGGCTTCGTGGGTGAATTTGGAGGTGATACTTCTTAATGATAGTGGAGTTGTTGTGGCAGAGGGGATTTGTCGTAACACCCATCCGCAAGATTGCATTGATGAAAACCCGCTTGGCACCGATGACGTTGGGGTTGTCATATTGGAGTCGGTCGTTCATTCCGAGGTAGATCCCACTCATAGGTTCTCCCTCCGCAGATGGCCATTGAGGAATGTCACAATTGATGGAGTTAGCTTGCGTGAACATGAGCAATGACACATGCAAATCGAAAAGGAGCTGAAATCAAACATGCGGCCGCGCAAGGGTCAAAGAAAGTACGATACATTGGCACGTCCTGCTCCGTCTGCAACTGCTTGTAAACGTCAAAGGTTGCTCGGGGAGGAATCGATTAGAGAAGTTGCCACAAAGGATTGTTGTGTGCATCGTTGTTGCCAATTGTTTCCAAGGGATAAATTGAAGGCCATCCGCGAAGAAATGTGGCTTGGAGATTTTCGTCTAAGATCCACAAGAAAACTTGATGTCCATAGGGCGATACATGTGAATGGGACGGGTCGCAAGGTCATCACCATTGAAAGCATAGACGTGTGTTGTAAGGCATGGTACACCATTCACGGTGTGTCGAAAGCGGACTTTTATAGACAAGCCGCTTATGCCAAGGAAGGCCGCCGGTCCCGTCACCATGGTAACGTGGGTTTAAAGAAGCCTAGGGAAGCAACAAGGCAAGCAACGGCCACTCTAGCAACCATCATTGTCCCCCTTGCCGATGCAATGCCGCACAAAACACGCACACTCACAACCGGTGAAAAGGTTGTGGAGAAAATTCTTCCCACATGCACAAAATGGAAAGACATATTGTTGGACGTGAATGCAGTTGGCGAGAAGATTGGGTTGGAGCCAATTTCATTGTCAAAATTGAGTGCAATCAAGAAAGAAAACTTTAGCGAATATATAACAAAAAGACGAGGGGATAAATTTGCCAGGTGCTCTAATTGCGAGAAGTTTAAGCGCCTCCGGTATGCACACACGATGGGTACCGAATCATATGCAGCACATCAATTGAACTATTTCAAGCACGTAAACATGCAAGAGGCACACCGTAATGATTACTACACAAATAGAGCTTTGTCCATCTCCAGGCCCTTGGAGGTTCTTACGGTCATCCATGACAAAATGGACCATGCCAAAACAACCTTCCCATGTTTTGCAAATCGAATCAAGGCCACGGATGGGTTTTTTAAGTTGCCTGTATCGGTTACAGGTGAACTTCGAAAAAATGTCATGACATACCCTAAATGTTGTGGTGTTTTATTCCGTGATGTAATTGAGAACATGGATTCACTCAAAATGGTTTAGTTATATCTAATCACGTTGGGTTGGCATTGCAGGAATGATTGCACATGGACACGGTGATGTCAAGTTTGCTCATTATGCTCTTGATTTGTATCCAGCGGATTCAAACCACATGATAGGGTCATTTGCAAGGCTTTTACGTGATTTAGAGAATCCGCCAGCCTATTCTTCAGGATTGTTATTTGAAAACACAGGTTCAACACCTCTATATGAAGCGGTGTTGGATAGAAAAGATGTATGCTTCCATTCGTTGCCAGAGCCACCCAGTGAACCCGTGATTGCCAAAAAGTTGCCTCCCACTTTGCGTGTCCAATTGGACAATTGTGCCAAGGACAATAAAAGTAGATATGTATTTGCATATTGGTCGTTGTTGGTTGCGAAAGGCATTTTCAAGGAGGTTTTTGTGTCCTTCCTATTGATAGGCCACACGCACGATGATATTGATGCATCTTTTGGGTGGTGGAGCATGAAGTTGCGGGAGGAGGATTTTCCTACAATCCCGTTATTGATGAAGTCGTACATGGATTTGGAGAACGTTCCTGTCATCCCCCATATGATTGAGGAGGTGCCAGACTTCAAGGCATTTATAGAACCTTATATTCGAAGTGGAGCTCACCGATTGATCGGGCACACGAAGGCACAACAATTCCGCTTCTATATGCGTGACGATGGTGTCCCGGCCAAAGTATCAAAGTCCGCACAACCACTACATCCAATTATGCCTACGGAGGTATTCCAAAGATGGGGGTTAGACTTTATAGGACCAATCAATCCTCCCGCCAAAGGTACTAAAAACAGATACATCATCACCGCTACGGACTACACTACCAAATGGGTAGAAGCAAGAGCACTTAAGGATAATACCGCGACGTCTACCGCGAAATTCATATTTGAGGAGATCATCACCAAATTTGGATGTCCGATTGAACTAGTTAGTGACCAAGGGAGTCACTTTCTAAACGAGACAATCCAAATTTTAACCAAGATATTCATGGTCTTACATCGTAAATTGACAACTTACTATCCTCAAGCTAATGGCCAAGCCGAAAGCACGAACAAAGTCATTAAAACGACACTTACCAAAATGGTAAACGCCAATCGCACGGATTGGGACACTAAACTATATGCGGCATTATGGGCGTATAGAACGGCATACAAAGTCACCACCAAGCATACACCATTTTTATTGGTATTTGGAACGGAAGCATTACTTCCATTAACATTTATTTACAACGAGGAGAATCTCCAAAAGAATCAAGAATGGCATCCCGTTTTTAAACGGAGAATGGAACAATTAAAAACATTAGATTTAACTCGTATCGAAGCAGAGGAGAATATCGAACATACCCAAACCATGAGGATGAGAACAAAGCGCTCAAGAATAGTTGGAGTATCAATGGAACTTTGAGAGGAGTTGTTATGAGTAGTAACGCCAATTTAACTTGAACGTCGGAATTATAATTAACTCTCAAAAGTGGAACTTATCATTGAACTCCTCAAAAGAGAATTATAAATATACATGTGATTGTATGTTTGAAGAATTATATGCATGTTATGGACGATTAAAGTGAAACTTCTTAACGATTACAAACTCCTTCAAAAGATGATGAACTTATTATCATAAACAACATAATTGACTTACAAGTATTATGCATATTATATTATATAACATATGTTTGAGTATCGAACTTATTTTATGATTAACAAGAATGATGAAGACATTAATTTACATCAAAGTTTGAATCTATATGAATAAAATAATATTGATATGAAATAATCTACTTACTATAATTGTTATTGGAACTTCTTTCTTTAAGTTTCTTTGTGAGTTGTTGGATGTCATTACAATTTGAAGGATTAACTATTCAAGAGAAGATCTATCTCTCTCTTGAGCGAAACTCAAGAGAGATAGGTTTACTTCTCGTCATCAAGAAACACTTTGTAGTAAAAGTGTTTTTTCTCTTAAGATACTTTGTGAGTTGTTGGATGTCATTACAAGTGAAGGATCAACTATCAAAAAGTAGAGTTCTATCTCTTGAGTAAATTCAAGAGAGTTATAATTACTATCGTCATCAAGAAACACTTTGAAGTTAAACGTGACATTGCAAAACAATCAATGATGTGTTCATGAAATTATAACTACTATATGTATACATGTCAAGTTACAATATTATAAGTAATAACACTTGAGCTTAAAAAAGAAGACTCAAGAATATTAGATCTTCTTCATCATTATAAGTTTACTATCATTTGTGTGATTGATGTTTATGAACTACGAACCTTAAG
The DNA here is from genome assembly GCA_950295325.1 of Polytrichum commune. NCBI lineage: Eukaryota > Viridiplantae > Streptophyta > Polytrichopsida > Polytrichales > Polytrichaceae > Polytrichum > Polytrichum commune. Next base: position 68,872,356 of record OX485803.1, read on the forward strand.
GATTCATATAACTTATTGAAAACTATATTATTATCGAGGATATTGTTACACCTCTTGAAGCTTTCTTTAAATCTAATGGTTCTTATTATCAATGATGCCTTACATTGAAAATAAGAATTAAGATAATGAGATTGTGTTCACTCCAATAATTATATTCATATTATAAGGAGAAGAGAGGGATTATTAATTCGAGACCGAACATATTAATGAGGCACGGTAGTTCTCAAGTGAATATAAATTTACATGATGTGCATCGTGAGTCTTCTTAGCTAATTTGCAAAGGAACGACCCACGGCGTCCATCATTTTCCGCACTGCCACTAACAAAATCAGAAGTGAAGCGGCCGAACAGATCCAAACAATTTTTACAAATATTAACACAATTTGGGTACCATGTTTGCTAATAATAGCACGGTTCCAAGATGACACCGAGTCCAAAGACGCTGGCGACACTTGCGCACGATCCGGCATGTGTGCTGCATTGTGCACAGTGTCAGTGTATTGTGCATTTTTGTGTGTAAATGGACCTTGTTTCCTTGTAGTGTCAACATAGGCCGATGATCTCTCTCATCAGCCAACCATATGGATAAAGAATCAGGAGAAAACATGGCTTGCAATGATGTGAGGCCAAACCACCCACCCTTAAGCGTCCTAGTCCGGGTGAGGGAATGGGTATCACATTCATGTTTCCATACTCCATTTTACCAGATTCGTGAGACTCCATTACAATTCCCATCAATCATTGCACACCAATCCATTCCACGATAATATTACAAGCGTTAATAAACGCTCTTCTCTATCATCACAATCATAACGTCCTCCTAGCTTGCTAATGAACTAATTATCTAAACTAATATGAAGTAATAACCTAATAAATTCACTATTCCCAAGCCTAAGGTAGCACCATGGTCCCCCCACTTTATATCACCTTGGCCCCCTTTAATCCTCTACCTAACTCCCTCAAGGATTTGCACTGAGCCTCGAAGCCGCCATACAAACTCAACCTTATAGGACCTTGGAACTACAAATGTAAGCCTCGAGTGTATCAGTTAGCCCCCTGGACTGCACCTGTATGAGCTTTGGCTGTATCAGTTAGGCCTCCTGGACTGCACCTATATGAGCTTCGACTGTATCAGTTAGGCCCCCTAGATTGCAAATGTATGAGCTTCGGCTGTATCAGTTAGGCCCCCTGGACTGCACATGTATGAGCTTCGGTTGTATCAGTTAGGCCCCCTGGACTGCAAATGTATGAGCTTCGAAGGTGATCAGTTAGGCCCCCTGGACTGCACCTGTAAAAGCTTCGGCTGTATCAGTTAGGCCCCCTGGACTGCACCTGTATGAGCTTCGAAGGTGATCAGTTAGCCCCCCTGGACTGCAAATGTGGGCCTCGGCCGTAAGTAGTACAACTCCGACTGCAACCCAGCCTAAACCTCTCCAACTATCTACCTAATCCTACCAAACCCACTACCTAATTACTCTAAACAAGCCCACTAGTTCTACTAACCCTTACCTAATTCCCACATTCTTTTTTAGCTCTAAGAGCTCCCAAAGTCCTAGAGAGAGAGAGAGAGAGAGAGAGAGAGAGAGAGGAGGAGGAGGAGGAGGAGAGGGCACCCAAGACCACAAGCCCCTTAACCTTCTCCTATTTAGTAGGACCTTATCCTATCCACTAAACCTTCACCCTTTAAACCAACAAGAGCATGTTCTAATTCAAACATTTAAATCCAAGGACCTTCCTCTTGCTTCATCAACCACTACTCACTTAATCACAACACTCCCTAATATCACTAAGCTTCTACTTAACCACACAAAATAGGCTTAAAGCCTAAAACATAAACCACACCAAGCCTCACTATTTTTATACTTTTGATTGTTTCAATAACACTCCAATTGCAATTCTAATTAAATTCTAAACATAAAACCAATATGAGCACTCATTTTGGGCTCATAAATGAGTTGAAACAGATTACAAGGGGTACTGATGGGGCCCTAAACTTTGGTGATGCTCTTCTCTGTCCAGTCTTTAATTTACGTTCTGTGTAGATAGGACACACAAACCTGCTAAAATTCTAGTTATTGGGACAGAGCCCAGTGTGGAAAGTAAGGAAGGATTGCCCCTTCCAGATCCAAAATACCTTATTGCAAGTCCACTTCTTGTGACAAAAGTGCAACAGCACATCGAAGGGCCGCTTTACACCTAGAGGCCGGGCCAATTCGTTGTGTAAGAGGCTTGAAATCCTCACTTGTGATTGACCAAAAGGCTGAAATCGGTCCCGACCCTTATACACTTAGGGGCCGGGTTGATTTGGTGGTATGAATCTTTTTAATCAAAAAGATGCATGTTCCGACACGGTCCGAGCTCGTTGAATTGGGTGCACCCAAAATGAAGGGCCAATATCACATTCCAATTTTCTTTAAAGTTCAATAAAATATGATTTTTTGGCGAACTATATCCAGTGGATTATGTGGAAATATGAAAGGCTCTATGCTAGATTGTGCTAGATCCGTTGGATTATGCTAGATTTATTGATACGGCCTAGCTTCTTGGCCCTAAGGGCTTTACATATGGGAAAATTGGCCCCCATTATAATCTTATTATAATGTGTAGTTGAGGCCGGCCTCCAACCCAAAAGGGACTGAAATTTCATGCAATCGGCCTCAAGGGGAATTGGCCCGGCCTCCAACCCAAAAGGGACTGAAATTTCATGCAATCGGCCTCAAGGGGAATTGGCCCGGCCTCTACATGTAAAGCGGCCCTAAGTTACGAAGGTGGGGATCAATGCTAGAATGAAACTCTGCAACCTACACATCAATGTGTCTGGCATTTTCAACATAACTTTGCCAAATGGCAGCTTTGCGAGCCTTGCCTTGCTTTGCCTTTGATGAACCTCACCTTGCAGATTGGAATGTAGCGAGACTACACTGGAATAACGGCAATCTGTAACTGTAGATTAGGCTCCTGCAACATGAAGGATAGGGTCCACTATGAAATCCATTAGGGGCCACTTTACACCTAGAGGCCGGGCCAATTCGTTGTGTAAGAGGTTTGAAATTCTCACTTGTGATTGGTCAAAAGGCTAATACAGGTCCCAACCCCTTTACACCTAGAGGCATGGTCAATTTGTTGTGTAAAAGGTTTGAAATCCTCACTTGTTGTGGTACTTTTGGGCCACCCCCTTTCGAGGGAGCCTAAAAGTATCACACAAGCCCTTCGGTGAAGGTGGCCTGCATTTGCAGGCGCCCAAGCCGAACCCGGATGATAGGTGTATAACGTGAGTAGTTAGATTTTTAAGGGAGATTAAATATGCGTCGTAGTACCTCCGGAGGTTAGGCCTTAGTTTTTTACTAGTGTGGCTTTAAACTCCACTAACCAATTTCATATCTAGTTCTAACCTTAACCTACAACCTATTCTACGCGCAGACGCACCAGCCTTGAAACCAAGGCAATCATAATTTGTGAATTGGGATGGTTCTGATACACCCAACCGGGTGTGACTCATACCACCCTAACTCAACGAACGGAATAACGACAATTTGATGGACCATTCAATTCTTCCTATTTCTTTATTTAGTTCTATTTAGTTTTCTAAGCGGGGGAACTTGGCCTAAGTCCCACCCTTCACACAAATTCCTTCTTAATTACTTACTTTTGTTTGCACGTCCTAACTTACTACATTAACATATTAGGCATCACCCCTTACCTCGGGTCTCTTGCCAACAAGGGTTTACGATTTATTTGGTATGTTTTGATTGTTAAATGTGTTTACACTGGATAGTCCACGAAATGCAACTCAATGGGACCAGGGTGACGGGCGACCTGTAGGTTCAACCTGTTGCGCAATCTTCATAAATTGGGGCCATTACTCCCAATCTATGGGGCCAACAACATAATAGTGGATTCGCGGGTCATTAACCCCACCTTTCCACCAACAACATTCAGAGTGGTCGTGTCGGTGATTAATCCGACTTACCACACACGAAACTTGCTAATAAATGAAGCTACTACCACAAAACATACCAAGGGCCCCGAAAACAATGGAATTGGATACTCCCTTGGCGGTCAAGTGGTCAAGCCACTTGACCTTACGAGATAGGTGAGTGGGTTTAGAGATGCGTACCTTAGCCGTGCTCCCTCCAATCCTAAATGGAAGGCTTAAGGTTAGTTAATTTACCTCAATTTTCCTCGGTTGATTTGGGCTTAATGTAGGCCGAGCCGCTACCTCCTTCCTTGCTCCACTTTCCGAGCGTCGACCTTGCCTCCTTCTTTGTAACTAGTTTGGTAGTAAGCGTACCTTAGTTAACAATTAAAATATAAAGTGTTATTCTGCCCTGTAATTTAATCCTAAGCATAATATTTATACTTAGTGCACCAAATTATCTTTCCAATGATCTAAAAATCACTCTAATCGGATAAGAAATGCAAAAGTTATGAGGGTTGGAAGTGTGAGGTCGATTCAACCGACCCTTCCAACCCACCTATCTACCTTCTAACTTCAAAAATTCATAGCACATTCCTTACTACTTGGATCTAGGCTTTCCTTATACCATTGGAAAGCTATGAACAAGCTCTAACTAGAAAAATTATGACATCAGCAGGTTAAGCTAATAGAAATTCAGCGGACTCCTTGTAACACAGCAGTCAATCAAGAAGGCTTAAACTATGTATCTCGCCTTCAACAATTCATATCTAATTCAAATCTTAGTCAAATCAAACGTTCTATATGACCCTGGAGAGATATTAAAAAGATGTATTTGATAAAATATGTGATTAGAAAGGTAAGCCGAAGTGAACCCAGCAGGTCCTCTGTAATGCAGCAGTCAACCAAAAGTTCTCAAACTATGTGTCCCATCTTGCACAATTCATATCTAATTCAAACCATGCTCAAATCAAATGTTCTAAGCCATTTTGGAAAGCTACACAAAAGTTCTACTTGGGAAAAATATAATTTCTTGGAATTAAAATTCCTATTGGGCTCGCAGGTCTGATCCAGCAGCCGCTACCCACAAGACCACCCAGTTTTTCTACTCCATCTTTGAAAATCCATAACTAATTGTCATCTCAACCAAATCACAAATGGGAAACGGCTATGGATAGCTATATGAAATCTCTCTAAGAGAAAAATGATAAGTATCTTGTTCTAGCTTTTGAACTAAGCCTTCAGGGCATTGGCAGATGAGGTCTATAATGCCTCTACTCAAAACTCTACCATCCAACCTACCTCTACAAAAGAAGGAATAATTTTGTTGGTGTGTTAATAAACACACAACCTAACTAGGAGAGAGAGAGTAGAGGAGGTTCTCAAGCCTTTCTTTTAGACCATTGAGAATACATGCTAAAGGATTTTTTCCTAACTACATTGAAGCAGGGCTTCGCCCAAAAACTAGAGAAAGAGAGAGAGCTACAAGGTGGAAGGAGGGGTTTTTAAACCCTCTCACAAAAGGGTTGGACCCCTCCTCCACCGGATCCATTTTTCAAACCCTTTCCCGAAATTTTGGCTCGGGGGTTTTCCCGGTTGAGGTTGCCACCCTCTTGCCGAGGTGGCTCCGACAAAAAACCTTTAGAAATCTTTCTAATTTTTCCGCCATCGAGTTGGCAAGGGGGCAAGTGGGCAAGTAGCCCCCTTGCTCTCTTTCTTTTTTGTCTTCAAAATTCTTCACGCCGATTTTATCTTCTTACGTAAAACACCTCCAATAGTCTTGTGTGCCTCACACTAACTAATAAACTAACACTTGCTTAGCTAGCATTTACTAACATTTGCTTAATAGCTAGCATCTACTAATATTTGCTTAATAGCTAGCATCTACTAATATTTGCTTAATAGCTAGCATCTACTAATATTTGCTTAGCTAGTTGTTTTTACTAGCTAGCATATTTTTTCTACTTTGCTATCTTCTAGCACTACTTAGTTTCATTTTGACCTTCCTTCTTCTAGGCTAAATGCTAAATGAACTAATTTTTCCCTAAATTCCCTATCAATTCTAACTTTTAATGCTAACATTCTAACTAAAAGTGATCCCGCAGAGTGGTGGACCACTCAAAGGGTTCACACTTGTGATTGGTCAAAAGGCTAAAATCGGCCCCAACCCCTTTACACCTAGAGGCCGCGCCAATTCGTTGCGTAAGAGGTTTGAAATCCTTACTTGTGATAGGTCAAAAGGCTCAAATTGGCCCCAACCCCTTTACACCTAGAGGCAGGGCCAATTCGTTGTGTAAGAGGTTTGAAATCCTCACTTGTGATTGGTCAAAAGGCTAAAATCGGCCCCAACCCCTTTACAAACGTTTAAAAACGGGATGCCATTCTTGATTCTTTTGGAGATTCTCCTCGTTGTAAATAAATGTTAATGGAAGTAATGCTTCCGTTCCAAATACCAATGAAAATGGTGTATGCTTGGTGGTGACTTTGTATGCCGTTCTATACGCCCATAATGCCGCATATAGTTTAGTGTCCCAATCCGTGCGATTGGCGTTTACCATTTTGGTAAGTGTCATTTTAATGACTTTGTTCGTGCTTTCGGCTTGGCCATTAGCTTGAGGATAGTAAGTTGTCAATTTATGATGTAAGACCATGAATATCTTGGTTAAAATTTGGATTGTCTCGTTTAGAAAGTGACTCCCTTGGTCACTAACTAGTTCAATCGGACATCCAAATTTGGTGATGATCTCCTCAAATATGAATTTCGCGGTAGACGTCGCGGTATTATCCTTAAGTGCTCTTGCTTCTACCCATTTGGTAGTGTAGTCCATAGCGGTGATGATGTATCTGTTTTTAGTACCTTTGGCGGGAGGATCGATTGGTCCTATAAAGTCTAACCCCCATCTTTGGAATACCTCCGTAGGCATAATTGGATGTAGTGGTTGTGCGGACTTTGATACTTTGGCCTTTCTCTTCCACCCTCCCATCCTAAGAGAGTTCTAGGCTTCACGAGGTCAGATGTGGGCATGGCTGATCTTGTCATTGCTGACATCCCTGAGAACTTGCCCGTGCCCAATGTCTCCGATCCTGCATATAGTGTACCTTCCTGGAATGCATTAGATCCCGATTTTATTGGTGAACTCTTCGATTTCGCGGACGAGATCCTGCATGACGATGGAGCTCTCCTCCTCTTTCATCCAGATGACAATGGTGACTTCAGGGAGAGCATTCATGACCACTTCGCTGCTTTTGGGTTCACCATCTTCAAGGAGTGGCTGGGAGTCAACCGTCTTCGCCTACAGTCAGCTAAGCATGTGGACAAGACCACCAACCTCTTCCAAGTTGTACTGCTTGTTCGTGCCACGAAAACAATCAGATCCGACCTTGATAAGCGGCCCCGGCACTCGTCATTTCGCCTTCGCGATGCCAATGAGCTCAAGGCTATTGGCATTGAGCTCGACATGGATGATGCCATTATGAATTATACCACAACTCCTCTCATGGATGGCTCCAAAGCTTGGTGTGGTCCCCGGGAGAAAGATATTTTTTTCATGTCCTCCTTGATCATGGCCACTACGGACATTGGACAGGTCGTGGTGGACGTTAATGCAGGCGTTGGTATGTCCTACTTCACTTGCCATCATATCCTAGTTTTCACTTTCTACGTTTGCTTTTACTTATCTTTGCTAACCTTTCCTTCGCAACAGGGACTTCTGTCCATGCATGCAGGCAGCTTGGGCGCCATATCGTTGCTCTCGAGGAGGACGAGGACACCTTCAACCGTGTCCTTGAGCCACTTAAGAGTGTTAAGCCTCCGGTGAAGGCTCCATCCATTGTTGTTGCTGCCACGCAGTCTTCACAAGGCACGCAGAAGAGGCCGCCGGCCTTGAAGCGATCGAGGCCACAACCCTCGCAGTAAGTGAGTATGATAACCATCTTCGCTTCATTTCCTTGTCCGCTCAGCTTTTACACTTTCCATCCTCTTTCTTACAATTTTCATGCTTGTTTTCAGACTTGGCCTTGGAGCGGATGTGTTTGGTACTCCCACCATGGGATTCACTTTGCCAATCTATGCCCATGATATGGCGATGGTCCTAGCGGTACAACCTTCTCCTACCAAAGCTAGTACCCCGTCTCCACGTTATGACCCCCGTGCCATAGACTTATTCGAGCTTTTTGCAGAGGTGGATAATGAGTGTCATAGCTTAGATTCCACTTCAGATGATGGCGGCCATGAGGGGAGTATCTTTGGAAGTAGGGAATCTAGTAGTGACAACCTCATTGTTGATTGATTTTTGGTTTGATTGATTGGTATTTGGATTTATAAAGTGTGGTGTGGTTTTCAATATTCCAATTATCTCATTGAATGCATCTTTTCGTTGTTCTCAAATCACACTACACTTGGTGGTCGTCATACTCCAAAGAGAATTTAGTCCACCATCTTCTCAACCATAGTGAATTTTCCCACGGTCATAGGGCCTCATTGGTACATTTAAGAAACTTTTTGGTTCTAAAAATTGGGCACTTCATAAATATGGGCCTCATAATTCCAAAATTAAACTTGAAATATGTGCAAAATCCACGGTCATAAGGGTCCTAACTTTCGTTAAATGGAGTTTTAAATTTTGATTTTCTGCTCACGAGATCTGCTCACCGCTCACCGCTCACCGCTCACCGCTCACATCGTAGCATTCCTGTTGAATATGTGTGTATAATATGAATGTAATTCTACTAGGCTTGAGGGGTCGGCCCTTGACACCAGATTCTCGTCTTCTTGTTGTTTTTGAAAATGTGTGTATAATATGAATGTATTTCTACTAGGCTTGAGGGGTCGGCCCTTGACACCAGATTCTCCTCTTCTTGTTGTTTTTGAATATGTGTGTAAGCTATGAATGTAATTCTACTAGGCTTGAGGGGTCGGCCCTTGACACCAGATTCTCCTCTTCTTGTTGTTTTTGAAAATGTGTGTATAATATGAATGTATTTCTACTAGGCTTGAGGGCTTGGCCCTTGACACCAGATTCTCCTCTTATTCTTGTTTTTGAAAATGTGTGTATAATATGAATGTATTTCTACTAGGCTTGAGGGGTCGGCCCTTGACACCAGATTCTCCTCTTCTTGTTGTTTTGGAATATGTTGGTATAATATGAATGTATTTCTACTAGGCTTGAGGGGTCGGCCCTTGACACCAGATTCTCCTATTTTTGTTGTTTTCAAATATGTGTGTATATTATGAATGTAATTATACTAGGCTTGAGGGGTCGGCCCTTGACACCAGATTCTCCTCTTCTTGTTGTTTTTGAATATGTGTGTATAATATGAATGTAATTCTACTAGGCTTGAGGGTCGGCCCTTGACACCAGATTCTCCTCTTCTTGTTGTTTTTGAATATGTGTGTAAGCTACAAATGTATTTCTACTAGGCTTGAGGGGTCGGCCCTTGACACCAGATTCTCGTCTTCTTGTTGTTTTTGACAATGTGTGTATAATATGAATGTATTTCTACTAGGCTTGAGGGGTCGGCCCTTGACACCCGATTCTTCTCTTCTTGTTGTTTTTGAATATGTGTGTAAGCTATGAATGTATTTGTACTAGGCTTGAGGGGTCGGCCCTTGACACCCGATTCTCCTCTTCTTGTTGTTTTTGAATATGTGTGTAAGCTATGAATGTATTTGTACTAGGCTTGAGGGGTCGGCCCTTGACACCCGATTCTCCTCTTCTTGTTGTTTTTGAATAAGTGTGTAAGCTATAAATTTATTTGTACTAGGCTTGAGGGGTCGGCCCTTGACACCAGATTCTCCTATTCTTGTTGTTTTTGAATATGTGTTTATAATATGAATGTATTTGTACTAGGGTTGAGGGGTCGGCCCTTGACACCAGATTCTCCTCTTCTTGTTGTTTTTGAATATGTGTGTAAGCTATGAATGTATTTCTACTAGGCTTGAGGGGTCGGCCCTTGACACCAGATTCTCCTCTTCTTGTTGTTTTTGAATATGTTTGTAAGCTATGAATGTAATTCTAATAGGCTTGAGGGGTCGGCCCTTGACACCAGATTCTACTCTTCTTGTTGTTTTTGAATATGTGTGTAAGCTATGAATGTAATTCTAATAGGCTTGAGGGGTCGGCCCTTGACACCAAATTCTCCTCTTCTTGTTGTTTTTGAATATGTTTGTAAGCTATGAATGTAATTCTACTAGGCTTGAGGGGTCGGCCCTTGACACCAAATTCTACTCTTCTTGTTGTTTTTGAATATGTGTGTAAGCTATGAATGTAATTCTACTAGGCTTGAGGGGTCGGCCCTTGACACCAGATTCTCCTCTTGTTGTTTTTGAATATGTGTGTATAATATGAATGTATTTCTACTAGGCTTGAGGGGTCGGCCCTTGACACCAAATTCTCCTCTTCTTGTTGTTTTTGAATATGTGTGTAAGCTATGAATGTATTTCTACTAGGCTTGAGGGGTCGGCCCTTGACACCCGATTCTCCTCTTCTTGTTGTTTTTGAATATGTGTGTAAGCTATAAATTTATTTGTACTAGGCTTGAGGGGTCGGCCCTTGACACCAGATTCTCGTCTTCTTGTTGTTTTGAATATGTGTGTATACTATGAATGTATTTGTACTAGGCTTGAGGGGTCGGCCCTTGACACCAGATTCTCCTCTTCTTGTTGTTTTTGAATATGTGTGTAAGCTATGAATGTATTTGTACTAGGCTTGAGGGGTCGGCCCTTGACACCAAATTCTCCTCTTCTTGTTGTTTTTGAATATGTGTGTAAGCTATGAATGTATTTCTATTGGGCTTGAGGGGTCGGCCCTTGTGACCACATTTCGATTTTGTTTTGTGTTTGACAATGTGTGTAAAGGGGAAGATCGCGCTAATCCGACTTTATGGCGCCTCTTGCATTGTATTTGGACCAAGATGTACAATTGAGGGTCTTGGTCCCAAACTTGTTGGTGGGTGCCGCAAATGTGGATATGGGTGCAGAGACGTCATTGGACACCCAACTCCGTTTCTTGCTTATTCATAGTTTGAGGCTATCTTGTAAAGCATGGAAAATGATTGTGGATAAAAGTGCGGAGTACAATGCTCTTTGTTTGGCTCAATATGAATACGCGATGGGTCCCAATGCTGTCCCAAGGGTTTGTTTGCCACGCGAACATAACCTCGTCACTCAATTTCAACAAAATTTGATGTGGTTCTCACATAGCCGCCACGTTAGCACACGGATTTCGCGGAGGATTCTTATGTCCGACTTGGGGGATTTGTCATTGCGTTCATTGGCTAAGCTAAGGGATGAATTGGAGAGCTCATGGTGTGCGGTGGAGATGTATGGCATGATCTTTGAATCATTTTATCCATATTGGACATGCCCGGCAGATAGGGTGTAGATGGAAATAAAGTAGAATAATCTGTATATAGCTACTTGAACTGCATACACCTTTTTGTAAGTCTTGAGGTTGGCACCTAACTTCACCTACATTTTGACGGCCAATAAAATATTTTGTGTATGGTATTTTGTTTTCAATTGGTGACGTCAGCCCTAATTTAATATGAAACATTTGAAACCTAGACTATAGGATGTTTGAGAACAAATGCAATCTTCCACGCCTATAGGATCCGTTGGTTTCTCGAACAATTCTAAGTTATTGTGTCCACGGGAATGGGGTGCCTTTCCAACAAATTGAATTCAAACGCTATCTAATTCCACGGAAATAGGCACTGCTTCTCCTAAAATTACCCAACAAAATCTAAATTTTCCGCTTTCCAATCTCCGCTCTCTGCTCTACGCTCACACTACTAAGTTTCCCACATACTAAACATACCTTCTAGGATCCTTATCTTCAGCCCCTATATTAATTTTACAAAAAAATAATGGCCCACATTTTATGTCCATCTAACTTACTTATAATGGGATTGTCTACATTTAATGGCCCCTTCATAATTTGGAATTCCTTTATAATTTTTATTTCAAATGATTTTAATCCTCTCTATATTATACCGCATGTCGTTTTTAAAATGCACTAAGTGACCTACCCGTGGCGTGGCTATGGGGAGCGAGGGTGTCTTAGTTATTAGTTTTAGTAGGTGGACCGTAGATTAGTGGTAGTTAAGGCTAGTATGTATAATATTAATGTTGTTGTTGTTGTTGTTGTTATAATAAAAATGATATTATTATTACTAGTTTATCTCTGTGTTATTTATAATTTAGCAAGAGTTGAGGGAGTTATTTTATTAATTTGCATTTGCGGAGTATGATGTGTGTTACGTATGTGGTGACGATTTGGGAAAAGGTCTCCATTACTTTGCAATTTTTGACATTGGGTATGTTAAAGTTTTTGAGATTTCAACGGATTAGGTATGTGTGATGCATTTAATTCCTTCTATGATGATAATTGGTGGTAGCACATCACACCCTTATTGGGTTAGGAGGGGTTGAAGGGCAATGTATTTGTCTACTTTACATGATTTGGCGGCCATGGGGAATCTGTCATTAAAATATGTAAATTCCAGTATTTGTACTTTAAAGTTGGCGTTGGGTACGGAAGGAGGCTTGGTCGTGCGTGTTGTTTCCATAAAATAAAAGAATAGAAAAAATAACACCCGTAGACGGGTACCGGTGCGAATGTCAGCATGTTGGGCTCATGTTGATCGCGGCAGTCGAAGGTGCAACACAAGGTGTTATGCCTCCTAGCCGGTGAGCTCTTTAGGAATACTAATGTTTCCCATTTTATTGGGGAGGGGGATGGGTGTTTGTTTGTTTTAAAGTTTTCTTTTGTTCAAGACCAAGCATGTGAGGTATGTAATGTCGTTTTGGTGAATGTATTCCATGAGAGTTTTGATGGTTACTTTTGGGATTTTTGGATGAGGAAGTTTTTTAATACAATGTTCGTGTGTGGCCCCTCTTACTCCGGCTGTGATGGTAATTAGTGGGTTGGTTTGCCATCCATTGGATCGTATAGCATTAATGAGGGGATCGTATTTAGTGTGTTTGTGTGTGTCAGCCCTAAACCCCCACCCCTGAGCGTCGTAATCCGGGTGAGCGTCCAAGGCTCACATAGACTTAATCAACCTCACCTCATAATTGAATTTGGCCCCACTGCCTTGACAAGCTCAATGTCACACCCATGGTTTATTCCAAAAGAATTAAGGTTACAAGCATTTAGAAATGCTTTTCCTACTTGTGAACTTTGCTCAACCTCTTAAACCCTCAATCCTTCCACACATTGTACTTAAAACCACAAACCCAACCCAAAGCACTATCCTAAAAGTAACTCACCAACTATGAGTCCAACTGTGGCTCGGTCTTCCCTTCTGCCACTAACCCACTAAGCAATTCACCCTACCCCCTACCACTCAAAATCACAATCCCTCTAATCACACAGCCTCCTCCAACTGCTCGGAAACTCCAATGTCTTGCCTGATACTCATGTACCGTTCCCTTCAGGCTGTCGTTGCCCCGTTGCGGTGGCTGCTGCATTTGTGGTGATCCAGCATGTTACCACTGGTCCTCCCCCTCTCTGGTCGCAACCTTCAGCTTAGACAGCAGTGACCCAGTCCATACCTCCGAACTAAAAAACCCAACCCTCTCGGTGCAGCAGCTCCTGCTGCCTCTGCTCAACTCAGGTTGCTCTCGGCTAATCTGTCTCTCTGCCACCTCCCTGGCAGAAGGTGCAACTAGCATCGCGATCTCAAAACTTTCGGTTCATTTCAAAACACCCAGCTTGTAACCGCGCAGCATGCCCCTGTTCGGCATGATCACTTTCACTCATGCAATGCTCTTCAGCTCGAATTTTTCCGGATTGAGCTCACTCAACATTCAACTAGTCTATGGCCTCTCAGTGCGCCGCCGCCATGTTTTACCCCCGTTCCTTCTCTCACTTTTCTTTTCTCTTCTTCGTGGATTCAAATTGAGACCCTTGCCTCTTTGCCATCGCAGCTTGGATTATTCCGAATCCTTGCCTTTCACCGCAACTACCCACGTCCCAATCCAATGCCAGCTCACCTAGCATTCGGCCATTACTCGCACTTCTGCCCCCTTTCTTCACGCAAATAGATCTGGTCTTCGACAATGCTGAATTCTCAGAGTTCTCTGCCCATCTGTGGCTCCCTCCAACTCATGCCACAAAAAACTCGTCTTGCTCTACCCCATTCCCCCTTGTGTGCACCCTGTTGTTGCCTTCCTCGGCCGCAAACCTGTCTCGTCTCCCAAAACTCCTCTGTCCGAGAACGAGCGAGAGCAACAGGAGAGGGAGAACCACACAACAACCGCCTTTTGATCCCATAATCCGGAATTCGCTAGGGTGCGGCAGCCCTGGCCTTAAACGAACATTGCCTAGTCCTAATCAAGTCAATAACACCGAGCCTACAAGGCCCAAGCCGCTAAAACTAAGCCCATTGAACCACTCGCTAAGCCACCCTCAACTCCCTATTAACAATAAGCACTAATACACCAACCTAATGATTATTTCAAGTAACAACTAAGAACACTGCCAATTTTATCCTTTTGAATAAGTGAACAAAAAACCAAGTCCAAGTTTTGCGAATCTTTTGAGATTAAGAACCCATGTAGGCACCTTTTTGGGCTCACATGCGCAGCGCATACGAAAACAGAGGGGGGGGGGCCTACTTCGAGCGCCGCTTATGTGGAGCACGAGCACAAGGATGCTGCATCAAAGCAAGCGTGTGCAACACGACAACAATAACAGCACAGTGCAAACATATGCAAGCAGCACATGCGGACATTCCTGCAAGCGCAGAGCAGGTGGTAGAGGTATAGGGTTGTTGTTGTTGCAGACAACAAAGGTAGAGGTAGGAGGCAAATATTGGTAGAGTGGTGTAGCAAAGCAGGAGGGTTAGGAGAGGAAAGAAAAACATGAATGCACACTGTGAGGCCAAACCACCCACCCTTAAGCGTCCTAGTCCGGGTGAGGGAATGGATATCACATTCATGTTTCCACAACTCCATTTGACCAAACTAGTGAGAACCCATGACATTTCCCATCAATTAGTGCACACCAATCCATTCCACGATAATATTACAAGCGTTGACAAACGCTCTTCTCTATATCACAATCATAACCTCATGTTCTCCTATCTTGCTAATGAACTAATTATCTAAAGTCATATTAAGTAACAACCTAGTTAACTAACTCTTCCGAGTCTAATGTAGCACCACGGGATCCCCCCTTTATATCATTACAGTTCTCCCTTAGTCATCTACCCAAATCACTCAAGGCCTAGCATTAAAGTAAGCCTAGAGGCCTCAAAATTGTAAGCCCAACTGCCTCCACAACAGTAAGTTAGTAGCCTCCAAACTATAAACCCAGCAGCCTCGAACTGTAAGCCCAGCGGCCTCCACAACAGTGAGCTATTAGTCCCCATACGGTAAACCCAGCAGCCTTGATTGTAAGCCCAGCTGCCTCCACAACAGTAAGTTAGTAGCCTCCAAACTGTAAACCCAACAGCCTCGAACTGTAAGCCCAACGGCCTCCACAATAGTAAGCTATTAACCTCCAAACTGTAAACCCAACAGCCTTGAACTGTAAGCCCAGTAGCCTCGATTGTAAGCCCAACGACCTCCACAACAGTGAGCTATTAACCTCCAGACTGTAAACCCAGCAGCCTCCACAACAGTAAGCTATTAGTCTCCAAATTGTAAACCCAGCAGCCTCGACTGTAAGCCCAGCGGCCTTCACAACAGTAAGCTATTAGCCTCGAACTAATCCCCACTAATCCTCTACCTAATTCCACTAATTACCCAAAGCCCCCTATCTAATCTTCCTACGTAATTCCACTAATTTCCCTAATACCCCCTTACTAATTACACACTTTTTTCTAGCTCTAAGAGCTCAAAATCCTAGAGAGGGGGGGGGGAGAGAGAGAGAGAGGGAGAAGAGAGAATGAAGAGAGGAGAGGAGGAGGAGGAGAGGGCACCCAAGACCACAAGCCCCTTAGCATTCTCCTACTTAGTAGGACCTTATCCTATTCACTAAATCCTCACCCTCTAAACCAACAAGAGCATGTTCTAATTCAAACATTTAAATCCAAGGACCTTCCCCTTGCTTCATCAAATCTTACACACTTAACCACAACACTCCCTAATATCACTAAGCTTCTATTTAACCACACAAAATAGGCTTAAAGCCTAAAACATAAACCACACCAAGCCTCACTCTTTTTATACTTTTAATTGTTTCAATAACACTCCAAATGCAATTCTAAATAAATTCTAAACATAAAACCAATATGAGCACTCATTTTGGGCTCATACACACAAACATTGAAATGATATGCAATGAAATTGGAAACAACGAAAATTGTAAATTGCAACAACGGTGGGAGCAAACAATGTATGCTCCCTGTCCAACGAACAATTGTATACCCGAATTGCTCGATTTCCAGTGCGATCACACCTGCAGATTGGACCCCCGCATTGTAGCAGGACGGGAAATGTATACTTTGTGCACGTACTAGATACATGCCACCGTATACATGCTGCAGTACTCAAAAAGAATGAATACAGCCAAAATCTCAAGGCAGCTACACAAAGTACAGACTGTGCAATACGCAAAAGGAACGACGGAAATTAAAGAAACCAAAATCCAATGAAACGCATACCTTTATGTATATCTACGTATACGACTGTCTAATAGTAAATGCCTTGAGTGGGACGCCGTGCGTATTTTGGGGGCATGGGCCCATGAATGTGCAACTCCGAATTTAATTGAGCACCGGCTTAAATTGACCAGCAGGGACATGCCTTTGACAGGCGCAGTCATTGAATGCGCTCCTGCTGTGGAACAACCAGGCTCCAAAATTGTGCGCGCGCAATTTCCTACCTGTGTGGATGTATCCCACACAGAGGGCTGCCTCTGTCAGGCCCTCCTGTAGGAGAGGACCATTTCCCTTGTAGTGTGAGGTAATGGGCATGTAAACAATAGGTACAACTGTATGATTCTTCTCTTAGCCGACCATATGCATGGAGGTTTCAGGTTTGGCTGTGATCTGCTGGATTCCAGCACAAGTGCCATTAGAGAAGTTGCCATCAGGGCTGATTTTTCACAAAGTTTTTGCCTGTCCACGTCCAAAAACCTTGAATTGAAAGGCAAAAAAAATTGCAACCCGTCCCAAAATCGGTAATGTCTAAACCAACCCGTCCATGGAAAGGTTAAAGAAAAAACAACCCGTCCCAAAACCGGTTTGAAAATGAAAATACCCATCCCGCAAGAGGTATAAATAAGTCTCTTACACAATGTTGGTATTTTTAAGAGAAAAAAAAAACAAAAAGAACAAAAAACCGAAAGATGTCGACATGTGACTGGTTGCACTTGGAAACAATAGGATCTTGACAAATTATGCCTTCAATGTTTGTCAGTTATCTGTCTTTTGCTGTCAATTCTCATCTTTCTAGTACACCCCATTCTAAATTTTGTGGTTGATGAATTAATGTATGCAGGTGAATCAAGCACTTCAAGATTGATATATTGATTGGATATTAGTGGTTTGATTGCATTATGCTTATATTCACATGTCATATATGACATAATGTAACTGATATTTGTACCATTTATTTTTTTGGAAAAAATTATCAAAATAATTGTTATTTTTAGAGCCTGTCTAAAGTGAATTTGACACGTCCAAAAACCGGTTCATTTTCTAAGAACCTGTCCACTGGAAATGTTTCTTTAATGAACATGTCCCTAAACATGTTAGGGACCTTGTGAAAAATCACCACTGATTGCCATAGTGACATAAAATATCATTTGACACTTAAGACAATATATTAGTGTAGTATCTGGGGTGGCAACGATCCATAAGTCTCGCCGGAATGCATGAGTTATCAATGTCTCTAAAACTCAATTTTCATATTTGCTCCCAAAGAATTACATTTGAATTGCTTTCGTGTTACCATAATTGTTAATATTATAACTTTTGTGAATTTTCTTGGAAATTAAAGAATACATAGAACCAATGGGTTTTGATGGTGACCTTTGCGCTAGGGAAAAAAATATTGTGTCATAATCAGTCGTTAACATGATATTATTATGGAGCAAGTACCACTAGAAGAAGTCATCTCCAAACGAACATCAAAACTCAAAACTCAACACCAACAAACACCTCACCTTCTACACCTTCAATAAACCAAAATCTACAAAAATAAACGATGTGGGCTGCAACATTAGCACCCATTTGACCTCTTATACATTAAAAACCAAAACCCACAAAAAACATAGCACTCAGATTTGAAAATGTGCATCATTAATTCAACATTGGCACACATGTGACCCTTTGTATTTCTAGAAATTTAAAACTCACAAGAATAAAGTAGTTGGGCTTAAAAAAATATCCATAAAAAATTCAACATCACCACACACAATGTTATCTCGAGTGCGTAGAATTGTAAATAATGACAACATTCAACTTGTCAATGCTTGTCGTATCTACAACAACTTGAGCAAAAGTGAGACAATCCTTGTAACATTAATAGGTGGTAAGAAATCAATATTAATGTTGCTCATTTGTAAGGTTAGAAACTAATGATTCACCCTACCTGAACATGTGAAGGGAATGCGGTGCATGTTATAATTAAAAACACCTTTTGAGATTTGAAATTTACATCGAGGCTCATTGTATACTAATTATTTTTTTGGTTTTTTAGCACAAGTCGGATTTAAGTGAGAAAAATACTTTATAGGAACTTGAATTTCCTGGTTCAATAGGTGTGAAACGGGCTATGGACTGAGAAATCAGAAAGTAAAGATTGTAAGAACCATGGTATGATAGAAACATGTGTATAAAAAAAGGTATATAGTCTGATAGTTTTGAGGAAACACTCTCTCTCCTCTCTTTCACTAGAAGACTTGTTTTGTATGTTAACAGAACTTTGCCAGACTTTGAAAATTGAATTGATTACTACATTTTTGTTTGGGTCGGTGTGCCCTCACGTAGTTTGCTTAATTTGCAAGGCAATTGTCTAAATCCACATTAATTTTTGTGCCTCCAAGGTGAATGTACTTATGAGCCCAAAATGGTTGCTCATATTTATTTTATGCTTAGGATTTACTCAAAGTTGCATTTGACATCGTTATTGAAACAACAAAAAGTATTAAAAAGAGTGAGGCTTGGTGTGGAGTTCGGTTTTAGGCCTTAGGCTTATTTTGTGTGGTTAATTAGAAGCTTAGCGGCATTAGTGGGTTGGTTGAATTAAGTTAAGAGTGTGTGTGTTAAGAAAGGGGAAGGGCCTTGGGTTTAATTGTTTGAATTGAGGCCTTACCTTGTTGCTTTAGGGGTGGAGGGTTTAGTGGATAGGCTTGATCTATTTTTAGTTGGGTAAGGTTTAAGGGGTGTGTGGCTTTGGGTGTCCCTCTCCTTTCCCTCTCCTTTCACTCTCCTTCACTCTCTCTCTGTCTCTCCCCCTTACATTCTTTTCTTTTCTCCTCTCCTCTCTCCCTCTCGGATTCAGCTGCTAGGGAACTGGTTCGGCAGCAAGGAAGGAGCTTAGACCGGCTGCGAGGATTGATTCGGTAGCAAGGAAGGCAACTTAGACCAGCTGCTAGGGAACTGGTTCGGCAACAAGGAAGGAGCTTAGACCAGCTGCGAGGACTGATTCGGTAGCAAAGAAGGCAACTTAGACCAGCTGCTGGGGAACTGGTTCGGCAACAAGGAAGGAGCTTAGACCAGCTGCTAGGACTGATTCGGCAACAAAGGAGGCAACTTAGACCAGCTGCGAGGGACTGATTAGGCAGCAAGGTCGGGCAGCTTGGATTCAGCTGCTAGGGAATTTATTCGGCAGCAAGGGAGGCAACTTAGACCAGCTGCGAGGGACTGATTAGGCAGCAAGGTCGGGCAGCTTGGATTCAGCTGCTAGGGAATTTATTCGGCAGCAAGGGAGGCAGCTTAGACCAGCTGCGAGGATTGATTCGGCAACAAAGGAGGTAGTTTAGACCAGCTGCTAGGGAACTGATTCGGCAGCAAAGGAGGCAGCTTAGACCAGCTGCGAGGGACTGATTAGGCAACGAGGTTGGGCAGCTTAGACTCAGCTTACACTAGTGATTGGGGTTGGCCTAAGTGATTAGTTAATAAGTAAGTAGGCTAACCACGTCATGCTAGGTGGTGGTATTGAATATTCATTAGATGTAGGGGTTTTACGATGGGATGTAGTACGGGGGTGACATTAGAGAATAACGTTCTTCAACGCTTGTATCCTCGCCATGGAATAAATCGGTGTGCCAAAGTTGATAGAAGATGTGATGGATTTTTACGATGTTGGGAAGAGGGAGTTATTTGAACATTAATGTGATACCCATTCCCTCACCCGGACTAGGACGCATAAGGGTGGGTGGTTTGGCCTCACATAAATGGTGCGTCCGCTGGGAGTGAAGCGGGATTAGGGAAGACTTGGAGGCAACATCGTGGGAGATGGAAATGAACGCTTAGCTCATGGTAAGTGTCTTATTTAGAATTTTTGATTTTTGTTATCGACTAGTTTAGTTCATTTTCTTTATTTCCTTGGAATGAATTGCATATTTCCTTTAGGCATTTTGTTTTGAGGAGGGAGCGCGGCTAAGGTATGTCCTCAATCTTTTTGGGAATTTGCTAAAAACATAAAAAAATCTATGATCATTAGTTCACTAAGACCTTAGAGGGATAAGTAAATTTAGGAAGATTAGACTTTGACACTCACATCGGGGTGAGTCTCCAAGTCTTGGGGATTTGACATTTGATGCTCTAGATTAGATTGTTAGTTTAGAAAATTTATTATTACTGTCACATTGAGTCACGGTCGAGGGGAGTGCTAACTTGTAGGGGGATGCGAATTGCTTAAGGTACGACGACTTCTTCAAAGTGAATTGTTAATTGATTAAGGAATGATTTTAGTACTTGTTTTGTCGTTATCCGTTGTATAGGATAATTCCCTAGTCATAGTATGGTATTAGAGACGAGAGGGTGATGCCTCAGTCTTTGATGCGGTGCATGACGAAGGTCAGCCCCTCACTCTCGGTATTGTGGTGAGTGTCAATTTGAGGAAGAGTACGGAGATGATTCTCTGGCTTGACTAAGAATTGACATGAACATGCCTATCCCTTGTTTGGGATTTTTCACTTAAGTGGGCTTACAGGTTCTCTTTCTTCACCTCCTCAATTTTTAAGTTACACTAAGAAAATTGATAACATTTAAGAGTGAAGGTAGTAAGGAGTATGTTTGGTCAAGTGAGGGTTGATCGATTATTTGGGTAATACAAGGTAAGATTCGATCTCAAAAACCAAGCTTGATAGTAGGATTAGAGAAATCTACACGTAAGAGGAGATTATCTAGGATTAGTGAAGTTGTAGAAGAAGTTGATGTTAGATTAGAAAGTTGTTTGAATGTTGAGCCTAGTTTTAGTCCATTGCTAAAGACATTAGAAGTAGAGGTTAGACTTAAGAAAGAGGCAACTTCTTCTAAGTTGAATGGTGAGATATCATCGGAGACTTATACATTTAGGGAAGAGATTCCGATACACATTGATAGGGGAATAAAAGATGACACACCGGTCACCATGGAGCCGGACCATGGGGTGGATCCGCCACCCATACCTCCTATGTCACCCATTGATCCATTTGTTAGGCCGAGAGGTCTACCAATTGTGGTTCCACAAAACTTACAGGCAGTGTATATACCATCCCACCTCCCTAAGTTTTATGGAACTAAGGATGATGATCCTTCTAGGCATATGGAGAGGTACATTGAGAGATTGGCTAGTTCACTTGTGACCAATCCGGGATATTGGTTGGTATGGTTCCCTACCACTCTAGAGGGTGAGGCTTATGAGTGGTATAAAGATCATGCCGAGGGATATTTTCGAGGATGGGAACAATTGCAAAGGGAGTTTTTGAATGAGTTTCGGCCGGATGTTGGTCAAAGCACGGCGTTGAGGGCATTGGCTTCGTTGAAATAAGGTAGAAAAGAGGAGATTTCGGCCTACATTAGGAGGTTTGATTTAGTGTGTACGCGATTTGTGGGAACCATTCTTAATAATGACACACTAAAGCAATTCTTTATTCAAGGGTTCTTTAAGTTGGGGACAATTAAGGGTGTTCTTGAGAGGAATCCTCAGACATTGGCGGATGCCAAGAAATCGGCTAGAGAGATGGAGAGCTTGGATAGAGATCATGAGAGATTGTGGAGAAGGGAGGATGAATTGATACCCCAATTCATTCCCATTCGACCTAGGGTGATGGTGGGAGAGCCGCCCAAGTATGAGAGTCAAGTCCCATATGCCATTGTTGATATGGGTCCACGTCCTTTAGCGGTTAGAAAACCAGCACCACTTCTAGCATTACCGGCCCTTAGAGCGGATCCTCACCTTGAGGAAGTGGAGAGAATGTTGGATGCTAGTCAATTGGGATTTCAAGAGGCCATGATTAAGCAAATGCAAAGTCTTACGGATCAAATGTCTTTGATGATCAAGACCCAACAACCGGGTCTCCCTCCTCCAATTGAGTCGGGTAGGCATTCATCGGGATTGTGGTGTGTTCAATGTGGCCAACCGGGCCATACTCGTCAGTTTTGTAGGAGTGGACAAAACCGTGATCAAAGAAGAAACGGTGGTCCACCTCCCCAAAACCAACGAGATCAAGGACAACCTCAATATGGACAAGGTAACAATAGGGGACCTCCTCCTAGAGGTCAATGTTGGTCCGAGGGACAAGGACATGGTTGTAGTAATTGTGGAGGAAACCATCCTTCGGACGAGTGTCGTCAACCGGATAAGGTTATTAGTGCGACTTACCCGGTGGCCAATCCACAACAACAAGCGAGGGACAACATGAGGGGAGCTAGACCACAAGGTGGACCACCGAATGAGCTTAGGCCACCGAATTTGTATTACGACCATGGTAATGCGAGACAAATTTCTCATTCACTGGTGGGATTGCAAACGGCGAATGCTTACATTCCGATTCAAGGTAGGTAAAGAGGTCCACAAAACTTCGACAATAGGCGGCAAACTCCTCCTACGGATCTGGGTCCGTCTAATTTTGAAGATGTAAGGTTTATGAATGGTGTAGTGGAGTCACATCATGATGACATTCTTCTTCTCTAAATGGAGATTGGGGAGGAACAAGGTCAATGGCCTCTACACACCAATGCCATCACATATGAGTTGAAGAGTCTAGGAGATGAGGTTACTCATGAGGCACCGGCATTAGCAGTTACCACTAGAGCTAGGAGAGGGAAGGTCCCATTAGAGGTAGGAGTAGAGGGTCAAGAGGAGTATTCTTCGGATGAGGCTCCTAACCTTTCCGAATTGGATAGAGTAGCTAAAGTAGCTAGAAGGGCCATTATGGAGTTAGAGGAAGAGAATGTGATTCTTCATGATAGAGAGAGGCCTAATGTCATTCATGATTTGGAGGGTAGTGATATGGGAGAATGGGAAGGACCGGGAATTCCCTTGGATGAGTTTGATGGTGTTGGCAATGCCAAAGTGGAAAAGTCGAGTGGCTACGATTTATGGGCCGATCTTAGCTCACTTAAGGCCAATATTACCTTTGGACAATTGTTGGAGATTTTACCCGTGGCTAGGAAGACTCTCAAGGAAGGAATGCCGGTGACTCGGAGGACTAGGAAAGTTAAGCCTAAAATGGCGGCTAGAGTTCAAATGCAAGGAGGAAGACGGGATGTCAAACCAATTGAAATTGAGGTTATGGTGGTGGACAAGGTGGTTCCTAATATGTTAATGGATGAAGGTAGCGGACTAAACATCTTACCGGAGCATACTATGAAGAGGTTGGGTCTTAGTCTTACGGATCCGTCACCTTTCATCATCAATATGACGAATCAAAGTCCGGCCGTGCCTTTGGAAATGATTAAGGATTGTAGGATTAGCATCGGAGGGGAAGAGTATGTGGTCACCTTTCATGTCATCAAAATGTATTCTAACAATGATACATTTCCCATCTTGTTAGGTAAATCTTGGTTGAGAATGTCGGATACCATAGTGGATTGGGGAAGAATCAAACCATCTATTACTTATGGTCCGGAGGATAATAGGGTCAAAGTTCCCATAGGATCGTTAGGTGGTTGGATTAGACAAGAGATTGCTTCATCTTCGGACGATGAAGGTGATGCCAAGAAGTGTGACAAGAATGATGAGACATTGGTAGGAGTAGTTCATTCGGGTGGCCTAGGTCCTAAATTCTATAATTATGGGGATGATAGGAAGTATACCCAATGGTTGAGGGATTATCCGGAGTCGGAATTCGATGTCATGACGACATCCCACCATGCATGTATGAGAGATGACATTCTTAGTTCAAGGAGCGAATAATATTCTTTGTTAGAACCATGTGAGATGCTCACCGAGGAAGAGTTGATTTTAGGGGAATTGACACCTTGGGTAGATAGTATGGAAGAGAGTGACGTAAATTTAGTACATGTGGATGGGACTTAAGATGATGAGGCTATTATGGAAACGGAAAAGTTGGAAGAGCCTTTGCACTTCAAGACTACGTCGACGGGAATTGTCGTTGGACAATATATCAAGGATTATCCCAAGGTACCGGCGGATTGGCATAGAAACAATGATAAGCAAGTTCATGTGACGAAAGCGGATTAGAATTATGTAGATGCTCCAATTAGAGTTGGACATTTGATGTTAGAGTGGTGATCTTGCGACCCACAACAATGTTGGGTTGAGCTTTGGGAACTATGGGTCGAGGATGGAATTAAGATTCAGTTGGGATACCAACAAGGTTACATCGAAATGTTTGATGAGGAAAGCGAAGAACATTGTTTTTCTAGTCCTAGGAGAAGGTTGCCTACGCACCGATCTAGTTTGCAATGGCATCTCTTCGGGTGGCCATAGGCTCACGCCTTACCGAGAGTCAATCGTTGAGAAATAGGTTAACCGACTAGGAGGAGCATGATGAGAGAAGGCGAATGGCGGCTCAACATATTGAGGCGATCCAACGCCGAAGGAAGATCATCTTTAACAAAAGACACAAGAAAAGAGCACTACGACCGGGGATGATGGTGATGATACAAGATGCTAGGAAACTTGATTTCCCGGGTAAGTTCGATGCGGTTTGGATGGGCCCGTATCTCGTCCGCGAAGTATTTCCCAACAATTCCAAGCAATTGGAAACATTGAACGGGGAGAGCTTCCTAACCCGAACCGCGGGGAGTAAGTGCAAGGAATATCGAGTTTAAAGACAACTTGCCTTCGAAGCAAGAGATTCGGGATCCATCCCCCGATGGTCGCCAATTATATGAGCCCAAAATGGTTGCTCATATTTATTTTATGCTTAGGAATACTCAAAGTTGCATTTGACATCGTTATTGAAACAACAAAAAGTATTAAAAAGAGTGAGGCTTGGTGTGGAGTTCGGTTTTAGGCCTTAGGCTTATTTTGTGTGGTTAATTAGAAGCTTAGCGGCATTAGTGGGTTGGTTGAATTAAGTTAAGAGTGTGTGTGTTAAGAAAGGGGAAGGGCCTTGGGTTTAATTGTTTGAATTGAGGCCTTACCTTGTTGCTTTAGGGGTGGAGGGTTTAGTGGATAGGCTTGATCTATTTTTAGTTGGGTAAGGTTTAAGGGGTGTGTGGCTTTGGGTGTCCCTCTCCTTTCCCTCTCCTTTCACTCTCCTTCACTTGGCTTCGGTAAAAAGGAAAAAAAATGATTTATTTATGCAAGAGCATTGACGATGGTTGTGCCTATGCTTGTGCTTGGCCCAATTATAGCGAATTTATTTCCAAACTATTGCTCGGGTAATTAGAGTGAGGTGAGTGATCGCCACAATTTCATGTATTGACATGGAGAAATTTTAAAGTTTTCACCCCTCAGTCATAATCTAATTGTCATTTGAAACCAAATATAAACTGAAATAACCTTGTGTATGTTGTAATAGAACTTATTTGTGACACCTAGATGATACCAAAATCACCTTTTGAGTCTTTCATGAGTATTTTCTTGGGTTTGTTTGTAACCAAAAACTAAACTACTCTCATTGTCCAACTATGCCATACACATGTCATCCAAGTCATTCCAAAGTAAGCAAATCACTGCACATAATTTGCTGGCACACCTTCCAAATCATTTCGAGTGCATAGAACCGTAAATAAACACAACAATCAAATTGTCAATGTTTATCGTATTTACAACAACTTGAGCAAAAGTGAGGCAATTCTTGTAACATTAATAGGTGGTAAGAAAGCAATACTAATATTGCTCATTTTTTTTTGCTAATAATACTAAGATTTTTTTCTGGATGAAAATACAAGTAACTCCACTTAGTTGTATTTTGTCATAGTTCAATAGCAACAACCAAAACATACTTAAAATCATTAGATGACACCTCTATAGCCACCCTTAACGCATTTTGAAGATATTTTGTATTTAAACGGTTTCTAAATTTTATCTTGATCACATTTTTCACTGAGAAAACCCTTTCATAAGTAACCATACTAACACATTGACATCTTGCAATATCAACTAAAACCAAAATGTTAGCATACTTCACTTGCAAAACATAAATCCATGTTAACATGGCCCAAAGGTTTCTAAATGTTGTATCATTCCAATCCACCATTTCTTGCAATTTGAAATAAAAAAACTCCCTCTCACATGCATCTGAATTTACAAAGAGTGGAAGAATTGTATCCCCAACCTCTTTTTGCCCTCCATAATGCTTCAAAAGAAATTTTAAATCAATCACACCTCATGAAGCCAAGCCAAGCCTCTGGGAAACTCCATTAGGAACTTAGGAAACTCTCTTGGAACCTTCAAAACCCCACACAAATGCTCTCATACGATGGGATGAATCATCCACCCCTTCATCTTGCAAACACTAAGTTTACATCCGCCAAAGTTTCATTCGTCAAATTTTATTTTCGGGCCACCCGAGCGGTTTCGTAGACCGTAGGATGAGGGTCGCGGTTATGGATGGCTTGGATGGCTTGGATGAGGCTCGCGGTTTCGTAGACTGTAGGATGAGGGTCGTGGTTATGGATGACTTGGATGGCTTGGATGAGGCTCGCGGTTTCGTAGACCGTAGGATGAGGGTCGCGGTTATGGATGACTTGGACGAGGCTCGCGATTTCGTAGACTGTAGGATGGGGGTCGCGGTTATGGATGGCTTGGATGAGGCTCGGGGTTTCGTAGACTGTAGGATGAGGGTCGCGGTTATGGATGGCTTGGATGAGGCTCGCGATTTTGTAGACCGTAGGATGAGGGTCGCGGTTATGGATGGCTTGGATGGCTTGGATGAGGCTCGGGGTTTCGTAGACCGTAGGATGAGGGTCGCGGTTATGGATGGCTTGAATGGCTTGGATGAGGCTCGCGTTTTCGTAGACCGTAGGATGAGGGTCGCAGTTATGGATGGCTTGGATGGCTTGGATGAGGCTCGGGGTTTCGTAGACCGTAGGATGAGGGTCACGGTTATGGATGGCTTGGATGGCTTGGATGAGGCTCACGGTTTTGGATGGCTTGGATGTGGTCTGCACCACAAACCCTCCATTCACAGCGGCTCAGTCATCAGGGTTGCCACCTGCCGTTTGCGCAGTCGTTCATGCACATGAAATAGAGTAAGTTTATGCAGACAGTTTGAGCATTCGTGGTCGTTACATTTGCATTCTCAGATCAGTGAAGGTTCAATTCGCTACAACAAAGTGTGCAAACATGTCAATAGAATTCCTGAAGAGAAACGTGACACAAAATCAAGTGATGGCCGCGCTCACAAGCCGTTTTCTTTGAGCCGGGCATCGTGACTACTCACCGGTTCCATGTGATCTCTGAAGCTGGTCTGGCAGTCTTCACGGTTTTAGTGTTCAAGCAATTCATTCGACGATCTTTTGACCTGATTATTTGTACTCGTCCTCTGATCATTAAGCTAGATTCCCCAAACTTAGAATCCTTTCAGCCAGTCTAACTTCTGAACGTCGCTCATTTTTGGGAAATCGGTACACCTGGGCATGTGAGATTCTTGGCAACATGGGGATTCAGATTAATGGAACCCAGCAAGCAAACCTCCTCGTCCTCTATGCATGTGTTTGGCTGAGTGAGAGAGAACATCATCATATTGATGTTACTATCAATACCTTTTTCTTTGTCTTTTTCTCTCTTAGCCAAGCATATGCATCGAGGTTCTAGGACAGGCCGTTTTCAGGACTCCAGCACAACATCCTTATTAATTGTCTGGACCCCGGCGGCCATGGCTGAAATGTGTGTGATGGACACAGCAACAACCAGTAGTCATAGGTATGGTAAGATGATCGACTTCAAAGGTGAGTAACTGCTTGGCCCCCTTGCTTGCATCTCTCAAAATGGGTCAGAATTCTGACGATCCTGTGCAAAAGAACACAATATTAAGGTCTGACCTTGCTTGCAATATGGTTGAATCTGTCATGAGAAAGTTATTTGCAGGTTGATTAGTTCTCACAAATTGCACAGGACCTTGTTGTGGTGACATAATTGCTTCGGTTTCGTTTGCTGGATCGACTTCTTTCATCGTTTGCCAAGCACTCAGATCCCAGTGCTTGCCTTGCAGGTGCTGCGTGCTTCTCAGCTGTCTGTGTGCGCAAATGCGCCAGTGTGGACTAAGCCTGGATGTCCACAGAGACACCTTAGACGCACAATAAACCTCCTGAGATCCAAGAAAGGAGTGGCCAGTTCTGCAAATCGATGGAGATCCATGAATGGAGTGTGCCAATGAATCCGCAAATTGAATCAGAGTATCTCTGAGCTTACGCGCTAATCTCAGCGCAATTGATGCTGCTAGATCAAGTTTGGTGCTATGGCCGAGGCCCAGCGCGTGGCACGTGCGAGCAAATGGAGGAACTACATTACTAAAGGAGATTCAGATTTAATTACTTGAAGTAGATGTTTGGCCCTCATTGTTTTTAAGTAGAAGACAAGTCATTGGCAGTTATTAGCGCTCGGAGACTGGTCTGAATCAGAATAAGCTTTTGGTGTTGTATACAGTATCACAGCTTGAAATTGTGACTCTCTGGAACCCCTGCACTATTATTCGGTAGGGGCAAATTCAGAGGATATGTAGAAGTCTACCTTAGCATGACTTTGGGTCCTAGATGCAGACCCAAGGTATGCAAAACCTGTACCGATTCCAGTAATTATTGGTGCATGAGCCTTCCAAGTTGCGTGGCGGAAAGTTTTGCTTCCAGCATCTTCAGAGAAATGGCACTTTCCCTAAATTATAGTGATGGGAACTGCATATATACAAGCAGTAAAATTTTAAGGTCAGGTGAGATCACTACGAGATATTGCTAAAGTAAAGTGGTATCCTATGCAGACAGACTGCACTTCATCTGTGATGTTTGTTGGCAATCCGTATGTCGTAGAAACCAGCCCTCTGTTTCTTGGTGCCTGATCTTGATGTACTTCTTTGTGAAGCCCTTGTTTAGTTTTTGTCGAAGAGGCAGATCCGGGGTGGCAAACTCTTCCTTTAAGAACAAATTTCCTACTTCTAATACTTCTGATCGATCGATCAATGATTTCGTCTTTGGCAAAGAGGAGAAACATGCTTGGAAAAGGCAGGCATTAAGAGGAACTCATTGAATACGATTACTGTCTGATATAGAAATTAAAAGGTCTGTATTTTCAGAAGTCAGTTTTAGAACCAATTAGAAGCATTTTTTAGAAACAGGAGTCACCGTCCAGACTACCTAGGTGTGAAAAACTTTTAAGGTGCAAAAAGTCCTCTGCTAGATTTTGTGGTCCATTTCAAAGTCTTAAGAGAATTTGTCAAGTGCCGTATGCATTAGACTTGCCTAAGGACTGGAAATTCAAAACGTTTTTCATGTAAGTTTGTTGAGAAGATACATGTCTGATCCCAATAATTACTTGAGAATTCACCTCAAGTAGCTCATAAGGGTGAGATGTTGGTTGAGCTTGAAAGAATTTTGCAAGTTGATTTGGAACACCTTAGGAATAGGTCATTTAGGAGATTTATTATCAAGTGGAACGACAATCTTGATCATGAGGCATCATGGGAGTTAAAAAATGGGTTCATAGAAACTTAATTGGATTGTCATTGAGGACAATGACTTGATTTGAGAGCAAAAGAGTGTAATAATCTAATTGGGAAATATATTATAGAGGATTATGGAAAATTGCAAGGATGGATGTCCAAGACTAAGGAGCCTGGATGAATGAAAAGTTGGATGACGATCATCTATATAGGAGAGAGAGGATCATAAGTGAAACCAAAACACAACCTTTTACTAGAAGTAGGGATCTCTGCGATTGGGCTCTGATCGAAAGAATCGGATGAGCAAAGTATTTTTTAATGAATTGGAGGTGGGGGGTAATTTGTATGGACCTACGGGAAGGATGGAAGAAGTCCCAAATGCTGCAAATGTTGTTTGGAGGGTTGTAACATTACCTTTCGTTCTTCTGCGAGGAAGCTGTAATTAAGCTCATATTTGGTGCGGTTGGCCTTAGCATTTGGGTGGCGGGTGGGGTACTAAATGGGTTTAGGTATGTGCATAATTTATCCTTGCCCTAACCCTAACCCTAGGAAGTGACGTGGCCGCCTCGGAGGGTGGCATTTCCGGAAAGGAGACTAAACCTCCTCCTCCTCGACAAAAACTGGCCACATATGTGTTATGATTCTATGGTATTGGTAACTCATTCTTCAAATGAAGTCCGAGTGTGAATTAAGTGAGTGTTGATCTAGAGTGGTCTCTCAAGTGAGTCAAAGTTTGACATTGGTCGGACAACTGATTGGAATTAGTCACAGAATGTGTAATAAGGTAGAGCACTCTTGTGATGGGCCCTTTGTAATCTAAAGACTTGCCACCTAACTTGAAGACACACACATAAAACATAGCTTTTGCTCCCCTTCCCCTAAGATATATTTTCAAAAGTCTAACTATATGTAGACTAAAGTATCCTTAGCTGGAAGTAATCTTGGTGAATAACTAAGTCCTTTGGACTCACAATTTACACATAAATAGGAATTCACATATGAACTCACGTGGTCTTGAATTTTTTTTCATCCACACATTTATCTTCCTTCGGAGTCTTTAACATTGTTTCGACATAGTGCAAATTACATATATGTGTTTTAGGACCATTGGGTAGATGTCAACTCTATCGATTGAAGAACCTCCTCAATATTCAACGCACTTGTTCCAACCCCTTGTTGATGTAGGCTTTTGAAGTGTCTCTCCTCCTCATGTTACTCTAATCCCCTAAAACATCCAACGTAAATACCACGGCAATGTTGAGGACTTTACTAGCTCGGCCCTTGAGAAAGGCTCAAAAACCGTTCTTAACTACCGTAGGTTCATAGCTGGTTCGACACATGCTAGTCGAATAATTAATTAAATTCAAAAAGTAGGTTCGGCACCTAAAAATAGTATATTCATATTTTCGGCAATTTTCTCTTTTAATTTAAAAAAATTCGGCTTAAATTCATTTCCAATTTTCTATTTAAGCTTATATCTTGTACATCTCTCTTGCATTGAATGACAAGTAAGATGTGAGTGAAGAGTTGAGAATGCTCTGTGCTTTATGCAAGTAGAGTGGAGTTGTGTTCAACAATGCATATGAGATATATAAACTTTGAGGTGAAGCACCGAGTTAGACTTCATTTTTATAACACGCATAACTTTTGCATAGAGTCTTCAAATGACATAAAATTTGTTGGAGGTGAAAGATTACTTGATTTCTAAACTTTTCTTAGACCAACAAAATTCCAAAAAAGTTGATCTTCTATGCACAAATGAGCTCCGAAAAACTGTTATGAACGGATTTTAATTGTTTGATCTTTACACGGCTGCAATGTTTTGTCCATATCTTTTGCATAAAGACTTATTTTGACACAAAACTTGTTGGAGGTGGAAGAAGGATTGATTTCTCAACTTTTGTTAGTTGGACAAAATTCTAAAAAACTTCATCTTCTATGCTCAATTGGACTCCAAAAATTTGTGTACAACACATTTGAAAAGCCTCACCTAGAGTCTTGCTACTTCTTAACCCATATTCTTTGTGGACTAATGTAAGTGAGCTTGATTACAAAAGGAGCACCTTCTTTCTTTCAAAATTCACATATGCTTCCACTGTAAGTAAAACTCTAGTGAGAAGTAAAAATTTCTAACTTTTCGGCAATTTTGAAAAATAATTAATTGTGTATTCGGCAAAAAATGCCAATAATATTCCAAAATTTTCGGCATCTATTTTTAGAATTATTTTCTGTCGAACCAGCTATGAACCTACGGTATTGAACCAAATTGATCTCACAAATTATAACATGAACTTCAATTGCCTTGGTCGCGAATCCCCAATGTGGCCCATATGAGCTTCGATTGTTGGGAATACCCTTGAGGTTGAGCACGCCCTTGTGTGGGTCGGTATTAGGTTCGGATAATGAGATGTAGGGTTGGGAGAGGTTCGGGGCGAGGGCCAGTGGAGCGCCTACAGCACGCTTGTGTGCGTCGAACACTCTCTCTCTCGCTTCCTCAAGCAGCCCATCTGCCGCAGCGTCGCTTCTCGTCGTTCGTTCGCCGTCCGCGGCCCTTACTTGTTCGCGGCCAGCAACCATGGTACGTTTCTCTTCTCTCACTCTGAAATTGTCTACCTTCTCTTGGCGATAATCGCACATCCTGATTATAAACCCTAATCGTTAAGCTGCCCTTTCTGTATGAGGTCATTGTGGAGGTGATCGCTCCGTTGTCATTGCCTCAAAATACGTATTCTCAAGCTGAAGAAAGCCATGCATCTGGAGCTGAGGGGAACAACATGTTTTGATTCGATTTGGTTATGTTGTTGCCACTACAACAGATCATTCTTACAGATATGCTCCTTGTGGTTTTATATCTATTCATCAGTCCTTAAGATCTTTGAATCTCCTACACTTGTGTGCATCCAGCAGTACTGCCTCTCTCCCTGAGCACCGGTTATATTCCAGGTGTTTTATTCATCTAGGTTGGGTTCAATTTAACAATGACGGAATGTCAAGCTCTCACACCAACATGTTTAATTATTCGGGAGGGGCGACTATTTGTCTTTTAGGGTTTTAGAGTCCTTTCTACAACGTGCCCTTGAGGAACCCCACTGAATTTGATTACAGTATCACTGGAGAGACTTTCAAAGTTTTGCTCAAGGGCTGGGGCGAATCTTCCAGAGGATTTTTAAGAAGTTTTTGTGGTTTAAACTACTTTGCACCATCAGCATTGTGTGGAGTTTTAAGTCTGGTTGCTAGTTCGCTTCATTCTCTTTTGATGTCAATGAATGAAATGGTCCTCAATTTGGCCAGGAGCATGTGACAGTGGCGTCCGGTCTTGTATCCTTCTCTGGAAGGAACAGACGAAAGTGGATCATTTCTGCAATCGCTTTCTTGATATGGCGAAGTGTTTTGGAGGATTCCTTTGGATTCTGAATTCCTTCCACATGTCTGGCTATGACCTTTATATCGAAATACCTGAAGTTAATAGGTGGTGGATTCTGCCGTGGAAAGGTGGTTTAGGTTTTCGGTATTTTACATATTTTAATATCCGCTACTGTTCAACCTGGCTAACCATGCTACTTGGTGGACTGGCAGACAAAGCGAACCAAGAAAGCCGGAATTGTTGGGAAATACGGTATGTGGTTAGGACCTCTTTCAGACAGTGTTTTTGGTGGAATATTTGAAGTTCGTCGTTGTTGACTCTGCACCAAGATAATCTGCGTAAACCCTATGCTTATGTGTCCCACCTAAACGAATGAGATCCTAATTGCAGCTTGCTTTTAGTAGGCCTGACATGGGCCAATCCCACATCAATTTAAGATTCTGAGGCAATTTTTCCGTGTTGTGTGACAGGCACAAGGTATGGTGCCAGTTTGAGGAAGCAGATTAAGAAGATGGAAGTCAGTCAGCACTCAAAGTATTTCTGCGAGTTTTGCGGAAAGGTAAATCATTTCACATATTCACCTTAGTGAGGTTACGCTTTTTGATGTTATGAGAGTTTCTTATCAACATCCCGTGGTAAGGATCCCATTTGTTCTGGTTTGTTTCAAAAGTTCCTTTTTGACATTTCCTGGTAAGGATTCCAAAAGAGTCTTGTGCAAAATTTCGAAATACAAGAAAACTTATTTGTGTCATCATTTGGTTGAGGAGCA
Source organism: Polytrichum commune (assembly GCA_950295325.1). Taxonomy (NCBI): domain Eukaryota; kingdom Viridiplantae; phylum Streptophyta; class Polytrichopsida; order Polytrichales; family Polytrichaceae; genus Polytrichum; species Polytrichum commune. The sequence goes on from OX485803.1 coordinate 68,906,360, forward strand.
CAGTTTGCTGTGAAGAGGAAGGCTGTGGGAATCTGGAATTGCAAGGACTGTGGCAAGGTGAAGGCCGGAGGTGCCTACACCCTGAAGTAAGTCTTCTGCAGACAATCTTATGGCACACGTTGCACATGATTTGTGGATTATTAATCTTCATCTCTATTAAGCACCTTCGCACATACATTTAATGTGTGATGGCCAGCTGCTTCCCTTTCAAATGTGTTTCAAAAACTGATAACATGATTGCTTGGTACTGCACAATTGTCTTACCTAGGTTGTTTCCTCAGTCTTGCATTTGTTGATATTTATGCCCTTATAAAGTAAGGGCTGGTGAGGGGTACATCTGCTTACAAAATCCAGTTAGGGGATTTGTAAAAAATCAAGTTCACACCTGCCCTATGAAGTAGTCATAAATTTCACATTTTTTATGCTTACTGTTGGTCGTGGTTTGTTTTCTTTTACAGCACAGCAGCTGCTGTCACAGTTCGCAGTACCATTCGGCGACTTAGAGAGGCCACAGAGAGTTAGGTCTGATGTAAGATGATAGTCATGGAATTATCAATGGAATCTTCTCAATGCAGATATTTCACTGGCAATGTTGAAACAGTTGGAAATCACTCACTATGCATGTGCATGTCTGTTTGTTACTGTCATTGGTAGATGTAATTCATAATTGTCAGTGCATGATGCAATCTTTGGTCGGTGAAGATCTTGTGTGATATCAATGTTGTATAGTAGCCTGTTTCTTGTTATTATTCGGTCTGTTCCTAAAATGCATAGATTTAAGTGATTTCCAACTCCAGGTTATTGACTGCGTTAGGGATTTAAGGGTATTGAAGTTGCATGCGCATGGCTTAGTACAATCCATCATTTTCCTCTACAAACGTGTGCATATTTTCACAGGTCATGTTTAGTTGTAGTTGAATTAATGCTGAAATGGGGTTCCCTTAAAACCCCTTGCTTGTGATATTAAAATTCTCAAAAGCTGTTTCCAAAGCTGAGCTCATGGACTTCGATTTTGCCTTATGGACTCTCGAATGCAACTTTATGATGATGAATCATCACCATGAAAGACTACAACTAATGATTGTATCCAGTGTAATTGACTATTCGGAGTCACATAATGCCATATTTGTTTTTACTATTGATATCTTTTTTTACCAAGTAAAGATGGTAATGTTCTATAATGTCCAAACATTCAATTCGACCTTTGTTGGCAAAAAACGACATAGGAAGTAAGTTGTTATAGCATTGTGTAACTCCAAATAGTAAGTGACATTAAATATTATATTCAATGTGATATCGGCATCTACAAGTATTTCTGAGAGCTATTCATGAACTTTAAATTCTGAACCCTAAACTGCCCATTATGTTCAAAACTTGATCATTTGGCGTTGGCCGTGTTGGCCTTCTGTCTCAAAAAAAAGAAAAAGCAACATATTCAAAACACCCTCAATACAATACGTATTTAATTAATTTTCAATGCGCTGCATTAGTCTTATCAGCCTTTTGGCTCTCCGGACTTCTAAATTAACTTTATATGCACTGGATTTAGTCATTGATGGGTAAAACTATTTATGCACTTAACTGAAGAGCATTTATAGTGTTCAAATAGTTGATCCCATAGCAAAATCAGTAACTAGAATTAACTCCAGTCTAATTACTTTTAGACTTTTAACTATACTCTGTTATACTCCACAGAAACAAAGGCCGTGCCTGGTTATAATTTCTCTTGAAATCAAGGAGTCTGAGGCTTGATCCTGGTATACATGATCGTTTGTCACCATGGTACATGATGTAGACCTTGAGTTTCCAGAATCTCATCAACGTGAAGCAAACTTGTTGACCTGTTTCAAGTTCTCCAGAATTTGTGTGTGGTTGGCTCTCGCTCTACTTTTGCTCCTCTGTTTTGGAAAAGGGGCAATTCTCTGGCTGCAACCCCCAAGTTACACAAATCCAATTACACAAGAGTTTGAAGTGCATAGCATGAAGCATCATCAGGTGCGTCTCCGATTGCTTCAAGCAACAGATGTCCCACATACGAATGTCTCTGTGACAGCTGCATGCAATGCGACACCATATCCGAAATTATGTGATGGCATGCTGCAAAGTTTTGGATCGGTGCTTGATGATCCCCAGGTTTACATCCTGGGAGCTTTGACCCCGTTGCTTGCCAATGCGAACCAGATCCTTCAGAACGTAACACAGTGCCGTGACTCCATGCCTCTTGACTTGAATTCGACGATCTTAGCTTTCAACAACTGTGTTGAAGATTATAATCGCTGCATCGATTATATCAACAGCTCCATCTCTACCGTGCAACAATTCAACTACGCGTCCCCTGGTTTTCAGTTGTCGGATCTGCAAGAATCCATGGGTGCTGTGCTGACCTATCATCAAGATTGTTTGGGCACATTGCAACAGCTGCCGTTACAAAACGGGACAGTTTGTGGTGCTCAGGATGTGACCTTCAGTGCTTCCTCCGATTTGCTCAAGCAACTTCTGTTGAATGCAATGTCGCTTATTAATACGCTCTTGTAATTAAATTTGTTGAGTTAACAAGTGTGTTTGGTTTGCAATTTCTTAGAAATAGAATGTCCACTGGGAGTATGTCAAATGTATTGTATGTTATGTTGCATGTAAGACGTCTATAATTACTTCGAAGTATTTCGTTAGAGTCCTAAACCAAATAGTCATCAAATACCTAACCTTCATATTCCTAAATAAAAAAATATAGATAACAAACAAATATTAGTATTTCCCCCACCTTAGGAAAATTGTTGTTATAACAATCTAATTAGAACATACCCCACTTACCGCAAGGTAGGTAATAAACCCTATCATGTACCAAGTGGACTCTTGAACATGGCAGGACCAACAAATTCAAATTCATGTCGGTATTACATCAATGTTGACATTTTTTCCTTCTTTAAGTTTGTCATGTTCATAACCCCTAAATTGGTATGAGACCCAAATTGGGCCTAGGTGCTTTTTCAAATTCATGTACTAGCCTCATGTTGTCATTTTGTTTTGGGATTTTGTCTTTCATCATGTGTAGTAGGAGTATGAACACCAACCCTGGGGGGCAAGCTTGAATGAAGAGCCTCTATCTAAGGTAGCCATGAAAACATGTTGATTGTGACAAGGACTTGGATGCATGGATCACAATGTGTATGCTTAAATGGAATTCTACATGATATCTTCCAGTTTGAAGAACCTATGTCATGTGTACATTTCAAAACTCTATCTCCGGAAATGACCTTATTCTTTATTGCTACAAAGTTTATTATATGAAAAAGCACCAATGTTCTTGACATGGTGATTTTTGCCAATTTCAAGCATGTTATTGTGGTGCAATTCCTAACTTGATCACAATGACATCACACTTAGTGGCCTCTCATTATGAATACACTACACTGATATGTGTAATTACGTTGACCTACTCTAATTTATTCACAGTCCACACCAATTTGAAAATTTATTATTGCAATAACTATATCTCTCTCTATATATATAATTTATGACGGTTGTTGTACAGAGAAAGAAAAGAAACAAAGAAACAAAGATGATTTCCATGTTGCCACCAATGTAGATTATAGTGTTGCTTCATTTTTGAGTTCTTCTAAGTTTATGTAATCTTGAAATGGGCATTACAAGAATTAGAGGATCTTCAAAGACTATTGTCTCTTTTCAAAGGTGAACATCTTGAATGGGTGCTGATGAGCCGGCCGGCACTTATCTCCCTCAAGGTCAAGCCCCTAGGTTCCCACATGGTTGGTTAAAAGTATCCAGTTCATCCGGACATCCCCACTATGATTGGGTGGACCATATGTTGTAGGGTGCTCCAAAAATCAAGTGCTAGGAAGGTTAGCCATTCAAGTCCTATTCCAACCTTAAGGCGAATTAACCTCAAAGTTTCCAAGGGATCTGTTAAGGCCGTGGGTTCAACTACCCATTAGGTTGCTATGTAGATGAATACACAAGATTTTTAAATTTTTGCAATAAGTTATTGACCCAAGGTGATTTGTATGCGTAAAGTGTTAACTAATTTGCAAGGTCAACCTAATTACACCTATCGATATAGAACAAGGGGAACCTATTCTCTTGATTAGGAATTATTCTAAATGCATTCCCCACATTTTTTGAGCATTTGCCTCTACCAATAATGATTAGTAAGTGTCATGGGCTAATAAGACTCATGCAAACAAAGTTATGTACATTGATATGTGTAATTAGATTGCCTTTGCAAATAGGTTGCCTTTGTATCCATGCAAATTACTTTGAATCAAAGTTAGATTACAAATTTTTTTAATTTTGTTTTATTTGTCCATATAGAAACCACTGTAATAACCTTATTCAAGCATTTTGTTACTATGATAATATATATTCAAAATAGTGTGGAATGTCGATAAAATTAGCGTAGGGCAACTTAGTTGCAAATATAGGTGTAAGTAGATTCTAATTATCTGTCTTGGTGGACTTACAAGCCTTTTGGAATAGGTTTATGATGTCATCTTTGTAGACCTTTGCAATAAATAAGAGACAAAGACTGCCCTTGACATGGTTGGCCTCAATTCAAAGAACATACAAACTAAAATATGAAGAAAATGTACTCCATTTATGGTGTTTAGTGTCACTTACTATTCAGAGTTACGTTGTGCTAACAAAAAAATTTGCTGCCCGATTGCCCGAAACACTTTTTTTTTGTTCGCTCTGCAAAGAGAGCTTCAATTTCGGTAGCAAATCCAACCACCAAAACACCCAACTATGAACCAACTTTCAATTCTCAAAAAAATTCACCAACATTAAAATGCACCCACCCAAAATTGCAAAGCATCCAACAATATATAGCTAATTGTGATTGGATCTTGAGAAATAGCTAGGTATGATCTAACCAACAATATCTCCTTTGTTATCACAACATTCTTCCTCTTAGATCGCCGCATTACAACTAAAGCTGTTGGCAAAGCTATTGGTTCCTCTGTTGTTGTCTAAATCGCAACTCCCTCCATGTGCCTAGTGGGTGCTATGTAGACAATCTTGTGCCACCTTTGCAATATTGGGTGATGGGGCGGTGCAAACTATGGTGACATGGCAGCTAAAGGTGGGCCCGCTAGCTGGGCGAATATAAGGGGTGAGTGAGAATTGAGGGCGTGGTTAGCTAGGATCTGGGAGAGAATGGGGGCGGGGCTTGACTTCCATGAGCTAGGCCTTTGACTAGTTTTGAAGGAGCCCCACCATATGGCCTTGGGGTTGCGGCTTAGGAGGTGATAGTGGGCCCACCTGGAATTAGTTACACATGCAATAACGTCATTATAGAACATAAATGACTTTGCTAGGTAAAGTATTACATTCTCATTAAATAATTATAGCACTGTGAACTCCAAATAATAATACACACTAATTGGGATAGTGATTTTTTAGTGGCAAATAACCCATGATAATACTACTTGATAATATTTCATAACATTACTCAACTCCTTGCCTGCATTCCGTGGGACCAAATATTGAGCGAGTATAATTCTCCTTTTATTCCAGGATTCCGTGTACTCTAGATTTTTTGACAAGCGACTATACTTTATCAGATCTTTTTTGATTGCATCATTTTCTTTGAAAAAGACCATCATCTAGCTGCTAAGTAATGCTATGTTGTTATAATAAACTTCTCTCTAAAAAAATGTTAAATGTGATTGCACTTGGTGGCTAACTTTAAACTACAACAAACCGATCAACTTATTACTTCATTCTTCATATACTCAAAGGTCCTTGAGCCTAGCTTGCACCAAATAAAGGGAGTTTGTATGGGCCACAAATTCACTATAGAACACTCTACGTGGTAAAGAATAGTTATAACAACTTGTAACTCGAAATGATTACCCACACTAATAAGACAAATTGGTGTAGTTGTGTGTCTTTTCTCACACTTTCTCATATTCCCTCCAAGACTAAGTCACTTAATCTAGAATTTTGGCCCAAGTTGACGGCGGCACTAATTTTTTGATTTTTTGATTTGATTTGTGCATAGTGTAGGTCATATGCACACAAGTTGTGTAACCCTACTTATTGCCATCATAACTTTGTGGACTAAATTTATGCTATGAAGGGGAGGCCGCACACGTTCAAAAACGCTGGTTTCGAAATGGAGTTTGAAAATGGACGATTCTGCCCAATAAAAGAGGGACCAACCTCAAAACCCATCTCCTCGAAGTTAGACACATGTGAAGGCCAACATTCTTTTACGTTGGCTTACCAAACTCCGTTTTGAAACCAACGTTTTCGAACATGTGTGGCCTCCACTTGAAAAGAGAATTGTTTCATTTTATGAATGCCACGTTTCTTGCCCACCCACACCCAACTCTTGTTCCTCATAAGTTAGTGCTTTGTTCATTCTAATCAGAATCTCCCACATTGACTAAATGACGGTCTTTGAAGCTCATTTCAATGTCAAAGCAACCAAATATACTAATATATGGTTGTATAGCTAAATGGAAGGTACATATGTCCATATACTCTAATCATGTGGTCAATGATAACACATGATGCCAATTTCGACACCTTTTATGACAATATATTAAGTGGTTTTCTAAATCAAACTCTCAAAACCCTCAGTGTGTATTTTCGACAAAGTTTTTGAAAGTTTTTGACATTTGACATGCAAACACTTGCATAAACATAAATTGCACGTCAATTGACATGCACAATTTAGATTTTGACATGTAGTGTGACTTGTGAAGAAAAAAACCACACGCCAATTGACACTTTAGAAATTGAAATGGCACCTACTACTAGGCATGTGACATTGAGGTGACATTCTGGAAGAAAATGTAGATTGTCAATTGACATACATTTTCCGTTTCTGAAAACGTTGCGTGACACTTTGGATTTGAAGTTGAATGTCAAGCACACACACTGAAACCCTATCTCTCTTTGATGGCCCCCCCACATAAATAGGGTAACAAGCCATCCATATGCTTTGAGCAATGCATTTTCTATATTTGGTGGCCGCCATATGAGTGAGAGTGTGTCGGACTCGCATGCCACATTATTAATAATATTATGATGGTGTTGTGCGTTCAAATGGTCGGCCGCCTCATTTGAGTGGTGTGCATAGGGCACGGTAGGCAAAGGCTTTTCATCATGAGAGCTAGGCCCCAATTTGGGCGCTCTTCGTAATCGGGCGAACATGGGCACTTGGGGAAAAGTCCGGAAAGGACGGCCCCGTTACATTCTTTTGGCAACGCGGCCGCCAATGAGGTGGCCCCAATATAGTATCCGGAAAGGGGTAGGGGGAGAGGGGGGTGGCACAAGAGGCCAAAGCAAATCATCAAGGGCGGACCCACCTTGGCCGGACCCATGTGGAGTAAAATTCTCTTAAAAAAAACACAAACCCGTGCATATGTAGTAGCCCGCCGGCTCATTCCATGAATGATTAGCATAAAAGAAGCCCCAAATGGCGGCCCATAGTAGATGGGCCCCAAGAAATCCGTCAATTCCATTCCCAATCATGGTGTTTCTTTTACTTTTACTCAGCCTTGCCGCTCCTGCCCATCCATGCATGTTTGTTTGGTATTCATGGAATCTATTTGAACACATGATAGAAGTACTTGGCCTGCACCTTCATGACTGACAACCCTTATCTACTCGTAACACACAATGTCGTGTCTTCTGTTGTTTCGTAATTTAAAATACCAACATCGTAAGTATGATGCTTGACTCATGTTACACCATGGAGAAAGTCAATTTACTTTTCGAGGGGAGCAGTTAAAACTTGCCTCTCCCAAGTTGTTGTTAGTTCATTTCATTTGGTTCCCACTCAACAAAATTGGGTCTCTAGTCGTGAATTCGGGTCTAGTTGGCTTCAAATAAAAACCATTGAGTATGTAATGTTTCTTTGCGTTCTCACCCTCCCCTTTTGAACTTTACTCAGAGTGAATCGCACTTAAGTGGTTACCAATATATGTAAAAAAAGCCCTAAATTTTATCACTTAAACCCAAGGGTATTGTAGACAATTAGTCATTTTATTTTGGCTTTGATTTTCCTTCATGCCCCTTCACACTGGGTATTAGTTAGGAAGTTGCACACTCGTAGTGATCCCAACAACTTTGGAATATGAGTGGCCCACACTACCTAATAGATAAATTTGGATAGTACCAACTAACTTGTATGAAGGGCTTGATGGCCCTTTTGCCCATGTTCTCGACATACACTCTTTTTATATAGTATAATGGAATGGTAGTACTTGTAGTTTTGTACCACAAAAGTGTCCAAGTGTTTTGTTGAAGACATAATTGGATGATTGAGGGTATAAAAATTGGGTGTCTAACCAAATTAGAATGTGTATCTGATTACGTGATTGCATGTCAAGGTTGGACCAACCGACATCAGTTGGGTTTGGTCTTTAGAGCCGCTTGAGACCCGTCCACAACTTATGGACCCTTAAGTTCCGTGAGCCATGATGAGCCACAACACGCATAAGGAGGTAGGCACACCCAAAATCAACATATATAAACTTAAACCTACAACATCATATATCATTGGCATACATTTGAAACCACAATCTTCAATTGTAGTACATAGTTATAGGCTCAGCAATGTCGGTTTTGAATATATGTACCTTATCATATGTTGTTATGTATGATTAATTTTGCACATAATGGGGGGAGGTGGCGGGAACCATGTAGCGTCTGAATCGAAACATCCGATTTGTACTCCACGCCCACCGCCTTGGGTGAGCCTTGCAACGAGGCAAGGGACTGAATTGAATGGGTGGCACTTGCATAGAGGTCATGGTTGACATGGCGTTGGTGAAACCCAAGGGGATTAATATCGTTATTATTTGGTCACCCAAGACACAACGATCGTGCGCACCTAACCACTTTGAAGGGGGGTACACCAAGTGGCCTAAGTTTGAGCTTTACTAATAAAGCACACGGAATAGCATTTGGATCCACCCCATACGATGTGGAGGCCCCTCGAAACCTCTCCAACTACATGCTAAAAAGGTCGCTTGAGGGGTCCAAATAGTATAAAAAAATCAAATGCCGTTGTCATCGGTTCCTACGCACTAAAATGCTATCGAGATATATCCCATTGGGAGATCAAGATACTATCTAGTATCCCAAAATTAGTGATAACACTACCTACACAGTCTCTTTGTTATTGAAAGGCCCGGTAGAAGCCGAGGATTAACATGTACTCAAATATAAAGTCTTCGGATCTAACTACATCCTTCACCAATTCATCGAATTGCTACAAAATCACGAGAACGTATTATTTGAGAGGTTTTTGGTGGAATCAACAATGCCCATGTGGGGCATCTAGGAGATTGAGCACATTGTCACATAACAACTATATACAATAAGACAAACAAACAACTTATAAACACCTCCCATAATGCATAGATGTTAGATTGACCTAGGGCACTTTAAGAGACCCATCAAGTTGACCTTTGAGGTTTCATATAGAAGAAAGATGGTACAACGTAATAGGAAATACATGGAAGAGAATCTATCACCAAATTGAAACAAGGTTCACCCCTAAGTGCTTAAGAGATCAATTTGGGTCGTTCCTTCACCTTTGCAGCTAGTTGGGGGTTAAAGCTAGGTAGCTCCGATGTGGTTGGATTTTTTTTGGTAGTGTAGGGAGAATGTCTTAGGCTTAGTTGAGCTCACCTCTCACCATAATGAGGTCGATTGTGTATTTCTGATGGCTTCTCAAAGTTAGGCATGCCATTTGTAGTGTATTGGGAGTGTAGTCAATAAAGGGTATTGACAAACATGACAATTTTTTGACACTTTTGATAAAAAAAAATCCCTTGAAACTTTTCATGACATGTTGTCCTTATGTATATCACAGTTTTGACCAACGATTCTGCTAAAATAATTGTCCCAATTGTATTTTTGAGATATTTTCAAATGAAAACTCTTTTATAACGTCCATGTAAATATTGTAAGCTTCATCCTAAACACTAATTGTATATATATATATATATGTATACTAATATTTATGAACAACATTATTTGAAGAAGTTTTCTCTTTCATAGAGAGGATCATACTTTGAATAGTCTAATTTGAAATTGCTCAAAACTCTTAGAGGTTTGGGGGTTAATGATGTTAAATTTTGTACTATATAACCTAGACATCACATGCACAAGGTTAAATTACATAAACGTTTGTACTTCCTTTGCTCATGGTACGATTAATTCCCCGATTAGTGTGACCACTCTACATCCGAACGGCCACTTAGCTTTTTGATTCGTGCATAGAATCTTGAGCCCCTCACGTGATGCATAAGTGCTTTATAGTCCGATATGCAATAAAGTAGTAATATAGATGTGCGTTAGTTTTGTACTAAAGTACACTAACTTCAATGATGCAATGTGCTTTACACTAATTGGGGTATAACATGACAAACATAAAGGGAGTGCGTTGTCCAAATCTTCCCCAAGTAAACGGTTGGGTCACCCTTTTTGGATGTAACCACAATTGTAACCTCCAAAATAAATAGTAGATAAACAATCATCGGGGTTTGGGTTCCAACATGATCGAGTTTTACCAAGCATCCGGGTAAGAGTACTTCCTTCCTTGCAAAAGCTAGTCATCATATTTCCCAAAACATATTAGGATCATATATAATTTTGAAGATATCTTCTAAAAAATGGCCAGGGGATACATTTAATGAGCCTAGAAGCTCATTATAGAATCGCGATTTCGTACATTCCTTAAACATATGGTGATGTTCCTATTACCATTTAACTCTCTTGAAGAAATATCATTAATCTTGCAAAAGGATTGGAGATGGACATAGTCCTATTTTACTTGGCTTATGACATGTCAAGGCCTTGAGAAATGAATGGAAGATCATTGGCTCTTATGTGTGCATAACGTTACTCAGTTGATGAGATGTATTCATGGGTCCCAGAGTAGATTCAAGAATAAAGCCTATGGATGCCAAAATCCCAATACTTCATACAAAATTTGAAGTCAAGGTAGTTGTACATAGCTCATTAGCTAAGTGATGTTATGTGGGTGTTGCCACTAGTGAATAACATACTTTACCAACATTAGACTGACTTTCCACAAGTATGTTAAGTATTGTTCTAACCCTTACACGTCGCCACTTTTATGTTTCCATTATGCATAACTCGGTAGCACACAAACTCATGAACACTTTGCCAAGTCCGTAAATGACAATCATGTTGGTGTCATTAGTCTAATTTTATTTAGTTTTTTTATTATTCTAATTAGATATTTTATATCCATGAGGGTCTTGAGAAATTGTAACCATATGGATGTGAATCATGTGATTCATAAATGTATCCCTACAAGTCTGTAGAATGAATGTATGACAAATGAAGTGATATAGTGTATTCTTTGTGTTCACCTAAGATATGCAGGTGTTATTCGGTTACTTTCCTTGATCGAACCCAATATCTGATCGATGTCTGGTCAGGTGAGGATCAAAGAACAAACATCATCAACACACATGTTTAAAAGAGATTGGACTATATCTTCAGATTTTGCTAACTACTTTACATTGGAGAGTGAGCAGAATTGGAAAGATCTATGTATTCAATTCAAAAATCTAAGAACAATTATAACCAAATTAAGGGAGGTCAAAACTTTAAAATGATTTTTCATGATGCTTCATTATAGATTTCCTAATGCAACACATGTTTCTTTGTGGAAACCTAATGGGTGGAAGTTGGAGAGCATGAAAAACGAACCGAGAAAACCCTAAATAATTAATGCATTTTCTGGCACAAAAGACACTCAACGAAAGTACTCATTATCGGCATTCAGCGGGCCGAATATTATATTCATGCACCCACTGACGGAACATTCGCCAACCTGCAGGTTTTCCGTCCACCGACTTCCGTCAATCCGGGGTCGCCTCCTATTCATGGACGTGTGCGCCATGTGGCCGACCACACTCCGTCGCTGAGGGGAAGAACGAATATTCCCATCCGACGTTCTCGTCCATCAGTCGTCCACTCTGTCGCTTTGTGTGTCCTCGAAACGGGGCCCACCACCTTAATGAGCCGCCATTAGCAAGAATGCTGGTCTTGGGTAGTTATGACAATCATGTGATTTATTGAAAGGCCTATATAGATTCAAGGAAGGGCATTATATATATTAAGAAAAGGCACATGTGAATTAGTTAGTTAGTAGGAGATAATTATACCAATTTGTGTTTTCTTCATTCGTTATCTTAGTGCACTCCACAACTGATTATCTCAATTATTAGTGCATGTTACTAATAAGAGTTACGCAATTCAATGACATCTTACCAAGGAAATTCAATGTTTACTAACGAAAGTTCCATAGGTTGTTTAGACATTACATAACATAAATGACTTTGCTTGGTAAATACTACATTCTCAATAAGAATTCTAGCACTGCATAACTCTAAGGAGTCACACACACTATTTGGGATATTTGGGATAGTAGGTAGGCTCCTGGAGGTGAAAGGTACGTGAAATAGTCCTATTGGTGTGGGTGGAAGAGTAGCATGGAATTGATTAGTGTGGACCACACTAATTTTCAAGTCAAGGTGGAATTAACATGGGTCCAAGACCATGGGTATTCTCCTAAGTGTTCATGAAGATTTTTTACCAACACATTTAAAATGACTTATAAGACAAAAATAGCATATAATTAAAGCAATCACCCATAATTATTTTCTAGAAAAATAACTAATATGAACCACACTTAGTTTCTACTAGAAATGTAATTTTGGTTGAGCTTTAATGTGGCCCAGAGTATTTCTCATCATGAGAATTAGTGTGGGCTCTAGAAAATTATTGTGGTCCATGTGTGAGGCCAAACCCACCACCCTTAGGCGTTCTAGTCCGGGTGATGGCTTTGAGAATCACACTCAATTCCTAATACCATAACGTGAATTGCTATATGGCTCTCATGTCCAAGGCACTAACTTCATCTTAACTCACTTGCTTTATTATTGTGAGCATCGTTGCTCGTAGTGGAATTCGATTTCTCAAGGGTCCAACCCGCGGCCTTGGCCACACATGCCCTTAAAGAGATCCCTCTAGACTTCTTGATTTTTACTTCCTTTATCTTGTCCTTGCTAGGATCCTCCACAGTCTCCATTAATTGTGCATGTAATATATTCCAACCAAAAAGTACGAGTGTTTAAAAACACTTGCCTCAATGGGTAACCATCAACACATTTTAAAAGTCCCACACACTTCTACTTTCCTAATAAATCCAACTCTACCTAAAAACCAAGATGGCATGCAAGAATCTAGTATGGTCTAGCAATCCCAAAAGGGATTATCCTAACTACAACCCCCCTAGTAGCCTAACTTATTAGATCTAACGAACTAACTTAAGCCCAGCCGAATTACATTCCAGCAGCTGAGCTGCTTAGCTTCAAGCCCAGCCGAAGTACCTTCCAGCAGTCCGCTCCTTAACCTTAGGCCCCAGTCGAATTACATTCCAGCAGTCAGCTGCTTAGCTTTAAGCCCAGCCGAAGTCCCTTCCAGCAGTCAGCTTCTTAACCTTAGGCCCCAGCCGAAGTACCTTCCAGCAGTCAGCTGCTTAGCTTTAAGCCCAGCCGAATTACATTCCAGCAGTCAACTGCTTAGCTTTAGGCCCCAGCCGAAGTACCTTCCAACAATCAGCTCCTTAACCTTATAGTCTTGGCTGCCCTTAATACAACCCCTCTCATCCACTAATCAAGGTCTTCTAAATTCTTCTTCTCTTTTCTTTCTTTTGCTTCTAAGTCATGAGCTAATCTAACACACTACTTTAACTAACTACCACCTAATCACTACATGCAAACTTAAGCTCTAGAGCTCCCTCACTTGGGAGGCCTTGAGAGAGAGAGCTTAACTAATTAACTTCACTAAAAACTAATGTCACACACACGTGGCTCAAGCTCTTTAGAGCTTGCTCCCTTGAGAGCGCTTGATGGAGAGAGAGGCAAATGAGAGAAAAAACACCTTAAGTAGCAAAGAGGGAGAGAGGGAGAGAGGGAGAGAGAGGTGAGGATAGGGTGAGAGGATTAGCACCTCCAATCACAATCCTTTAACCCTCTCCTCCAAAGTAGGGACTAATCCCCTTCCACCAAGCTTCCTTCTTCCTAAACTACCAAGGTGGATCCAAAAGTGGGCATTTAACCCGCGGAGCTCACCTTGCTTCACCTTACCCCCTACTCACAATATCAAGGCATACTCTTATTGAATTCAACCTTGAAATAATCACACAACACATTCTAAAGCCTAAACTTGAATCCAAACCACACTTCACTCTTTTTATGTTTTGTGAATAATTATAACACATCAAAGTCAAACTAAAATTGGTTTCGAAGAGTTAATCACCACATGTGGGCACCATTTTGGGCTCACACCATGGTAATGGGCTATTCATTGTAGCATCATGGCAATGCTAGTGCCAGCCTTTGGCATTGCTTTGGTTGTTCTTCCTCACCCTTTGCCTCATAAATTCTACATGTTTCCCCCTTCCAATTTTGGTTTGGGGTGTGGGGGTGTTTCCATGGTTGTAGTTTCACATCCTTCGCAATGAAATAATTGTTTAGTCAAGAAAAAGAGAAATGATAGCATTAGATGTATGTGACAGTATGGCATGCTTGAGGCCCAAGGGACTCTACCTCCCTCCAAGTGGGTGTATCTTTTGGTTTCTTAGTTTCATTCTTGGCATCAACTTTTTGTTGTTCTCTTTCAAAAGATAAGAATACATAGACTATTAGTGTGAGAAATGATGCAAAGGCCAATCACGTCAAAGAATCACACAAAATACTCAGAAGCCATTTACACACAAATTGTAGTTGTGGTGGAAATTCAACCTCATCTCCAATATAATTATGCACATGATACACATGTAATTATAGTTGAATAGTGGATTTGACAGTCCTTGAATAACAACTTTCCTAATGTTGCAATCCATGGATGGGAGACAAATAATAATGGATTATAATCTATATTAACCACTGTCAACTACACCATATACACTATCTCAACAAGTAGTTGTGGTTGCAAAGAATCAACCTTATCCTTCAAAAGTAGAATAAAAGAGAATAAACTACAAGCAACGACCACCATAGGTATAGTTGTGTGTATTAAACGGTCATCCAAAATCAATCATAACAGTTGTGGCTAGTGACTACACTTTGTTTCTCGTCGTAGTGTAGGCTTTGTTAGCCTAGTCTTTTATCACTAATCTAGCTAGGTTGATTTAACATGGTGCACACAATAAGAGAACACTACATCATTCTACAAAATAGAGAAATTAGTGTGTGCTCAAGAGATTACATTTCACATGTTGAATGCGGGTTTATGTTTACTTTACAACATGTAACCACCTAACCACAAAAGAGAATCCGTGACCCAATTTTCACGTCCGGAGTTGCCGGCATGGAGACACGACAAACACTCTTGAGATCTTTAGAGACATTTGTGTCACTTTGACAGTGGTGACAACATAATGTGCACGAAGCAGTGGTGGTAAGACAATGATGGTAGTGGAAGCCCGCACAATGATACATGCACGGACAACATTTTCAGTAAGCCACTTAGTTTTAGTGAAAGTCTTCAATTAAATTAGGCCATCCTTGTTTGAATCATTGCACGTCGTTTAAGTACGTACACTTTAAAGACGACAGAGTGTAGCAGTGCTTGGGGAGGATTTTGAGCATACCCGGTCGAGATCCTAGTGTCTCCAAGTCCAACCGGTTACATGTTGACATCTTTCGGTTTTTCTTCATTAATTTGAGGTATAGTCTATAAATTCCTCTAAAATGATTGGTAAGTTTTTTGAAGTTTTGAACTTCGACCGGTTATTCTTCAAACTCAACCGGTTCATCTTTAACTAGTGGCCGGCTCTCCCCGTTCATGCGAATCATGAACCAAGTAAGTAGAGAGCCAAGTGCCGAGAACCTAAGAATGATTACACCACCAGGGTTACAAATGCCTTTTTCTTTTGGCACAAATTGAAAATGAAACAATTGCAAGGGGAAAGTATAACTGCCTCGAGAGAAGCTGCGCAAAATCTAGGGGACTCAAGAAATAATGTCCATCTGGGCCCTCACTTTCCAAGTAACCACTAAATTGCTACGAGTAATAATGAGACTTTTGACACACCAAACTGAGTCAAATTCTCTAAGAACATCTTGATAGGTACGTTCGGAGTTTTTTTCCAAGTCATTGAGTGTATGCTGTCAATCAAGTCTACCATAGTCAAGCAAAGAGTCCCACACAACTTGGTGTGTTTTTAACACTGGTCATTAGACCTCATTAAAAGCTAAATCGTTCCTTTGACGCCAATTTATCCAGGGGAGACCATTCCTCAAGAAAAACCAAATGCGGCTGAAAGGTTTTAGTGTTATATTGAGAGGTTGATTAATCTCCATGCCAAAGGCAAGTCCAAAGTTGTGAAAAATCCCAACAAGGTTATCAATGTTGTCCTCCTCTGCTCTCACAGTGAATGAAGTATCGTCAATATATTGGCTAATTATTTGTTGGGTAGTACATTGAGGAAGGAATATCCCTTTAATGAGACTTATCTTTACCGCATTTTTAACTGTAGCGTTCAATGCTTCTCCAAGTATAATGAACATATAAGGAGCTAAATGGCAACCTTGATGGACTCTTCTATGAATTCCAAAAGGTTTTGATGCTTGGTTATTAATGTTCACTGAAATAGCTACATCTTGGAACAATAATCTAATCATATTGATAAAGGAGTTAGGCATCCCTATCTTCTCCATTACTTTAAACATAAAGATCTAATCAACTCTATCATAAGCTTTTCTAAAGTCTAATTTAAGGAAGATTGAATTATAGCGCAACTCCCTGGTGCACTGAATAAATTCATGTGTGAAAAGAATGTTGTCAAGGATAAATCTAAAAGGGAGAAAAACAATTTGGTCACTATCAATTTCCTCCACAAACAACGGTTGAAGACGCCTTTGTAGAGCTCTGACAAAAATCTTGTAGGTGGTGTTGAGGAGAGTAATGGGTCTCCAATTCGTCAATTTTAGCCTATCCCCTTCTTCAAACAAAGGCACGATGAGGCCATATGTGACACCATTTGGAAACCAACTACGCATAAGAGATTCATTTACCATGGTAGTGAAATCCATACTCATGAAGCTCCAATAGGCCTTGAAGAAAATTGCCGTAAGTCCATCCAATCCCATGCTCTTTCCTTTGGAAGTGTTTGAATTGCGTTAATGAGTACTTGTTCCGTGCTTTGGGTCTTCAACACCTTTTGGGCTGCAACTGAAATTTACATGAAGCGTGGCTCAACAATTATGCACTACATGCTTGTCTTTGCTCATCCGGGTCTAAGCCAATGTATAACTTGGAGTAGAAAGCATTACAAACCCATGCAAGATCTACACTCAAGGAGATAATCGTATAATCTTCATCATATAGCTTTGTGATAAGACCTCCCATTGATTGTTCCTTGAGTGAGAGAAAGAAATACTTATTCATCTATTTGTGGATTTTACCAAGTTGGTTCTAGACCGAATCCTATGTCCATCTTCTTTCCTATTTGTAAATTGCTATAATTGCAACCAAAGATCCTTAATGGCTAATTACTAGCTTCATTTTGTGGATATGAATGAAGTTGAACTTGTTGAGAGGCTAAATTGAGAAAATCTCTTCCATCCTATATGCAATTGCTTTGGTGATAGAATTTTTTAATTTTTTTTAATAATTCCCTAAATTTAGTAAAGAAAGACATTTGGGGAGGAGACGTTTCCCATAAGGCCTTAATGAAATCTTTGGCCTCTTGGAGAAATCTAGTATTAACCTTCCAAGAGGAGTTGCCCAGAGGGCTAGTGCTAAGATTAATGAGAAGAGAAACCGGATGGTAATTAGAAAAGATGAATCTCCTAGGATCTTATAATGCAATATGAGAAGGACTTTAAACCGAGCTAGAAAACGAATAAATCTATCCAATCTAGCAAGAACCCGAATACCATCATCTCGTAAATTATCCTATGAGTAGATAGGGCCATCATCTCTACAAGAATGATCTTCAATATCTTATTTGTTTTTAATGACTACCCATGCCAATTCTTCCCTTAAACCCATTAGACGGCTACCAGAAGGTGTGGACCTATCTAAAGGACTCTCAACCACATTAAAATCACCAGTCATAATCCATCTACAATATATAGGAAGGGATTGAAGGGTTTCATTCCACATCGCACACCTCTCTCCAACCATATTTGAGTCATAGACATTAATAACAATTCCAACATGCCTCCCTTCTAGCCCATTAAATTTGATCCATTGGACTTTATTAACGGCTAGAGAACCTTCATCATAAATTAAAGGTTGCAATCTAGGATGGATACACATAGCAATCCCATCATTCCCAACCCCTAGTCTCCTATCCTCAACCTCATTACTAAGACTAGCTTCGAGAGCCCAAAAATAACCCCTTCTTCACACCATACTGATATTTCTTGTCAACATTAATACCTCTTAATTTTTGTTCTTGCAAGAAAAAGGGCAACCTTTGGAGAAAAAAATACTTAAGATAGTCCCTAATATATATATATATATATATTCTAAAAATAATAATGTCATTGTTGATGACTCGTACATTATTTGATAAGAAGTGCAATTTCATTGAGAGGATGCGGAAGATGGAAGGATGTTACCCGAGCCTTTTTCGCTCATATATTTGGATGAAAACATGCTAAAGCTCCTCCACAAATTGAAGCTAGGTGCCACCTCACTAGATTGTTGAGTCTTCCTTCGTGCGGAGGACCTCATGCCTTAGAGGCTTGCCACTTTACTCAGTTCTTGGTGAGGTTCACCTACAGATAGATAGAAACTCCAACCCCTTTCAAGCAAGGGGCCGGCATGAATAAAGTGTCCGTTCGTAATGCCAATGAGGTCCATCTACAAGGATAAGTGCCTCCACACTCTCTGAACTTCGACCGGGTATGTGCACTATGTTTGAAGGAAGGAGTGACAAGGCCCTTTCATCCTTGGAGCTGGAGGGAGTTGGTGAGGTTGGTGTAGATCTGTCCTCAATGGCATCGACAAAAACCTCAAGATCTTCCTCCTCCGTGAAGCCAAGATGCTTGAGGATGGCAGCTAAGCATCCTTTTTCCGCTAGGGATTGAGCTCTCATGCAAGCTTGAGGAGGCAAGAGGGTGGGTGTGGAGGTGAGGGTGTTACCCCTTCCAACATATTAGCAATAATTGCAACAACATCTACAAATTGACTAAGAGATTGGTCCAGGTTTTGGGTTTCATGTACTTAATCTTTGTTATCCATTTGCTCCAATTGATGCGAGCTTGAAGGAGAGTATAGGTCACTTGTAAAAGGGACAATGCTAGAGAAGGTGGACTTCTAGTGTTTTCTAAGTCCGAATCCCCTTCCTTCTCAATTGCTTGCCTCTTCAATCCTAAAACTTTCCCACACTTTCATGGGAGACCATTTCATACTTGTAGGTCCGGGTTCATGATTATTTCACCGGGATTACAATGCCAAGTTGTCAACAACACTATATTGTTTATGGAATTGAATGTCACTCTCTATTTGAAGATACGTAGTGCTAAAGAAACTACTTTATATTTGGTTTAATTTTACCAAGTAAATTTATTTGTTGTAAAATGCTCAAACCACTCTTTGTATTTCTTTAACCAAAATTATTAAGTAAAGAAATAACATAGTTTAATTCTAAACAATAAGTGATATTAAATACCATAAATGGTGTACCATGAAGGGGACGTGCTACCAACCTCTACCTATGCCCTCAAACCAAGGACAATTGTCAATCTTAATATAAGGTAAGTGGGCCTAATTTGGTTACTCATCTTGACAGAAACCTATATATAAATGGTTTAAATCTAAGCATGAACACCCAGAAGACATGTGTTTAAAAGAGATTGGACTACGTGTTCAAAAATGTCATTTAATCAACACAACACTTTTGGAAGGGAGGCCTATGTGATCAATTGACAATATAAAGATATTAATCACTTTGACATTATGTAAGATATTCATATGAGCTCTGAAAATTATGAGGAAAATGCCTACACACATGATTTGGATTTGTTAATCATCTTGAATCAATTGTGTGTTCTTATCCTACGAGAAGTGGACACAAAGATAAAAACACCCATTTTAAGGTCTGCTTACATTGTACAAACTCTTTGAAGATGCCAACTCCTATTAAGCATACCCTTTTATTTGAGTCAATGTACACCATCCTTAAATGGAGGGTAATTAAAATTTGTCTTGAAGCAGTGTCCTGAGAGGTTTTTGGACATAATTGGTCAAAATCCTAGTGTTTCCAAGTCCAACTGGAGTCCATTCTTGCGATCTTTCGGTTCCTCTTTATTAATTTCAGGTATATCTCAAAGATTCTTTTAAGATGTTCGGTAATTCTCCTGAAGTCTTGAACTTCAACTGGTTATTTCAACCAATTCATTTGTAACTAGCAGCCGTTTCTCTCTGTTCATTGACTTGAAAGGCCACAATAGCTTTAAGTTTACAAGGTTTGTTTTTAACTAGACTTTGGGAGTGTGAAGGGGATGCCACATGCGTAGAAAAACATCGATTTCAAAATCAATTTGGTAAGCCAAGGCAAAAAAAATTCGGCCTTGACCTTCACAAACTTTGAGGAGTTGGGTTTCAAGGTTTGCTTCTCCTTTTTTTTCAGGGTTAAAATCGTCCCTTTCCAACTCTGATCGGAAATGGAGGTTTTAAGCCTTGCAAAAACGTTGTCTTGGATTGGAGTTGAAAATGGATGATTCTACCCAATAAAAGAAGGACCAACCTTGAAACCTAGCTTCTCGAAGATGGGCATGTGTTAAGTCCAAAATTCTTTTACCTTCACTTACCTTCACTTTGTTTTGAAACCAATGTTTCAAACTTGTGAGGCCTCCCCTTGTGAGCCTTGGGATGAGAAAAGTAGGTTTGGAGACTTGAGGGTGTAGGCTAGGTGGATCATTTTTCCATGAAATGCATGCCAATTTGCAAGTTATAAAAGAAACTTGCGTTGAAGCATCTTATATCATAGTATAGTAATAGAATGAAAGGGAATTGATATTAGAGTCCGGGAAGCCAAAACACTAATGGGACTGAAAATACATCGGGATGGTATCATAGCAACAAATTCCCTAGAGTGGTGGAGTGCAGTAGCCTCCATTAGATAGAGACTAATGTCAACTGGATGATCTGATTGAAATAAAGACTTGAGGCTCCCTACATCTACATTCTCAAATATTGATGAAAAACTTATCGGTAATGGGGTTATACAAGGGACACTCCAACACAAAGTATGCCTCGTTTTCAACTCCATTGTCATGGGGCTAATACTTAGTGTGACTTACGAGAACCACATGCAGCGAGGTATAATTGTTTTGGGGGTATTGTCTTGCTCACAAGCAATCAAATGACCCATTGCATTAGGTAATTTTCTAATTGTACATATTTTTTAATACCTTTCAATTACTTTAAAAGGCTCGATTAGTCATTTTCATGTACCATATGTTTATAATAGATTAACAAGTGGTTGGTTGGAAGAGTTCTATGCCCTATGATATCATCCACATGTGGCCAATTCTAGTTGGTTGTTTAACCAAGGCCAAACTTTGGCTCAATTTAAAAACCATCTCAAAAGGAAGAACCAATCATTCACTGCAATGTAGTTTAGCCTCAAAGCAATTTCATAAAGCCATAGTACATAACATACATACACAAAATTGATACGCACTAAAATACAACAGGAAATGCATTAATTGTAGAAGCATAAACTGATGACATCCCCGAGGAGAGTGATGGACTCCAACTATGTTTTTATTCATGTGAAAAAATTACCATCACAAGCATAAAAGATAGCAAAAAAGCAAATGTGCCAGCACCGAATTACTAGAAGGTATATAATTTGCAAATGCCAACAATACAAGGCAAAAATGTGTGTTCATAAACACATAGTTATAAGAAGCATAGGAAAAAGAATCTGAAGCTGAAATGTTGTCTTTTATCAAAGTGCAATGTCTATTCCTTATCCATAGGTACATCTTCAACGGTTGAAGGACCTCTCTCCAGCAAAGATGTCGACTGTAATGCAACTTACCCACACAAACAAGTCATATAGAAGTAGTAGCATATATGATGAAACCAAGCACAAAAACCTATCAAAATTGAAAACAACATACATCAATGTATATAAGGGTTTACGGTTAATACCTTTAGAAAACCATTCGCCGCTCCGGTGTCACCCACACACAAGGGTTCATCTCCAATCCATTGCTACAACGCACCATGAGGCGAACTTTCAACTTGTTCACCAAAATTGCCAACTTTCCATTGACAAGTACAATTGCAGCATCTGAACATGATCTGGTAATAGTTCATGAAGAACCCATGAAGAGCGCAAAAAATCTAAAGCGATGTCAAACGCATCCACCAATATCAAAAAATAAAAAATCAACTTTGTCTAATTGGTTTTGTTGTTGACAATATGCAACAATCTCATCCAAGACTATAACATCTTCTTCCTCAAGAGTATATACATCAGTCAAAGAGATAAAATTTAAACTAACAGATGTTATGTTAGTGTCATGTCTACCCAAATGGAATTAATGTGAAATGAAAACCTAATGCTCTCATAATGCAAATCGATACTCTCAGAAAGAAAAGTCTCCTCCACAATATGAATCAAAGCTCACCTCGAAATTGAATAAAAGTTACAATGATCATGCTAATGGGCTTGGGCGTAGGGAATGTTGAGGATTGTAAGCCAATTTCATCATTTGCATACAACATACGCTCATAATGCAAACTTACTACTCTCAAAATGCAAACTCATACTCTTAGAATCCAAAGTCTCCTCCATGCCTAAACTCCAAACTTGTCATCCAACCTTCGTCAACCATTTTTCATCCGCAATGTTTTTTAATCCACTATGGGCGGGATGGGGGAGTGTATACACTATAATCCTTTTGCAATGTTTTATACCATGATATCTTCGAAATATTATGAACTTAATTTCATGAAATTTTTAACAACCTAGATTATCTTGAATTCAAAGTCACATATTGTGTGGGGCTTGTTTTAATTTGAGATCTCTTCAATTTTTTTGATATCATCAATACAAAAAGACATGGCCTTTAGCCACACGTAGTTTCTAGTTCTCAGGGAGTGTCAGCCCAATCTCCATTGTAAGAGCAAGAGTGGCATAGTGGAAAGTACAATGATATACCTTCCACCTTTTGTGGATACATTTGGTGTAAGATTCTATATAAGGTATGTGATTGTTATCAGTTATTTTTCATGTCCTCCAACTTCTACCGATCATATTTACACAAAGAAATTGGTGTTGCATTGGGTTTCAATTTTCTATGATGAAGCATCAACAAAAATCGGGTTGAAAATCAAACCTTCCTTGGTATAGTTGTGACTATCGAAAGCGCTTGTGTGCCAATCCTTTAAATAAATATCTAGGTCCCTTAGTTGTGTTGACTATCGAGTTTGAAGTGGTCAATGCATTTTGAGCACGTACTCCAATCTCTTTTAAACATATATCTTGTTGAGTGTTCATTCTAAGATCTAACTTGACCACACACCACTTGATATAGGTGTCGGATTGAGATTAATGATTGTATTAGGCATGCTTATCTTATCTTGTGGAACCTTTTGTTATGAAGGAATTGTTTTTCATAAAAACATAAAGATGATGTTCAAATAAATTGTGTATTGTGAAGTCAACCCAAATAAGGGGAGAAATCTTGTATACGTACATGGCACTTAATGCTATTGTGGTCATCTTGTGCGTCCACTACCTCTCATATTTAGTAGAGTAGGAAATGGGCGGATGGTAATCAAGCTCCGAAGGATGGGGTGGGTCCAAGGGCCACTCTTATGTGAGAGTGAGGGGTTGATCACACCAGTAAGTTCTAACACCATATGTCGGCATCTCCAGCTGTAATAGTGTGAAATGTGGTGGGCCAACATCTATTTTTGAACATAATCCCCAACAATTTCACGGCTAGAACTGGATGGAAAGTTTGGTGTGATCGGGGCATGAGTCAGAGCCACGTGTGTGCATGACTCCTTATTAAAAAACCCCTATATGTATTCATGACCAAAAAGAAGATCACACATACAAATCATACTCATTGTTTGACGTTGGGGCACGAGCTTGACTACATGTACAATATGTAACATATGACCCTTTTGTGGGCACTCCAACCCTACCAAAAAACCACGATTGCCATTGGATGGGGTTTGATCATCCAATTAGTGATTGCAAGTCAAGAAGACTGTCATTTCAAGTTCCAGAATCAGAATCGAGATGCAAAAGTTGTAAGATGCCAAAGTAAAGATTCTCTATCTTGTTAAATGATTACACATACTCTCCCAAATGTCAAATTCTTGAACCTAGATTGAGGTAACTATCATAATAGCAGGGTCACACGTTGCTCACCAAATACTAACACAACGGTGTGCTTAATTGTGTAACATTACTTTAGAGGGTAGTAGTCTTGCTATATGTGCCACATGTGCACTCTATTTGAGCACTATAAAAATGTGGGTCCCGTGATCAAAACTAGTATCTTAGAACACACAAGGCTTCACATTGCAATAGTTGAAGCTAAGATTCATTTTGACCAAAGATTGTGAGATATTGATAGTTGATTCTTGTATAGAAGAGTCGAAACTCACCCCTCTGAAAAGTTGTATATTTGACGGGGCAGGGGACTTTAAAAGAAGAGAGCACCTCTAAATTGGTGACGATAGAAACGTGTGGAAACCGGTTTGGCAAGATTCACCTTTAAGTTGGTGGTATGGGATTTTAGAAGTGTCCACGTTGACAACGTGTGAAGATGCTCCAACACACGTCATTTTTATGTCCATTCTCACTACAAGCTTTTGCCATGTACCACTCAAACATATGTGTGTCCCGTTAAGGAGTACCACATAAAGGTCCACATACATACCTTAACACAAATATCAACCCCTCGCTCGAGTGTGAGTCTCGCCTCGTTCTTTTTACGCAGGATGGCCATGCTCCATTGTTTAAGTATGTGTAGCATATTCCATGAGTGCCACTCACGTGGTCGTTTCTCACCAAGCGACACTAGCTAACTCGATACTTGGATATTTGTGTAGCGATCACCTCCCTATCATAGCACTTATAAGACGTTGAAGCTTTTCCTAAACGCTCGACACCCACTCCAAAGAACAATGTCGACTTGTGCCAAGTGGAGGCTAAATAAACCTTGCTTTTGGTACGCCCGAAGCCCGGAACGTGGACATGAATTTTAGGGCCCAACCCTAAGGGAAGTATATATAGGAGGTGGGGTAATAGGTTGACCCCGTAGTGGCTTGGGAGGTGCCTAACTTTGTGGACCGCTCTCCTAGGCCCAAATGTGGTCGGATTATGCTAGACAAGGTAGGCTCCAAACCCTAGCTTAACATGTATCACTTACCACTCAAGCGCATGCATGTGTGCGCATGGAAGTTACCATCCCCTAATTTGTCTTGCCGTAACCTTATTGCACGGCGTCCTTGTTGGATCCCGGTGAATAGTGAGTGTGTGTGTGTGAAGAAGGTGTATTTGAACTTATGAAGTCGGGATTTAAGTAGACATAGAGACAACACACTCTAAACTCCGTAACATCTACCTCCTTAATGTCAACCCTTCTCTTATGTCTCGAAATTCTAGGGGATAGACGTTCTCAAGTTCAATATCACTCCTTGTTGTGATGCTTCCCTTCCCTATATCGCGAGTTTTGACATTACAACAGACCATCAAAGGACACCCTAAACTCGTAATATCAATCTCCATAGTGTCACTCACTCTCGAATATCCCGAAACCCTAGGGAACAGATGTTCATAGTTCAAATTTCACTCCTTATTATCACATTTCTTTCCCTTATATCACGGATTTTTGTCATTAATGTAAACCACCAATGAAGTCAACCCACACCCTCGCATTGCGCCATGTGTCACTATGTGGAGTGTCTTCTTCTTCTTCTTCTTCTTCTTCTTCTTATGCCATCTTGTTGAATGTTGGTGCATGCATATGTCACATCGCCCGAGAAGGCCAAGTGGAGTGGACCATACCACATCATTTGAATGTTGCACTTTGTGTTATTCCATCGTGTCACATGCTACACTAATTCTATGGTATCACAATTCCATGTTAACACTACAAAACTCCGTAGTATCACGTGCATTTTGGTTGCCGCATGTGTGATACGACGGAGTTTAGAGTGTATTCAAACAACACGCTCGCACACATCATGTTGTCATCAATGTAATGATGGTCATTATTGCATTGTTGACTTTGTGTTACTCCGTAATGTCACAAGGTACACTATTTCTCTTTTATCGCGCATTTAAGATAACCCTACATAACTCCTTAATATCACGTGCGCTTTGGTTGCCACGAGCGTGATATTGCGGAGTTTAGAGTGTATTTGTTTGTGTTGTCAATACATACACAATGTAAAATATGTTAATATTTATAGAAAGAAACTAACACGCACTTTGAGAAGCAATATGGTCAAAACACCGCTCAACAACTGTCACCGATGCATAGTTTTCATAAACAATATAGTGTACATGCACTAGAAATGTGTTACACTCAAGCGCAAGCATCTGTGTGCATGGTTGGATCCCTTAACTTGTCTTAACTTGTAAGCTAATTGTACGGCATGCTTGTTGGATCTCGGTCAATAGTGAGTGTGTGTGTGATCAAGGTGCATTTGACCTTATAACTAGGATAAAAGTAAACATGGAGAGAATATAAGTTACATTGTCAATATATACACATTGTAAAACATGTTGATATTTATGAGAAAGAAATTAACACATGCTTTGAGAAGCAATCTAGTCAAAAACATCACTCAACTACTGTGGATGTGTAGTTTTGATAGATGATACGATGTTTATGCAACAAAAATGTGTTACACTCAAGCACATGCACGTGCGTGTGTGGAAATTACCACCTCCTTGTCTGGTTGTAAGCTTTATTGTATGATGTGCTTGTAGGATTTCGGTGGAGAGTGACTGGTGTGTGTGAAGAAGAAGGTACATTAGATGTCTAACTATGGATGAAGTATACTTATAAATATGATTTTCTAGAAATAAGAATGCATATGAGAGTACTTTGTTTGCACTGTCAATACATGTGCATTACAAAATAAGTTAATGAAACTAGAAACATATCATATCATGATAAAAACGTATTTTGAGAAGCAATGTGGTCAAAACACCACTCAACCATGATGAATGTGTATTTTCCACAAACAACACAATGTACATGCAACAAAAATGTGTTCACAAAAGATGTGATCAACATCTAAGGCTCTGTTTTTGCAATGCCATCTTCTTTTAAAGGACTCACTGATAGAACTAAATATGCACAATTCTTTGTGTCCAAAATTTATGCATATGTCTAGACTTACTTAACACCCAAATCTATGTAAGATATGATGTTAATTAGTAGAGGTGGCCATTTGGCGATGCAAGGTGCTGATTGCTTATATAACCTCATCAATTTAGGCACTTCATTTGTTGAGATTGAGTTTATTTTTTTGCCACATCAATTTTTTCTTCCACACGTTCCACCTAAAAAGTATATGACACTGGGCACCTTCACTAAAAGAACCTCATAGTAAGTATTGTATTCTTTTGGCAAGAATGTTGATTTATTAAAATTTTCAAATGGGCTTCTTGAGCATTCATTACATTCTTAACTGGGTGTAAGGTAGATGGGTTTTAAAAGGTTGCTTTTTCCCTGTTTTGCTATGAAAAACAACTCTGATTCATAAACTCTCAAGTTTGGATATCTACGGATGAGGATGGAGAAGCCATGTTCAATCACATAGAAATTTGGAGTGTGCCTTGAATCGAAATGTAATATCAAAGGTGACAACTAGGGAGTCACAACTCGGTCATATAGACCCTCCCAAAAATGTTTGCTATTGACTTCAGAAGAGTTAGTTACAATTTTCAAACACTTAGTCCAATCTCTTTTAAACACATGTTTTAAAAAATACATTAATATTGTTTTTTTTCCTTCCAAATATTGTTTGTTCTTAGATCCACACCTAACCACACACCCCTCAAACACATGTGCCCGTTTAAGATACTTAACCAAATTAGGCCCACTTACCTTATGTTGGGGCTCAATACCCACCTCTTTGAGTTGGGCCCCAACCAACATTACTGAGATAACCGGGGTTTAGTAAAAACATGACCCCAATGCATTTATGGTTAAATATTTCATCTCAAATGGATTTCTCTAGACTAAGGGCCGGTTTACACCATGGACCATGAAGTTAGCCCAGAGAAGATGGCCTTTTTCCACGGTCCGACTTCATGGTCCAACTTCCATGGTCCAATTTCTTTAAAAAAATTAATTTACACAGCCTTTGGGGCCAAATGTAAGCCAAATGTGGACTAAGAGAATAAATGTAAGCCAAATGTGTTACAATTCTATAACTTGAATTTAACCCAAAGGTGAATTGCATTGGTTTAAGAAGCAATGGTTAAGAAGGACCAGGTAAGTTTTTGTGATGTTGTCTTTGTTTGTTTGATGCAATCGTTGACTTACATGCTATGGATGAAAAAATGTTCAACGATTTTCTCATTGGAAAGTGCAAGTGGATTTCCATATGTAATAAAGGAATACTTTATTCATGATTTATATGTATGGAGGCATTTATCACATTGAATTGAAAAGCATAATATAAATACATGAGTCCATTTTCTAGCATGCAGTTAGTATGCATTTGTTTTTGTTTTTTCCTATAAGCTTCTCGTACATAGGGGGATTAATTTCATGATGACCCGTGCATGTCATTTAGGTTTCCAACAAAGAGTCCACCCCCCAAGGGAGTGGGGAGGAGAAAAATGTAATATATGATCATTTAAGAAGAAAAACATATATGCATCATGATATTATATAAGATATTCATGCGAGCTCTATAACTTATGAGGATAATGGCTATGGCCTCAATTTGGGTTTGCTAATGATCTTGTATTAATCACATGCTTAATACCCTAAGAGAAGTGGTAGGAGAGCTAATTTAGGCATTTGTTATAAGCCCACTTACCTTAGTGTAGATAAAGGAATTATAGTGTTCATGTGAGTATAACATACTGTAACATTAATTCAACTGCTATCAACCGTTTCATTCTAATAATATTAATACACTGCTTCACCCGAGTTTTTTAGACTGACTGTGGTAGTGTAGTGCTTTGTTGTGAGAATTAACATAGTATAATGTCAATTAGAATTTGGCTTATTCTCGTCCCCATCCAACGTACAAACTTAGTTGAATAATGTTATGACACAATGGTGCCTAGGTTGGATTGAAAAATGCTCCACCTATGCATGTTGGCTTTGACTTTTTGCCATCCATGTATTTTATTAATCTCTAGTCAAAACTAAGGTAATTAAACCTTAGTTTAGGGTGTTGGTTATAGCACCCTACCCAAAAGCAACAACCTATGTTGTACATGCCTCTTAATCTTGTACCCAAAACACACCTTAAATCATTTGAATATCTCTGATGCAAAGTGAGAGCATATTTGGGTGACAAGCAGGACGATTCTAGGGGAATACGGGGTTGGTTTTAGGCAAAAGTGGGATTGGAATCGGCCAAGTGTCGGAATGTAGCTGGGGGTGGGTAACTTATACAATGTTTATTAAGTATAAGTAAGAGTTATAAGGGTTCAATTTTTGTAATAAGGTGAAGTGTTGGTGTCAATGCAGAGGTGATTTTGGGTGAAAATGGGAGTGGTCTCACGGGGAGGTCACTTCATTGTCAAGTTGACACCACATGCGGACAAAGTTTGCTACCCCTATATTACATGCCATATATAATTTTAAGATTTATGATATTTTTTCTACATATACATAACCATTGATAGTATCTTTTGTATATATTTTTTGAAAATTTTAGTCATCTTTATTTTTTTTAGTAATTGTTTTAGTTCAATTTTGTGTCATTCTAGTTTAAAACGGTATGTTTTATGAAAAAAACAAATCATCAAATTTAGTTACCACTTTTAACTATGTCATAGGTACTGTGTATATCTACTCATGAAAAACATTTGATAAAATTTTGACCCATTTTGGTGGTGCAACTTACCAGAAGAAGATTTTTTTTGGTCGCACGTGGTGTTCAACTTGACAATGGAGTGACCCCCCCGTGAGTGGTCTTGGGTGAGTGTCTCGACAATTTTGGGAGCCATTTGCTTTGAAAAGTGTGGGGATAAAGGGACATATTTAAGAAGCTGGGGGTAAAGGGATGGATCTAGAAAGCTAAGGGCAAGTGACTTCAAAAATTGTACTATATTCATGTGATGTGCAATTCATTATTTGTTTTATTTTACTATGTCTTAACCCATTTGCTAAGCCAATCATGCAGATCACTACACCAAGCATACTCTAATATTTGTCTAAATTTTTTAATATGTTGGTTTAAGCTCCCTCTACCTTAGCCCCTATAGGTTGAGCATTGATTCATCCCTACTAAACAAACTTGGGATCTCTGAAACCATTTAAAAAAAGTTAATAATCCAAAAGTAACAATTCCAAAGTAAAGTAAGTCAATTATTGCATGTTTACATTCCCAACAGATGAG
This sequence comes from Polytrichum commune, assembly GCA_950295325.1. NCBI lineage: Eukaryota > Viridiplantae > Streptophyta > Polytrichopsida > Polytrichales > Polytrichaceae > Polytrichum > Polytrichum commune. The sequence continues at coordinate 68,936,978 of OX485803.1, forward strand.
TTTCCATAGACACCACAAAGCTCTATCCATACATACTGTCTTGAAGTTCACGGAATCTATGTAAATTATCCATTGTGGATAAAGGTGGTAAATTTGTTCAATTGAACCAAATAAAATTGAATGCATGGAAAATTTACATGATATTCTACATGCAAGAAGTGAATAATGTTTCATCGTCTACTGGATATTGCATTGGGCCATGAAAAAAGGTGGGTCTAACAGAAAACTAGGGGCCGTGGCAATTGGATGAATTGTCATTGGCTCTTAGAAATATTATATTGCCATGGTGGGTCCCGGAACCCAAACATATGTTGTGGTTCCTCAACATGGTTCACTTCCAATTTACACTAAGCCTTTGGGCCCCTCACTAGGTGTAAACCGAATGTGGACCAAGAGGAATGATCATGCACCCAAAAAGGAACGAGTTTTTTTTTAATGTATGCTAAAAAAATGCAGTTTTAGAAAAGAAATTCAAGTTTGACCATTCCTCTATCTTCGCTTGGCTTCGCTTGGCTTCACTTCTCTACACTTCTATTATTATTTTTGTTTTCTTTTATCTCCACCTTGAATTTCAACAAGCATGATTGCAATGAAGGAGAAGGGGAAGGGGGGGGGGGGAACTTAATTTGTTCATAGGATTATACATGTTTTTGTACATGCTTGTGAAGCATGTTGTGGACATTCATGCATTTCTTTTGCAAGGAAAATGAGAGAAGTTTGCAATTTTGAGCTTGGTTTATGTGAGTATGAGACATAGAGGGTAGAGCATATAGAGTCAAGAATGGATGTACGGATTTGTAGACCATTTGTTGTTGGGTTCGTGGATGGAGAAAGAATTTAGGAAGCAAAATTGACTGAAATACATTACATTCAAATTTTGATGTGAGGTTGGGCCCCTATTTGAAGAAAGAGGATACATATTTTAGAGTTACTATGCCGGTGTAAGAGAGGGTAATAATATCAAATTATAGGTTGGGTAGTGGTGATGGATTGCAAAGTATAGAAGACTTGTATGGACTCCACAAGAGTACATTATTGAAAAATAATAAGAAAATTTTGTAGAACTGTTAGGAAGTATTTTCATCTATTTTTTGTACAAACTCCAAGTGAATTACAATTTAGGGTTTTAGCTTCAAAGTTTGAGCAGTTGTATGATGTAACTTATATCATAAGAGCAATAGATGGGTCATATATATTCATGTTCTAGTTTCGGTAGTTGGCGGAAAAAACCTTCTATTACAAAAATCTTTTCATTTAGCATTTCTACATAAAAGTGTCAGACTAGATTATATGTTATGGGATTATGATTTTGGCATAGCAAAAAATCTTCACCATTGGGTTTCTTTTAGGTTACAAGAATTACACATGAATACATAGAAGGTAAGTTTCAGCCATATACATTTGTTGGAGACACTGTATATCCAGGGAAGCCTTGAATGTATTGTCGCTTTAAGGGTGGAAATATTACATTATCCGGGAAGGAGGAAAATTGGAATTTTATTTAGTCTTCAACCAAAATGTATGTGAAAAGGGCATTTGGAATTATGAAGGGTTGATAGAGGCTGTTAATGAAGCAATCCAAAGTATCTTTGAGAAACATATCCAATATTGTAGCAACTTGCATAGTATTGTATAATTTGAAGAGATTGATGATCAATGGATTGTTGAAGTAATAAATAAATTACCTAGAAGAATTAGCGAGGAAGAAATATGATAAGATAATGAATTACGAGAAGAAAGAGTTGGACTTGTTGAAGTGAAAACAATAATTCTAGATAGAGAAGATGCTCTAATTGCAGATGAAGTAAGTGATGTGGAAATATATTTATTTTTAGTAAGAAAAAATAGAAGGGAAAATGACATTCTTCATAAAGCTACAATATTGCATGAATAAATTTGTAATAGAATAAATTTGTAATAGAGTAAATGGAGTTGTAATAGAATAAATGGAGTTGTATTTTCTCTTGTATGATAACCAATAACAGTTAAAACCTTGGATTGCAACCATTAATTGAATTTACAATTTGATCCAAATATTAGCACATGCACTAAAAAAGTAGAATGAAAATCCAAAAAATAAGCAAAAAATTATTGAACTTGGTGCATGTAAAGAAAAATTACCATAAATTGTTTTTTAAGCATGTTGTATATAAAAGCAATTTGAGTAGGTGATGATGAAAAATATAAGATGAATTTAGTGGTTAGGAGGAGGTGGAGGAAATGTCTTGGATGAAAGTAAGTAAGGTTCAAACCCTCTCGTGCTAATTTTTTAAACTAATTATAGTAAATCAACATTAATGTTCCCATTGTAATGGCCGACTTGATTGTTTTCTTTTTTTGGGGGGTCATAAGGAAGGCGAAGACCTTCTATAACCTTATCATATGGCCAACATATAACCTTGTTCAATTTCTCTCAAATTTATGTTACCTCACTTTTTGTAAAACACATTGACAAATGTTTTAAATTTTTTTATCATGTTTGGTTTTTGTTTTTGCAAATTCTTCATCTATATTACTTCGAATAGAAAATTAAGTGATGCATTTCAAAATCTCCCGATTTAAAAATTTTCCATATCTTTTTATTCTTCATCAGATTCGCCAACATCAATTACATTTTTCTTGTTGGTTTTCTTCATCTTCTGTGCAATTTTTTTTGTTGCTTGTCCTTTCATCTTTCTTGAAAGTTGTCTCTTTTCTGTTGATGTCACTTCTTCCTTTCCAACTCTAGTAGGACTCTCTAATTGTGCTCCTTGCAAAAAAATTGAATATGGGTGTAATTGGAGGAGGGTGAAATGCACTAGAAGATGGGAGTAGATTACGACCATACAACATTTGAGAACTCAATATGTGGTTACTTTTAAAAACTTGGTGAATGTAAAGAAAAATTAACATAAAAAAATGAAAATCATGTTGTATAGAAAAACAATTTGAGTAGGTTATGATGGAAAATATAAGATGAATTTAGTGGTTAGGGGGAGGTGGATGAAATGTTTTTGATGAAAGAGAGTAAGGTTCAAATCCTCTTGCGTTCAAAGATTACTAAATATAATAAACATTAAAATTCCCGTTATAGTGGCTGACTTTTATTTATTTTTATTTTTTTTGGGGGGGGGGGCTTAAGGAAGCTCCTACGGCCAAGACATTCCATAGCCTTATCATACGCTTACATACAACTTCATACAATCTCTTGCATCTTCATGCTACCTCAATTTTTGTAAAATAAATTGACTCATGTTTTGATCATGTTTGTTGTTGTTTTTAAAGATTCTTCATCTATCTTACCTTGAATAGCAAATTAAGTGATGCACTTCAAAATCTCCCGATTTTTATTTTTGCCATATCCTTTTATTCTTTATTAGATTTTCCAATGTCAATCACATTCTTCTCGTTGGTTTTCTTCATCTTCTTTGCTATTTTTTTTGTTGGTCACCCTTTCATGTTTCCCGGAAGTTGTTTCGTTGTTGTTACTGTCACTTCCTTTTCAACTCTAGTAAGACTCTTCAATTATCCTCCTTGCAAAAAAAATTGAATATGGGTATAATTGGAGGAGGGCGAAATGCACTAGAAGGAAATGAGAGTAGTTAGGAATATACAACATTTGAGAAATCAACATGTGGTTGCTTTTGAAAACTAGAGTTGTCATTTCTTACATCCATTATGAATTATGCGACCACTCTTCTTGTGATCCTCTACATGACTCCTTATCAACAGTTGATCATAACATTAAGTAGCAATGCTAGGAGGGTACCCTTTGAGTGCCCGCAATATTACCTCAACAAGAAGGAAAAAGCTTGCAAAGCAAGGGTAAATGAATGAATAATTGATCAAATATAGTAGCTTCAAAAAGATATCAAAGAGGTTTCCAATGCGGGTGTCGGAAGACTTTTCCAAAAAATGCAACTACCTTTTTGACCTCACCAACTTTCTCATTGCTTTATAGCTATTTAGATTTGTTTCGATCATAATTTAGCCTAGATTAGAACCTTTACCACCACTTGGCATTAGTTTTGCCCTAGAAACCGACATAATTAATTCTAAGCATTGAAAGTAACTACCCAAATAAATAAAAAATAGCCTAAGTAAAACTCAAAAGTAGCGCTACCTTTGCTCTTGAAAGAGCATCAAACCGGCACAAGCCGGTTTGAGGCTCTTTTGAGAAGGTCATTCCGGGCTTGCTACTTAATGTTATGATCCCTCCATGTCTAAAAAGAAAAAAATTACATACTATTATCCAAACACTGCCAAAACAAAGATGCAAGGATAATGAGAGATCGCTGCCAACAACGGATTTTTCTACTGTGGTTTCAAACCATAACATTAGCATGTAATAAAAGGGAACCGCCATTGTATTACAACCCCCACACAAAAAGTTCATTAGAAATTTATTACAACAATGTTTCTCTACTACAGGCCCTTCCCCTTTTTCTACCAGGCCACCTCTTTTGCCTCTTCCACCATAGACCCCGTCAGACCATGTCAGCGGATGATGTAGGCTTGAGCGTGGAGTTTTTCAAAAAAAATGCCTCGAACTCCATGGTCACCCTGACATTTTCCCCTTGGCGTAAGCCGAAGTGGTCCCGGGACGAGTTCAACGACCAATCACAGTGTTCACAGGGCCTTGGGAGGACTTCATGGTGCATGGAGTGAACAAGCCCTTATATGAACTTATTGATTCTAGGTGTAACACACATAACTTAGTGCAGTGGTGTTTGAGTGGTTGCAGATGTGGCACGGCATTTTTGCCTAGTGTGGTACACCAACCTTGCACCCTGCAACGTCGGCTCGCTCAGCCGATATCATTGCTCCATGGCCTGCCCCAGTGGTCGGGGTACTGCAACAAATTATAAAAAGATATTATAACTTACTGCTTCAGTTTCACTGCTGCTGCTGCTGCTAGGCGCCGTGGAGCCTATAAGTTACACAGGCCACAGCAATCACACACTCAATCAAAACAATCAGTCAGAGCTCTTAGTAGTATGTGGTAGCTAGTACCTGCATGCAGATTATATATATATGTGTATATATATAGATACGTAGCTCCCCGACATGGCATCCATCATATGTACTATTATAGGAGGTTTCACAATCTACAGCTGCTGCTATATATTCTTATATATGTAGCTGATATGAGTTCGACTCATATATATGGATGGATCGTGGCGAACCCAGTGACGTATGATTGATTAGCTGCTGACAGGAGGGGCTCCCTAAATACCCCCGATGAGCGTTGCAGGTGTCAGGTTCGGAGGCCAGGTTCGGTGGGGTTTATTTTTCTGGCTCTCCCCGTTTTAGCCACTTGGTGACTTTTTTGGTTTGTTTTTTTGCTAAATTTGGGTCCTGCGGCCCCAAATTACCCTAGGGAGCCCCTTATGAGATCAAATAAGGCCCCACCCAATTAAAAAAATAGGGGGCATGTTTTATGCCAACCCTGCCACCCCCTCCCGAACCTAGCCTCCGAGCCACGCTCGTCGGGGGTATTTAGGCAAATCCCTGACAGGAGGGGCCAAGGGTTTGTGGTGTCGAGGGAAAACTCGTCCTGTATTTTAGGAAGGTGAAAACGCATCGAAGTATTCGAAATCCTGGAAGTGGTTATTTTTGGAAGATTTGGTTCCAGAACTGGGATCGGGAGACTACAAGTTCTGCAATGGATAGGTTTCAGTATGTAGATGCCACGAAACCCAAGGCTAGAGGTATACATGTATGTGTATAAATGTAGTATATTGATTGGTATATGACAAGGCTAGCTAGCTTGTAGTTAAACATGGACATGGCAAGAAGACGTGTGTTACGATGAGGTTGTTGGATTACACGTGTTCAGAATGTAGAGGTCGTTTATAAGTGCAATAGCGACCACACTTGACAACGGAGAGGGCCGGGGTGGTTATTACTAAAAGAGAATGATGATATTCACTTTGGACTCTTATAGCTAAACTTTTATTTCTACTTTGATCTTGAAACTTGAAACGACAAGTTTTGGGATTCACATTGCTCACTGGATGCGACATATCATCATGTTAATTGAATATCTTGAGCCAATCCGGCGGTCTAAAATGTCTACGGAGTTGGAAATGCCCATACTAAAGCCACATATGACATACTTGAGTTCCACTCTTGTTACCATTGTTAGAGTGGGTTGTCTGTTGAGATGAATTGCTCGGGAAGCGTTGTTGTTGCTTTGCAAGATGAAAATATGAGTTAGATGATGTTAAAACCAACAACCCCACAAGCATCCCACTCAAAACCAACAATCCTAAAATCTTGCACAATAAGTACATATTGATTTTGAGAATGTCCATCACCTTGACAACATGTTCATGTGTTGATTTTGGGTCATCTACCAAATAAAATTTGAACTCTTATAATTTTTGCATACAAAATCCAAATAAAACATATGTTGGTGTGTTGACATCCCATGTCAATTGCTAATGATCTTATTTGGAATTTATAAATCTAATAATAATAAATACATATAATGCTTGAAGTGACCGCTTTAGCACCATCTGCCTTATATGGAACCATGCCATCTCCTTACACCTGGCAGTAATAAGGCCTCATTGAGAGAGAGAGAGAGAGAGAGAGAAGGGCCACTTCACACATGAGACTGAGTGCCCGTGACCATTACACTTCAAGCACCCTCATTGGTGGAAAAGGTGGAGCCGGTCCAAGTTCGCTTCACACTACGCTTGAGGGACCAATGGAGTATGTGAATGCAAGATGGATGTTAAAGTCTACATGGATTCCTACATGGCATCAAATGGATCATGTTTCATGGTCACTTAGACTATTTTCAAAAATCACCTCTTGGAGGTAGGCCTAACACAAAACCGGGAGACCATGGCACTCCGAACGCTCACCACTGTTGGTTTATTGGCTTTGTCTGTAGGACAAGGACTATGCATCAACTTCTTCGTTTCAAGAGCAAAGTTCCTAACCACTTTGTGTTCACACTTGGACGTTACTTGTTCTTGTTATTTTTGGTCCACTGTATTTAATGTGGATGCTATCTATAGTTTATATATATATACAAATGCTCCCTAAAATGCATTGAAAGAAATCTAGTTAACTATAGTTATTTTGGCAGTTCTTGATTATTTATTTAAAAAATTTCGGGTGATAAATGAGTAGCTTCAATCCTTGACCCGTATTTGAGAAGAAGGTGCACAAAATCCAAGAAAGGTTTGGTATAGTGAATAGCCATGGATTGGCATGAGCAAAGTAATCAACTACAATTGTAGTCTTTCATAGCAAAGGACAGAGCCTCACGGTTCTACCGTTTTCTTGTTCTATTTTATCATGTGTGAGGACCCGCATGAATAGAGATGCATTGAAATAGCATTTGGTTGAGGCCCAGTCACATATGGCTTCACACTACACTGGAGAGTCCGTGACCACACTACATGATTTTGGAGGTGTGTTGGGATGACAGCCTTTGGACACTTTCGTTTGGGCTCTCACAATGTCATGGTCATGGCTCTTGGCTCGTGTGTGAAGTGGCCCTAACTCATGGCCTAACCTGCTGCCCAAACTTGCAATTGGAGAGCATCCTCATGTGTACGAGCGAGTCAGGAAATATCAGGGCAAGACGCTGCTTGGACGCAGGAAAAGGGAGCGTACCCTGGCGGGTGGAACGTGATTGGCGGTTTTAAAAATATATGAAAATATATATGGATCTGATTTGATGTCTTTAGTCAGTACAAATTGTCCGCCCCCAGATTCTTATCCAAAGTTTTTCAGTCTTCAGAACAGTGATTAATTTGACAAGAGTGTACTCCTTACCAACCTTCCATTTAAACTCTGAATTGTAGCGCTTGGAGTGACCTCGGCATATAAATCCTTAATCCTATTCATGGATTTTGTGCAAATGGCTCTGATACTCAGCCATGGCCAGGGCGAGGCGCCACTTACAAGTCCATTTGCTCATGGTCATATTCTGTTCACATTGACTACAAAGAAAGCGGCAAAGCCAGAAATGAAAACCTTCAACCCCTTGTTCACATATATAAGACTTATGTATCCATTTAACATTTTGAGCTCTGAGCTACAGACATTGCATATACAGCAAATACTTTGCAAATGACTTCGAGATGTGAAAAATGTACTTGAAATAATTTATATGCTCATAACATGGATACGAAAGAGTTATCAAAAGTTTGCTTCACTGGAGGAAGACCTAAGTTGAAATACAAATCGGCAGTAGCCCTCTTGTGTACGGGCCTATTGCAAGGGTCACATAAGACCAAAGCAAAGTCACTATTTTGCAAGATTATACATATTTTTATTTTTATTTTTATTTTTTTGGGACAACAAATAAATAGGTTAAAGTGGATTAAAGATAATTTGATATGTTCATGCCAATAATACCTTGCTTTAAAGTCATGTCCCATTGTCCACAAAAGGACGTTAAATGTACATGAAACACCATATCATTGTTAAGCTCCTTATCCCAAGGCCATCCCAAGATGAGGAATCTAAAGTCATAACATGCTACAACAAGAATAGTGGACCGATTCCATATGCATTAAGATTGAACTAGACTACCCAATTTTGAAGTCTTCTTTCCACTTACTCTAAATGTGTTGGATTGTGTAGGGCCTAGGCTACCCATTTAGGCAAAAGGATCAGCGTACCTGGGTCTCAACAATAGTGCTATGACACTGGCTTATGCTCAAAACATTTATAAGCAGGTTATCATACAAGATTTAAATGGTGACTTGTCCCAATGTAAACAGAGTTCTTACTGTGTAGGAATTTCCATGAGTAAAATATCCAATGGACTTGAGTTGACTGCAATTGTGCAATGTTGGTCTGGATCCTGGAGATAAATTTACAATCAACAGAAATTGAGTAATTGTGCAATGAGTGTGCACTCTGTGATGCCTCTGTTGATGGTCCACCCTCCTAGTACAAAAAATGGGATATTTAGTACCTGTGATGTGATTTGGAGAACACTTGTACTTAAATATTTCCCTTCAATGTAATTATTATAGTATATTGTATTAGATCGACAAGATGTTTGAAACTCCAGGCTGACAAGGACTTCCCTTTCATGACAATGTCAAACTCTTTGGGTGTTCTGAAAGCTTCATTGCGCGCCATAGTGGATTGATTGAGATGGAGTTCAGCAGCCTCGAGGAGTACAACAACCATGGTTTAATGTTCAGTTACATCAGAAACTCACCCTCTCACATGGAAGTCATATGCATTTGCAGATACACACATTGGTATTAACAATTAAAAATATCTGTTGGGTCCCCTCAGATTAAAATGACCTACAGTAATATCTATTTCTTTATTTCTTATTGTTCCAGATTTATAAATAGTTATTACTCAGTTTGCTATATATGCTCACCACTTGGCCTAGGCTGCAACTACAGTAGACCACATAACTCAATGACATGGTGATGATTTATTGCATTGACCACAAAATTGGCAACATCTCAATTATATTACTCTAGATTGTAAATTTTCTTGTGAGATTGCTATGAACAATATAATGCTGCTGGAAGAAACCACTGTTCCAACTCCCTTGTCAGTATGTGTGGTCCAATGGGTTTGCTGGTGCAGCATTAATTAAGCCTCTGCTCAGGTGCTTTTGAGTAATTGCTGTTCATATGGTGTCGCCTCATACATCTCAACAAAAGGCTGGTTGCATGATCTGAAGGCTAGGATTTCTCGCTTGGTGGTCATGGGTTATATATGCAAGTGTTGATGATGGACATCCATCTTTGAGTGTGCCAAAGCTCATGACACCCACCTGCACTGGCAACGTCTAAACTGTAGCAAGTCCAAACTGTAGAAATTGCAGTTACATGGCACTGTTCAACATTCTAAGAAAGCAATCTGTGTGTCCTAAAGTGGCAACATTGGTGGGCCTCACCTTGCATTGAACAATTGCATGTATGTACTATAACAAGCTTAGTTTGTTTGTTTGTAAGGAGGAACCTAGCTTTGTGTTTTCTGATAGTCCTTTAAAGCATACGTGGCTTTAGGATCCCCTCTCTGACATGAGCCTGCTGCCAACCTCAATGGGCACTAGACTTCCAACATCAAAGACAAGGCTCATGTGTAAACAGGTTGCAACGAGCTGAGCTGCAAACACATTGTCTGTATCAAGATTCTTTGCTTTGTGTTGCATGGCTAGTATAAGCTTTGTGTGACCTCAGTGAGCTGCGTGCACCCACCTGCCATGTGTGACCCTCCAGGTTACAGAGGCATTTGGAACACAAGAAAAACTCCTGGCAAGGCTGGCCAATGCCAGGGCCACCCGACAGGTTGAATCAAGGTATGGAGAAACGAGAAGGCCCACTCTTGAGCCACGTGTAGTTGCATATAGATATATATAATGTTCACTCGAGAATGACTGCAGCAGCTTGACTTCATGCTCAAGGTAATCTTTATTCCAGCAACTCACATGCATGACACCTAATTAAGTCGTCTTTGGCAGGCAGTGACCAGTCGATTGTAATTAAAATCTGTAATAACCCTGGATGTAAGCAAACAGTAATAATTAGAAATGAGAGATCAAAATGAGGTTTGTATACACAACTGGATCAAGTTGTGACCACGGAAACCTAATATTTCCAACAGGGGTGAAATACGAGGTCATGTACATGGGAGCGCGCAGTTATAGTACACGTAGTTGTTGTGAGATATCATGGCTGTTAGCGAATCCTAAATACGTAGCTAGGTGAGCAGGTCACTGGCATCCCACTGACGCAACACTGACCTTGGCAGGCCTCTGGCCACAATGTTATTGTAACATAAGTTACTGCGATGCAAAGAAGAACGTACAAGTTTAATGCTGCTATTTGTGAAGGTGAGACTGAGGTGACGTTGAAGGGGCTTCTATCTGCTCCCTCCCCACCAGTCATGCACATGGTCATGGCAACATGTTTGTGGTAACTCGCAGTAACTTACTCTAATAACTTTGGGGGGAATCCCACGTGATGTTGTGGCAGAGAGAGGGCCGGCGTATAAATTTTGCTCACATCCCTGCAGCAGGCGACCTTCAAGCACGCCAGTTCCTATTGATGGATGACTCAATTGCATCTCCCTGGAACCAGGTTAAGTACTATATGCTAATTGCTACGCTAGCTCCAACTGACACTCCAAGCCTTCTGTTTGAGTCAGAGCAAGCCTCGAAATCCCTCAATGGGTAAAGTGGTTGAATTTAAGTTCAATTAACGCACACAGAGGGGTAGGCATGGTTTTGTTGTGACGTGATCTTACTGGGTGAAATTGTGGTGGGTGGGGGATAAATCTGAAGGATTGATGTGGATCTATTGAGCTTGAAGCCCTTACACATTCAGGTTGAGCTTTTGTCTAGCTGGGTGGGGTTCTGGGATTAGACTAGCTGGTCATCAAGCGATGATGTCACGATAAGTTCAGTCATATATTACAGTAATGCTGGAGCATGCTAGAGCAATGAAAATACTGAGGCAACACTTGAAGGCCTGTATCTCCGCTTTAATACAAGGACGCTAGAGGGTGTTGAACTTCTGGAGGAGGGGTTAGTAATTGGACGGAGCCCTGCGCTACAGTTGACCTACACTGGCAGGTGCCAGCAGGAGCTGGAGGCTCCAGAAACTCATGATTACCATGACATCCAGTCATTCATTCGTTAATGAGATACTTACAACTAGCTGTACATACTTCCCAGTACACGGTGAGAATCTTGTGGTATTGTAGTGGAGATAGGATAACATGACCCAGTATTTATGAACTCTTTCCATGGTAGCCTGGGGAGTTAGTAAATACCTTCGTCTTCTGCAGCCGACCTTCTGTGGGGTGCCAGTCCAGGACACACCGGCATTGAAACTGTTGCCAGTGCCCCCCCCCCCCCCTCAAACAGTACTACCCTTACAGTTAATGATAATGGTCGGTCATGAGACGACTCCACAGCCTGTGTGGAGATTCTTGTAATGCTTATACGCTGCACGGCGGTTGACCTTCTGTGTCAGTTGCCGGCCAGACCGCAGTAAACATTCCCACTTTTCCTCTCTTTACCAGAGAATATTTCCTCTAATCCCCTCAATCAGCTGCTGACTGAGCGATCCCTGCTGGCTGGCTGGTCATGTCATGTGTGTCACTGTGTTGTAAGTTCGAACCCATTTCCTAAAAGGCCTGCTCACGGGCAGTGGAGAATCGATAAGTTTTTGCGATCTTCAGAGCTGCCTCGGAAGAAGATGAACTTGGCAGACTCCTTGAAGTTTCTTTCTCCATTGCCCCATCATGCCTGGTGGCAGCCTTTCATACACATATAGTGGCATCATGAGTAATATAATTCCTAGTAGCGTGCAGCAGCCCGTAGCTAGGGCCGAAGCTGGCAACTGATTCATTGAAGCCGTTGCTTGAGTACTTTTCTTCCGACTGAGGCTTTAAAAGGATAAAGTCCTGCACTGGAGGCGAACGGCTCTCAGAAGACAGTGCTGGATAGATAGAGAAGTGCAGGTGACTGATCAGCAGCAGCAGCAGCAGCCTGGTCATGGCACGGCCATCAACAGTTTCATCTCAGCGGCAGCAGCAGCTTGTTACTGAGATCTTCAAACTCCCCCAATACGGGCGCCCACGGCCCGGATCTATTTTCATTAGAGTAGCCCAGGCAGCTGGGGCTACAGCAGGCCGCAGGCCGCGTGCAGTAAAGATTCCTCTGAACCAGTACCGACTCACCTCTGGATGTCTGTGGTCTGGCCCCACATCACCCTAAATTGGTGCCTCCTGGTTGCTCAAGTCGCATGAAGACTTGCGTGCGGATTCAACAACGCATCCATGCACGTGAGACAGTGCACACACTGCACAGGGTTGCGCTCTTCAAGAAAATTACCGGAAGTCAAATGCAGAGGTGTTTGGACAGACAGCGTGTATCACCACGCCTTTTAGCATATAAGCCTGATTGTGACTCTGCAATCTGCATCGCGCGCGGCGTTGAAGAACTATTGGACCTGAATTCATAAATGGCACTGCGGGTGGCAGAACAACCTAGTGGCTGAGTACTCTTAATTCGGAGCCCCAGCTCGACGTTATGGTCACGTTATATATCCAGCCCATGTGTGACACAGGTTTGCACTGAGTACTTGCAATAAGGTCATGACTAGGGTTTCAAGATCTTGAAACCCTGGGAAACCCACATTTCCAAATTGGGCCTGGCAAACGACGGATTTCAGACTTGGATACAAAGATTGTGATATTTCTACACTCAGACCTTCCATAACCATTAATCCCATAATTTCTCACTTTCTTATGTAGCCACATGATCAGCATTATCAAATCATACCCTCCTCATGCAAGAGGCTCTCGGTGTAACTTGTAAGCTTTCCATGCTATGACTCGACTGGCTTTCACTGCCCATACCTTGGTCGCACCGAGTGCTACAAGTGCAAACATTGCATCTGATCACTCATTCAATGAGGAGCCCAATGATCCATTCGTGAGCCTTGTGTGCATCTTACAATATTCCCCTAAAATTCCCAGTTTCAAGGAGAATCACTTGCTGTGCAATCCAGTTGTATTCTTGTCATGCAGGTTAGGATGACTTACACTCATGATGATTCGAGACTGAGATTCATTTCCATATGTGACAGGAGAGTCAAAGTTCCCTAAACTACCATACTTTATTATATATGTACTGAGTTCTTGAGACAGGATTTCCAGCAGAGGCACTCTCAGGCCACCAGACAAACAAGTGAAACTCTTGGCGGAGGAACCCTGAAGTTCCAATCCCTAACGAGCCGATATCTATACACTCTTCAACGGAATTATAACTATACGAACAGTGTTGTGAACTGAAGAGCTAGGCCAAGTACCTAGAGTTATGAAGTCCAGAGCTTGCCAGGATGATTGAACAAGGTTAATATCTGAGCGTGGAGTACCCTTCATTTCAACCAGCTTGACGTCTTTCATCATACATTGAAATACATGAAGTTGAGCCCACTCTTTGCTTCGTCTGTCTGTCTGTAGACTGTCTGTACAGCTGCCAAGGACAAACGGAAGTGATAATTGTTGCGATAATTGCTGCTGTTGCCTTGGAGTACGTGTCTAGAATGTAGACTAGCTTCCACAGTCCTTTTTGCCTCCCGAAATGCTGTACACTATGGATCATCGAATTCTACTACACCCACCTCCCGCATATTGCAAACGCCAGCAAAACTTAGCCTGCGCCAACTTGACCCATGGCATGGACGGAAATCGAAACACCTCTACACAGTGTCTTTTAATTTTGTTGAAGACACTACCCCCTCCAAATGTTCACCAATCTGCGCTGGACTTTGCAGACGGTCACAACACCTGGCACATGACAGCAGCATGCGTACTCACATCAGATCATGTCGAACACTCATCATCGACCTCGCCCACAAAAAAACACACCAAATTAAGAAACCATAATCTAATTAAGATATCCTGGGTTCCCTATCTTCAACTCATTGACGAATACCCCCACATTCCTCACAATTGGACTGTGATGATCGTGATGATATATAAAATTTGCATCAGAAAGAGATAATTCTTACCAGCAGCTAACACTCTGCGAAGTCGTGGATCGATTGAACACTGAGCCTGCACATTGGGCCGGCGGACGACGAAGTCGACATGAAGATTTCGTATAAGCTGCCAGTGGAGGTGCCGAGAGGAGTGAGATTTTCTGGGTAATCAACCAGCGGTGAGCCCAGGCTAGCGGAGGAGATGTCCATCTCGCAGAACCCGAGCGTGTGGATGTTTTGGTCTATGGAACTCGGCAGGGAGATGGTGGTGCACGAGGCGCTACCCCTAATTCCTGAGGCCGGCGACCCTAGTAGATGCGCCCGTGACCCCCCCATCGTGCTCTCGCAGCTAGGGTAGTGGTGATGATGCATCATGTCCCCATGTGCTCCGAAGAACGGTGCCACCATCTCGTTGAGCGAGTAGGGCGCCTGTCGATTGAGCTGGTGGAAGGAGAAGTTGGTGGGGCTGCAGCTCTGCGGGTCGATCTCACCGCAGCTGTCACCGCTCAAGTTACCGCTGCTATCGATGCTGTAGGTTGCGGAATCCATGCTGTCACACCGCAGAAGGTGATGGTGAGGTCCTCCTACTCCTGCTCCACCTGCTCCTGTGCCGCAAGCATCCCCCACCATTCTTTGCAGGACCTCCACCTGCTGCTGCTTTTGAAGCTCCATCATCGAATGTGAGAAGCTCCCGGCCACATCGGTACTGCATGTGTTGGCCGATGCCTGTACTGGGGCTAAGCTGGCTGCCGTAATATTTGTCTTGGCTCGGTCTCCTCGCCTTGGTGTGCCTCCCGAGGAGGGTTTCTTGCATGAGCGTCCGGTTAGCCTCTGCACGGTGGATCGGAAGTTGGCAACGTCGGTTTTGATCACCTTGGGTGCAAAAATGTGGATAACACGGATGGAGGGCGCTTGCTGCTGCACTGCGGCGGCGGCGGTAGAGGTCGGTTGCGGATGATGCACCACCCCCCAGTCACGTCGAACTAGCGGCACTGTCACACCTGGGTTAGGCTTCCCCACTCCGTGGGAGTCCTTGTTCACACCCAAGGTGGGACTCGTCACCTTGCCTGCCGTTCCGTAATGATGCTCCGATGCGAACCCCTGGGTCTCTGCACTCACGTGGGGCGCCATGGATGAACAACCAGCCTCACAATTTGCTCACCCTCGAATGATTCAATCTGGGAGGGAGAGGTGCGGCGGGAGAGATGAAGGGGTGGGGTGTGGAATTGTAATCCAGCAGCAAGGAGCAGCTTCTTCTTCTTCCTTCCTCAGACACTCATGAGTCTGGCGTATGTACACTGGGTGCTATGGGGGCGGTAGTCTAAGCAACATACTTCTTACAACATGGATGTCAGACATGGGTGTACTGCTTCTGGCTCCGGTTCCAGCGACCTGCATGTATGTGCCTAGTGCGGCCGAAGAGGTGCTACCACACAACAATATGTGGGGGGGGGGGGGGAGGTCAAGGCTCTCTAAAGGCTGCTCACTGGGTGGTATCCTGGGTTCTTAAGGAAACGAATTGTCGATGCTGCGTCTCCTCGCAGAGTCTGGGGACCCATACACATGTCACTCACACCACACAGTATAGTTGATATCAACACTTTTCTACTGTGCCTGGCTTCGGCCTCACCAGATCCTTTTTGGAACAAACTTGTCACGGTTGTCAGTGGCGATGAATTACAAACCGGTCAAAACGTTGCTACACACCCTGATATGTAGGATTTTGTATGAATTTTTGTTTTTCCAAATAGACGATTGTCAGGTTTCTTAATATCTTTTTCTCTCACAGACGAACGGATGACACTCTCCGAAGCTTTCTCACAGACTGAATGATCCCACACGCCTTCAATGTATGGATGGATGCTCCTTTCCGACAAATCTTCAGAGACTTACTGCCACTCTCCTGCTCTCAGTGCAGTAGCAGACGAACAGATAGGTATTGCGCATATAGATAGACAGACAAGTCACAGCACTGGTACTTCGCAATTAGCGAGACCCAAATCGGAGGTTTGCAACACTTGCAGATACTTGTTATCTGGAGGCTTCGGGTACGAAACTACTCCAGCAGTTTGATGACTCTAACCCTGAGCCCCTCTCAGCTTTGCACTGTGACCAGCTCTCCCAACACCCGTTACAACCAAGATATGAACAACACCATAAGCTTACACAAGGGAGACAATCTCACACCCAAGAAACACTCACACACGACACACAACAACAACAACAACAACCACAACCACAAGGCCGGAGCAGGTACGAGTCAGTACGAGTCAGTATTCAACGATCGTTGAGGAGAAGCGTAGGTTGCAACAGGTAGGTATGGCTTAAGCAGGCTCAGGGAAGGGAAGCAGACTTGGCAGCGCAGGAAATGAAGTTGTTTCTAATCGGGCACCCTCTTTGTTGGTGTCTCTCTTCTCTCTCTCTCTCGCTCTCTCCCTCTCTCTCTCCCTCTCTCTCTCTCACTAATAAGTTAACTTACTTCTCGACCTGACCTTGCCCTACCTTTGCCTTTGCCTTTGGCCCCACCGGGAAGCTAACCAAGTCCTAACAACTCTGGCAACACCATATCATCAGGTGGGCCCTGTAGTAGCTCCCCTCCCTCCGCAGTCTCTCATCCCTGGACCCTGATGAAACTGAATTGCCTTGCTCTGCGGGGTAGATACCAATAACTTACTTTACTTTCTTCCGTCTGCACTTGTCCTTCCCCACTTTTTCTGATGCATCTTAAGACTTAACCTAGCCTTGCAGGTCCATCGGTGACGATGCGCGTCCGATCGGTTCCGATGAGGAGGAGTCCCCACTGATCTGATCCCTGCTAGTTGCCTCCCCAAGTACCCCAGGAAGTGAAAGTTCCCTCTAGGTTTACCCTTCCTTGCGGGTTGTCTGTGTACCTCGCCTCCCTCCCTTCTGCTTCTGTAGGGGACCGGACACCAGCTCTGATCAACACCAAAAACTACAGCAAAAACACCACAAACGACACCTGAACCCTCACCCAGTCATTTCACAAGACATGCAAGCACATATTGAGGAACTCTGGGCAATTTACCACCCAGGGAAAACATGTGATAAAGTGGACAAGAACTGCTGAAATTATGGGCATTTTCAAGAGGCTGGGGCGAACCAACCCGTACACTGGTTCCCCCAAATCTTTTCAAGACATGCAAGCATATAAGGAACTTTGGCAAATTATTGGAATTTGTTTCCCAACACCTACCATCAAGGTTGCAATTAGAATTTATCTGTATAGGTTTATTACTCATTCATAATCAACTGAAATTAGTAGAGTATTTCGGAGCCTCTAACCCGATGTAGGTGTTAAATCGGTTAAAAATAGAAAGCATTGGGTTGTATGTAGATATAAGTGTTTCACCCTCCCCAATGGCAAGTGTTGTGAACAAGTACCCCAAGTTATCATGGGCTAGGAAAGCATGTGGCAAAGTTAACCCTTCCTTGTTTGTTACCTCCAACCCCTCCCTCCATTTAGGACTTTGGACAATTTACCACATGGGAAGACATGCGGTAACTAAAAGTGGACAAAGCATTGTATGACATGTTTCCTATGTGGTTGATTGTCCATAGTTCCATGTGGCATTAATTACTTTTACCACCCAGAGTTTCTAAAGATCTAGATAGTCATGTATATGAAATGTAGTTGCTTATCGAAAAGTCATGGTCATCTACTTGTCAATGACTGAATGGAAGGAGTTAGAATCAAGGTAAGTGCTAGACGTTATGTAGTCACTCTTCTTAATTGGACATCTATACTTGAGTCGTATATGACAAGGTTTGTAGTTCTGAATGAATGCCAAATCTTCATATGTTACAATGAGAATGGATTTTGTGCTCAAACTCAACATATATTGACCATCCTAAGTTAGGTTAGGAGAGCCTACTGTATATGAACACTTGAAGACAAAACTAACATTTAAGTATATTTAGACAAATTATTTGTCCAAAATAATAAGGAATGAACACTTTTGGGGAAAAAACCATCAAACAACAACAACAATTTTGAATGTTTGTGGTCTATGTTCGCCATCCGCCATATTTGTGTAGTTTTGCGATCTAGTGTATGTCATTTTGCAGTTCAAATTGTCCAAAATTCATGCATAAATCCAAATAAACTTAAATCCTAGTTACAAAGAGAATCTTCACTTTGACCTCTTATAATTTTTGCATCCCTACTCCAATATTTATATTTGAAATTACATTCTCCGTGATTCAATAGTTGCAAATTGGACAAGGTAATTCCTAATATGATCCAACGGTCAAAATTGTCAGTGGAGTTGAAAGTGCCCACAATAGGGTCATACACCTTATTACAATTTGCAGATGGATAGGTAAAACTTGACTCATGTCACAAAGAAGATGCTCATATGCTCCTGGGTATTAATGAAAGAGAATGATGTGCATTGATTGTGATTGTTGCAGAATTAGGATTGGACGCTTAGAACACAATTTGTGATGACACCTGGACCTTGGAAGTAGACCGACTGTCCAAGTATCACGCTGGAAGTTGAGTTGTTTAATGTTACACTGTCTTTTCTGGTTTTTTTGGGTAGTGGAAACGAAGACTCTTCATTTACACATACATTTTCATAGCCATGAATAATGATGGGCTAGGTGTGTTTACAAAGAGACACCAAAGTGTGTAAATTTCAAAACTTGCAAGCCACTCATCAAGATTTATGTTATGTCATTATCTGTACATGACCGATTCGCTCACAAGCAATGTATGTTCCTTACATTCTAGTCTAGAGGATAATATACTCCTGATTTTGACTTGATAGGAGCCTCATAGTGATTTGACCTAAATTGCTTCTTCATGTACTTTTTCCGTTGACTTACAAACTTAAGTATTTTGGAAGTTTGAACTGATTATGTACTAAGTACCATCAGGGCCACTCATGCAGCAGAACGACGACCTTATAGCTTTGTTAATTTGTATAAAAGTATAATCCGTAACTATGTTTTCACTGACAATCATCTGCAAACCCTAAAGCCCTTTTTAGGGGGTTGAGATGAAGAAAATGCATTAGGTTAGAAAGTATTGTCTTTTTCTATATAAAAGTATAATCCCTAACTATGTTTTCACTGACAATCATCTGCAAACCCTAAAGCCCTTTTTAGGGGGTTGAGATGAAGAAAATGCATTAGGTTAGAAAGTATTGTCTTTTTCTATGTCTTAAAGTCAATGACATGTTTACAGTACATCCATGTGCCATTGGGAAGCCGTAATCAACTCTCTGATTTGCTATCAGATTTCAACTTGATGCCATGAGTTCTTGCAACTGCTTGGGTGCCTATACCTACTCCTCAGAAGGGAACATCTATGAAATTTCCCAGAAAAAATCCCATATTATGGTAAACAAAACGCACATGATGATGCGGGCAATGCCATACCTAGTTCTCAAAGTATGTTGCGTGCAAGACTTGTCAGTGCTCCTCTCCAACAAGCACAAGTGAGATTGCACAAGAGAATCACGGCACATAGAACTCATGGATTCACACGTTGTACACTTGCCGCAAATTGCTCAATCAAGAGGCACCTGCATTGATGATCCCAACTGGAAACAATTCAGAAATATAAAGCATGCAGCAGGAACTAATGTTCACTTGACCCACGTGCTCAACAGTTATTCTATAACCGACTCATGGGTGTTAATAATAAATCACAGATGATTCCAGTTGCCCAGCGAATCCATGTGGAGATTTCAAATAGGTAAACAAAGCCATATTATTGACTCTGTATAGAGGCTCATCTGATTTCTATGGGTAGATTTTGAACTTCACAATTTTTACTCTTCCCTTGCCACATAGCCTCCTTTTCTGTCACTTGCTGCTTTTCCATGACACTTCAGAGAACAATCCACTCATCACACCCTTCATGCAGTGCTGCTGCTTTACCTTTGTCTGCTGAAAGAGCATTATCTGCTTTTTCCAGAGAAATGTGCACAACTTGTCCTAATCTACATCCGTTTGTGTCCATATAATGCTACCCAAGCTCAAACCATGGGTCAAGTCCAGCAATTAGGTAGTAGGGACTATAGTATGACTTTTCTTCCGGGGGTTTCACACCTCAGAACAAAAGGATTCCAAACTCCCATGGTCCCTCAAACTTGCCGATTACCTAAGGTGGGAGGGCTTTATGTGGTCACTCTTCTTAACCAGACACCTATGTTTGAGTGGTATATGGCAACGTTTGTAGTTATGAATGGACACCACAAAGACATATCTTAGGATCCTATGAGCTTAAAGAATATTAACTATTGTAGGTTCGATTGACAATGTTAGGATCTATGTGATCTTACTTAGAGAGAAAGAAAAATCTTCACTCTTACACCTCTTACCACATTTGCATCTCAACTCTAATTCCAAAATTAATATGCCAATCTTAGTGATACACAATTGCTAACTGGATGAGATAGCTCACCACTTGATCCAATGGTCAAGATTGACTACGAAGGTGGAAGTGCCCCCAGTAGGGCCACATACCATAGCACCCAGAGTGAAGTTTGCAGTAACGAGATCGCTAGCCAACCTTCAACTGAACTTTGCAGTCAAACAATGCACCAACTCTACTGCTACCCCACCAAAGGGACATTAATTTCTCTTGAAGCATTTTCTCCCCCAATAAAGCAGACAATTTGGAATTTAATTGATGACTCCAACCGCATAATAATAACCATTGACCAAGGGTTCCCGAATCTATAGGTGACCAACTAGAATGACCTCACTGCTGAGGCCTATGTCATTAAGTACCTCATTATAAATCAACACCTTTTCTGCTAAGAATGTCCAATATTTTCACCAGATTTGGCAGATTGATACCCCCTGCTGTACAAGAGTTTTTACTCACTGTAATTGGCATATAAGACAATTTCACTGGACATTCAAGGTGATTTAACCCCAGTACCTTCACATGGGAAAATTATGAAGGGCAGGAGTTTCCATCAGTGCCATCTTCAAGTCACTGGGATGCGCAAGTACTGCAGGCAGGGTTATTATAAATTGAGCCCTTAGGTATGAGTCTGTCTGTCATCACCTCCATTGCAGACTTTTTAAGCTCATGTAAGAAAAATAATAAGATGATTGTTGTAATAGTTAATTCGTACTACATAGACCTTTAAGCTTTTGGCCCAGTTTTTGCAAAAGCATGGGGCCCCAATACCAGGAGCCTTTCCCGGGGGAATTCTGCCTGCACTAGCAGACAAACTACACCGCCCACACCAATATAAGTAGGAGAGGATCCGGGGAGTCCTCTAAATAGCCCAACAGGAAGTCCATAAAGAAAGGACATCTGCAGATCAAGGCGACTTATTAAGTGTGAGAGCCCCGTTAAATAGAAAAAGTGAAAAATTGGCTTCATGTGAAAGCAATGGGACCCCCCTCCCTCTTTCCATAACTGCTGCCCACCCGCTCAAAGTCGGCAGATCAGAACCCGAATTCGGTCAGCCGGCCCCTCCTTGTTCTGATGAATTCATAACCCCAAACTTGAAACTCCTGCACCAACTTACACTCTGATCGATCTACTTCACGAGGTACACACAATAACTTACCCACAACTGTGTCCAATCTGTAGCCTTGTACCAGGCACCCGCATTCATCAAGAGACAGAATCTAGGGGAGGCCTAGATGCCACATTCAGCATCCCGACTATCCCTTCAAAATACCCGTCAATGAACCCTCTGTTCCGTGTTGTGAGGGCACCCCCACCCACCACTGGTAAGAAGACACATGAACTGTACATTACTTCACATGCAGCTGTGCTCTGTAGCATTGCACCACCGGCGTAAATCTAGGGGAGGTCTAGATGTCACATTCAGCCTTCCAATAAGCTTGATGTTTTGTGTTGCTAGGGCACCCCTGTCCAACACCGGTGAAAGGATAGTAACTTTTTAAAGAAGCAGAACTCCGGTCACTACAGGAGGCCGGAGTGAATAGAGTGCCTATTCGTAAAACAGTTGTGTCCACATCCTAAAGGATAATGATGTTAGATGTAGAACGACTTCACCCTTTGTAGGGAGTAGACACTGCATTAGTATCCGGGTGCAAGCATGGTAGAGTGGAGAGCTCCTAATCCATGCCTAGTGTTAAGGGAAAGTGATTCAAAACTATAAACTAACTTTGAATTTTTTTGCAGAAAATAATCATAGACATTCAAAAAACATGTTGATCTACAAAAGCCAAGCAATTTATGATGACAAAAACAATTCCAAGAAAAGTCTACGTATTTTAAGAAGATAGTGCAAGTGGTGTGCAAGTAGGTAATATTGAACAAGGAAATGTCTGAAACCTGTTTAAAATACGACAAAATTACATTAAAATTTGATGATTTTCTACATATATATATATATAATTGTGATGATGCCTTGAAGTGGATAATGAATTCAAGGAATATGAAGGAAAAAAATTCCAACTTAAAAAAATTTAAGGTTATGAAATCTAAGTCCAAAACCATTTGCTTTTGAGCATCACTTTTAATGATAAGTTTTGAAGATCTCAACTTGGTATTCTACATTTGAGTATTTAACACAGCAATAGAGGTCATCATGGGATAAAAAAATCCAATTTAAACAACACTTTGCTATTGCTCTTAGGCCTTTGACAAGAAAAGAAAAACCATGGTTTTAGTATACTGGAGCACTATTTTGGTCCACTTTACAATGCTTGCACCATC
The DNA here is from genome assembly GCA_950295325.1 of Polytrichum commune. Taxonomy (NCBI): domain Eukaryota; kingdom Viridiplantae; phylum Streptophyta; class Polytrichopsida; order Polytrichales; family Polytrichaceae; genus Polytrichum; species Polytrichum commune. Next base: position 68,960,135 of record OX485803.1, read on the forward strand.
CAGTAACAAAAATCTTTGGATGTTTGTCCGAGAAAGGTACCATTTAGAGAGTATGATTATAAGGTTGTGTTTTTTTCTTCTTTTCTTCTTTTAATGCATAACCACCCAAGTCATTAGCTTCATGTTGGTTGAAAGTGACTATTAGTTCCATAGATCTGGTTCGAGTTTGATTCCTATCGAACTCGTTTGAGTGGGTGTGGATGTAGAATGACTTGGTGCTACTATGTAAGTACATGCAAGAAATGTAGTATCAACCAATGGCATATTCCTTCGCAAATGTTAATTGAGATAATATGGCAATTTGTGCCAAACCTACAATTTTTATTTTTTTTCGGTTATGTTGGTCTAGGGCGGGTCTTGGAGGTATGTGACAAATTGTTGGTTTTCTAATCTTCACTTATGGACTAGTATGGAGTGTTGCATATTGTGTGGCTATTGTGTTGAGTTGTTTAATGTATTCTTTATATTTGCAACAAGATGTTTCAATTTTATTTCTAGGTTTTCTAGTGATGGTATGTGCGTGACAACTTTTGTGCTTGATGTCAAGACCATGAGTGGGGCTACATTCCATCTTCTTGTTCTAATGCTATTGACGAGCAGATGATACTTCGTATTTTTCCTAGCGAGGGTTTCTGAAGCAAATCTATCGTTGCAGTATGTGAATTCTATGAATTGGATTGTTAGCTCTAGTATAGGGGCTCCTGGAGGGGGTTGGTTATATGGGTGACCTATGACGTAGAGTGTGTTGGGTTTGAAGCTAACATTACAATGGCATCTTTGCGCCCCATAGGTGCATGTAGAAGCCATGTTGGGGTTGTGTTGTCTTAAGGCAATTCATTATAAGTTCATGCATTCATGAGTGTGTAATGCCTTGATATTGTGTTTGATATAAGGAGTTTTCATATTTCCCAAACAACTTCTTTGTTTGTATTTAAGTAGCACACGTAGCCATGTATCTACATCTAGTGAGTTGCAGATAAGGCATGTCTTTGATAGGTAGGCTATTTGACCAAAGAAGAGTTGTTTTCGGGTGTGGCCCATGTATTGTCATGTTTGGAATTTGATTAGGCATGACTTTTGTTTATTTTTAATAGTGGGGTTTTTCCAAAAATCATTGGATGGTACTTTGTTTATATCATCATTTTGAGCCATTTGTGTGATTGGTGTGTTTGGTCTTCTATATCTGCTAGGTTGTGTTTTTTAAGGTGTCAAATGGAGCCTTTGTTTGGTGTTTCTTGCATTGCGTGTCACTAGTCCTTTTGGAGGTAATATGGTGTGATGTGTGGGTATTCGTGTGGTGCTTCGGCGTTTCTATGGTCTAATTTGCATCCTTACTTGGCTAGTGGGTCTCCTTGTTCATTGCCTTCAACATTAGCATGGGCGTTAACTTTGTGGAGTGTGGTGGTTTGTGTGCGGGATTGTGACATTTGGACCATTGATTTAAAGTCGAGTTTGTCAGGGCGGTTGTTATATATAGTGGGTGCTTAATTTGGATGTTTAATGGATACAAGACATTAAGGCAATCTATGAAGATATGGGGTTGGTTCGTCTTTGTATGTAGTGATAAGGAGTAGGAGGGTGTGGTGTATAGCCATCATTTTTTAGAATTTTTGTAGCCCTAGTAATCTTTTGGCAATCTTTAAAATTTTGATGGTGCTATAGATGCCATAGCTTGTGTTTGCATGTTTCCAATGTTCTTGAGTTATTTCTTTGGGTAGTTTGAATGATCTAGTTGTGTAGTAATAGAATTGTGGTGGGTACTTGAGGGGTAGGCACCGTTCTAGGTTGGTAATTGGTGAGGTATCTAAACTTTGAATGGTTGGCGAAGGGGGGTATGTGAGTTAGACCATTTTGTATTGTGGTTTGCAAGGGTGTCTAGTGGCATAGGTGGTGCAATTTGTGTGAACATTGTGGGAATTTGTAGGGCGTCGGCAATGGTGTGCATTCATTGTGTATGTTCATTGGATATGATGGGTGTATTTTTATGATGGATGTAGAGTATATGGAGGGCACGACTTTCAGTTAAGGATGTGCAAATGGACGTGACATAGCCCCTGGCTATTACGTCACGTCATTCATGACGTGATACCCGTTGACGTGGTAAATGTTTTTACTACAACAATTTTTGGTTGAAAATTTCATTTTTTGGTCAATTGCTACTATTAAAAATTTAATAAATTAATAAAAATCTCAAAAAACGTATGGACCATCAAACCTTGTTAGATGCAAGATCTAACTGTCCACATATTTGGAAAATATTTTATTTTATTTTATTTTTCCTAGACGTCGAGTGCTTGTAGTAGTAAGCCAAGTAGTCAATTGCTCCTAGTTGATTGCAGCAATCAATTTTGAGCAATCGACTACTAGTTGGTTGACTACTCAAACAAAAAAAATCCAAAAATGTTTTTGGACCTTTGGATCTTGTAGTGAAGATCTAATGGTTCTGTTTTTTAATTTTTTAAAGTTGATTTTTGGGTTGATTTTAATATTTTAGTCGATTACCATGTCGACTACAAAGTAGCAGTCAACTAGATTGTTGACCATGGAGTTGACCATGTCGGTTTACCCATGGGTAAACTATTGGATTTAAACCCCCCCCCCTGACATGACGTTTTTGGGTTCAAATATCCCACTCCTGCTATATCTTTTTGCTTGTTTTGGCTATTTTGTCTATCATGTATCATGTGGTAGTGGATAATATGGGGTGGTGGTATGATTGTATGGGTTATGTGTACATATTTCTTGTAGTATGGAATGGTTTCTCTACTTTTTGTTTTATATATATATATATATAGAGAGAGAGAGAGAGTTATATATATAGAACTATATATATAGTTTTTCAAATTAGGTGGCATATTGTGGGGTGTTATCTCCAAGTTCTTTGATTTTTTTGGGTGGCATCCACCTTCTTTGGCTATTATGTTTGGGAGTGTTGAATGGGGGGGTGAGCCGCATGTTTCCGGGACTGTGGCTAAGATGTTGGAAATGAGGGTTTGAGGATGAATATGTTGTTTGTCATTGTTATGATGCGAAGTGGTCATTGTTTTCTAATAGTTGTGTAAGCTCATTTATTGATGTCAATTTTGCCTCAAAGAATTGTGTGTGGAAGGTTTCAAGGTATTTCTTTGGTATGGGATTGAATATTCTAGGGGTTGGGTCAGATGGTGGTGGTGGTGGGGGGGGGGGGGTGGGTGGCCTTGCAAGCAATATGGTTGGTGGGATGATGAAGAAACCATCAATTAGATTGTTTTGTGTGTAGTTATGTCCACCTTGCTTTGAGAAATTCATATATGTTAGGATGTATACATGATGTCCATGATGTCCATGATTTTTTTGTGAAGGTTCTTCATTGGTAATCTTCAATTTGTAGTGGTATTGTACTTTGGTCATTTGGTCTACCGATTAAAACAATCTCATGATTAAAGTCTCCATATATGTGTGGTCAAGATGAGTGTTTATTTGGTCCATTATGGAGGTTTGTAGGGTAGGTATGAGGGGTAGGTCTTCCTCGTGTGATGATATATACATATTCTTCATTAACCATGATTGGTTGGTTTGCGATTCGGATTATCTAGAGAAATGGTGATATATTGGCCGGAGTGAGTATTATTGAAACATTGTCGGAGAATGTACAATTGTTGTGAACTAGTGGAAGTAGACCTCCTTTGTGACCTCTATATGATATTCTTCGATGCATGATCCATGATCCATGTGATATTATTTTTATTGTTTAAAAATAATTAATGTTATGAGAATAATCCTTGTATATGTTTTGTGGATTTTGTGCCTGCTAGTTTGGTTTCTTGTATAAACATGATTGTTGGAGGTGTTTGTGTGTTTGTATCAAGGTCTTGGATGGAATTCATGACCGTGTGAAGTGATGATGCATTCCAAGTTATGAGGTATGATACTTGGCTAGTCATGGGTATACTATGTCATGGTATTGCAAGGGTATTTGATATTGGTGGAGGGTATAGGTATTCAACTAGAAGCCCATTAAATCTTAGTGCCTCAATGAGAGATTGCTCATGAAGATATAAGAATAATCCTTATGAGTTTTGGATGCTTGGGGGTTTTGGGTTGCAATGAATAGAATCATATGATGTTTTATGGATGGTATATGCAGGAATTATTTGTATGCATGTTTATTATGAAATTGAATGTATGGATGTGAGGTATTTATGTGTCCTTCTAGTGGTTGGGGTTGTCATGCTTTCAAGGAGTTTCAAGGTCCAGTTGTCGATTGGTCTTTGTTTGTAGGTATATGTTGAAGGTGTCAATGGAGGGAGTAATTGTAATGATCAATACATATATGAATCTTGGTGGCGGGTGGTTGTTGTGTTGTTGTGTGTAGTTGTGTAGGTGTGGGTGTGTGGGTTGAAAGAAGGGATCAAATGTTTTGGTAATGTGTTGGTACTCTAGTTGAAAGTTTATAGCACTTGGTAAGAAATGTGTTTAATGTCTTCTTTTGCGTGCAGCTGAATGCTTTGATAGGAGGTTTGACATAGGATCAAGGTTTGATCAATGTCACCACAATTTAATAAATAAAAAGATGATTAAGGATAAAATACCCTTTTAACTTGATTGGTTTTAGTTTTCTAATGTGGGTTTTTGTGAATATGTGGGATGAGTAAATATTTGATATCAATGGAATTTGTCCTTCTTGAATGTATGTGAATGAGTGCAATTTGTGTCCTTCTTGTTTGTTGGTGTTGTCATTTTGAATTTTGTGGTATTGTGTATTTATTGGCGTTGCCATGTGGGAAAAGACCTAGTATGTGGTCTCTAAAATGGTCCAACGTAAGGCAACTGGCTAGAGTTGGTCATGTATGGTGTTAGTAACTCGCACTTCAAATGAAGTCTGATTGCAAGTGACTATTGATGTAAAGAGGTTTCTAAAATGAGCCAAAGTTCGATCTCAACTAAACAACCAACCTTAACCGGATAGTACCTAAATGATACATTACTAATCCACAACTCTTGCCTTTTTAGCTTTGTACCACCAACATCCATCAAGAAAGATGGGGGGGGATCCTATATCCAACATCCATTCTATCTCTAAAAATACTTCCAATAAATCATAAGTCTAATATTATTTGGGCATCCCCAACCAATGTTGGTAAAAGGACACATGAAGGGCTTTTTTCTTATTGTTTCTCAGACTTTGGGAGGTCGTCAAGCACCCACCTTGTATGATGATATTTAGGCTTACATACACTACTTACCCGCAGGGCAAGAGCTTTGTGGTGTCACGAAAATCTCATATTATGTGAAGGTGAAAACATAGTCACATATTCTAAACATCAAAAAAACTTTAACTTGGTTAACTTGACACCAAAAATTGCATTAAAATCCCCAAACTAATCTAGTGGGCCACAGCTACAATACATCAACCCTAAAGTTATAGGGTACTTGTTGTTTTTTAAAGTCTTTTCATCCAAGATAAATGAGTTTACATAGACACCACAATGCCCAAGCTTGCCCACAACTCTTCTTTATAGCATTGCACCACCAACATTCATCGAGAAATAATCTAGTCGGGAAGGGGGGGGGGGAGGATTTCTTGATGCCATGTTCAAAATTTAAACTATCATTAAACTACCTTCTATTGAACCCTTTAGGGCATCTCCACCATGCACCGATAAAATGAAACATAACTAGTTACAATATTCATCAAGAAAATAATATAATAGACGGGGCAGATGGCATGTTTAATATCTAGACTAACCCTAGGTATACCATCCAATAACTTAACCCTGTATCTAATATTATTTAAGGTGTCTTTGCCTAGTACCGGCAAATAGACACATCAACAAAATCACTTTACCATTGTTGGGGCTTGAAAAATTGTCAAGCACCCAAGCCTATGATGAACATATATAGTAATATTAATGTATAAAACATCACCTTAAAACTTGGGGAGGCCTTAGAGCTCATCCGGGATTTGAAGTTATTGCCTCGAGGCTAGGTGATGAGGTTGAGTCCTCAAATCTACTTACACCTTTCCCTGGGGAGTGGAGAGGTACCGTAACACAATAGCTGGTTCGTCCCCTGGCGAACGAATATTTATTTATTTTGAAAAAATAAGGTTCGCCTCTCAAAAAACTGAATTTCTCAATTTTCATTTTTAGCAAAAAAATCAGTAAAAATGACCTTAAATGGCTTAGAAACACCAAAAGATTGCAAAAATTTATTTATTCTATTTTCGTTTTTCTGTCTTCATAATTTCATAATTTTTACGTTTTTTATTTTTAGAATTATTTTTGAACGAACCAGCTATGGTACTACGGTATAAGGGAGAGGTATTAATTTTCTCTAGTGTGTACATTTAGAAAGGCTACTAAATTATTTGAAGTAAAGGTAGATGTACAAAAGGGGGCTATAAGATTTAGAGAAAAATTTGACAATAAATTGTGTTAGTTTCATCCAATTCATGTATTCATCATGTTGTTGTCATATGGCCAAAGTCCTTAATGAGTACTACGTGTTAGACTTTGTATTCAGTTCTAGGTTTTAGAGGCTCTTGGAACGCTCATGGGCTTTCTTGAGTTTTGTTGTCTAGATTGTGGCTAGGTTATTATGCTCTTGTCTTTGTTTGTATGTTACAATCGTTGAGTTACATGCTATGGATGAAGAATGTTCAATAACTTTCTCATTGGAAAGTGAAAGTGAATTTATGTGTAATAAAGGCCTATGTAATTCATGATTTGTATTTTGTATATGTAGTGGAGGCATTTATTACACTAAGTTAAAAAGCTTAGTATAGATCAGTGCTTAGGAAGTTTTTGGGCATAGTCGGTCAAACTCCTAGTGATTCTAAATCCAACCAGTTACATGTTGACATCTCTGGTTTTTCTTTATTCATTTGAGGTATATTCTACGGATTCCTCTAGAATGATCAATAATTCTCCTGAAGTCTTGAACTTCAACCACTAGTTATTTCTCAAACTCAACCGATTCATCTGTAGGCTGTAGCTAACTGCAGGTTCTCCCCAAGCAATAGTATAGATACACGAGTCAATTTTCTAGGACACCATTAGTACATACATTTGTTTTTCTCTATAAACTTCTCATATATAAGGGTTTTGATTTCATAGTGACCCACGCTCATCATTTAGGTTTCCAATGAACAGTCCACCCCTTGAGCACCATTCACAACTATTATTGTAGTACACCATTTAGAGCTACGCATTGCTACATATTAGTTCCAGTTGCACCATATTTTACTTAAATAACATGAATAATCAACATGCACAAAATATACACATCAAATCATAACACAATATATCTCACTTGGTGAAAATTTTATACTCTTGATAATGAGTTATAACAACAAGTAACTCCAAATGATAAATTGTAACAGAGAATAGGTGTAAGGGTGTAGCTAATAGCAAAGCAATCCTTTACAGTTGATGTAGGATCACACACTATGGCAAAATAAATGTTTCCTTTATCGATATTCATAACATTATTCCGATTCATAGCAATATTATGCCAACTTTAAGAGGACATATTATTTTAACAACACCAATTCTAATAATTTTGGTTTGATACATTTACTAAAGCTTATAAAGGCTTGTGGTCTCTATGGTCTTGACATGTCTTGACATCCTTCCTATTATATTGGTCCCCTTAAACACCCCACAAGTTGGATCACAAGCACCATAGAGTGCATGCTAATTGATCCAACGTGCTAACATGCAGGGTTTAGATAGCGGCCTTCTTAACATGCTCTTAACACCATTTTGTTGCTCCATTGGTCCAAGTTCCATGTTTGACAATGGTAAGTGAATGTAAGATAAACATGTTTAATCCTCAAACATCTAGCTTACAATAGCATTTTATTAGCATGTTGCTTACATATCAGGTCAAGCAATGAGTGAGTTGTTTGAAAATATCATTTCAAGGGTCACAAAGGAATTGCTTTTGATATACATGGTATCTACATGGTCCAAATACATGCATCCAATTTTTTTTTTCATGTATCTTGTCATTTGAGAAGCCATCTCATTGGCCAACCGCTCCAACATCATCTTTTGGACAACAAATCAAACTTCAACCTAAATTTTGTTCATTTTTAGTTTCAAGTGCTTGAACAAACATTGCCCACATATGCTACTTCCCACATGTTGCTACATCCCCAAATTTTATGGACTCCAACATGACCGATTGTGACAAATAAATAAAGACAGGTAGATACATTAGTGGCTATTTGCATTGGCCATTGGTCGTCGATGTCAAGGATAGTGTTGTGTAAAGCTTCAAAACCTTTATAGTCGGTAATACTTTCAGGTTCAGCAAATGTCTTGATAGGCTAGATTTCACTGCAATATGTTCTCCAGATTGTCCCAGACTTTCCGGAGGCCGCCTTCACTGACTTCATACTCCCGCCCTAGCGCATGCTTGCTCGGCACGTTCGGCTTGCTCAACTTTGCAATGATTTCACATCGTTGGGCTTCGGTCAAGCTGGTTGCTGCAAGTTTCATCCGTTTCCCATTGTGATTTAACCAACTCAAAAGGTCTGAAAAGCGATATGAATAAAGTACGCACCTACCAACCAACTAAGTGCGCACCAACAACTCCAGTTCAAAATGCGTACTTAAGCGGGAGATTACTATACTACCTAGCCAAAAAGAAATCATAAGAATAATGAATATACACTAACTTAGTCATGTTATACACCACTAATTGTAGTGTTAATATAAATATTACACCAACACTTTCACACTTGGAAGTTTGTGATGACATGTCGTACATCACACGGACAGCCACTAATGTACCACCAGGATGCAGGGAATGAATTAGTTTTCTATTTTTATTGAAAACAAAACGTAGAGTCTCATGCTTGCGGTGTGGATCGAGATGCCCTTAAAGTCTGTGGCCGGTCCATATATACTTACATATTCCATCAATTTGAGAGCTCGATTAAACAGCAGAAGTCTATGGATGTGTGTGTGTGTGTGTGCAGGGGCCAATGTGCACTTGCAGGAGTGGAGGAGCATATACTGTTTGTAAGATCCAGGAGGGGTTTTAAAAGGTGGGTGGGTTTGGTCGGCTAGCCATGATGTTGGAACCTAACATAGTTAACGGAGTCCAATTATTATGTGCGGCAAGGGAACACGGAAACGTGTGTATCCCATTGCCCAAGGGTAGGGGTCTACATGTTCCCTAACATGGTGAGCAAGGTGCCCCTGGGAACTGGGGTGGGGCGGCAGGAAATTCTGGAGCAAATCAGCATTTAATGATCTTGGATAAGCTGTGTATCAAAAGGAGACAGGCGGATTGGCGGGGTTGATGATGAAACTCGATCTGGAGCCATGGTGGAAGGCTGTGCCAAAATGTTAATAAGCGAAGCAAATTTGGCAAGCAAGCAAGCAAGCAAAGCAAAGTGCCTAGCTTCCTTAACCTATTCATTCTAAAAGCCTCCGAGCCAGCAGAGTCATCATGTGGTGCCAATTGCGAATATGCTTCCCCTCCCACCACAAAGTGAGACTCGTCGTGCGTTCTAAGTACGTAAGTATGCGAGAAACTGGGGTTGGTTGGCCTGTAACTTCTTCAGAGCTCATCCGAGTCATCGGATCACTCTTTCAGTGTTCATGAAATTTTGCTGCAAGCATGCTTTTTTGGAAATGAACTTTCCTACAATCAAGAAAATTGCTGTGCCAGTGCTGAGTCGATGTTCCCATGATGAACGGGAGAATGCATGGGCCCCTACCAAGACTTTCTTGAAAGCAAATGCCTACTAATCAACTGGGACCTTGTCATTTACACAAGAAATGCGACAATCCTGGGTTCCTTAAAAGTATTCTAGTTGAATTAAATGGGAAGTACTAATCCTCAAAGGCATTAAATTCTGGGCAATGTACCAAGCAGACTAGTAAATTAATTTTACCAGAAGTACCTCCAGTACTGCAAGATCTAACTTGTCTCTCCCCAAATCAGATGTAGATCAAAAACACTGCAACCAAATCACATAGAGTCTACTACAAGAAGCTTGATCACACCTACTTACAAGATCTTGTAACATGAAGCTTAATTAATCACATGTCCACACCTAATCACAACATGATGGAAATAATATTGACGACTCTCTGCCTCACTGGTCGTACAGTACTCTAATCTCCTATTTCCTTTAATTCACTGTTGTAGTTATATAATATTCTATCATGGGAACATTTTGGGGTGTATTCAGAATTTAGCATATAATATCCCTTTAATGCACAAGGAGGTTTACTGGCACATGGCCAGCAGCAGTGATCCATTTTGAGGGGTCCACCTTCATTTCATTTGACAGATTACTTTTTATTTTTTTGCCTTGCAATGTGACGGACAACATCAAAAACTACTTTTCAAATGACACGTTGAGAAAATCTTAATCTTTCACACAAAGTGAAGATTAAATCATATTTTTCCAAAAATAAATGTAGAGAAGGTTGAAGTTCTTACAATATCAAGTCCAAACTAAGAACTCTCCGATTCCTCATGTTGCGGCATAACTCAAATATTGCCTTTTAATCCATATTCTCCACCTCTATCCCGCATAATGATACTCCTATCAAAGCATTCAAAGTGTCCAACTTCAATGAAGCTCACAAGTGGCTCTTGATAGCATTTGTTTTGAAGATCCTCTTTCACAAATTGTAATACTTGAAAGAATGACAAGTATTTTTTGCCAAAGTTTTATGAGATGTGGCCAAATGGTATACCACTCATTGACGCCCCCATAAAATTGCCACGTCTCATGCAAAAATTTGTTTTCACACTCATGCCTCAAAGTTTCTACAAACTCAAGCAACTCGGCTCTACTAGCATCACTTTCAAGCGCTGTCAATCCAATATTTATGATCAATTTCTCCAACCCTTGCTCCGACATAGTTATACGAACTTCTTCATCACTTGGATAATACTTTGGACTAAAATACACATTGAAAACATGTAAACCAAGAAACCTTTTGTTCAAGCTATCCACAATGGCTTGCACATATATAGGTCTCATCATCTTGCACCTCGTCTAGTGTGTCCTCTTGATGAAAAATTAGTCCCTGATGCATAGGATGATAAATACCAAATAAAGATGTTATGAAGAGTTGGTGAGCATCCCTCCTTAGTATGCCCAATCTTGAATTACTTCTGAATGCCATCTTATGGTTGGTTTCATAATCTAGTTTGATCCAAATAGTTTGGTGCAAGCACAGTAAAGTGGACAGTTCTTGATCCTTGCCTAGAGTGTTAAGTGAAAGTGATTCAAAACTATACATTAACTTTAAATTTTGTAAAAGTAATAATCATAGAAATTTTTTAAAATGGTTTACAAAGCCCAACAATTTATGATGAAAAGACAATTCCAAGAAAAGGCTGCATATTTTAGAAGACGGTGCAAGTGGTGTGCAAGTAGGTGATATTGAACAAACAATTGTCAAACAATTTAATACAATAAAATTACATTAAATTGATGATTTTCTACAAATTTTTGTGATGATGCCCTCAAGTGGATAATGAATTCAAGGAATATGAAAAAAAAAACCAATTTTAAAATAGTTAAGGTCATGAAATCTATGTCCAAAACCATATTCAATCATTTGCTTTTGAGCATCACTTCTAATGATAAGTTGTGGAGATCTCAACTTGATATTCTACATTTGAGTATTTAACACAACAATAGAGGTGATCAAAAATATATTAAAAAATAGACAATAGAAAATAAAATCCAATTTCAACAACACTTTTGTTAATGCTTTTGGGTCTGTGATGGAAAAAATCACGGTTTAAGTATATTGGAGCACTATTTTGGTCCACTTTACCATGCTTGCACCTAGTTAAGATTGAACAAGAGTGTGCACTTGTCCTTCTCAAGAGTGAACATTAAGAGGAATCATCAAGCTCTATGGTCTCAATCCACCCTCCTTACTTTCATAAACGAGGATTAACAAATCAACGCGTCAGTATATTATACCAAATCACATTTTCATCACATTACATCACATCATGGCCCTCTTGTATACATCATAGACCTCTTGTACACATCATGGCTCTTTTGTACACATCATCACATTCTACTACTACAACCCAATAATCTTGAATTTTCAAAGAAATGATAAAAGGCACCATATGGTTCACTGCCTTTGTGCACCTCTCAATGTTTATTCTTCATTATTTGACAAGAGTGTGAACCCTTTGAGTGGTCCACCACTCTGCGGGATCAATTTTAGTTAGAATGTTAGCATTAAAAGTTAGAATTGATAGGGAATTTAGGGAAAATTAGTTCATTTAGCATTTAGCCTAGAAGAAGGAAGGTCAAAATGAAACTAAGTAGTGCTAGAAGATAGCAAAGTAGAAAAAATATGCTAGCTAGTAAAAATAACTAGCTAAGCAAATATTAGTAGATGCTAGCTAAGCAAATGTTAGTAGATGCTAGCTAAGCAAATATTAGTAGATGCTAGCTATTAAGCAAATGTTAGTATATGCTAGCTAAGCAAGTGTTAGTTTATTAATTAGTGTGAGGCACACAAGACTATTGGAGGTGTTTTACGTAAGAAGACAAAATCGGCGTGAAGACTTTTGAAGACAAAAAAGAAAGAGAGCAAGGAGGCTACTTGCCCACTTGCCCCCTTGCCAACTCGATGGCGAAAAATTAGAAAGATTTCTAGTTTTCCCGTCGGAGCCACCTCGGCGAGAGGGTGGCAACCTCAACCGGGAAAACCCCCGAGCCAAAATTTCAGGAAAGGGTTTGAAAAATGGATCCGGTGGAGGAGGGGTCCAACCCTTTTGTGAGAGGGTTTAAAAACCCCTCCTTCCACCTTGTAGGTCTCTCTCTTTCTCTAATGCTTGGGCGAAGCCCTACTTCAATGTAGTTAGGAAAAAATCCTTCAGCATGCATTCTCAATGGCCTAAAAGAAAGGCTTGAGAACCTCCTCTACTCTCTCTTCTAGTTAGAATGTGTGTTTATTAACATACCAACAAAATGATTCATTCTTTTGTAGAGGTAGGTTGGATGGTAGAGTTTTGAGTGGAGGCATTGTAGACCTCATCTGCCAATGCCATGAAAGCTTAGTTCAGAAGCTAGAACAAGATACTTATCATTTTTCACTTAGAGAGATTTCCTATAGCTATCCATAGCCGTTTCCCATTTGTGATTTGGTTAAGATGACAATTAGTTATGGATTTTCAAAGATGGAGTAGAAAAAACTGGGTGGTCTTGTGGGTAGCGACTGCTGGATCAGACCTGCAAGCCCAATAGGAATTTTAATTCCAAGAAGTTATATTTTCCCCAAGTAGAACTTTTGTGTAGTTTTCCAAAATGGCTTAGAACATATGATTTGAGCATGATTTGAATTAGATATGAATTGTGCAAGATGGGACACATAGTTTGAGAACTTTTGGTTGACTGCTGCATTACAGAGGATCCGCTGGATTCACTTCGGCTTACCTTTCTAATCACATATTTTTATCAAATACATATTTTTAATATCTCTCCAGGGTCATATAGAACGTTTGATTTGAATAAGATTTGAATTAGATATGAATTGTTGAAGGCGAGATACATAGTTTAAGCCTTCTTGATTGACTGCTGTGTTACAAGGAGTCTGCTGAATTTCTATTAGCTTAACCTGCTGATGTCATAATTTTCCTAGTTAGAACTTGTTCATAGCTTTCCAATGGTATAAGGAAAGCCTAGATCCAAGTAATAAAGAATGTGCTATGAATTTTTGAAGTCAGAAGGTAGATAGATGGGTTGGAAGGGTCGGTTGAATCGACCTCACACTTCCAACCCTCATAACTTTTGCAATTCTTATCCGATTAAAGTGATTTTTAGATCATTGGAAAGATAATTAGGTGCACTAAGTATAAATATTATGCTTAGGATTAAATTACAATGCAGAATAAATACTTTATATTTTAATTGTTAACTAAGGTACGCTTACTACCAAACTAGTTACAAAGGAGGCAAGGTCGACGCTCGGGAAGTGGAGCAAGGAAGGAGGTAGCGGCTCGGCCTCCATCGAGCCCAAATCAACCGAGGAGAATTGAGGTAAATTTACTAACGCTAGCCTTTCATTTAGGGTTGGAGGGAGCGCGGCTAAGGTACGCATCTATAAACCCACTCACCTATCTCGTAAGGTCAAGTGGCTTGACCACTTGACCGCCAAGGGAATACCCAACTCCATTGTTTTCGGGACCCTTGGTATGTTTTGTGATAGTAGCTTCATTTATTAGCAAGTTTCGTGTGTGGTAAGTCGGATTAATCACCGACACGACCACTCTGAATGTTGTTGGTGGAAAGGTGGGGTTAATGACCCGCGAATCCACTATTATGTTGTTGGCCCCATAGATTGGGAGTAATGACCCCAATTTATGAAGATTGCGCAACAGGTTGAACCTACAGGTTGCCCGTCGCCCTGGTCCCATTGAGTTGCATTTCGTGGTCTATCCAGTGTAAACACATTTAACAATCAAAACATACAAAATAAATCGTAAACCCTTGTTGGCAAGAGACCCGAATCGGAAATTTAACTCGGTAGAGTGACACCACCCTTCGAACCATTAATGTCCGAAGGGTTTGAGATGTTACTCGACCTTCAAAGGACCTACACGAGGCCTTAGAAGGTTCCGAGGTAAGGGGTGCACCAACCAGGTAAGGGGTGATGCCTAATATGTTAATGTAGTAAGTTAGGACGTGCTAACAAAAGTAAGTAATTAAGAAGGAATTTGTGTGAAGGGTGGGACTTAGGCCAAGTTCCCCCGTTTAGAAAACTAAATAGAACTATATAAATAAAGAAATAGGAAGAATTGAATGGTCCATCAAATTGTCGTTATTCCGTTCGTTGAGTTAGGGTGGTATGAGTCACACCCGGTTGGGTGTATCAGAACCATCTCAATTCACAAATTAGGATTTCCTTGGTTTCAAGGCTGGTGCGTCTGCGCGTAGAATAAGTTGTAGGTTAAGGTTAGAACTAGATATGAAATTGGTTAGTGGAGTTTAAAGCCACACTAGTAAAAAACTAAGGCCCAACCTCCGGAGGTACTACGACGCATATTTAATCTCCCTTAAAAATCTAACTACTCACGTTATACACCTATCATCCGGGTTCGGCTTGGGCGCCTGCAAATGCAGGCCACCTTCACCGAAGGGCTTGTGTGATACTTTTAGGCTCCCTCGAAAGGGGGTGGCCCAAAAGTACCACAAAGAGTTCATCCCAAGTCAAGTTTGAAGCATAGTTGTAAAGAAGAGGACACTTTAGGAGACTGCAAATAGTTTAGTGGCCTAACGGTTGCTCACATTGAATTTATTTGCAAGATGCATAATGCAATGCACATTGATGGTTGCTTCTAAACACCCATCTCACACCGAACTATAAATGTGACTTGGACGTAATTCATAGTTACTCCTTTAAGGATCATGTAAATTATTTTTCTACGTACATATTATTTCTCATCATTATGGGTTTTGTTGGTGGTAGTTAGTGGTAATATGCATTGAATTTGATTCTAGGGTGCAAGAGCAAAAGTCATTGACTTTCTCAGCCAACCTCTTTACAACATACTATAATTGACCTCACAAGTTGTTAATCAATAACATTATTTAGCTCTCTGTTTATATAACATAGGTTGTACTATCATTGAGACTTGCTATTGCTTATGGGAACACGAGTAGATCTTAGTTTATGAAAATCATTGCAATTTTTAATTCGTTCACGTCTACTCTCCAACTCTTCAATGAAACCCTCTTCAATGATCACATTCACATTGAAAACTCTCAACGCACACTCAAATTGGGTTTAGTTAGGTTTCACTTACAACTGTGACTCGTATCTCCTAAGAGCATCACCACCCATCCTCAAAAACGGATGACTTGAACTTATATTGTGAGAGGCGGCTTGCAAAAGTGCCCCACCCATCCTGCAAAATGGATGATTTGTTGGTAGGGCCGGCTTGGAAGTTGAGGTTGGCTTGCAAATTGGGGTCATTTTGCAAGTCGGAGCTCTGCCCCCAAAACAAAAAAGGAGCCCCCTAAACAACAAAGGACAAACTCCATATTCCTCTCCGATTTCGAAGGTGGCAATGAGATTCATCTTGCTTTTGTTTCTATCTTGTTTTATCACCTTATATACAAGTCATGGGTGGGTCACCCGGCTTGCAAACCGAGTGACTTGAACTTATTGTGAGGATGATCCACCCTGCATTTTGTAGGATGGGTGGTGATGCTCTAAGTCACTATGAAGTCGAAGCATTGCTTATGTATAATGGGATACAACATTGTTTGCCCATAGTTATGGGATAAGGTTGACGGGTAATGATTAAGGGACCTGTCTTTTGACGGGCTGATTTTTTTTTGCCTTTTCATTTGACGGGCAAGATTAATTTCAGACTTGGTAAGATTAATTTTAGCTTGTGTTGGGTGCATAAAGAAGGCTTGGCCAACAGCCTTGGGCGTCTAGACCATACATTGACTAGGCTAATTTTAGAATCAAGTTGTCAATAAGTTGTCAGTGAATTGCAAGATCTAAGGAGACAATGCCAATCAGTAACACTAGAATCAAACTACCTATATATATATATGACTGCAGCATCAATTCACAAATGCCACTATTCACACATTCAATGCTTATAGAGAAACTTCACAAAACAGAATTGACAAAGAACTTCATGAAGCAACTCAAGACAAAATGTGGGTCAATGATTGTGGAAATTGATGTTGTGAACACAACCATCAATTCTAAAATATAATGAGTGTAATAAGGTAGACAAGCCTATTACATTTAATGACCTCCCTCTTTATTAAGACACTTTTGGTCGCGCAAGAAAGTGTTGAATGATCCGAATGTCATATTCTTGGTAATATGACATTTTGGCTTGAAATGTCAAACTATCAAGGTTCTTCAAGAATTTGACAAATGTCATTGTGTATAATATAATGAAGATACATTATGAAACCACATTGGTGGAAGAAATATTATCACAAGGTTTCTAAGGTTTCCCCCTCCTTACAATGTTCCCCAATGTTCCCTAATGCTCATAAGGTTCCCAAGTTATCCCTACATGTTCCAAATTGCTAATCACAAAGAACTTGAAACATGTGGGTCTCATCACTTATGCACATTAATACTTATGTTATATGACAAATTAAGCCTTAAAATGTCATATTACGAGATTTGTAGTTATAGTATTGAGGTATGTTTATGCTAGAAAGTTTGATCAACGGGTAATAGGTCAAATAGTCGAGGTGTTGTATAATCGAGTGTCATAATATGGAGTGTAGATTGTACTCCCCGGGGTGCATCTTTCATTATAACTAAGATTCACGTGTGTTTGCCACATACTCTAAAAACCCCCTATATACAAGTAAGTAATACACATAAAATCTCAATGATAGAGGTACAAGTAGCAACATGTCTACATAAAAAGATTACATTCATGTATAGTCATTGACATAAGTATACAAATATACTTTTGAATAATAGTGAACCCTTATCATACGTATAATGCAAAATCCTTCATCAATAAAGTCGTTGAAGAAATTTTCATCCCCCAAATGTAACTCATAACTTACATCAAAGTCTATAATTTATGTCATAAAAGCTAATACAAATATAGCTTCTGAGTATACCATCAAATGATTAATAAGATTATATGTCCACTTGTTGTTGGTTCCTTTTCCCAGACCAACCGTTATGACACAACATTGTGAGGTTAAAGGAGTGTGGGAGCTTATCTTTAAGGATGTACAAAACTTGGTATCTTGTAAACACATAACATTTGGCATTAGTATGCTCAACATTCCCTTCTTCTTGCATACTAAATTATGAACACACGACGCTTGGCATTAAATTGCTCAATAACACTATTTTTTTTTTGCATATTGAAATGTGAAACCATCACTCAAGTACACTCTAAACGCCGTAGTATCACAACTATGGCAACCAAAGTGAACGTGATATTACAAAGTTTTAAAGTGTTATTATGAATGCATGATAATAGAGGATTAGTGTAGCATGTGACATTATGGAATAACACAAAGGTCAACATTGTAATGTTGAAACTAATGATTTCATACATAGGACATGGATAATCTCCAAAAGTTTCACACATACGCAAAGCTTATGGTACAATCAGGCAATCCAAGAAGTTGAGCAACACTTTGTACATGACCTTGGTGCAAAACCCCAACATGGAGCAAATTGGGAAGATTATGGAGAGGGCAATGGGGAGAATGATACAATTATGGATCTACTACACTTTGGAGACAATGAAATTGGTTAAGTTCTTGGGTGGGTAGTCAACCGGATGATCTTGATTTTGGGTTACATGAAGTGGAAGCTTTGGATGTAGGAGGGAGGTATTTGAGCAACCATGTCATTCAACGTGGGCTTTTTCAAGATGATGATGAAGAATATGGACTTGATGATTTTTGGATGACATCAGTTGTGCGGTGGACTCCTAGTGTGTATGTGTATGCATAAGTGAACCTTTTTGAGAAGTTGAGTCTTACTTCTTCTTTCTTGCCTTCAAGCAAAACACTTTGTAAATTTTAATCATAGTAGAAAATTGTATTTGGGAGCAAGCATGGTCAAGTATACAGAAGAAAATGATTTGGTATACTAAAACCATAATTTTTTTGTCAAACGCCTAAAAGTATTAGCAAAGTGTTGTTTAATTTTTAATTTTTTCATGATGCTCTTTATTGTTGTGTTTAGGTACTCAAATATAGAATATCAAGATGAGATCTTCAAAACTTATTATTAAAAGTATTGCTCAAAAGGTAATGGTTAGATTTGGTTTTGCATGTAGATTTCATGACCTTGAATATTTTGGAGTTGGAATTTTATTCCATATTCCTTGACTTCATAATAAAATTAGGGCAACATTACAATTATTTTTAGGAAAACATCAATCTAATGTGTTTTATCATATTTTAAACAAATTCTAGACAATCACATGTTGAATATATCTACTTGCACACTACTTGCATTGTCTTCTAAAATATGTAGACTTTTCTTGAGAAAACAATTTTCAAAAAAAATTCATGGCCTTGTGGATCAATGTGTTTTCCAAATGTTTGTGGTTTTTCCCTTCATGAAATTCAAAGTTATTATAGAGTTTTGAATCACTTTCACTTAAACTCGTGCAAGATGATGGAGTTGTGTACTTCACTGTGCTTGCACCCATTTGTTCAATTGGTGTAAGGGAACTTGCTAGCACAACTAATTTGCATCATATGTGGACCATAATAAAGTGATGATATTGATATTTGTGCAAAAATCAGACATGGAAGCCAAGAAGCTCAAGGTGTAGTAGTTCCAATTTAAAAGGACTTTACCCCAATTTGATCCATTTACATGTTTTAATAGAATATTCCTCATGTTTTAATACCAAAGAAAAACTTAAACATGTCAGCATGTAACCGGTTGGTCTTGAAAACACTAAGATCTTGACCAATTATGCCCAAAATCCTCCCTGGACACTAACAACCTTGTATACGAAATGGTCAAAACTTTGACTCATAGATCCCCCTATAATGAAACTATTATTTGGCACCACATCAACCCTCGGGCAAAAACGATCCATTATCTTCATAAATTGACCGACAACTATGAGGGACATACACTCTGCACATTTGAGCTCACCAAAAATTCATCTCAAGAAACATACATGAAAAAGAAATATGAATGTAAAGGACATCAACCAAATGCAAATAGGAATGTAGCTCACCTTGTTTGCCCTTTCAAATTTCAAAAGATGGCGTTGCAAAGGTCAACAAATTCTTCCATGGTTGATTTGTAGAAAACCAACACATCAAATTCCTGACATGTACAAAACCCAAGCATCTAACAAAGTTTGCATTGTTTATAGTAATCAAAAATTGGAGTATGAAACAAACCTTGAAGTCATCATTGTTGTCCAATGCATTAAAGTTTTCTTCTATATCTTCATCAAAAATTGATGGAAGTATCCTACAACGATACCAATTTTGTGGTGCTTGATCTTATATTCAAAACAACTCAACTTCTAAGGACATGTAGAAAGCATAAATAATAGGGGTTGCATTTGAGATTAGTAAGTGGTGACCTTCACAATGAGTAATACAAGCACCTATACATATTCAACGTATTAAAGAGCTTCCCACATTGATGGATTGAATTGCTTAGAGATATCCAGCACAAGTGAGAAGGAGAAAACAAGGGTTTATAGTTAGAGTTAAGGGTTTAAAAGAAATCCTCACATGGGAAATTTACGGTATCATAACACATGATTCATCTTCACATGTTAATGGTTCACGGTATAATGCCATAAATGACAAAGGTATGTTTGACCATTCCCAGGCAATGTGGCAAATATAAGCACAAACAATTCCACAAGTGGCATGAAAAGAAGAATAGGTGCAATGTGAGGGTGTGGGTTGACTTCTTTTGTGGTTTGCATTTATGACAAGCCCGTGATATAAGGGAGATAAATGTAACAATAAGGAGTGTGACATTTTAACTAAGAAAATTTGTTCCCTATGGTTTCATGATATTAGCGAGTAAGTGACATTATGAAGTTTAGGGTGTACTCCAATGTGCTATGCTACATGTTATGCCATCGAAAATCATTAATCTCAAAATGATACTTATATTCACAAATAGTGTCACTTTAACAGTTAGTAGACATGACATTTCTAGGTCTCTAGGCACCTACTTTAGACCCTACACAAATAATGTGCATGACACTAAATATTGTAAATAGTGTAATGCATGCCTTTGTCATTTAAGGCATTTAATATCACTTAATCTTAGGATGAACATTATGACATAGTGCCATAATGTTTTACTCAAATTTTCAAATTTTATCAAATGAAGTATGTTATATTATAAAATGATCATACTACAAAATGAACATCATAGGTGAACATTATAGCACCATGTAATTCCAACTACATTGGACATGTGCCGTCTTCGCCCGTGAATTAATATTGTGGATGAACTCAACCTCATACACCCATACACCCATACACCCATACACCCATGCACCCATGCACCCATATGGCCGTGCCCGTGCCCATGCGCATGCATACCCGCCATATGCATGTATGCCCATGCCCATGCTTCTAAGCCCCCCATGGCCTACCACGATGCCCCCTACTTTAAGGGAGATTTTTTTTCTTTTTAATTAAATTATCCTACTTTGTCCATGACATGTTGCCATCTGGGTTCCATGCCCGCGACCTCCCCATAGTTCCTCCACCATTGCCCACCTTTTGCACTTGAAGTACCTCACTTTTCCACGTTTGTGTCTTCTTTCTTTTGTCACATAACTAGGATTTAAGTATATTTGGATTTATGCATGAATTTTGGACAATTCCAACTACCAATATGACGTACACTAGATTGCAAAAATTTAGTTAGGAATTTAGATAAGACAAAAACTAGGGAAACACTCAAGGAAGACTTTAAAAATGATCATTGTATCAGCTAGGTGTCTCGGATAAGTTTTATTAGGACAAGCATAGGGTTATGTCATATCATTTTGGGTGTTAGAGTCACAATTCATTCAATTTAACACAATTTCAAAATTGCTCAATCACAATACATGCATTTTGTGACAGTTACTTGACCTCACACTATTATCCTGGACAATAATTTGACAGTGAGTTCATTTTAATTGGACCAAGTGTAGTGCTCAAGCATAGGCACAATCATTAACAATAGTTTTGCATAAAGTATCACATTTGTATATCTTTACCAAAGCTAAGGGCTCTTTGATGTAAACGATAGTCTCGTGTTAATTAGATCCTTTTAGTGTAACTCGAAATGGCAATGTAGTCACAGTACAAGATTATGAGTCTTCTTTGATTGTTTTTTATTTAATTATATTTTCAGACAATGGTCTTGATTTATTATTCATTATATATTTCCTCTCACTAATTAAATCTCTAGACTATGGCCTTGTGAATTAAATTAACCTCGCAACTGTAGATCAAAATTACTTAATCAATTTCATGACTTACTTTGGTATGGTCCCCTCCGCCTCTTGGAATTCTAAATAACCTTCCATAGTCCATAGTCTCTCCTGAGTACCTCTTGGCCTTCCAAAGATTATTGACCTTTCATTACTATCTTCAAGGGTTTCCATTCGCGACAAACACTTATAATTTGTGATTATACTACAATGACACATAATGGAAATTAGTTATCTTGACAATGTATCAAACACACTAAGACAATATTCTTTCTCAAGATCTCATTCCTAAGCATTGAATGCTTCTCTTTTAGGATATTAATGAAGGACTTGGATTAATCTCATCAATCACATAATCTTGTGAGATCATTCAAAGTTAGATACTTGAGGCAATCTTATATCTTGTAAATAACTCTCTATATTTCTCTCAAACAATTAGTTTCGAGTTATTCTCCCTAACTCATTATAGTCCTCAAAGGGTCTCTTAGATTACATGACCACTTTCATTTGACAATCAATTTGCTAGCAAAAAAATTCCTTACTTGATTGAGTAGGCAATCATCTATCTCACACAACTTTGGTAATTCTAGTAGTTTATTATTTTAAGGCAATCACATATCTATCCTCAGAATGATTTCACCTCAACACAAATTATTGGCTAAAATTTCTCTCTAACAAAGTAATTATTTCACAAGTTATCCATATAAGTTATGTGATTGCAATATCTCAATCACATTTAATTTAACCAAATAACTCAATCACATGGTGACTCTTAGATCCTACTTAAGTAAAATGCTAGTTCTATATAGTACTGAAGCTAATTGCTAGTTACTTTTTACTTCTATTTAGTTAGTTTTAACACTCATCCTTGATCTAGAGTTACCTCATTGAAAACTATTTTGTGATAAGAAAACTTGAGTCAGGAAAAATACACAAACCTAGAAAAAAATATAACTCATAGATGGACTATCTCATGAAGTAATCTCATCCCAACCTCTTGTACTAATTTTCTATGGGTGTAGGTTGGAAGAGCCTTCGTTAACATATCAACTATATTGTGAGCTGAGTCAACTTATTTACCTCAATTTGTTCACTTTGTATGAGGTCTTGAGCGAATCCAAATATCTGAGGGCAAATATGCTTGACCCAATGAGTCTTGATGAATCAAGCTCCTACTTGTGCGACACATGCAACATTGTCTTCAAAGATGACAATCGATTTGTTATCTTGGGTGAGTCCACACTGCTCCATGATAATTTTGTACATGTTGCGTAACCATACTGCCTCCCTGGTAGCTTCGTGAAAAAAAATCAACTCTGAGTGTTTTGCAAAGGTGGTCATGACGGTCTGCTTCATGGACTTCCATGAGATTGGTGCGTTGTTCTTGAGAAAAATGTAGCCACCTTGGGATTTCCCATAATTCTCATTTGACTTGAAGCCGACATCAACGTATCTAGTGATCTCTGGAGTTCCATCCTTGGTGTAGTGCATGCCCAAGTCTTTTGTGCCTCTGAGATATCTGAACAAATGTTTGACTCCATTCCAGTGACGCGCTTTGGGTCTCTAGTTGTGTCTAGCAAGCACACTGGTGGCAAAAGAAATATCCGGGCGCATGTATATAGACAAGTACAGAAGAGCTCCTACAGCTGCGAGGTACTTGTTCTTATCATATAGCTCCTCCTCCTCCTCCTCCTCGCAAGAATGGTAGGGATCATCAAGTGTTCTACTTCGTCCCATCATGGGGGCGGAAAGTGGACTCACCTAAGATAACAAACCAACTATCATCTTTGAAAACAATGTTGCATGAGTCGCACAAGTAGGAGCTGGATTTATCAAGATTGATCGGGTCAAGCATATCTGCCCTCAAATATTTGGATTCACTCAGGACCTCATATAGAGTGAACAGATTGAGGTAAAGAAAGTTGACTCAACTTAGAATATAGCTTATATGTTAACCAAGGTTCTTCCACCCTACACCCATAGAAGATTAGTACAAGAGGTTGGGATGAGATTACTTCATGACATAGTCCATCTATGAGTTATATTCTTTTCTAGATATGAATTCTTCTTGACTCATGTTTTTTATTAACATATAAGTTTTTAACGAGGTAACTCTAGATCGAGGAGGAGTGTTAAGCATTAGAGCTTAGGTGAGGGTCGTGTCTCCTTTGCATCACGCATGTGGGAGCCAATGGCTTATATGAGATACACATCCACATTGAGGTGAATGTGGACCAAGCATTAGAGCTCATGCAAGGGTTGCATCCACGTACCACCGCACGTGCCGGAGCCGATGACTTGAGGAGATCCACTAGTGCTACGGGTTCTATTGATGGAGACACGTTTAAACATCCCAAGGGCTTTGTTTTCTCCGTGATCTCTCAAACTAAGGTTGGACTCTGGCATTGATACCATAAACTGTGAAAATAAGGTGATTCGCATTGAAGATACGGTCTTCAAATCATGAGATAATTTTCCAAGATAGAAGAAAAGGATTCATGAAGAATGCAAGTTGTTTCACATTTTTATTCCATGTAAGAAAAATCTACAATTTTTCAAAGTGGAAAGTTTGTCAAGCCCCCTACTCGTTCACTAGATTTTTCTTAAACCAAACACGGTAATGCTCATTTGCACACAGAACATCACCTAAACCGGTTAACTCATGAGTACATTAAATTGTGATTGATGGTAGTCAAACATGATTAAATTTGGCTAAACTGATTGTACATGCATATCAAGTTGCCAACCTCGCAATTATCGGTCTCAGAATTGGCACTTCACTATTCTGACGAAAGTCTACTACACGGGTAGAGGGTAGTTCATGCTTTATGGTATTTCTACCTTAGCAAGATTTGGAAGTTATGTGCAAGCCTCAAGGTTGCAGCCTATGTTCAAGATCGAAGTCGTCAATGCCTTTCAAACGTGATGTGGCCCTTCAAAATATCCCTCTCTCAAAATAGCCCTTCAAAACGCAACCCCAAGTTGAAAATGAAGACATCACTTGAAATCCTCAATATAATATGCCCGCCACAGGGACCAAAGAACGTAGGGCATTGTCACTACAAGAAGTGGAGTACTGGAAACATGTACCATATAATTCATGCACAAGTTCAATATGAGTTCTGCATTTCATTTCTATATTCTTGGATTGACGTCTCAGATTTGAACCAGCTCTTCAACTAAAGGGCTGAAATTTAAGAGCCCTTCAAAATGAAACTCATATGAGGGCTTCAATCTTGAACACTGGTTGCAGATGCCAGCAGCAGTTTTGGAGTGACATGCTTGGTGTTGCACCAACTTATCTCCAGCCATGTCCGGGCACCTTTATGGCAGTTCACTAATACGAATGTCCTATTAACCATAAGCTGAAGCTGACGTGGTAGCTGGGCACAAGCCTGTCCTATGCTACCCATGAGGCAGCACCCAAGCAGTGTGAATGCGTCACAAATTCCATAGGACGTTCCACTTCAAATTAAAGTGTGAACACGACATTTTTATAACAGAAATGAATGTCAATCGACGTCTACATTTTCTTCTAAAATGTCACCTCAATGTCACATGCCTAGTCGTACATGTCACTTCAATTTCTAACGTGTCAATTGATGTGTGGACTTTTTCTTCACAGATCACACTACATGTCACATTCTAGATTGTGCATGTCAATTAACGTGCATTATGTTGTGTGCAAGTTTTTACATGTCAAATGTCGAAAAACTTGCAAAAACTTTGTCAATAAATACACACTGCACTCAAGGTGACTAGGGATTTGTTTCCCTGTAGGACTCTCACTCCTCGTGTAGCTAATGCGAATCCTTTGGTGTAGGAGCTCATGATCGCAAAACATCCCATTTTCTAGCGGTGCCAAATCTTGACCCTCGTTATTGTTGTAACAAAAGAGCAAAACCTGTAATTTTTATTTATTTATATGCCGTGTTGTTTTTCAACACTTTGTATTGGAATGCCCTTTGGTGCCTTCATTTCAAGTATTGGTATCACAATAGAGTTATCCTTTAACTCAACCGGAGTTTTAGTAGGGAGTTGGTTGTTTCGCATGCATAACTTTCCATGTTCAGTAAGTTATGGGTGCATGTTTGGAGTCAATGTGGAGGTTTGAACGAAGAACCTTCCATATTAGTTCATTGGGTACCAAACTCATTTTGGCGTCTCTTGGCATGCCAAAATGAATTTGGTACCCAATGAACTAATATGGAAGGTTCTTCGTTCAAACCTCCACATTGACTCCAAGCATGCACCCACAACTTACTGAACATGGAAAGTTATGCATGCGAAACAACCAACTCCCTACTAAAACTCCGGTTGAGTTAAAGGATAACTTGATTGTCGTCGCAAATTTGAGCTTTGTAGCAACTTCACATGACTTGTAGTTCGTGTGGCATGGCCTCACCTGAATACTAATTTTTGCACCCAGTACATTGTCTCCTTTATTTTGATTCATCATTTTTCATTGTCATGCCTCACTACAAGGAAGGAGGGTCACTTTGACATGTGGCTCATGACATAAAAAACTTTCATGTTGGAGTTTTGAGCCTCCACACCCCAGAATTCAAAAGCCTTCTTGGACTCAGTTTACAGACCTTGTCTTCATCCCCTGCTATGCTCGGTCCACTGATTTTTGCCAACCAATCCACCTTCGCCATCCAGTCAAGGGCTCTACATGCCCATGTAGGTTAAGTTTATTTCTATTAGAAAAAACTTGATGATTATTTATGATTATGGATCATGCAAGTGTGACCATAACATTATTCAGATCCATAACGATGTTATCTGGGACTGTCAATATTTTGCAGAATATTTCTCACATTCACTTTGAATGTGGATCTGAATGATGTTATGACTGACAACTGAATATGCAAATTGCAGCAATATTATCTCAGAAGTTTGATTCAATGAAAGGGGGAACCGACTGAAGGTTACAAATGAAGCGGTTGAGTTTGAGAAATAACCAGTTGAAGTTCAAGACTTCAGGACAATTACCGATCATTTTAGAGGAATCTATAGAATACACTTCAAGTTGATAAAGAAACCCCGAAAGATCACATGTAACCAGGTGGATTTGGAAACACTAGACTTTTCACCGAATGTGTCCAAATTTCTTCTTGGATTGTCAATTGGAATCAGTTCCCTTGCCTCAGACATCACTCTCACAAGAACACTAACAATATGGTGAACACCGTGGCTTGTTCCTTTGCACTAAGCTAGGAAGACTCATGATGAAGCACCATGTTCATTTATAATTGCTTGGGAAACTACCGTGTCTCATTAACGTGCTCGGTTCAGCCGTCAGTCTCTTATTAACCTCCCCTCTTCCTATGATTTGAATATAAGTGCTTGTGGAGTTAGGAGATCTTGATCTAAATTATCTTCACTCTCAATTTAAGGCTCATTGAGTATAAGAAATAACTAAAACGGAGAGAGCTCTTGGAGGTGTATCAAATATCTATCCATATCTTATTAAGCTAAGTCACATTAATTAGTATCCTTAGTTTTTTATGACAAAAGAACTCTTTGAGGTATCAATTACGTTTTCTAAAGAAGGTCAAGCTCTTGGTTCACTTTATTACTTCCATTATAATAGAGGCCTTTTAACGACAACTCATTCATATAGGTACTTGCATCAAGTCACAAAAGCAACACTTAACTTTATTATAAAAGTATGTTAGTTTGCGTAATACCAAATCACTTCCTTGATAAGTTATAGTAGTAGTGAGAATCCTATATTATTGTCTTAAATGGTAGAAGATGCAAGTTCTTGTGTCTTCTTCTTTTAGCTCAAGCGTTACCGCTTAGTATATGAGTATGATACTTGTATAAATATATGTGAAGATATATATATATATATATATATATATATATATATATAATGCTTATGACAAGTTTAACTACACCAACATAATAATTGATATAATACTCCACATGCTTGATCATACATCTCCACATGGACCTCATGTGTGACTCAAAAATGAAGCAAGACTTCCTTAGTCTCTTAAGTGATTGATTCTGCAAAACACTCCAACTTAGAGTAAGTAAATTTCCATAATAATTTTTTATTTTTTTTAATACTCCTTTTTGAGGAGTATCAACACAAAAGATAAGAAGAATAAACTTGATCACTTAACCTCTCAAGTTTCAATATGTGTTGAGGTTAACTCAATCATCATGTTTATTCAAAGTCATAATCATTCTTCAAAATCTCCAGCGTTTGTATCTTACCCTCACATTACTCTCCTAAGTGCTTGTTCAAAAGAGGCTACTCTCCTCTCAATTGATACAAGTTCACTCAAGTATCACAATGTTCAACAACTCAAAAAGGATTTGAGAGGAAAAAAAGAGTTCATACTCTAGAATAGAAGAAATTATAAAATCTATTCCAAAGGAGTGTCTCCAATAGGAGAGCTACAAGGTAAGCTCAAGTGTTGATTGACACTCAATCCTTAATTAACTTCGTTATTATGAAAATAAGTGTGTCTCCCAAAAAATATCCCTATATATAGTAGTTTCCCTTTAAATTAAAATATCCACTTTATGTAATATCCATCTCTCTTTGCCTAGATCAAAATCTATCTATGATGCTAATAGATAATAACTTCACTTGAATGGTTATAACCGTTAAGCTTCTTGCATGTTTGTTTTCAACTGGTATTTAGGTAATTCTAGACTTTTGGAGAGTCCCCAACTTTAGAAGACCATCAGAATCCAAGTCA
This sequence comes from Polytrichum commune, assembly GCA_950295325.1. Classification (NCBI taxonomy): domain Eukaryota; kingdom Viridiplantae; phylum Streptophyta; class Polytrichopsida; order Polytrichales; family Polytrichaceae; genus Polytrichum; species Polytrichum commune. The sequence continues at coordinate 68,988,790 of OX485803.1, forward strand.
AAACATGTTGTGGTCTTCTAATGTTGTGGACTCTCCTAATTTTTGGTACTAGCACAACAAAATCCTCTTGCTAGACTATTTATGGATCATATTGTGAGTTATTAACAATTGTTGGTTGGAAGTGATCTACCATAACATTACTTAGTAGTACTAAGATAGAGGATGTCAAAACCAACACCCCACCCAAACCCAACACCCATAAACGCTTCCCAATTGCCAATACTCTACTATCTTGAACCGTTCCATGTAGTGTAGGAGTGCCCAGGCCCACAAAGTGATGGTTTTAGGTGCCATTAGTGGCGTCATCTCAAATTGGCCTTCTCTACCTCCATATAAGGTGAGTAACATGCTCCACTATATTTCGGGTTGGTTTAAGGTGGGTTTTGGGTGGCTTGTCGGTGCCTATTCTAGCCATTCTATTCACAAAGCCAAGGACGAAGGCCCACAAAGCACATGGGGGGTCGGTTATGGACACAAAGGGGGTCAGTTATAGGCATAAAGGGGGTCGGTTGGCGGGATGCAAGGGGGTCGGTACCTGGGATGCAAGGTGACGGTTTTTGCAACTGAACCGGGTGGGATCATGGAGGTGGCCATGTGACTTTGTACACCGTTACTAGTCGGGCTTTGATCTAGCTTGAGCTCAGTACCCAACGATGTTGTGTTGGTTCGAGGCAATCTTGTGTCGGTTATGGACAATGAAGGTGGGGGCCCTCATCATATGCAAGGTCCTCATACACGGGACCTAAGGATTGGCTTAAGAAAACTAGTGGTTTTGAATTTGAATACTCATCAAATATTCAATTGAGGCTAAAAATAAATTTCTTCTTCTTAATACCTATGTTTAGCCCAAAGGCTAATATGAATATATTCTTTTTATACCAAACACATAGCCATATGTATGTGCAATAGCTTAAAGTGTCGGTTTAAGCACCCTCTACCTAAGCTTGTTCCGTTTCCAAAATATGGCTAAGCAAGATTGACTGTGGGCCGGAGGGAATAATCAGAGAGTAACCACCTACAAACCACCCAATATATCAATTCAAGCACAGTCCTAAACCTAGTTGGCAATGATCTAATAAGTAACCGGTAGCCTATCACTCCAAGCTTACTTTACTGCCAGCAAAAACTAGTTAGGGCTGGGAATAGACTAGAGCATGTGTCCAGTCCTGGGCTAAATCACATCTGTGTTTGGATGGGCTCCGCCCCTCTCACGTCTCTTTCATTGGTCAGTCTTTTTATTTGCACCTGCATGGGAACTCTTCCTCGTTGGGAACCAATGTGATAATACCTTATCAAAATTACAAATATTCAAGTTGACATCACTTTCATTATTGTCAAGTTAATTAATGCAGTTAATCATATGCCCAAAGGAACTTAATGGCTTAAGTGACCAGATATTGTTACATTAGTTCCCAACGGGGAAGAGTTCCAACGCATGTGTGGGCAGGAAGACCAGGCAGTGAAGGAGGCGTGGGAGGCCCCACAAATGTGATTTAGCCCAGGGCATGTGTCCCTATGCTCTGACACAATTTGGAACCGGGCGGGTGACAATGTGGGGCCAGGGGGAAGAACACGACAACTAGTTGTGTAATAACTTGGCTTAGTGAAGTAATTTCAGCCTGGATTAGAGCACTTTAGGAATTATTCCAAGGTTGTTCTCGCGTAATCTTTGACTTATTACCGGGCCCACTAATTGAGGCTAGTGGCTGAATAATGTTATAGTCCTACCTCTTGGATATGACACGTTTGGGAAGCAAGAAAACCGTTGTATTCTCAAGGTGCCACATATTCAATAATATGACAAATTGGACCTCTTTGTCATAATAACGAGATACTTCAGGAAAAAAGCATTAAATATTTTTCCACATATATAAAATATAGTTTTTTCAAATAATAATAATGCACATTTCATATGTGAAAGTTACATAAATCTAAAATTAACTATGTACTTATGCTTGTGTGTGACCCGCCATATATGCATTTACTACCTCTATAATATGACACTTTGAAAGTCCAAGAATTTCATATTAACAAATGTCACAATCATATTATAGAGGTAGATTTTAACTCGAATGTTTGGTTCACAAAATCTGTGTCATTATATCGAGGTTGTCGTATTAAAGAGGTAGGGCTGTATGACATTTCTGCTCCACTTTATTGTAATAAGTGCCCGTCATTCCTAATATGTATCCGTCCCTGTTTGAAGCTCAATTTAGAGAGGAATTGTCTCTCCATGCCTTGGTGATGAGCCATGTGCAATGGACGGGGACAACCTACCGCTACTTACAGATGAACCAGTTGAGTCCGAGAAATAACCGGTTGAAGTTCAAGACTTCAGGAAAATTACTTATCATTTTAGAAGAATCTATAGAATATACTTCAAATTAATAAAGAAAAACTGAAAGATCACAACATGATGCTAGTTGGACTTGGAAACATTAGGATTTTGGCCGATTATGCCCAAAAAATCTCCCCAGACACTGGTCATGTGTGTGTTTGGGGTCTCTGACTGGATCTTTCTACCTAAGGTATGTGGGTCTTATTTCGTTCGTTTTTCATGTTCTCCAACCTCTATTGCTTAGATACTCACAACAAAATTTGTGCCTTGGCAAATGTATCATGAAGCATCAACAAAATTTGGATAAAAAATCAAGTCTCCCCTAATTTTGTTATGATTATCAAAAATGCATGTATGTTGGTTTCTTAACCGAATACACAAGTCCCCACATTCATACCATTATGTAGCCGAGTTTGTACGTTGGGTGGGGCTGGAAATAATCCAAGTTCTATTCATAATTATATGTTGTTTATTCTCAAAACAGAACATTGCATCGATACATTCAGGCTGGATATACATAAGTGAAGCAACGAATTGATATTATTAGAATGAAATGATTGTTAGCATCTAAACGATGTTATGATTGTGCTCATTATTGAGTGTGGAGTATTAAGTATAATCTGAAGACGTAGTCCAATCTTTTTAAATCAAGTGTTTGTATAGTGTTGGTTGTTTGAATCTAACACAAAATGTGTTAAGTAGTAGATGCCTTTCATCATTGGGTATCCTTACATCACCCAAATTATCCACATATCCACATGGTTGAAAAGCAAATGAAGTTTCATCAACATTTGCCATCCCGTATGCTCTTTAGTCTTTGGCAATTGCTCCCCTCAATATAAAAGAGATGCTAGGTGTGTGCATGTCTTATAAAATCTGGTCACTTATCTTCTCTGGGTATTATTTAGATTTTCATTCACAAAGCTTAACTGATAGATTGAAAAAAGAAACATACTAAATTGTCATTTGATAAGCATGTTCGAAGAGTCCACTCTATGTGCTGCTCTTGTAACTAGAGTGCACATCTCATAGGCAATGTATCAAAAACAACATTCTTGTTTGATTTGGCATAGTTTTTCAAATTAATAACTAAAATCGTGTGACACCTAAGTAAGCACACATAATCTCTCAAGTGGATTTTGAAACCTCCCTACCCTCCCTCGTACAAGACCTTTTTATTGATGTTGGATTTTGCATTGTGGCTAGAGGTCCCATGAGGATAGAAACTCTAATCAAGAGTTTCTCACCAACATTCATTTTTGTTCGAAAGTGCTTGCAAACTAAGATATTCAGCTTGCTAATCCAACAACCATATAGGTATGTGGGAGTTGAAAGTGCCCACAATAGACACGCAAATTTGTTGTTGTGGATTCCATATGGACCATGGTTGTGGGATTTTAAAGTATTCAGGCTTTCCATGTGGGTTGAACCCGTGTTTTCTACAAGTGACCCACCGACAATTTGCAAAGCAACTATGAAGTCGATCAAGTAAGTGGAAGAGCTAGAAGGACGAGAGGACGAGATGGCTAAGGTACTCTCATAGGTGGTGATTAGCTAGCCTGTGGAAGTTGAGTACGGTAGTTTTGGTGGCCTATTGGTACAAAGCCAAGCAACCAAAGCAAATTATGACCAACTTATTGTATCGTAACACAAAGGATCATGGTGACATGTGTCCCATAATTTGATCTCGAGCCACCTACACCTAAAATTGGAATCTTATGAACCAATCAAGGACACTCAACATGTCATGTTATCAAACATCAACCATTAATGTTCAAGCTTGTATCAATTTACATTGAAACCATGGGAACGATGATGTATGATCAATAAGCTAAATTTTACGTGGCAGTAAATGACTATGTAAGGTGCCTTTCATTTCTGACTGGAATAGATATTTTTGAAAACTAATTGTGTTTTGACAACATGTTCCTAATTTCAAGAGACTTCAATGCATTTGAACATAACCTTTCAATTTCAGTTACTACAAGAAACTGCAAAATGAGTACCTAATCTAATGGTTTGTTAATGTTTCACATGGAAGGGGGGGGGGGATTGAACTATAGAAAATTTTGGCACTTGATCATGATTTAATTCAAACATATAATTTCTTGGATTATTATAATACAAATCTAGAAGTCCCATATGATAATAAGATTAAAGGTAGAAACACTTCAAATCTAATGGTTATGAATTTTATCTTAAAGCTTTAAAATAACATGTGGATACATTTGCTAACAAGCAAAAGTTATTTAAAATAGTTTTGATACAAATTATAGACGATTTAATTAGAATTTTCTTCCAAATATGTTAATGAAGTCTGTGATATTGATGAAGCTCCTCACTAATCATGAGTATGTGAACTATGTTATATTGAGTATCATCCTTGATTTGATAATATTACACTTCTTAACTGAAATGAATAACATTAATGTTTTCTAACACTCTATTTAGAAACTATAACCAATATTGTATATTTCCTAGCTAGTGTAGTTAAAAACAACATTAGTTGAGCTAATAAATGCTCCCATGACCTTTGGTTGGTTAACCCTAACTTCAGCTAGACGGGGCTAAGATTTAAGTATAGGTTATTTTTTATTAAATCATTATATTGTGTTGGTCAAAATCAAGTAATTTGATTGCTCAACCTTTACGGTTTTGTATAGCATTTGTGTTGATTTCAAATTCAGATGACTAGTTAGGCAATTGGAATTCAATTTAGTGTGACACGCAAACAAACAGACACAATCGGCTATGACGAACTAGATCATACTTTGACAAAAACACCACATTAATCACAAATAAGCATGGGCCACATTGATGCACTTAATGCAACTATGGGCTCCCATAGGGAGTAAACATTGTAGTTGGCTTGGTTCAAATTGCTTATTGTCGCTAAAGCTCGATATTGGAAAGTGTTTAACTTGAACCTGATAATCTTCCTAACCTTATCCTACCAAACAAGGTAGGAAAACTAGTTTGGACTGAATTGACCAAAAGTTGGACTCATTTTAGTTAACCCTTTGCAAGATAAGGCATGCCAAATCAAGCCTTCCAACCCCACAAGGTTTTAATTCACCTCTTCATGACTCAAAAATCTATCTATCTCGAACACACTTGTAAAGGATATTCAATGTTAGCCTTGCCTCATTTAATGAATATGCTTGCATGCATGCATGCATACATCATATCATTATCCAACTCTATGAGGACGTTCCATTCCAAATATAAAAGCCGCAACCTATGTGAAGAAATCTAAGTGAAATGGGGGAGGTAAAGTAAGTTGAGGGCTTATTGGCAAGTCCAAGCATTGTGGCACATTGCCCTATTGCCACCGGTTGGCAACTAGCTTCCCTTCAACAACCATGTTTCATGCCAAAAATTCCCTATAGCAAGATTTGTGGCCAGTGAGCCGTGTTGCTCGTGGATAGGGAGGTACCTAGCCAAAGTGGGTAGGTCACTACAAGTTTTGGGTGGGTCGCTATGAACTTCAACATGTCACAAGCGGCAAAAGCCTTGCTTAGGTTGCGGCTCTAATTTATGGCTGATTTTGTGGCCAATGCTGCTCAAATTCAAGCTTCAACAAACATGCTTCATCCCATTTTGGGGGGTTTTGTTTTAATTGTCATAATTTGTGTACTCTTGATTGTGGATTGCATGATTGCGCATACTTCAACGTTGCATGTAATTCTCCAATTGCTCCAAGGTGTGCATCAATTGTAGTGTGTTGGGTTTCATTCCATGATATTTTCTCTGCTCATCGCGTTGTTGTTCCTAGATTCGATTTGTTGTGTGCAACATGGTTTATGATCATGGCTTCATGACATTAAGTAGCAATGCTAGCGAGTACCCTTTGAGTATCCATAATATTATCTCAACAAAAAGGCAAAAGCTTGACAAAGCAAGGGTGAATGAACCAAAGTTTGGGAAGTTTTTGAAGCCTTAGTGGCTAATTGCCGGTAGTTGCTACGAAGGGTCGGATTTTTTCCAATTTACGTCGGCAAGAGCCAGTCTTTTGTAAAATCAATCGGCCAATTGCCTGTATTTTCATATTTTCATTGGCCAATATCCGATTAAATGGAATTCATATCGACACTAATTGTTTAAATAATGTATGAAAAGTTATTAGAAATCATTTCTTAGTACAAAATCTTGAATAAGTGAAAAGAAAGGCATGTTCAAAACTTTAAATTTGAAGAGTTAATATCCTTGGCATGAATTGAACCTAGCAATGCCTTCACCGCTTGAAGGCCAAGGGTCCCCCAATTCTTCATAGAAGCAATTGGATTTGGTCATGGAAAGGTTGCATAATTCAAAAAGTTTAAGGTTTAGGGTACTTCCTCAAGTGCATCATCAGATGCCCCAGACAAATAGCGCTCTGGATGCTTCCGGCTGAAATCCAGTAACTCACAAGAATCGGCTACATTTCCGGGACATTTTCTGGTCCATCGGCTAATTGCCGGAGGATTGAAATTACAGTCGGATTGCCATCCGATGGTTGGAAATTTGGACCGGCCATGAGGGGAAATCCATCGGCTAATAATGAACTAGCCGTCGGTTTTCCCCGAACATAGGAATAAACGGGCAACTAACCATAAATAGTAGCTTCAAAAAGTTGTCGAGAAGGTTTCCAATGCGGGTTTCGGAAGACTTTTCAAGAAAGTACAACTACCTTTTTGACCCCACCAACTTTTTCCATTGCGTTATAGCTATTTAGATGTGCTTAGATTCTAATTTAGCCTAGATTAGTACCTTTACCACCACTTAGCATTAGTTTTGTCCTAGAAACCGACATAATTGATTCTTATAGTGAAAATAACTACCCAAATAAATTTAAAATAGCCTAAGAAAAACTCAAAGGTAATGCCATCTTTGCTCTCAAAGGAGCATCAAACCGGTGCATGCCGGTTTGATGCTCTTTTGAGAAGGTCATTCTAGGTTTGTTACTTAATGTTATGTTGATGGGTTTGCAGAGATTGTTTGTTTCAAATTTAATATGTTTTGAAATTGATTTCACTTTGTTGGGAAAGTTGACATTGTAGGTAGAACTTCAACTCGTTTGTTTGCAATTTTGTGGTCCCCCTCCGCATTGCCATCCTAGTTGTTACCCTTATACCAAATTCTTGTGGGACTTGAGGTTCTTGGACACCCATGGACCACTCTGCTTGTTTGGATATTGTTAATCTACAATTCTCTTACTCACTCCAACCTGGCACTCAATGTGTCTTTCCTAACATGTGTGATTTGCTTTTGTAGTCCAATTTTGGGGACATCCTCTTGACTAAATCCGATCTATCAATGAACAAATTTTTAACACCCATCTTTTTGTTTTGGGGTGCAAGGTTTTCCAAGCAAACCGCACAAGAAAGGTCTTCTACTACAAAGGTTTCATTTTGTGCATGGGGGCGACACCGAAAAGTTAAATTAAAACATTCACAACATTAATCTCTACTTTTTGTCAAATGCACTTTGGGGTCCATCTTCAATGCAAATTTACCCCACTTTCATCTCTCGTTTTTCTCACAAGAACGGCTCGCATTTGGTACACAAAGGACTATTGGGTCCTGCAATGTGAATCCAAGACGGGTTTTCTACAAGTGAGCCCTCCATTGAACAAAACCTTCTCCCAACTTGAAGGCTAGGGGGGAAGAAGTTTTCATAGTTGTTGTTTACTATATTTGATTGCTCATTAGCAATCGACACACCATGACGATTGTTCTTCAACAAATGCCTAATTTAGAAATCGATTGTTTACAAGCAATCGACAAGCCAAGAGATTGCTCATGAGCAATTGATTTCACAAATTAATTGCGCCACCACAATTGACAAGCTAGGCAACTGCTCAAATACTTATTATTATGTCTTTCTCAATACTAATTGTAAACAACTTGTGTAGTGTCACCAACACTAAATGTAAACCTAACATTATTTCATTCCTTGTAAAAACATCTGGGCATTACAAAACTATAATGTTGCAACTATTGTCATTTAGGAAGTGGTTTTTCATCCAAATTTCAATCATTCATGACAAGATTAAATTTCAAAGATGGTAGGATGCAAAGTATACCAAATTTTGTTTCAATACTTGGCATCTGGATGAAGTGAAAGTAAGTTTGGATAATAGCATTATTAACCTTATTCCAAGAAAGTGTCACTAAAAAAGTTACCGCATTAAAATAAAATACCCTATGACACTAAATAGAAGAAGAAAGAAAGAAGAAATATTACGCCCATACATTGTACCGGCATGAATGTGAGCCTGTTATCCAAATGCTTAACGCGGCGAACCGGGTTATAGCATGAGGAGTTATGCCTCTTTTAGGAGGTGGGCTCTATTAGTTAAAAGGTTTGGTCCCATTTTAGGGTGGTGCGACAGTAGTTTGTTTATTGTCAAGTTTCCTTTTGTTGAGTACAAGATAGGTAAGGTATTTAATGGCATTTTGGTGTATGTTTTATATGAGAGTTTTGATGTTAGTCTTTGGGATTTTGAGGTCCATTAGTTTTTCAATGGATTGTTCGTGTATAGCTCCTCTTACTCCTGCTGTAATAGTGATAAGGGGGTTCGTTTTCCAGCATTTGTTTCGTATAGTCTTAATTAGTGGGTCGTATTTTGCATGTTTTTGTGTGAGGGCTTGTTCGGGGAATCTATCATGGCAGTATGTAAATTCAATGAATTGTATTGTGTGTGTGTGTCAAGGTAGTAATGGGGTTGGGGTGTGATTTATGACACTAAATACAATATTTAGTGTATTGTTTTCTAAAATCCTTTCTTGGTTGAGAAATAAGTGGTAGTCCGACTTCATTTTACGCAAGGTCACTAAAACATAATTGACCATGGGTGAGCATGTTCAAAAGTGGATGAGAAAATGACATGGAAGTGACATGAAATCCTACATGTCTAGAAGTGGATATTGTCTGGCAGTCACCCGGATTTTGTGGTGAGACAAGTGTAATCCAATTTTTTTTTGGCTACAATCTTTTTTTTGGGCCACGGTTTTTTTTTTTTTTTTTTTTCCCCCCCCCATCTATAAGCTTTCCTATTCACTAAAAGAACATTGAGAGAATGTGGAAAGATTAGATGAGAATAAAAGGTGATCGATAGGTAAAATAGTTATAACTACTCGAGGCAATAGCCTCCGAGCAAGGGTACAGGAAGGTAGGGCAACAGGCAAGAGGCAACTTAGAGAGCTTAGAGAGTGCAAGATAGCATGAAAGAGCACGAGGGCAATATTCTATGATTTTGTTGTGGTTTAGAAGTTGTTGTGGCAATAGGAAGGATAAGGGCAAAAGTAAAGAAGCTGAAAGTGCATCCCCGAGGATTGGGTGATTGAAAGAATCAATCAGTCAATCATAAAAGGTTGAACGATGAATGAGAGAGGATTGTCCATTAGGAAATTGCCATATATTTTTGATCTCTTGCGATAGGAGCATACCTTGATCCAAGTACATTATAGCCAATACACTACACTAAATATGATATTTAGTGTTTGATTAGATTTAGTGTTTTACCACCCTACTTTGCTCAACACTAATTTTCAATTCTTTGATAATTAGTGTTAGACATAAATGCGCCGCCGCCGCCTTCCTTGTTGCCACCTCTTTCCTACTAAACACTAAATTCGTGCATGTAACTTTCACATATTAACATAGATGATATTTAGTGTTTGAGTTTACATTTAATGTTACTTACTTTCATAGGGTTAGTGATATTTAGTGTAGTGTTCGTATTTAGTGTATCTAACACTAAATGCCATATTTAGTGTAGTTGATTTGTAGTTGTATGTCATCTTGCGTAATTAATCACTGTGAATGTGTGCAACTCATAGGAGGGAGAGAATCTTTATGAATGACATTGATATGGAAATAATGGCAATTGTAGCTAGAGAATAAGAAAATTGAGAACATAGTCTAAGATGGCAAAACAAGGGATAAAAACAGAAACTTACTTGATGAATGGATAGGGATGACTTGCGTTAAAAAACAAAGCAAGCAAGTATTGAGAATGATGAGGAAACGATAATGAGGATGCATGCACAATATAAACCAATATTTTTGAGGTGGAGGAGAAGAAGAGTTTGAGAGAGACAATAGTACATTGCATGAAGAGGGCAACAATCTACTACCAAAGATTTGGTGAATGAAGAGTTAAGAGAGATAGGTGATCAACCTTAGAAATAGGATTGGAAGTGAAGAAGAAAGACATGAGATAGGCTATAAGAAGTTGAGCACAACTGAGAGATTTAACGCAAGTTGTTAGAAAGGATGTTAGGCCACTAGGTCGGTTGGAATCATGGTTACTATTGTCATATGATTTGTACGATGTGTTTATCTTTACGACTTGATTGGATAGCATGGTCATAGCCTATGCATATCATTTTAATTGATTATTGCCTTGTTGATGTACATGTATGAAAGCATTGTGGTAGGTTTCTTACCTTGTAGGTGTTGGCCTCCCAAGAGGTGGACTCTTCATAGGAAACCTAAATGACTTGCGTGGGTCACTATGAAATTAAACCCCCCTATATACGAGAATTTTATGGAGGAAACAAATGTATATGTACTAATGGCATGCTAGGAAATGGATTCATTTATTCATACTAAGCTTTCCAATTGAACGTGATAAATGTCTCCACTATATATACAAAATGTAAATTGTGATTTAAATAAGCCTTTATTACATATGAAATCCACTTTGACATCCAATGAGAAAGTCATTGAACAAATTTTCATCCATAGCATGCAACTCAACAATTGCATCAAATAAACAAAGATTAAAGCACTATATTAGCCAGAGAGCATCTATGAGCACTCCAAGAGCATCTGGTTTATAAAACCTAGAGCCCAAATGCAAATTCTAACAAGAATGGACAAGGCAGTCCTTAAGGACTATTACCATATGACAACAATGGATGAAAACGTGAGTTGGTTGAAACTAACACATTTACTGTCAATCTTTTCTCTAAACCTTAAGGCCCCTTTTTGTACATCTCCATGTACTTCAAAAAAATTAATACCCTTTTAAAATTTACACACTAGAGAAAAACAATACATCTCCCTTACATATACTATGTACACTAATGCCTCAAACAATACCCCTTCATACTCTCACATTAGTTTGTACGTGGTATGAAGAGTCCACGCCTAGGTCTTTGGATTAGCTTATCAACAATTAATTTTAGATATTCTAGTCAACAATATGAAAGATAAATTGATTATGATTTATCTTGATTCTAAAACAAATCCATTAAGAAACTACTTAATAGAGATCAGTGATCCCTAATTATATTATATGTTCATAGTTGCACTCTTCTATTTGTCAACCTCATTTAAAGTTTCAAATTCATGTTCTAAAATACATATTTGATTTGAACTGGACCCCCTAGACATTTAGGGGTTAAGTGTTGTTGGAACTTGATACTCCCACAAGTTACCCCAGAGGCTCGCTCTCTATTTCGAGAAAATAACAATACCCCCCCTCAAGAGTTGCCACGTGTCAATCCTACATTGGTTGAGACCCCTTGAATCCCGCTTGGAACCCATGTTCCAGCACTAGTAAAGATGAAATAGAGCGCCTTCTACTACAGTATTTTGGAAGTGTTGTGCTACATGCCATGGCTAAATTGGGTTGAAGTTGGGCAAGGAGTATTGTGGAGTGCAACAAATATCTATGGAGTGTTGCTGCTTTGGATATCCTTTCTTTGTATCGATTGCCACAACTCATATCTTGCAGTTGGGGGAGTTTGAAGTTGTGGTTGCAATTTGTGCATGCTGTGGCATGGGCACTCCAAAAAAAATCCAAGCTTGATATGGGCCACGCTTTAATCAAACACTTGTCAAAGAGCGTTGATCTCCATAATTGGTGTGGCCCACACTAAATTGACACAAATCAAAAATCTTAACACCTAAGGCCAGCCTTACGACCAATCACACCAATCAATCTAACAACTCCCCTACTCAAATTGTTGGCTTTAGTGCTCCGTCACAAACTCAAGGGATGAGGGGATGATGCAATAAATCATCACGGAATGACTTCACCTCCAAATAGCACCAAATCCCCACCGAAACCGGCAATCAATTGGAGCGCAAAATAGAGGCCCACTATTCCTTTCCTTTTTCCTTTTCTTTTCCCTTTCTTTCCTTGTTCTTTTACAGGAGTTAGAAAAGGGACGGGCCAAGGCAAAGGGCAAGCAAATGTGGAAGGCATGCATCATGCCCCGTGACACACCCAAGTTGCATAAAGAAAGCATATCACTTAAGGTTCTCCGAGGCAAGCCCAACGACTCCACCCACAAACCCCGGGTGTCCCTAGTTCGATTCCATTGGTGGAATGAGGGCTCGAACTCGCCGGCGGGCCCCACCGGTCCCTCGACCCGGGCCCCACCCAACCCAATAGCCTTGAAATCATAAGTAGACTACGAGTTCCCGGGGTGGGCCGGCCCCGGGCTCCCTTTTCCATTGCTTCTTAGGCTTCATCACCACCTTATCCGCATGGAACGACTTCCCCCTACCCTTACCCTCAAAATCGATATTTCTTGGGAAAGTCGAAAAGTTAACTTGGGCCCAAGCTAGTCCTCATCATCCCCGAACGCCTCGCCTCGCCTTGCCTCCGGAAGGCCCACTTTGCCTTTCGAGACCCGTGGGTCCCACCATCGCTACCTTTCGGACTTTTTATTTTCGAAAAATTAACAACAAAAATATATTCACCTTGTCATAGAGCGTTTCTTGCTACGGCTTCAAGTGTGCTTGGAAGCTTGCCACGTAGTAGTCTTGTATTGGTTGAGACCCATTTAATCCGATGTGGGAATTATAGTTTAATATCAAACACTACGAAGTGGGAAGTGCGGTGAATAGTTTTATTATTGTGGATCGCAGTAAATTTGTAGAGCCCACGCTAGGTCTTATAATGAATCTCAATGTGGGTCGCATATTGATTAGCAACCCACGCTGAATCTTTTGTAGAAATTTAGCGCGGGCCACATTAAGTTTTTCTAGAGGATTAATGTGGGTGATTTATTTAGTTTTTGGGTTACATTTGTCCTAAAACTACACTGATTATCCCATTTAGTGAGGGTGGGCTAATAGTGAGTGTGAGAAATTAGTGAAGGTGATACTAAATTTCTTTACGCTATGAAATAAGTGTCACCAAAAGCTCTAGGGTTTCGGGAGCCCAAAGTGTCAAAATGTCGGAAACTCTCAATGCAAGCTCTCTTCAATATCTAAGGCTTAGGAGATGCCCCGTTACTAAGTAGCACTAACCAAAAAGAAGGAGAAGAAGAAGCCTCTTTGAGCTGATCAAAAAAAATTATGCACTCTACAAACATCTTAGAGCACACACTAATTAGCTTAAAATGTATGGTAAATGAGTATGTATTTATAATTTCAGTATCACTCAATAAAAAAAATCCAACCCTCAATGATTTTGAAATTGGACAAAATAGTGCACGTTTTAGGAACAAGTACCCCGTGCACTAAATGGATAATCAATGTAGTATTCATGTGTTGGTTAGAAGTCTTCATCGAGACTTAGGGGAAGACCCGGGGTCTTGGATCCACGTTAATTCAATCTTGACTTGAAAATTAGTGTGGCCCAAGTTAATTATTTCCGTGGTAATTTTACTTCCACACTAATAGGACTACTTATTGTAGCTCACAATAATTTGAGATCTCACATAGAATATCATGTAACTATTGTGGAAAAGAAGTGCTATAATGTGGTACCCTTAATGTTCCATGGTACATGCATGATACTCTTTTTGGGTCTCATGTTTTTGTATGGAGGTCTTATTATTATTATTATTATTATTATTACTATTACTATTATTAACGTCAAAAGTGGCCCAGTTTATAATAAACCCATTTTACCAATTACATTATTCCGATTGGAATGTACATAGATGTAATAATGAATTTTAAGGTGATTTAAGCTAAATTACTAAATAAATAACCAACGTTAGGCAATCCGACATGAATTTGAGCCCATTAGCCCTACCATGTAAAAGAATCCTCTTGGTGCAGGGTGGGGTTTATTGCCTACCTTGCAGTGGGTGGGCTCTTGGCTTCCTACCTACCTAGCTGTTCCCCCCCCCCCCCTTGTCAAGTAGAGAAGCGATTCCACAGCGGGAATCGAATCGCTGACCATTCCATTTGGAAATGGGCACCTCTCCACTATCACTTGGTAGTTTAGGGTCATCTCAGACCATCATTTAAGCTTGTATAAATGTGTTGCACTCAATTAACAACCACGCATACCTAATCATCAATGTCACATATGACTACATTATCACCTCCTGAGGTTGTAGTTAGTTTTGCTACATATGGATTGTGTATCACATAGAAAAACATGTCTTATTTCAATACTTCTTGAGGGTTTGTACAACATGTCATGTATCCCACATAGATACACCAATGCATTAAGGATGTTGGGTAATGCAACTAAATATAGGTATAAGGTATGCGGGTGTTATTCAAGTACTTTTTTAATCCGATCTTTATATTCGATTGTTGTGTGGTTAGGTGAAGATCAAACGCAAATAAATAACAAACACCATGAAGACACATACCTAAAAGAGATTGAACTACATCTTCGAGTTTTATCAACAATTCCACACTCAAAAGTGAACACAACTAAGAAGACTTATGTGTTCAGTTAAAAAAATAACAAACATGTGAGCTTCCAATAACCATAACTACATAAGGAGAGGTTCAATTTTGAATCCTCTTTTTGCTCATGCTGCATCATAGATTTTCTATTGCAACACAAGTCCCGTTATGTAAATCTAATTGGTAGAAGTTGGAGAACACGCAAATTGAAATAACACCCACCACGGGTAGATCACTCTAAGGCATTTTTGTGCACCACGTGCGGCTGGGGTTTTTTTTTGTTTTGGGGCTATTTACCTTCAAGGGTTGATTAAAGCCTCCCTATAATTACTTAAATTTCAAAAATGGCCCATTTGTTTGCACCCTTCCATTACTTATATTGTCCAAGTCACTGTAATTTTTTGTACTCTATATTCCTTTTAAGTAATTAAAGCTAATCTACTTCCTAATGTAATTGACGAGTGTTGAGGGAAAGCATGGAAACAAAGAAGGGTGCAAACAGTAATACCATTGCAAACAGAGTTATGAAGAAAACACATAGGAAACCACAACAAAGTAATACCATTGCAAACACTGTTATGATGAAAACACATAGGAGATGCCAACACAAATACCATAGCAGTCATTACCATACTAAACATACCTTCTAGGATCCTTATCTTCAGCCCCTATATTAATTTTACAAAAAAATAATGGCCCACGTTTTATGTTCATCTAACTTACTTATAATGGGATTGTCTACATTTAATGGCCCCTTCATTATTTGGAATTCCTTTATAATTTTTATTTCAAATGATTTTAATCCTCTCTATATTATGCCGCACGTCGTTTTAAAAATGCACTAAGTGATCTACCCGTGACACCCACACACCTTACTTGCAACTAATGTGTAATGGGACATTCTTAATGCTATTTCAATACCCAACATTTATATTCACATAGGGTAATCTTGCCTTAAGAAGTTTGTGTTGACACCACACACTAGACTTGAGAAAATAGAATAGTACCCGAATGCCGGCTCCAAATTTCTGAGTCCCGACCCTCGGGCAAAGAAAGAAACTAAGTTTGTGAGGGTCGGAAACTAGTACGCGGCGGGCGGGTGTGTGTGTGAGGAGTATGTGAAGTTAAGCTAAATAAGCAACCCCCCACACACTCTTTGAGCCCCCGGCCCTTGGTTTGTGTGCGGGGGCTTTACCACGTCTTATATCATAGGTAGAGATGATAACCACGAACAAAATGGATTGGGTCACGTGCACGGCTTGGATTGAGTTAGAGGAGTTCGGGCCTCGTGCCATATATGATGGTGTTGCAATTTGTCTTATGAGCTACCACGCCATTTTAGGCAAAACATTTCCAATTTTGAAGGCAATTTTGTGGTTGTGAACTCATCATCAAGGGTATCGGGTAGAGCATTTTCTGTGAGCAAGTGTTATGAGCTGGCAATTTCTATGTCTTTTGGGAGAATTGTTCACGACTCATGAGAAGTCGGGACTCGGGAGCCTACAAGGAGTGGATCCCATTTGTGTGGTCAAAAAATAGTGTGTATAGTTAGGATCTTTTGAAAAGTTTTGAATTGAACTACATCCATTGAAGAAATTTGCGTTGAATTGTAGTGAGAGGAAATTTGATGTGATTGGTTACCTTATAGAAAATTTGAGATTGGAAGCATTCAGAAAGAGAGTGATTGTGAAGTGCAATAGACAAACTTAAAGACTCACCATAAAGAGTGTGCATGAAACAAGCCACGACCATGCCATGCACCCACATGCCTTGTATTACATGCATGATTATGTATGCGTTCGATGGTGGTGGGGCCATGGTCCGTTGTTACTCCTGGTTTAGGAGCAAAGCCCTCAACTTTGCAACCTCATCCTCCACCAAAGGCTCTGTTGGTGTTGCTTTCTAGAGATGGACGTGATGCTCCTCCTCCCTGAGCTTCTTCTCATTTACCTCCTCCATGGTCAACACCTTGGGCTTCACCTTCATCATACTAGCGAATGTTTTAGGAGAAGGGGGGTTGGACCTCAGTTTGTTCGCAAACTCATGTCATCCTTGTTTTCGGTGGAGATTGCGATGGTCTCATCTACTACATACTCGCTATACAACTTTTCCCCCTTCAAATTCCTACACTTTCGAAACATCGCCGTGGCGTCCCTAGAGGACATGTCCATGGTGTCGTCCACGGTAAGGTTAGGGACAAGTTTGCTTTGCGACATTGCGGCATGCATTGCTTTCTTTCGGCAAGGGGCTTCCAACTACTAAGTGTGGCCAATCAACCTCCTCCTCCCCTTCGACCCTCGTGTTGTCCTCCTCTTTGTCGTCCTCCTCCATCTCCACCGCCTCCTCCTCGTTCGCCCCCCAAAACAGATTGTCAGGATGCATTGCAACAAGAGCCTCAAGATCAATGACGTGGGGCCTTTGGAAATATTATGTAGATGGATGCCGCCTCGCCCCGTCCTGTGGGTTCTCTCCCCCCTCAACGATTTCCTCTTAATAGCTCCCATGTAGCCTGTCCACGACGTCGATATTCTTCGCCAACACCTTTTGGGTCTTGTAAAATTAGAAATTAGTATCTTTAATGTATGAATATATGTTCAACTCAAGCATCTACACATTTTTTGGGCTTGGTTAGTGTAGTAGACAAACAAGAATGTCCAATCACAAAGGAGAAAAAAAGGTAAAAAAATATTTTGGGACGGTCCACCCAAACCAAGCATTGCATGTTTGGGTTGACCACCCAGAACTAGTTACTAACCTTTGAACCCCTTAACTTACCACTGCAACATATAGAAGCTTTCTCCCTTCTAAAATGTTGAAGATTGTGTTCCACCTACGTGTAAGGGTCCTCACCATTTTCATGTAAAAATCTATCCTCAATTCGTCAATAGGATAATTTGCATATTTTGCCACATCGTGGAGGGACTTCTGAGCACCCAACCCTTCTGGGACCAGGAAGAGCTTATCCATTTTGGACATCAGGTGGTCTTCTTTTGTTTGGTATATGAAATAAAGGCATAAAAAATTCACGACCTTGTTCCTTTTTGTCTTTTAAGGTCAAGTACGCTCTTTTTGCAAGGGCAACATATATTGAGATTTTGTTGTAGTGTAATCCATCTTCAATTTCCTTATAGATTTGTAAACTTGTTCAGCCTTCTTATCCTCCACTATCCACAACACACCTTTGGCTCCCTCAACTTGGGACTTCCATACTTAATGAACTTGGAGAGGAAAGGATCATAGAATGGGGTGCTCATTGTGCCCTCAAACAAACTCTCCGTAATGTTCCTAAAGTCCATAATTGCAAAGGAGAAGTGGTCTTTTGCTTATGTACTTATGGCTTTCCATGGATCTATACCAAGCCAACTTTGGATCTTCAAGGGTTTCAGAGTAATTTAGTGAAAGTGCACATCCCCTTGAGCCAGACAATTTTCTTTTCCTTGATGAAGTTGGAGAAGACCCACAATGTGTGCTTCAGAAGCACTCGATTCTTTGCCTCCTTGACCATCTTGGACTTCAAGTAGTCATCCCTTGCCTCCCGGATAAGAGCGGCCATGGATGCATTAGTGAATTCGTGCTCACCCTTGAATGCCCTCTTGTGTTGCTAGTTGACCTCCCCATCAACGACAAGGTTCATTTGCGGCATGAGCTTGCTCAGCTCTTGGACAATTATGATTTTTTTTTCGCTTTGTTTTCAATCCATTTCTTCATTGTATAGTAGGAGGGAAGGAAGGCTCTAGGTCTAAATGCATGATCTTGGGATGCGCCTAGCATCTCTTTGGGGTCAGCGCTACATGGAGGATGTGGGATGTGGCCTTTCCCATCTCTATTTGTAAGAGGCCCTTTAGACTCCTAAAGAACTCCCTCACTCTTGGGGGGTTCACTCCCTCTTATATTTTGCATACACGTGCATTTGGGACCTATTTATTGGGGGGGTTATTTACCTTGCAAAAAAGATTATAAGGTGATGGTATTCTACATGTAAACATGTCTCACTATTTTAGAATCCCCTATTTTACATGTACATTTTTTACAAAATTGATCTACAATGAATATATTGGACCCTATTTTTTATCGCACGTTGTTCTACAATTTTCACCAGTGAATTCCCCGAGCCCTCACTAGAGGCTTCATCTACTTGAAATTTGAGTTGAGATTAAGGAGTAGATTGGGCTCTAGATCAATGAGAATTTTGGTGTCATATTTCTTAACACCTCCTTCCATTTTTTCCAAATGGCATCTGAAGAGGTTATAAAGTAGATCTCCTATTTTCCACTTTGTTTGGAATACTTGATTTCAAATATCAAATGATCAACAAGTTCTTGCCTATCAATAACATTTTCCACAAGTAGAAGGAATATGATGAGCGCAGGGTGATAGATTTAATGACCATTGGAGACATTGCTTGCTTAGAAAATCATTTGTGATTGTGATGGCTAGCAAAAAAAAACATGTGCCAATTAAGGAAGATGATCATTAAGGTTGGCCTTTGATTAAGCAATGACTTCTTAAGGGAATGAGGTTTTGAGTCCTTAGATAGCTTTCAAAGAAATTAGGTCCTTAGAAAAGCTTTCAATGTTATTGGATCATTAGAAAAGATTCCAATGTCATTGGGTCCTTATAAAACTTGTCAATGGTATAATGACCTTAGACAAGCAGTATATGATTCATTATCATTTTAGACAAGCAACAAGTGAGTCATTAGGTCCTTGGCAAAGTAGTAAACGAGTCATTGCCATTTCAAAAAAGGATTGTACATATACTAATTTCTTATGTGCTTGCAAAAAAGGATTGAGTCATGACAATTCCAAATGAGCAAAGTATCCCATTGTTAAATAATTGGTCATGTCCTTCAAAAGTTGTATAAGTGCTTTGAAAAAAATGTTTAAATAACTAAGTAATGTTGTGATTACTACTAAGGAGCATTTACACTTGTAGAAAAACATATGGCACCTTTTAAGGAGGGTGAAACAGGTGCATGTACAAGTGATACAATCGTGAAAGTTCGTATTAAGAACAATGTTAACCACATAGCAAGCAAGGAAGTTCTTGTCAAAATTTCCATGATTAAAGCAACATTAGTGAAGAAAATCAAAATGCTCAATATTGATGTTTACTTGATGTAGTTGGGGCAGTAGATGCATGAATATAACTTTATTTTAATCGTTGGTGGAGCGCCTCCACATTCAATTGTTTTGCAAGTTGGTTAATACCATCATCCTCATCTTGAAAACCCAAGATACCCACTAGTCGAGATGAAATAACTCTACACAAATACGAATGTATTTGTTTTCCTTCTTAACTACCTCACCAAGTTGAGGCCAAGTGTGATGTGTTTACACTTGTGGTCAACTTGTTGACTATTGTGTAACCTAGGCACAAGATAGCCAATCCATTCCTGACCTCCACTCCCTTTTTTGCAACTTAGGCCAACCTATTTCCATGCAACATAATATCAATCTTTGATCAGCGCTAACATGTCATGGTCAGAATCCAACATAGCAAAATGTCAATAGCTAAGTTGACAACAAGTTCTAAACTGCAAGCATATTTAGGTGCCACAAATTATTGATTACAAGAATCAAGCATTCTCCATTGGTCTCCATTTTGTGATTGGTCATGGGGTAGCCTTTATCACTAGTATAGGTAGAAGAGAATATCCACTTCAAAAATTTATTGTAATCTGGTTAATGTGAAAAACATACAAGTTGCTTCATATTTCGATTCCTCTTCATGGGAATTGTTTTCTTGATCATACCTAAATTGTGGATCTATGAAAAATTGCATAACTACCCAAGAAGGGGTCGACTACCTTACACCTTCTAATATTAATTAATAATTCTATTGCCATGATATTAGTAATCACACTAATGCCAAACATCATGAGATTACACTAATGATCAACTTGGCCATTACTGTAACCTAACATTGGTCTCATAATCAAGTAGTTGACATTATTACGCAAGTGACTCTAAACACCATAATCAATGTAGATCGTACAATATTTTTATTTTTATTTTTATATTGAATTTGAGATAGCAGGCCAACAACCAAAACCATATGGACTGAAAACCAACAATAACAGGTGGAGCATCTCAAGTGTACCACACCATCGTGTAAAACTATTGTATAGTACAAGAGCTCAAAGACAACCCAATAACCCTTATTTGTATTAGGGGATTATGTGAACAATGTCATTGCATCTATTTCTTACACTTGCATGAAGCATGTGAACTAGAAGCTTTATTGGTTTCCATTTGTCACTTCAATCTTGTAGGTGGTGGGCCTATAAAATTGGAGGTCAATGATTTCATTTCCACATTTCTACCAAATAAGTTGATGTTGTTTAAAAGTCTAAAATGAGTCTAGAACATAACCTCATTTGTGAAATGCTTTTGATGCTTGTATACTAAAGAATAAATTATAGTTCAACAACTTGAGTGCCAAAAGGTAATTTCCACATGGCATTTCAACAAAACTTTGATCAATGTGGAAGTGATCATGAGACATGATCCATTCGATGCCATGTGGGATTCCATGTAGACTTTACACCCATCTTGCATTCACATACTCCATTGGTCCCTCACGCATAGTGTGAAGCGAACTTGGACCGGCTCCGCCTTTTCCACCAATGGGAGTGCTTGAAGTGTAATGGTCACGGGCTCTCAGTCTCGTGTGTGAAGTGGCCCTTAATGCTAAGAGCTCAAATGACATAGCTCTTCAACCCACAAACAACAAAACCTTTAGGGCTTTTCATGGGTTACAATGTACATCGCTCAATCCATGACTCACATGGGTGGAGGTAGGCTATGCGGAGCTTTGCGCTACCCAACTTTGTGAATCAAACAAAACATGCATGATGGAATCGTAACTTTATCCGATTGTTTCGTTTGTTCCACTAAGGAAATGACGTGAGTAATCCTTGCCTCACGAGTGCATCTTGGTTTGCGGGAAGATTAGCTTAGTAGCCTAAAAAAAAAAAATCTAAGAGCTCGCAACCCTATGCCAAAGCAATCAAGCAATCATACCCAGGAACCCGTTTCGGGGGGTCATGTCCCCATATAAATCCATGATCCCCGTGCCTCCTTTTATTGACAAAATGATGCACTTGTGAGGCCCAATGTGCATTTGGAGCCCACCGTGGGCTCTCTTCCCTAATAATTCCCAAGCCGCGGAGTGGCCACATGGGGCACCTCAAATAACGGACCATGAATGGGAGCGTTTTTGGCCCTTGCCCGCGCGGCCAAAAGTTTAAAGGGACTATGAGCAATCTAAAAAAACTTCTCCAAAACGAGGGACACTTTTGATCCTCTTGCATCAAGGACTACTTTTGGAATTCATGATCCTTTACGTGTTATATACACCAACTTAATTTCCCAACATTCGTACGGGTTGACGGTCACTACTTAATTGCTTTCGTGATCATCAGCTTCACCTATCACTCCTTTTCCTTCTTATAAAGATCATGACACACATTGGAATGTGAGTCAAATTCTTATTTTGATACAGAAAAGGGTAGGCTTCTGTTATATCAATACTAAGCGATTAGACGATGGACTCTTCTTGTAATTATAAAAACTCTAAAGTTGCAGTTTCTTGTTGAAAACTCCACACTACACAGCTTGAGTGCTCCCCATAAACGGGGCATCTTAGAATGAAAATAAAAACAATATATTCATCCGATACCTGGTCCCATAAAATACAACCAAGGAGTTCAGTAATGTTATGATGCACCATGCATGTTGCTAAAGAAAGTTGGACTTTTGTGAATGTCGACGGAGTTTTGGATGCAATCTCCTAGCGTAGTGTTGGTGGAGCACTTTCAGGAGGAACAGGGGATCAATTCCTTATAAACAAAAAAAAAAGGTAGAAAGGGCAAAAAGTTAAAAAGCCATAAAAAAACGAGTAGGATATTTTGGTGGCAGTGTGGGTCCAGTCGTGCTTTAGGTATACCCTTTTGAACCATAGGACTCCCATGGCTTAAAGCATGTTGGCTTCCTTGCTAATGAATTTGGAAAACGAGTCATCAACCTGGTCGGGTGGGAGAGTTTGAACTCTAGTTCCTTCTTCTTAGGGCCACTTCACGCACGAACCAAGAGCCGTGACCATGAAATTGTGAGAGCCCAAAAGAAAGTGTCCAAAGCCCGTCCCAACTCACGTTCAAAATCGTGTAGTGTGGTCACGGACCCTCAAGTGTAGTGTGAAGTCATAGCTGACCGAGCCCTCAACCAAATCCTATTTCAATGAATTTTTATTCGTGCGGGTCCTCACACCTCATAAAATAGAGTAAATCATCGGTTGTGAACATTCGGAGTGCCATGGTCTCTTGGTTTTGTGTTAGGCCTACCTCCAAGAGATGGTTTTGAGAAAATAATCCAAGTGACCACAAAACATGATCCACCTTATGCCATTTAGGAATTCATGTAGACTTTACATCCATTTTGCATTCACTTACTTCATTGGTCCCTCAAGCGTAGTGTGAAGCAAACTTGGAGCGGCTCCACCTTTTCCACCAATGAGAGTGCTTGAAGTGCAATGGTCACGGGCTCTCAGTCTCATGTGTGAAGTGGCCCTTATGTTGCCTCTCCCAATTTGACACTTTGCATAGACCCTACAAGAAGACCTTCATTGCGGAGACCCCCGTTGACGTGGAACCACCCACCAATGAGCCGATGTCCCTTTGAGCACCATTGAGTCATATTTCGGGTATAAGAAACAAAAATGGTTGGAAATATGAGGAATATGTTGAGCACGTGATAGCTAAGCAAATCAAGGCTATGTGGTGTAGAGTTTATTCAACCAATGATGTCATCAACAATGGTTCACTCTAAAGTTTGCTAGAGGACTCATAGTGGACTATAGAGACCAAAAAAAATAAAAAATAAAAAATAAAAATGGCTTGAGCATGTTGCTGCCTCTAAGAAATTGATAGACCACATGAGAGATGTTCAAACATAATAAAATAAATAAATAAAAATAAAATTGGTGTTCTTTATTTGCACCGACATCAATTGGAGCCCATTCTTCCTTACCCTGATTCATTTTTACCAGATGAGAGGGTAGGCGTACTTCCTACCTTCTGGAAGGTGGGCTCTTTCGAATAATAAATTTAAGGTGGGGGGGGGGGTGTTGTATGTGAGTTTTTGGTGAATTAGGTGCATGTGTTTGGGTTCAAGGGGCAGGTTGACTGGGGCTTGGTTGTTGTTGTTTTTATTTATTTATTTATTTATTTAGGACAAGGTATGCGAGGTATTTTATGGCATGTTATACAATAATTCCTGATAAGGATTCATTTGAGCTCATTTCAAATGACTCATTTTTTAATATATTGAATGTCAAAAAAAAAATCAAGACTTGGCCTCAATCTTTTCACAACATCAATGCATTTCTTACAAAAATACTTTTCTTACCGATTCTTTCAAATTATATATTGAGTTATGAATGAAACTTTTTTTTATACCTTATTCCTCAAAAATATATTAAAATATAATGGGTTGTATTTTTATTGTCTAGGTTGGTGCAAATTGCACGTTCCACTTTTAAGGTGTTCAGATTGCAATACCAACAATTGGTTTGGTTATTACATATATTTTAGAGGCTCTTCACAAACTTGGAATTTCAATAATTCCTTCTTCAATACATTTTTGGAATGCAAGGTTTGATCATTTTTCTTATTTTATTTTCATTTTGTATGTAATAATTTCATGACGATGGTAATTTGTTAATATTTTACCCTGAAGATCTAGAATGGAAAAAATAATCGTTTTTTAATCACAATTTCAAGGTTGCTCATGAACCTTCGACTTCTGTAAACCCATTTCATTTGGCCAATCCTTGCTATGCCAAACAAAACAGTTAGTTTCACAATTCTTTCGTTCATGTTTTTTTCAATTTCAATTTTTTATTTATGTGTGAGCATTATATTTTGATTGGTGTGTTATTTTACTTACTTCACATTTGTTTTGCTGCCAGTTAAGTTCACGATGCTTTTACTTGCTCGCTCTTTTAGTGGTACTTCTGGATTGAAAAGTATGCCTTTACATTTTCAAATGAATATCGACAATGATCTTTTGGAGAATGATATGGATTTGGATGATGATATTTTATACATCGTTCACGGATATTACTTCTCAATTGATGAGAGATGATGGTGTCACACCTTGGAAGGGCCCACGAGAAAACATCCATTGTTCTTCCAAGTTTTGATTAATGTTTTATTAAAGCCTAAAGCATTGTTGCAGAACTCATTGCTTTCATCGGTATTTATTTATTTATTTTAATATAACTTCAATACCAACTAACATGCTTTCATTGATTATTCTCTTCATATTTGTGTATTATCTCTTTCATAAGACCCTCTACACATGTTTGCCAAACTTTGAAGCATCACCTCTTGGCATTGGAAGGCCACAAAGATGTTTTGGATTTTATCGTGAAGCCTTTGATTACACAATCTCCTTTAGCTATTGGCAAAGACACCAATTTTGAAGACTCGGATAATTCTCCAATTCTTAATCGCAAGGCCATCAATTTATTTTGTGAGTAAGTTCTACTTGTTTATCTTGTTTGAATGTTTTTTTGGTTGATTTTATAATTTTTACTTATAACATATTGTATGTGTAAAATTTTAATTATTATGGATATATCAATAATTATTAGACATGTTATGTTATCATGTGCCAATAGTGTGATACCACAATGGCGCCAACATTGGCGGTTTTTTTTTTGAAGAGCCAACATTTTTAGCAAGTCCATCTACCCCTTGAAGCCTCCCTATCTATGTTGAGACTATGACTTACGTTCTGTCTACTTAATCTTTCACTTGTTCAACCCATAGAAAAATTAGACATTATGATTGGCAGGTTTTAAATTTCACAGAGTTAGAGGCCAAATCATGTTCAACATCCATCACTACAAGTTATAGTGATGATTAAGTTTTGCTTAGCACGTGTTCAACTATCATATTGGAAGTCTTCATTATTGGTATCATTTATTTAACATATATTTTTCATGCTATACCTTAGGGTTATGCATATTATGTGTCCAACTCTATCTTCTTTACACTCTTTTTATTTGTGTTGTATCATTGACTTATTACAAAATTAAATATCCTTTAGAACGTGTATTTTAAATTTTTAAATATTTTTTCATACTATGAATGTCAATGATAATCATTATCTTCACTTCAACTTTGTCCATTCCACTGACATAAGGCATGCAATACAACTTTGAAAACTTATACATGGTACATATATGTATGCCCATAGTCATTTACATATTAGTATTTTCTCATTGTTCATTGCTTAAAATCTAGCATTCATGTTGTTTATCTATCCTTCTTATTATTAAACCCTAAAATTATTATACTTCATGCCAAAATACCATGGTTATAGGATACTAGTGGGCCTATTACCAAATATTTGGCCTTCCTCACCATTCACAAGTTATTGCTCATCGCTCACCGCTCACAAGATAGCACTCCCCCCTCCCCCGTCCACTAGTCAAGATCGTAGTGATTCTAAATCCAACCGGTTACATGTTGATATCTTCCGGTTTTGCTTTATTCATTTGAGGTATATTCCATAGATTCCTCTAAAATGATCAATAATCCTCCTGAAGTCTCCAACTTTCAACCGGTTATTTGTGAAACTCAACCGGTTCATTTGTAACTAACTGCCGGTTCTCCCCAGGCAGTGCGCTCGATTGATCTATCTACTCTCATTGGTGGAAATTGCGGAGCCAGTCCAAGTTCGCATCACACTACGCTTGAGGGACCAACAAAGTATGTGAATGCAAGATGGATGTAAAGTCCACATGGATTCCTACATGGCATCGAATGGATCATGTTTCACGGTCACTTGGATTATTTTCAAAAACCACCTCTTGGAGGTAGGCGTCACACAAAACCCGGAGACCATGGCATCTGAACGCTCACAACCGTTGATTTCTTCTATTTTATCATGTGCGAAGATCCGCATGAATAGAGATTTCATTGAAATAGCATTAAGTTGAGGGACCGGTTACATATGACTTCACACTACACTTTTGGGTCCGTGAGCACACGACATGAGTTTGGAGGTGTGTTGGGACGGCCTTTGGACACTTTCTTTTGGGCTCTCACAATTTCATGGTCACGGCTCTTGGCTCGTGTGTGAAGTGGCCCTAAGAGGCACGACTCAGAGTTGATTATTCGTGTGCTTCAATTTTGTTGTAGGACCAATTTTGAGAAGAACCATTTTGGTGATGTGTTAGAGGAGTCCAAAGCAACAAGACCAAGTGCAAGGTGGAATCATGGATTGGCTTTTTGAATAAAAACTGCTCGTGGGTGGCCTCTTTGGCCATGGAAAGTACAAGGATATATATGTGTTTATATATATACTTTCAAATGCTTGTGGCACTGAAAGCACATATATACACCATTGGGGCCTTCAAAAACAAAGGAAAGAGGCGGGATCCTCATGAAAGACTTTTAAGTAACACAACCCACTGCAGTGGCCTTTTCGAGTATTAATTGAGCTCCTTCCTTTTGTCTTTTAAGGCCGAATGTGGGGTAGTCTCATGCACGAACACATCTATTGCCTTGAACAGGAAATCAAAGTACTACTTTCCGGAAAGCAACACTCATTGCACAGATTGGAACTGCTAGCATGGCATAGAGCAACTAGGTGTAGTTTGGAGGTTATTGGTAGACCAAGACATATATTTGGAGATTGGAAAGAAAAAGAAAAGAAAAACGACCCTGAGGTTCATTGTAGGCCACACATACATTGGAACTAGAGGAACTATGCTATTTGAGAGGATAAAGGGCACAAGATGTTGTTTGGAAGGTATCTTCACCCACGTGGATTCTATATCCGTTAGTTGTTTCTGCATGGTTGGCTTGAAGAGGGTTATATATATAAGTCAATAGGTTTCTTGATAAACAAAGGGGCATGAGGTAGGTGTGTGGGTGGGTGGGTGGGTGGGAGGGTGGGAGGGTGGGAGGGTGGTTACACTTGTGGAACAACATCACAACCTTCTGTTAGTAGATTTATCATGTAAAATAAAAAATTCTAGAACAAAATATCATAAAATTTTAATGAATGTCTTTATAATTACATTATGTTTTTTTTCATCATGTGTCATATTATATTCATAAAAAAAAAATATTATACCATTGAGGAAAGATTTCATCCTCCACTTGAAGTATATTAAGATGATGATCCAACAAAACATCCACAAAGTGCTTAAACACTATACCAAAAACGTTTTCATTGGGAATTGCATTAGGTTATGGTTGTTGGGTGTGCTCAATAGGGGTCCATCCATTCGCCATCAACTCATACATAAATGTGTATTTTGAATCCCTACATGTGAGCCGTCAAGTAAGCTCTTCCATGATAATGAACAAGGCATGCTTTCCCTTTGAGAATTGTTGAAAAGTGACAAGGAGGTACATGTTATAGGCTAAAGCCACCCAACCTAATGAAAAGATCTCATTAAAAGTAGGGACACACACACATGTCCCCATTGGGGGCCAACTGAGAAAACGCGATTGATCAAAACAAGAGGTTCCAATGATTCCACAGATACTTCGTAGCTCTTCTAAAAGAATAATACGGATTATTGTACAAAGTCTTGTTATCCGATGTCCTCCAAGGCCAATGGTCGATACATTGAGTGGCAAGTGAGAGGGGATTGTAATTAGTGGGCTCAACTCAATCGTGCTATGGTGGGCTAGCCCTCTTCTTGTTTCTTTTTGCTTGTTTTTCCCCCACGCACCCCCCCCCCCCCCTCTATCTCCTCTTGCCCTTGCCCTTTTTGGTACAAGACTACTCATTCGTTTTCCAAACCGCCATGCCTTGAAGAATGTCAACTCCAATTGGATTGCTCACTTGTTTGATCCAATTGGATTGCTACCATAAATGAGTGCCGTGCGATGCCAAATTTTGCACCATAAATTCCCCAATCCTACAATTACACTTTTTCACACCCTTTTTTGAGAGAGCCAATAAATGGAAATTCCATCTCTTATGTAAAGTGTAAAGGTCTACTATGATGAAAAGTTCATGAGGCTCCACTATAGAATTAGGTAGGCGGCCATATGATCATGGGCTCTTACAACGCTAAAAACAACTTTGGCCATTGGATTGGCTTGGGGATGGTGCTATTCAATTAGCAATTGTGAAACCCGAATTAAGGTTTATGTTTCAAGTTTCAACATTAGTGTCGAGATGCAAATGTAAAGATTATAGGAGGTCAAAGTGAAGATTCTCTTTAAGTGATCACCTTTGGGCTCTCAATTGTGTTCATTGTTGAATGTAGATTGGTGTCTATGCCTTTGAGCACATATGCCAGTCTCTTTGTAACAAGTGTATGAGTATGTATCAATATTTTTCACATCAAAACATTGGTAAGCCTTCATGGGGTCATTCTTGTGGCTTGGAATTTAGGTGTGCATATATTCGATTTCCCCCCCCCCCTTCACCTCACCTTTTAAGAACATGCTAGGTTATTTTCTTGTTCTTTTTATGTTCAGATCGGGCATTGGCAATGAAGGGTTTTGGTGAGGGTTGGCATGTACCCACCTACTACCTAACCCACCTAAGAGGCATAACATCATGAGTAATTGGGGACAACCTATTCTCTTTCCCTAGGAATAATCGTCATTAATTTTATGAATTGAAACCACAAGTTGTGAAACCTTGATTCAATTCTAGCCTCTACTTGGAGTGGATGAGTTTTTTTTAAAGCTTAACAATCCTAAGGTTATTTAGACATAGTGGTTAAGAATTTCAAAAAATTCACTAGGTATCTCTCAACTGTTTGATAATCTATAGCAGCTGAAAAGTCTCGATTTTGTAAACAAGAGCACATTTGTAGCATTGATATTTAATGTCATGTAATTTGCAAACTTGAAGACGTTGACTCCAAACTAATCACACAAATACGATTAGCAAGCAATTTCGGATTCCAAATATCGGCATTTTAGGGATTCAAACTTCTTAAAATCAAAGTTGAGATGCATGACTCATAAGAGTCCAAAGTGCAGATTATGCCTCTGTGCATGCCCTCCCGACTATGTTAATTACACAATCTAGAAGGGTTTAAACCAGCACGTAACCCAATTTGCTCGTAACATGTGTCCTTTTCGGTGTCCATTTTTATGAAGTACAAACCTCCAAGCCAAATTCTACTCAAAATGTAGGTGCCCAAATACAAAAGAAGGCCCACACACCGCAAGGTTATCACACACGAAGAAGGGCTTGGGAGTGGAGTTTGTGGCGAGGCAAAGAGGCCGGGAATTGAAGTGGGGCCCACGCGGGAGGCCTTTTTGGGCGGTGGCCGTATTCCCAGACCGAGGGAAAGACTGTTCCACCCAATCGATGCCCATGGGCATATTTTGAGCGACGAATGTGCCGGTGCCATGTGGCACCCATCCACACGTACAATTGGTGGAGCCACTAATTAACCCCACCCCCTTCTTTGCGGCGGAGGTTATCTACCCTTCAACAATTAGGTTTTCCGTTATGTCCTAATTAGTGTAACCGTGGCTCAAGTCCACACGAATTTAGTCCAAGTTTGTCATTGGGCCGCACTTACATGGCAACTTACGTACCATGGGGAAAGGTTAAAACGCAACTAACTCTCCGTATGGCCTAGCTAGCTACAAAGATTACTACTTTGAGGAGTTTTGACACCGAATATCGTATTTTAATACAATATAAGCACTAGTGACATTTCGTTGACACCGAATAATGTAACTTAATAGGGTTTTCGAGTGCTAACACATGTTGAGGGGATTGACATCGAACTTGGAATCACATGTTTAGTGGGATCTTGTCGGGGTTAATCAATATGAAAGTGGGAGGGGGCGGGAGGTATTGTTTCCTAAACCCCTTCAAGGTAGGTGCCATGTGGGATCCCTAGCTCACTTCTAACCATTCCTTTTAAAGATATAAATGTATTTTTTCGAGTAGAAAGTTTAGCGAGTCTAATTTAACTCTTAAAAATCGGTGGTGTTCATGAACATGTTACATATGTCTTGCTATGTCCTACCACATGATGATGATGATGATAATCTCTATTTAGAATGAAAGATGGTCACGAGACCTCCACGATGGCATCCATAACATGTGATTTGCCTACGTAAGACCAAACGTCATCAATGACATGTTTGTGGTGTACTCTTTAGACGCCCACGATGGGCAACTGTCTTGATTGAAGGTACTAAGCTTCAAGGACACGCCCATATTTCCTATTCGCATGGCCTATTGTGTGAAAATCCTTAACCCAAAGAGTGATCATAATCTCAAATTAAGTATATATGTTCTTAGAAATGTTCGTGTTTACTAACTTGGGCCAATCTAAACTAGCGCTTGAGGGCCCTAGACCCGTGATAACCAAATCATGTGATTGGTTGAGGAGCCGGAGACGGTCCAAGTTCACTTTACACTAGATGATGAGGGGTAGAGGCATTCAACAAATTTGTGGGGACGAAATTTCTATTGGCACCAAATGAACAATGTTCATAGTCTACCATATATTGCGTTAGGTCCATTAAAAAGAGTTGTGCCTACCACAAAAACAGGGGCCGTGGCAAGCAATTTTCTTGTCATTGGCTCCTAGAAATGTTATATTGTCACTTTGGATCCTGAATTGCCTATTATTCTGGATATTTTGTAGAAATGGCTAAGCTAATGACAAACAACTTGGTGATCAATATTGCAGGTCATGACAAATTTTGCTGATTAATATGTGATGATTGTCATGTGTACCATCAAGAGTTACCAAGTACACATGTTATAATAATAATAATAATAATAATAATAATAACATGTTGTAATAATAATAATAATAATAATAATAATCGATATGATACATGGGACTAATACCCTCATATTTCATTGCACACATATCCTATACTTTTGGCAAATATGAGAACTACTCAAACCTGGAGCCTTTATACAACCAATGCACAACCAATGGAGACCACTTTGGATCTCCTAGGCACTTAGGGGTTAATCTAATACTAGTCTTAATACTTATGCAAACACCTAAATTTAAGTGATATATGGCAAGGCTAGTAGTTACAATGAACACCTAAAAGACACATGTTACGATGAGATTGGACTATGTGGTCAAATAAGGACATTGTTTTAGGTTCAGTAAGTAAAACAATTAGGAGAGGGTGGGAGAGTCTATGTGATTGCTAAGAGAGAAAGAAGAATCTTTGCTTTGACCTCCTATAAGTTTTGCACCCCAAATTCAATTTTGACACTTGAAATGAGAATCCTGATGATTTACTATTGCTAACCAAATGATAATTTGTGACCCCATCCCATGGCCAAAAATGCATGTGGAGTTGGAGGTGCATGTTATAGGCATGTCTACCTCAGGGTAGAATCCAAACTTGGACCATACTGACTTTCTTGACCAATCAAAGGTTTGATGACTAGCGTGGTCTTAATTGAGTGGGTCTAAAATTGACATTTTTCTCTATGCACAGGATTCTTGTAGGATATGAAACATGTGATTAGTGCATGATGATTAGCAAACAAAAATTGTCCATGGAGCTACTTTCCTCATCATTTGGAGCATGTATGAGTATTATATTCATTGTCAAGTGAATCTTCCTTGAGTTATTAAACAATCATATAGGTCTCCACCCCCCCCCCAAGATGTTGATTCTTGCATCAAGAATAATTAACAAAGATTGAGCACGTTATCCAATCTCTTTTCAACACATCTTTTTTTAGTGTTTGTTCTTGGATTCACACCCCACCATTCACTACTCAACTATAGGTGATTGTCTAAGATCCGACACCCAATTAGGCAACTCTACCTTAGATGCAAACCACCCCTAAGGTATGTGGATGTTAGTTGGTTTCTTTTCTTAATTGGACACCCATATTTAATTGATGTGTAGTTGGGTGAGGATCAAAAAAACAAACACCATAAAAATACATGTTTAAAGAGACAGTGAACTATCTTATCAAATTTTGTCAACTATTCCACACTCAATAGTGAACACAATTGGGAAGACCTATACATTCAATTCAAACTGAAACAAACATGCATTTCTTATAACCATAATTATATTAGGGAAGGTCCGACCTTTAGTCCTATTTTTTTGATGATGCTTTATCATAAATTCGCACAAGTTTCGTTGTGTAAATAAAACTGGACGAAGTTGGAGAACATGGAAAACGAACCGAATAACGCCCACATACCTTAAACCAAGTCCCATTTTCAACTTTGTGAGGATTCATGCCATCAACTCGAGCTTTGTGTAGCTGAGGGTTCTTTGTCCAAGTGGTACCATATAGTTATATCCCAAGACGGGGCAACATGAGTGAACTGTGCATGTAATCACGAATCATCCAACAAGTGCATGTTTAGTTACCCCTAAAGGACCACTGTGAGCCCAATTATGTGCCCACATTTGAAATTAACCTTAGGAATGCCAAAATCTCTGAATTAGTGTTGGTTGAGTTGGTTAGAAGGACTAAAGAGGATTAGAAGCTTAAAAGTTTAGATAGAATTACATTAAGTGTTCTTAGTCTAGGAATCATTGAAGGAAAGAAAACCAAAAATGAGAAAAATAGTTGTTTAGGGGTTGATTAAGGCTTAAGCCCAAGAGGCTAGAACCGGGGATTAATTGTTTGAATTAGGGGGTCCCAGGTGGGATTTGGATAACCCTGGTTTTCGAGGGCCAGGAGAGCTCGGAGGCCAGGGGGTCTCTCCCCAGTCTCACGTCGGGAAAACGGAAGGGGAGCTCGGCCAAGCTCTTGACAAGAGGCACCAAGCACTGGTCCAGATCTGGATTGAAAAAATGGGATTCGGGATGCGTCTAAAGGAGAGGCAGGGACTGGGACGGAGCGAGGAAACCTTGCCCGGTGACAGAAGTGTTGAGGTCTGGGGATCGGAGGAGCTTATGACAGAGTTCAAGGGTGGGTTCGCAAAGCACCGCGGAAGGGGATAGACCCAACTGCGGAAGCACTGGTCTCCGCTGGTTTTCGCTGCTGCCACTGCCGTCGAGGCTAACTCAGATCAGGCTGCATTGTCTTCGTGAGTGAAGACCGAGGTGGCGGTTGAACGTTGAGCTGAGTGTGGAGAGAATAGCTCAGCGGCGAGGGACTACTAGCAACATCAAAGGAGGACTGTCGCCGGGGTTAATTCAGAGTAGGCCGCATTGTCTTCGTGAGTGAAGATTGAGATAGCTCGGCGGCGAGGAACAACCAGCAGCCTCAAGGGAGGATTGCAGACATGTGATCGGAGGGAATCCGAATTTCTGTGGTGCGGGGTGGTTGAGCTTATCATGCTGTTGTTTTCCCTTGAGGTTGTCAGTGTGGACATGCATTCAAGTGAAGGGTGGAGGGAGAAGCCCGAAGATTGGCGGCTGAGGGAGGAGGATCAGGATGCGGTCCGAAGAGAAGGATTCTCTTGCTGCTGCCGGCACCAAGGCTGCAGGCTAATCTCCGAAGTGACTAATGAACTGAGTATACGAAGGTGGATTGCGGGCAATATTGGAAGGACCTGATGCGAATCAGGAGGGAGCGATAGAGGATGGCCGCATTACCAAGGAGGAGTGCTTATGGAGCCGAAACCAGGTGGTGAGCAATACCTCCGCTCAAGCAAGATGAAGCTAGGGGGCATCCCCTGGTGCAATTTACTAGACAACATAGGAGAGGAGGATGGAGATGGGTTTCAAAGGTGAAGGGGGTAGGTAGGGTTAGTTAAGTGTGTAGTTAATAATTAGTGACTTGATCAAAGGCATTTGTTAATGCCATTGTATGGTTCTCTTCTTAATGATAAAGCGTGTTGGCATTTTAATTCCACTCAAGGGTGCATTACAAGAATTGGTGGGTTGAGGGGGATTGAGTTAGTACATGTGAGTCAGAGCCTTCACCCGGACACTGATGCATATAAGGGTGGAGGTTTGGGCTCACAACCACGTGTAGATCGAAGTAGATTTTACAATAATTTTCACATTTTCATTTAGGGTTGTTAACGTGGGTATTAATTTAGGGTTTTCTTATATCATCCTTATGGAATGAAAATAATAGTGATTAGGGCACAATAAGAAGTCTTATGCCACTCAAGAGCACTTTGACCTTTGAGATGAAGCCATGAAAACCCGATGATGGAATAGGTCAAGGGGTGCCCAAGTTCCCGGGGGTTGCACCTTTCATTACACATATGAGTATATGTGAGTGCACAAAAGAGGTATTAATATGAACTTTTTCCTATTACGTATACATATGCTACACAAAATATAACTCATAATTATGTACATGTATGGAGGACCTCTAGAAAATATGCACTATTTGTACTTGTATGTTAGGGTCAATATACTTTGTGGAATAAGTACTTAATAAACCCTCACCTTAAGCTAGAATTATCAAAAAGACATCATGGTAGACCAAAATAATTAGCTTCAATTAAGGTTTGGTTTGCTGGGAGGGTTTAGAAAATGCATTAAAAATTGGTAATCTTTGGGTGGAGTATAGGGATGTAGTTGACTTGATGGACCTTCCATCAAACATGGAGATTGGTTTATGTTGGTATCAAAATGGAACCAACAATAAGTGGACTTACAATCATATAGATCATTTGATGTTAGATTCAAAAACAATGATTGCAATAGCTTCTATGGCATGTATTGTAGAGTTAGATGCTTATGAGTTACATATGGGGGATGAAAAAATGTTTAATGATGCTATTAATGAATGCTAGGGTTCTACAA
This sequence comes from Polytrichum commune, assembly GCA_950295325.1. NCBI lineage: Eukaryota > Viridiplantae > Streptophyta > Polytrichopsida > Polytrichales > Polytrichaceae > Polytrichum > Polytrichum commune. Next base: position 69,024,450 of record OX485803.1, read on the forward strand.
TACATATGATAAGGGTTCATTGTCATTCAAAAATGTATTTGTCTCGGAGGGTGCACTTATTGTTAAAAGTATGGGCTTATGTGGGTGTACAAAATGGGTATTAATTGTGCCTAGGGGTTACAAAATATACAGAAGGTATGGGTATTATTTATTCTAGCTTTGTAAATATACTAGGCATATTATTCATGCACTGCTACTTGTATTTCTACATTTAGGCCCAAAATCAATTATAATGGAGTGGATAATCTACAAGAGATTCAAATGAATATTTCATCCAATATGTGAGTTGAATGGTAATCCCACATTATCCAAGGATAGGTTCACTAGAATCAAGTATGGTATGTTGTATGTCAAACCTAAAGTTCAACTATCTAGAGTCAGGGATAATGATTACTCATTGAAATTGGGGTGTGATTGTGCGGTATCGTTTGTCTCTCAAACAATAGTTGAAGGAGTGAAGAAAAGAGGAATAAAAAAGAAGCAAGTAGGCTAGAACATTGACTACCAAGACTTGGTATTTGGGAGGGGTCTCTAAGAATGCACCACAAAATTGGCAACATGTAGATTGAGTATCAACAACTAATTGACCTCTAGAACCGGCCTTCCAATATGGAAATAAGATTATGTGGGTACTAAAATAAGAATGGGTCAATGTGGACCTACGATTTGACAAATCATTTGATGATAGAGTAGAAGCCATCATTGCATTGATCACAATGACTTATCTTTTAGAATTTTTTTGTATGAGTTACATCCAATGGATGAACTAGTATCCAATGAATTATGTACATGGTGTATATAATCATGATAAGTCTTGAAGTGTCAAAATCTTCAATTGTCGTTAGATGGGCGTTCTTGTGAGTAATTTATGTTGTATATTAGCTAAAAACCAATTTTGGGACAATCTAAGGTCCAAAATGTGTACTGATTGAGTAAATTTCTTGTATAAGATACCATGAGTTTTATTGCATGAGTAATGACTTTTCGACATGAAAGCCCTCCTTTTTTTCAAGGATTTTTGGTTTCTTTTGCATTCAACTAGTGAATATAGTTTCAATTGGTGTTTAAACTTTCAGTTTTATACAAAATAAATCTACATGTGCTCTTTTAATACCTAAGGAAACAATGTACTTATGATGTTGTTTATGTATTTATAGACACCTAAAGTGTCATTTGCTCAAATATGTTTGGTGAAACATCATACACATATATGTGTACAACATCATAAAGCTTGCAACATCATAAACATTTATGGTGTGTAGACTTCCCTCCAAGCACATCAAAACAATGCGAACTCAATTTCACACCACTGCCATCCACTCCCTCCCTGCCATCATCCTTAACAAACACAAACTCAAAACTTAATCCCACATAATCTCTACAAATGCTCCTCCTGTAACCCCTCCCCCTATCCTCCCCCCCCCCCTAACAAAAATACAATTAACATTAGGAAAAAAAAAAACTCCTATCCCCAGATGGGGATCTAGTTGGTTACGCTTGATCTAGTCAACTACATAGAGTCCACCACTGAAAGGTGAAAGTAGGTTGTGCGCGAATTGACTCTTCATTCATGATTGCTTGCATGGGAGGTCAACATTTCTACCTATCTATCTATACGGTGTGAAAATCACTGGTTGCACAAGAATAGTGCACACACTCGTGATTAGACAAGAATAATCTCCATCCATATATATATATATATATATTCCTTATTCTCAAAAGTCACAGATGCAATTAGAGCAAAACTTATCTCATTTGAAACCCTATCGTCTCTCGTTAGGAATTGCTCATATGAACATAAAAATTCATATGCAATATTAGAGATTAAGGAACTTTGGAACATGGTCTTTTACGATTGTCGATCTTGAAAACACCCACTAATAAGATTTCATTCGCCAACAAACTGAATCTTACGGTTTGAAAATTATAAACTATGACTAAGATCACTCAATGCCACAAGACACACTATAATAAAGCATACTCTTATATACATACATGTGTAAAATGATATAAAAATGATATAAATATAAATATAGACACACACACACATGCCCAAATTGGCCCCAACTGCTGATACTATGCACTGCTGCATGCGTAGTTTGTACAGAAAGAAAGCCCTTCCGTTGGCCCTCCTCAACCGTATTGGGGGTGGGGGGTCCACCGGTGCACCAGTTGGGCTTGTCGGGGTTTGAGTAGCCCTTGGGGTACGGGATGGCCCCCTCTGCATTGCATTGCATGGCATGGCCTCTTGCTCGTCAAAAAGAGCAACCAAACTATCTACCACTGCAGTAGATTTGCGATAAGGTTGCCCAAAAGCTGCAACCAAAATGATAGCAATTCAGACTGATCCCATGAAGTTCTTCTTTGTACTCACGGAGTGGAGGAGTATGTCGTACATACTACTTTCTAGCCATGTCCTTGAAGACTGAAACCTCAACTGCTTATTTCTCAAGCTCATCCCCTTCATCTGGAACTACACTAAAATATGATATTTGGGAGTGGTGGTTGATTCCGGACACCATTGTGGTGAATTTGTCTTTGATCCGTTTCCTCCCAATCTTGCATTAGCGCGGTGGAAGAGCTTCTCCAATATTGGCGGGTTTTGTTGTTCAGTTGTGTTCCATTGATGTTGCCTTTATGTTTTGTAAAGTCGACCCTTCGCCTGAGTATGTAGGCGGATTTGTTCACCCACTTGGTGTAGACCACAACGTTAGACATTGCATATGGCACCAACCACATTGCTTCTCCTCTTTGTGGTTTTGTGTGTGATCGAAACTTACTTCAACGATGTTGCCTTTGCTGCAAAGCCTTTTGATGGTTGTCACTGTGGTGGATTGAGATTCTATTTGAGGAAGATTGTTGATGACAAGCATTGTACTAATAATGTGGAGCTTGGAAGGATTACCCGTCTCTTGATCACAGGTGATGCTTACAATGAGTTTTTCACCGTTGAACTTGAGGGCGTTCTTGAGGATGACGTCGCGCTCGGGGTCCAGGTTGGCCAATATCAAGAACTCATGAGGTCTCCCCACATAGTAGCTCTTCCGCACAAATTTTTTGAACATGTCATGTGCGGCTTTACCTCGGAATGTATCACCTTTGAGGTGTAGTCGGAGGTTGCGAGCTTTGGTGGCTAACTCAAATCCTTTCTCCACCTTGCGGATCATCTTCTTGCTGACTTCCATCTATATCACAAAAAGTCGTTTGCCTTTCAAGAATGCAATGCCATCCTTGTGTGGGTACTTCATGTGGAGCTTAAAGATGCCCACCCAATTTGTTGGTGATGATGTTGATGCCAATGTTTGATAGGTTGGTGTATTCCGATCTTTGGTGAATGTTCATCATGCACAATCTTTTTAGACATGTTTTTTTTCTTTTCACTCCTACTTATGTTCTTGCGTCCTTTATCAAAGCGTATGGTGATGTAGAAGTCGTCGGATAAGCAAGTTTCGGGGTTAACCTTCTCATGGTGCGGGAGGTGTGTGAAGTGTAGATAGTGTCCCGGCACGGTGTCTAGTCTTTCATGCGGGTAGAACCATCGTTTCACTCTTGGGAATGCACGGCGGAGTGTTTGGAATTCTTCTACTTCGTTAAGTGGCGTGTCCATGATGAGGAATTCTTTCATCTATGCACTTCTCTTTCACTATCCTTGAGCCTTGTTGAGTTGCCTTGGCCTTGCATATGGGAAATCCGAGCCACATTTGTGTGATAATTCAATCCTTGGGATCTTTTGCCTTGCACAACTTTGTGTGTATTCAACCTCTTGGAGTTTGTTTGGGTTCGTGGTAGTGGTGAATTCTTCTATGTCCAACTTCCTTTGCTTGGCATTGTGTGGGTTGCAATCCTCCTCCTTCCTTGGGCTCTTGTATGGGATGGTTAGGGGAATGCCTTCCGCCAGATGAACAATGTTGTGCATTTTGTGGGTTAGAAGTGGATTACCAAAGGGATAGTCATGATTGGAAACTTGGAGTGAGCTTCCACCTTGTACCCGAGAGATGCTCTCCGATTCCATGTCTAGCTCTTCGTCATGATGGGGTTCATGATCTTGCTCTCTGAGTGGATATCTTGGTTGGCGGCTTCTTGGATGATAAATGGACTTCATGTGCTACTTGTTGGACTCATGTGGGTACTTGTTGTTCTCCTCCTCTTGTCAGCCTCATCCATGCTTTCCTGGTTTTGCTCGCAAATTGCTAGATTATGACTGCCTTCTCCACTCCCATGTCGTTCTACTAGAGTAATTGTGGCCTCTTCTGTCATTACACTTGCTCACTTGCCCCTCTGTGGTATTCATGGCAACATGTTGGAGATGTTTGATGATTGCGGCTTGTTTGCATGGTTTTTGTAGTAGTTTGGTACTGGTATTGTTGGAGAATTTGCTGGAGTGATCATACCATTGTGGGGGTTTGTTTCGGCTACTTGTGGCTAGCTGAGGCCACGGGTAGATCACTTAGTGCATTTTAAAAACGATGTGCGGCATAATATAGAGAGGATTAAAATCATTTGAAATAAAAATTATAAAGGAATTCCAAATAATGAAGGGGCCATTAAATGTAGACAATCCCATTATAAGTAAGTTAGATGGACATAAAACGTGGGCCATTATTTTTTTGTAAAATTAATATAGGGGCTGAAGATAAGGATCCTAGAAGGTATGTTTAGTATGGTATGTAAATGGGTTTAGGACTCACGGGGATGGATGATAATTGGGATTTCCGTCTGTCCAAAATTATTTAAAAGGAATATAGAGTACAAAAAATTGCAGTGACTTGGACAATATAAGTAATGGAAGGGTGCAAACAAATGGGCCATTTTTGAAATTTAAGTAATTATAGGGAGGCTTTAATTCAGCCCTTGAAGGTAAATAGCCCCCCAAAAAAAAAACCCCAAGCTGCACGTGGTGCACAAAAATGCCTTAAAGTGATCTACCCGTGGCTGAGGCTTGATTTTCTCAATCAGAGTGTTGTAGCCATTTGGATAATTGTAATTTTAGTGTTGAGTTTGTGTTTTTTCAACAAGTATTTGTATCTCTATATTGTGTGCCATGTATGGATTTCCAACTAAGGTTGTGTGTGTAGCTGGGATTGGTTGTGTTCAATAGGCGATATTGGAGGTGGTTTCGAAGGCTATGCTTCGTTTTGGGTTGTATGCGCTTGCAAACCCAATGCATGTGATTTGTTAGATGTGGTTTTTGCCTATGTGTGTACCTAGGTTTTGTTGTGTGCAGATAGGCAGTGCCATTCTTTGTAGCTTTGGTGTTTGCGAGGTTAGTGTCGGCCAAACACTTCGGTGGGGGCTGATTTGTATATGTGTAGTTGGTGTTGTGTGGGTGTGTTGTCGAAGGTGGTGTAGGGAGTTTTTGGAAGTGATTGTGTGTTGTTCAATATATGGCGGTGAGGTGGTGTGGTTTGCTGGTGCATGAGAGGGCCGGCTAACTTTGAAGGTAAAATTGTAGTTGCTTGTTTTTTGGTGTTGTGATTTTCATTTAAAAAAATATTTATGGTAGTTTGTGGGGTGTGAAAGTGCTTATTGTTGGTGTTTTGTGGTTGAGGGTCGGAGCTTGGATTGTGTTTTGCAGCTTGGTGATTTGCGGTTGGAAGAATGTAGGATTGTTGTGTTGGATCTGGAAAATTACATGGGGGACCAAGCTAGAGAGCAAGGTGGGTCAACGTACAAAGGAGTAGCTTGATTTTGTTTTGAGTATTGATAGGATTTGGTGGGTTTCAACAAATCGGCTTTTTGTGGAGGTTGGTACATTGTGCTTTGCTTGGTGGATAGGTGTAATCCTGTGTGAATAACATGTATTGTTGATAGTAGGGTTGCCTATGGTGTTGTTTGTGGTTGCCATGCAAATGAGTGTGGGCTTCGAGCAATTTTGGGAGGCACATTTTTGGTGGTAGTTCCATGGTAGGACCTGTGTCGTAGTGCTTGTATGTAGCTCATGATGTGTATGTAGTGTGAATTTTGTGGAGTGTAGAGTTTCTACAATGGGAGAGAGTTCTGATGGAGGCAATGTGGACGGAGTTGAGAGAATGGAGAGTGACCCTTGGGGTGGACTCCTTGGTATAATTGCAACTCTCTTGGAACTAAATGTAGTGAAGGCATTTATCACATGCAACTGACAATCTTAGTATAAATACACAAATTCATTATTTAGCATGTTGTTAGTACATGTACATATATATTTTTCTATAAACTTCCCTTATACAAGGGGTTTAATTTCATAGTGACCCATGCACATCATTTTGATTTCCAACAATTGCCCATGAGAGTTCCAAGAGCCATTAGTTTGCAAAAACCTAGAACACAAATGCAAACCCTAACAAGAACATACATGGTAGTCATTGAGGACTATGACCATATGACAACAATGGATAAAATGTGAAGTGGATGAAACCAACACATCTATTGTCAATATTTTCTCTAAACCTTAGGGCTTTTGTACATCTACATTCATTTAAAAAATATTAATAGCCTTTTTAGATGTACACACTAGAGAGTAATAATACTTCTCCCCTATGTATACTATGTACTCTAATGCAACAAATAATACTCCTTCTTACACTCACGTTAGTTTGTACATGGTACAAAGAGGCCACCCCCTGGGAGAGTGTGCAAGGAGTTTTTGATGTGTTTGCAGTTGGAATTTTGAAGGGTATAGGGTATCTCTAGAGGGAGGAGACTTTGATGAGCAATATGGATGGAAGCAATGTAGGCGGAGTTGAGAGAATGGCAAGTGTGCATGTAGCTATTGATGTGCCTGCAGTTGGAGATTTGAGGACCGTATAGTATCAATAGAGGGAGGGAGTTTTGGTGGGCGATATTGATGGAAGAAATACGGATGGAGTTGAAAGAGTGGAAAATGTGCATTGTAAGACATGTATCTTTGTGGATTTTTTGATGAGGAGATTTGACATTAGGGGAGTGTGGAATATTGTGGGGATTTCTTCGTCGGTAGGGAGTGTGTATATTCATTGGGTTGTAAGAATAAAGAACATCAATGCTGCTTGGATTAGATATCATGGTTGCAATATGCTCCAACTTGTATATGTTGATGCATGATGTTGGCCTTGGTTAGTTCCATGTTTGAATGGTTCTTGTACAACTCCTTGCATAGTTGGTTGAGTTGTAGCTAAGGTTGTTGCTTGTATCCTCTCTATTTTTCTTGGATTCACAATTATGGTTGTGTGGCGTGTTGGAGTAGTGTTCTTCAAGAAATGGTTGTTGGCGCTACTCCTTGGTGTTGCCGCAGTGAGTTCGGTGATGTGCTACTAATGGCAAGGTTGGCATTTTTGCTACCGGTGGTTGTTCACAATTCTCATCTTTTGTTGTGTAGTCTATGTGTTTTTTTGTGTGTTTTGTGTAGTGTTGATGTGTTATATTGTGTTGTGCTTTGGTGTTTGTTTCTGCTCTTGCTCATGATATGATGTGCACTCCTATTGGATCCGGCGTTAGTTTGTGTGCGTCGTTGCGGCGATAGGTTTCTTCAGTCTAGTACCGCAGGAGCAAGTGCTCCGTAGCTTTTTGTCATCGCCCTCCCCCACATACACACACATTTTTACAAAGTTTGTCTACCGGCATGCATAGGCAGTTTGAGAATTAGCACAAAATCACCCAATTTTCTCAATGCTTAAAATATCATCCATTCATCTCATTGTAAGTCATGTTTTGGCTATCAAATCTTTGCTACTATGAAGGACCTACGGCCTCCCAAAAATTGTCAAAAACAAAAAATAAAGTGTGGTTGATTGCAATTTGCAAGCTGACATCTATGCAACTAAGTTTCTAAAGAAAATAACATGTCCGGTCTCTTGGGAAAGAAAAAAGAAAGAAAGAAAGAAAAACCTAAACTATTGTTGTAGGCAACATGCATAAATGAAGAGTCTTTTCTTCCATAGACTATTGCCATCTTTCAATGGGGACTCTATCATATGGGGTCGGGGGAAGTTAACTTGGGGGGAGGGGGTTTCCCAAAAACGTTAGTTGGGGGTAGCATGTTAACCTCCATGTAAAAGAAATGATTAACCCTAGTAACTTTGGGGCATGCACTTAGTACAATTTGTGATAGACACGTGCATTAAAAGGGTAATTATCTGGGCCATTTTTTTGTCATTTTATTATTATTATTAACCCTATCGTTAATTATATGGTGTAGGAGGCATAAATATATAGCATGCTATGTTTGCTAGAAAAGGCATTTCTTGACATATAAATTTGGTTGTACCAAAACATACATGCTTGAATCCAACATTCATACACATAACATATATAAATAACATGAAACACTTCAATCTTGTAGTTGAGGCCACTCGAATTCCCATGCATATATCAAAACCATATGAGAACCATCATACACCACCCACGGGTAGATCACTCTAAGGCATTTTTGTGCACCACGTGCGGCTGGGGGTTTTTTGTTTTGGGGCTATTTACCTTCAAGGGTTGAATTAAAGCCTCCCTATAATTACTTAAATTTCAAAAATGGCCCATTTGTTTGCACCCTTCCATTACTTATATTGTCCAAGTCACTGCATTTTTTGTACTCTATATTCCTTATAAGCCATTTTTTGACATACAGAAATCCCAATTATCATCCATCCCCGTGAGTCCTAAACCCATTTACATATCATACTAAACATACCTTCTAGGATCCTTATCTTCAGCCCCTATATTAATTTTACAAAAAAAATAATGGCCCACGTTTTATGTCCATCTAACTTACTTATAATGGGATTGTCTACATTTAATGGCCCCTTCATTATTTGGAATTCTTTTATAATTTTTATTTCAAATGATTTTAATGCTCTCTATATTATGCCGCACGTCGTTTTAAAAATGCGCTAAGTGATCTACCCGTGACACCACCCTAAGCAAACAACAACCATGTCCCACCCTAAGAAACACCTAAATCCAACATTCTTACAACCCTCATGTGAATCCAAAATTATGTCACTTGCAACTACGCTCACACCAATATTGCCCGGATGCGAAATCCATGCATGGAAAGAAGCGTTGCAAACCTTAAACCCTCCCAAAACATTTCAAGGAAGCACCCTGCTCCGGACCAACAAAAGAAATGAACACAAGCAAAACCTTCAAACCCTAAAATTAACATAAGTTGGCTTCTTGGTTTTCCCTTGGACGAAGGTTTGATGAAGAAATTTGATTCTAAAGTTCAAATAAACCATAAATTTGATCCTTTGTAAATTAAATTTTTTAGACCCTATTCTTGGTAAGCTGTGTTTTTTCTAAGCGCGACATATAGATTTGATGAATGACAATGAGGAATTTTTTTGTGGTCCACATATAGCTTCAAGTCAAATTAGTTCAATTGTTGAGTAACTTGGTCATTCTATTTATGATGGAAATGGTTATTTGTAAATCACATGCAAAACATTAAGTAGCAATGCTAATGGGGTACCCTTTGTGTACCCACAATAGTAATACCTCAACAAGAAAGGAAAAGCTTGCAAAGCAGCATTGAATAAATGGGGAATTAATAAAAAAAATAGCTTGAAAAGGTGTCTTGCTTTAAGGGCTTTGAAGAATCTAAGCTATAGTAAGGTCTTGAAAATTACATAAAAGTCATATTAATTATAATTTATAAAGCAAGGGTCTCCAAAAATAGATTAGATCAAACCAAATAACTTCCCAAGAAATACTTGATTTACGCACATAACACTATATTCGTTAAATTGAGACTTTTTGGGCATTTTGAGACATTCACATAAATAAGAACAAGGATAAATGGAACACATATTGGAGAAAGTTGTAAGATGCGAACACTTTGTGTCGGGTATTTAGAACAAGAACCCCATTAATAACTCATATTTGGGATTGTTTAGGATGCGCAATCCAAACCTTAGGCCAAATTGAAGGGGAAATCTTAAAACATTCATATTATCGCACACAAAATATGAGATCTTGTATGAATATGTTTTAGGTAGGGCACTCCAAACCCTTAGACCATATTGAAGGGGAACTATGTGAACCAATATAATATAACATACAAAATATTCCAAACTCATATTTGTGATGGTTTAGTTAGGGCAATCCAAACCTTGGACCATATTGAAGGGGAAATCATGTGACACTTATATTATTGCAAAAAAAACATACAAAGTATGGCATGTAAAATGCATAGCATGCTAACACCACACATACATTGGATAGTGCGACCCAAAATGATGTTGCCTATGGCCCAAAACCCTACGCCTACTATGGCCTATCTAGCCTCGGAGATTGCCTCTTTTTCTTTTGCTTTTTTATCTTTTGCCTCTTTTTCTTTTGCCTCTTTTTCTTTTGCTGCGGCTTCTTTTGCTCGCATTGCTTCAACATTCCTGAAAATCTCCGCCCCGCGACTATAGCCATTCTTGGGGTGACCGCCATCCATAAGACATTTTGGAGTCCGTCGGCCGCCCGAAATATACGTCGAAGAATTCGAATACGATGAAGTGGATTGTCTCGCATTTCTGGTCATGGCGTACATACGCTCGAACTCGATGGACGCACTAGACCGCATAGGTTTACGGGTGGGAGCAACCTGCAACGCGTCATTGCAAGACCACATGTGTTAGTTTAGGGAGGAAGACCCAAACGTGTCACACGATCATTTTTTAAGTGCAAAATGATTGTAATGCGCGGTTAACCATGTTTTAGAGAGGGGGGGGGGTTCACCTTGTCACCGGGGGCGTTCCCATCGGAGTTGGCAAGGAGGGGCAAGGCGTCCCGCAAAGGAATAGGAAGGGTTCCACTCTTCGTTGGCCGTGCGTCCATCCGCAGCCGCCGTTGAGGTGTAATACTTCCGCCGGGCCGAGAGGGGGATGTCCGGACGCATTTGCGATTTATGCCCTTGAGCGGCGACGGGGACGGAGATCGCCGTAAGATTTGCTTGGGTGGGGGGCTATCGACGACGCCGGCGTCAATAGGCTCCTTGGAGTAGTCAATGGTTGACGCGGCGTCGTAAACGGTCTCGTAGAAGAAGCTCCCCAACTCTGACTCGCTGACGATGTCAATCGAGGGCTCCAAACGCTGGCGCAAAAAAGGAAACGAAACAAAACCCAAAGGAAGAGGGTTTGCTAGAGCGCGTGAAAATCAAGATACATATGAAGCATATATTACACAAAGTGGGCGGACGCATACACACACACACACACACACACACGTGCTGCCTCAAATGAGCTTGTTAAATTTCGCGTGAGAGAACAACTCTCTGTACAAATGGTCTCGTGGATCCAAGTATCTCTCGCCTATCGGATTATTCCTAACAAAATTGTTTACAGGTAGTCCGCTTCCCCTGAGCGCCTGGAGGTATTTACTAAGGTCTAACAAAAATCGGTCCCGGACCTTCTCGACCGTCCACGTAGGGCAAACTATTAAGTTGGCCGTCGGGTTCAACATGTTCTTTGCGGCGCTGTCGTCCACCATGAGCGTGTTCTCCCGGGTGGGACGGACGTCGTAGGGGACACCTATCAATGACGGACGCTGGTCCCAAAAAATGGGCTTCAAGACCTTGAGGTATTGGGGGGAAGCGGGGTTGTTTGGTTTTTTGACGACTTTGCCGTCCGGTGTGTACAATATTCTACAGGCTTCCTGTGCTAGGACCATGCAGGGGGGCTCGATGCCCTTGAAGATGAACTCCACGACTGCATTGGTGTTCTCGGCCTTCATGGAGCTCCACACGACCACCCACCATCGTTGTTGGGCGATCTGGAGGAAGGTCCGAAGCCACGGGCGGAGGTGAACTAGCTTGCTCTTTATGAACGTGGGCGGCCCGTCGTAATTCGCGTCCTCGGGCTTGCAAAAGGGCACCGTGGGGGTCCTCGGGCAATGAACGCATTGGACGAGGACCCCGTTGAGGTCTAACACCAGGAACCGGGTCTTAGGCGGCAAAGGTGGAACGGGTAAAATGGGGGGGACCATCGCGCTACCTTCCTCGCTTCTTGGAGAGGCCCGGCGGGGAGCCGCGACGCTATGCTCCGATCCCTGTGGAGACGAGCGACATAAGGCGGGGGAAGACTATGTCATGCTATGTCCACTTAAAGTGAATACAATATTTTCTGTGAAAAATACAAGAACCACTATGCATAGGCGGCCATACAAATGCAAGAGGGGGCAAGAGGAAAAAAATACATTTGAACACGAAAACAAACATAAGGGCACAAAATAATAATTTTATTGTTTGCAATGCTCTATGTACAAAATGCCTAGGGGTGCGAAGCCGCGTTGAACGATCCGTTCAAACTATCCTAATTCAACATCTACAAAATTGTGTGCACGCCTCCAAGTTCGAGTAAAATCGTGGGACGGGCAACGTTAGTGATCGTCAGGGGGGGGGGGGGCTGAAGGGATGCGAGAGCGGATGGACGGGGTGGGGGCAGTTCCTCCTAGCTAGGGGGGACACGACCACGGCAACAAGACAATAGACCAGGAGTTTGGGTCGAGCGACCCAAACTGAGGAGGTCTCAGTGTATTACCTCTCCCTGGTCATGCCTGGACGCCATGGAAGCCTCCACCGCCTCCGCTTGTCGTTCTCTCTCGCCACCGCCTTCTCCGACGATGTCAGCACCCCTCTCCTGCAAGCGCTCAGTGTCAGGACCTTCTCCTAACCCAACCTCCGCATGTGCATCATGCATAGGTTCATCGATTGGGATAGGAGTAGAGGTATCACCAGGCCCTCGAGGACCTTCAACATCAGGCATGGGTGTGTCTCTTTCAGACCCATGCTGGTCCATTGAAGACTGAGCGGTAACGGGGTTTGGGTCGGCCGACCCAAACTCTCGTGCATCATGAGATTGGCCTTGTTGCACTGTAAGGGGGGGCGGGTTTGGGTCGGACGACCCAAACATGTGGGGGTCGTCCTGCTGATGGGGCGGGGGGATCACCAGGGGCGGCCGAAGTGGTGGGGGGGTCACAGGTCTAGAAGACCCGGGAAGGCGCCATATATTGGGGTCATCCGCTTGTTGAACCGGCGGATACGGACGGACGTGGGGGGGAACCATGTGCTGAAAGCTGAAGGAGGATTGCGGCACGGGCTGCGGAGGAATGTTCTGGGGAGGGAAGCCGGGGGGCAAGTGTGGAAATGAGCCCGGGGGAGCCACCACCAAACCCTGCGCCCACATGCCTCGAATCACTTGCGTGATCAAGTCCGCACTAGTTGGAGGTTGCGCCAATGCCCGCAGTCGCTCTTGCTCCAATAAGAGAGCCCTTAGCTCTGCCACTTCGTTCCGCACTGAGGGTTCTTCAGCAGCGGCCTTTTGCAAGCGGACGCGTTGTTCTTCGTCCCTTAACATCTTCTCGTTGGCTTCTTGCATGGTGAGGACTTCCGGCTTCACCTTCACCATCCCTGCGAAGGCACCTGGAGAGGGAGGGTCCGACCTGAGCCGTTTCGCGAGCTCCATGTCGTCCTCGTCTTCGCTGCTAATGGCAATTGTCTCCTCGATGGCATAGTCGCCATAGAGTTTCTTGCCTTTTAGTTTCCTCCTCTCCCTGAACGCGGCAGTCGCATCCCTGGAGTACATGTCGCGGGCATCATCAACCGTCAGGACGGGCACCAACTTACTTTGTGGAGTTGCTACCCGCATTGCCTTCTTTCGTTGAGGGGCTTCAGATTCCTGAGTGAAGCCTGTTCCCCCTTCTTCGACCTCGCCCTCCACTTTAGCCTCTTCTTCCTCCTCTTCCACCTCCTCATCCTCCTCCTCCTCCTCCTCCTCGTCACGTGGTTGCCGAGAGGATGTGCCTGGATGCACTTGGACCAGAGGCTCTGGTACAGCAACTGGAACCTTTATGGCCAATTCTTCAGGGTTGACACGCCTCGCCTTATCCAGCGGGCTCTCACCCCCTTCAACAGTCTCCTCGGCGTAGCTCCCAGGGATCCAGTCTAGTATATCCATCTTCTTCGCCAATGATTTTTGGGCCTTGTAGAATTGGATGTCATTAAGGTCTACATAGCTGTACACGTTCAGCCCCAACATCTGCAGAAATCCCACCAGATGTTATTATATGGCATAACATGTGATTCCACCGAAAAGGGGAAGTACATACAAGACCCAATATCAATTGCAAAGGTTATAGTTTGGGTCGAGCGACCCAAACTAGCATCGGTGTTAGTTTGGGTCGCTCGACCCAAACTATGAAAACAATTATGGTAAGGAGCTTACCATGCCAGCGAAGACGGGCTTGGTGCCGCCGAAGACGTTGAATATACAGTCCCCTCTTCTTATCAAGGCCCTCATTATTCGGAGATAGAATTCCATCCGCAACTCGTCCGAATGGTATATGGCATATTTTGCCTCGTCGTAGAGGGACTTACTTGCGCCCAGGCCTTCTGGAACTTGGAATAGTTTCTGCATCCGGGTTATGGGGTGGTTCTCCACCTTCAGCAAGGTTGCTTTGAACACAAAATACAAGCACAACAAATTCATGACTTTGGTTTTCTTGTCCTTTAGTGTCGTGTACACCCCCTCCGCCGGTGCAGCAATGTAGTGAGACTTAGACACCGCATACTCAGGCTGCAATTTCCTCACAATTTCATACACCTGCTCTGCTCTCCTATCCTCTACTATCCACAGCCACATATCGACCTCCCTAAGCTTAGGGCTTGCATACTCCACGAACTTCGACATGAAGGGCTCGTAGAAGGGTGTACCCATTGTGCCCTCAAACGTACTCCCAGGAATGCTCCGGAAGTCTATTATACCAAAGGGGAACCGGTCCGCTGCTCTTACTCGTATTTCTTTCCTGGAATCAAGGCCGGGCCATCCCTGGATTTTAATAGGGTCAAAAGCGACAAGGTTGAAATGCGCATCCCCCTCAAAACTTACAATCTTCTTCTCCTTTATAAAGTTTGAGAAGGCACGCGTCGAGTGTTCTGGAAGAGCCAGGTTCTTCCCACCCTTCACCAGTTTTGACTTTAGGAAGTCTTCTCCTGCCTCCCTGATCAGAGCTGCCATGGATGCACTGGTGAAGTTGTATTCAGCCTTGAACGCTCTCCAGTTCACCTCGTTCACCTCGTCATCGACAAAAATGTTCTTTTCCGGGATTAGCTTCTGCAGCTCCTGGACGATCGTTGTTTTCTTCTTCCTATTCTCCGCCCATTCCTTCATTGTGTAGCATGAAGGAACAAAGGATTTCGGCTTGGTGAAGACTATTTTGGGGTATACCCAAAATCTCTTAGGGGTCGGGTTGTTGTGTAAGATGTGCGTTGCCGCCTTCCCCATTTCCGCCTCCGAAAGACCCTGCAGACTTCTAAAGAATTTTCTCATGAGAGGCTTCATCGCCTTGAATCGAGAGGACGAGTTGAAGAGGTTGCATGTGTCAGGATCCATGAGATCCCCTGTCTCGTGTTTCTCAAACACTGTCTTCCACTTCTGCCAAACCATGTCGGATGATGTAATCAAGTAGATCTCTCCTCTTAGCTCATTGTACTTCTTTTGCTTGTGACTTGAATTGTCAATTGAGGAGAACTTGTTTATCATTTGGTATTTGAAAAGCTGCACAAGAGCATAGAATGCGTGTTAATTCTCAATATGTTGTTTCCAAACAAAGAAGAAAAATGATGAACAACAAACTGCGTAGACAAACACAAACTAAAACACAAGGTTTGGGTCGAGCGACCCAAACTGTATGAAGAAACACAAGGTTTGGGTCGAGCGACCCAAACTGTATGAAGAAACGCAAAGTTTGGGTCGAGCGACCCAAACTGTATGAAGAAACCCAAAGTTTGGGTCGAGCGACCCAAACTCTGTTTGAGAAACAATGCTCACCTCCCACTTTGGATTCTTGTCTTTTGCATTCTCCCTTTCTTTGGGAGGCCGGCCGTAGAACTCCCACACATCCCGCGATGCCATGATGTTCCTAATCCAAGAAGCTTGATATGCCCGCTTCTTGTTATTCATGTTGAAATAGCGGGAGATATCGCTCAGCCGGGTTTCGTCGTCCGACCACACGACCAATGCCTTCCATACCTTCAATTTTTCCTTTAGACCATTAGGATCATTCCACTCCGTCATCAGTTGAAGTTTCTTTGAAGCTTCAACACTGTGCTGACCGTCAATCAGCCAAAAATCGCCTTTCTCTATAGAAGGCCACATATCCGGTGTAGGCATTCTTTTGTGTCCCTGAGGCATGACAACAATAGTCTGCCTATCATGTTTAAACTGGTCGCTCACCATCTGGGCGATTAACCAATCAACATACGCATCTTCCTTTGCCCGAACGCACTTCTCTGGTGGCGCTAGGTGGCATTGTGCGATGTTGACATCAAACTTGAATTCTCTGCCCATGAAAGAACAATGTAAACACTTGGTGTCGAAATTGTTGAGTATTTTCTGGATCTCCGATGGCTCCACTCCTTCCCCGGGCTTGGGCATACATAGCTCCGGTGAAACAGGCTCATCTGTCATGGCAGATACTGACTCTCTCGGCCTCTTAGATGGTGTCGTCTGCCGGCTTTGTGATGGCGTCGGTGTTTCACTATCAGCAGGAGTTGCCGTAGGTGTTGTTCTCCTCGAGTCAGCTGGAACCGGTCGGGGCTTCCTCACTGTTTGAGGTCTTGACGACCCTGCGCCCTCTTCAGCAGTCGCCTTGCGCCTCACAGCTTGTTGAGATTTTGACTTGCTTTGCTGGGTCTTGTTTATTGCGTTGATTGTCTGCTTAAGTTTAGTGAACCTGGTTGCAACCTTCGTGTTTGAAATGATCGCATCTATGAAGATTGTATCCGGTTTAACAATGTCTGGCTCAGCGCAGGATTCCTTCACGTATACCGGATCGAATGGCTCGGCTTGCTCATGCATGAACATGTGCACATTTTCCAGAGAAGAGTTTTCCAGGATGACGTCAACGTGCTCTCCTAGAGCATGAACTAATGCCACCTCCCATCCCGTCAAAGCATCCCATGTGTGTTGCTCCTCTGTGCCAACCTTCAAAACAAGGAGGATTTTGAATTGAGCTGCCTTTACTACAAGAAAGGACCATGCAATTACAAGGTCTTCTTTTGCTACGTAGGATTGGTTTTTAGGAGTTTCGTGCTCCTGCCAGATCGCGTCTGGTGCCGGCTTGAACCATCGTTCTCCAGGTCTTTTCTTGGGGGGCATCTGCAAGTAGAAATACATATGTTAGTTTCGGTCGGGCGACCCAAACTCTTTCAAATCATATAGGCTTATGTCTGGGTTTAGTAACATTTATATATGGGGTTACTTTTCACAGGTTTGGGTCGAACGACCCAAACCTGTGCCTACAATGGCTAATGAATAATATATTATTTGGCTACGAAAACCAATCTTTAAGTTCATGGATACAACAATCATCACGAGCTACTGTTTTAGTTGTGGGTCATTTCATTATTGCTTGGGTGTTTGAGTTGTTGTTTATAAGTGTAAGTATTGTTCGTAAGCAGTAAAAATTTACGCAGAGTTTGGGTCGTTCGACCCAAACTTTGTAGCGGTATGGAATGATCGGCTATGGCCTTAGATCATACCCAAGATGATGATTACCTAAATTATGAATTACCATTTCATGCGCTGTTTGGGTCGAACGACCCAAACTCTGCAGATGGATTGGGTCGAGCGACCCAAAGCATGTGCTAGTTTGGGTCGAGCAACCCAAACTCTGCAGATGGATTGGGTCGATAGGGTTAGATATTCACCCAAGATGATGATTAAATTAATTATAAATGAACATTTGATGCGGAGTTTGGCTAAACCCTAGACCCAAACAATGCTTATGGTTTGGGTCGAGCGACCCAAACTCTGCAGATGGATTGGCGCCCACGACCCAAAGCATCTGCTAGTTTGGGTCGAACGACCCAAACCATCTTTAGAGTTTGGGTCGAACGATCCAAACCAGCTGGAGAGTTTGGGTCGCTCTACCCAAACCAGCTGCAAAGTTTAGTGTTTTAGGGTTTCAAACTGAAGTTTGGGTCGTCTCTCGAAACACTTTTGATTCCAGAGACCTTTATAATGTGTTTACGCAGCATATACAATGCTTATGCATTGTAGATGCTGCGAAACTCTAAAGAAATTGACACACATAAAGAAGTTGAAGAAATCACCTTGCTTTGCAAACTACACAACAAGCTGCTGTTGGAAGCAGTTCTAACAAGCTAGTCTTGGAAGCTGATTCTAGAAAGGATTGGATATCAGAAAACTAAGAACGCCTCACAAACATTCACTCTGAATTGAAGAAGCTTTCACAAACATTCACTCAGAATTAAACAATCCCTCACAAACATTCACTCTGAATGTAACAAGTGTTTACAAACATGAACAAAGAAGCTATCTGAAGGCCACACATGCATCCTGATTTTCGAACAATCATTCTAATTCCGAAATCACTCTACACTCACACATGAATGTTTCTAAGACCAGGAGGAACTGACACAACCAATTTGAAACAACACTCACACTCCAAAACAACAAAGACGTTCTGAAATGGCTAAAATGTATAGACTTTAATACAAAAACAAACCCTAAACTCATACTACACTCAGAACTCGGTCAATGCGCACTCAATGAACAACAAAATAGATCAAAAGAAGAAGAGGAGTGAAAGAGAGAATGAGATAATGATGAAGAGGGAAGGAGAGAGGGAATGCGAGTTCGACAAGGAGAGAGAGAATGCAAGGGAGGAGGCGGCGCTTTCAAGAGCGGCGGCGCCTCCAGAAAGTATGAGGAACGTACAAAGGAGGAGGAGCTTGGAGCGGAGGAGAGAGAAGGAGAAAGTGCGGAGGGGAGAGTGAAAGGGGGAAGGTCACTCAAGGGCGGGACCCATTCGGGCCGGCGCCTTTCGTGTCCGTTCGGCTCATGGCCGCCACGTGTCACGGGGCACTCCATGGCCCAAACGAATACACAATCTGAGCCATTGGAGAGCCCCAGGCCCATCGACGGTCGATAGGCCTCGCAGGTGGGTATCCTTTAGCCACCTATCCCATACCATCCTTGAGGATACTAAAAAACCTTTATAGCCTAAGGTTTTTAATTTAATGGTCCCCCGATGGATTTGCTAATATCAAATAATGAAACTGTATTGGTTTTGTAATTTTAGTAATCTACACATATGCATGAATCGAGAATGATAGATACTAGACTAAGAGGAGTATTTAATAATTATATTGCAATCCTCGTAGGCAATTACATAATGGAATAATATAACTATGGTAACCATTTACACAATGAATGGTTTCGAGTTATATATTGTAATTATCTATGAAGGTTGTTGGTAAAGGACAATGCTATAGCCTACGATGGATCCGTTAACACATACCATTGAACTAAATCTAATTATACAAGTTTATGTAGTGTCATTCATTATAATATGGAATTATGCAATATTAAGTGTTGACAACTTAATATCATTGTTGTTTGCGAAAAGCAACAAAGATGTTGTTTGATTTATAGCATGATGGAACAATAACATACTTATTTACAAGTTTACATATTTATGAGATACAAATATATTGAAGCGGGTGTTTTTGCTGAAGAACCCAATTAAGAACTCATATGAAGATGGTTTAGGTAGGACGACCCAAACATTAGACAATGTTGTTGTTGTTCATATATTTAGTTGAGACAAGATAAAGTCTACAAATATTGAATATAGTGATAGTAAATGAGAGAAGCACCATGTATACAAATATGAAGCTATCAAATACTAATATGTGGAGTTCAACATTATATGAAGCCATTTAAGCAATCACTTTGTTGTTGGATGATCCCTCCACATATATTAAACAACATATCTTATTAGGAAATGAGGCACAAATTACAGTAGATGGTGTTCTATATGGAAGCCACACGGGTAGGTCACTCTAAGGCATTTTTGTGCACCACGTGCGGCTCAGGGTTTTTTGTTTTGGGGTTATTTACCTTCAAGGGTTGAATTAAAGCCTCCCTATAATTACTTGAATTTCAAAAATGGCCCATTTGTTTGCACCCTTCCATTACTTATATTGTCCAAGTCACTGCAATTTTTTGTACTCTATATTCCTTTTAAGTAATAAAAGCTAATCTACTTCCTGTTAAGGGAAACCATGGAAACAAAGAAGGGTGCAAACAATAATATCATTGCAAACAAAGTTATGAAGAAAACACATAGGAGACCATAGCAAACATTATACTAAACATACCTTCTAGGAACCTTATCTTCAGCCCCTATATTAATTTTACAAAAAAATAATGGCCCACATTTTATGTCCATCTAACTTACTTATAATGGGATTGTCTACATTTAATGGCCCCTTCATTATTTGGAATTCCTTTATAATTTTTATTTCAAATGATTTCAATCCTCTCTATATTATGCCGCACGTCGTTTTTAAAATGCACTAAGTGACCTACCCGTGGGAAGCAACCCTGAACAACTACGAGGGTGTAGGGTGTAGGGTGTAGGGTTTAGGGTTTAGGGTTTAGGGTATATAAATGTGTCTTGTTGCACTCGAAGCCATAAATGAATGGCGCATAGGTCAAATGAGGGGGCCAAGTCGCTTGTGGTTCTAAAAACAAATGTATATAGATATCACAATAGTCTAATTCATGAACATGAACGTTGGTTACATTTCATGTTATGTTTGTTATGTATGTTATGTTACGTCGTAGATGCGTTCATATTTAGTGTATAAATCTCTAAATATCTTATTTAGTGTAGTGACACTAGAACACACCAACATGTATTTAAGGACATGTTCTGCTCAACTTGCATTGAATAGATACAACTATATATGTTTAGATTTTTCATCAAACATTTGTTAAAACAAATAAAGTTGATTACATTTTTTTTGGCAAGCCAAATCAATAAAAACTATAGGTACAAAACACAACTACAATAAGTATGATATTTAGTGTTTGATACACTAAATACAAGTGAATACACAATATATCAATAACCATATGAAAGTAATAAACATTAAATATAAGCTATAGTAATATGTGGCATTGACATGTTTGAATTTAGTGTTAGTAAGGATGTGAAAAGAAGAAATATACGTGAGAGTAGAAGGTAGCAACACATTTACTTCTAACACTAACTGTCATAGGATTGAAAATTAATGTTGAGCATGTAAGGGTGGTAACCATAGTCCGCCAAGAGCCTAAGGCTAGTGTAAATGCAGCCTACAAAATTTGTGACTTAGCCTATAAAATTTTGAAAGTGTAGGACAAAGAGCCTATGGACAATTTTAAAACATAGGATATCAACCTATGTGGTAAAAAACATGTAGGAAATTTTGCCTACAAAGTTTTTAAAAGAGCGGATTTTAGCCATTCATCCTTCTTCAAATTGGGAAATTAGTTGGCCTAAGTACATATCTTTAGGCTAATACTCGGGGCTCTTGAGTGGCACATAGGCGGATATCAATAATAGCCCTAACTCCCTCCCCGTCGATCTTTACAAATACCACAGCCAAAGCCCCATCACCGCATAGAGGTTGAATCAGAAGATGGTGAGGACTTTCACCCTTAAACTCATTTGAATTTTAGCAACCTTTCATAACTTATAATCAACTCTTTAAAAAGGAGTTGGTTAATCCTTGGCCTTCAAACGTGGTGAAGGGCTTAGCCAGGTTCAATTCCTGCCAAGGATACCACTTAGTACTCAAATTTTGAATTTAAAGCCTACAACATTAAAAGATATGAAGGATTTTAACCTACTAAAAATTAGTTTTAAAGGCAATTGGCAGGTAACTTAAAAACTCAAAAGGTTTTCAACTTACAAAAATTTGATATTGTAGGATGCAACCTATGCCATGAGGGAAATAGCCTATGCCCTTTTAAAGAGGTAGGCAATTAACCTCAATAACTTCAAAAACTTTTCGGACACTGGTGGTAACAACACTACATATAATCAAATCCACACATCATATTTTGTGTAGTTATTTAATAGCGGAATTAGGAGGTTAGTTGTCCAAGGTCATTTGATGGTTGGCGCCACGAAGAGGCAAGCTAAATATGGATGCTCTATTACCAACAAGAAGCGGGAAATTCTGTCAGAAGGTTTGAACTTAGGTTTAGGGTTTACGTTCGGGCGGGAAAGGGATCCAAAGAGGAAGGCCAAGGCGGAGGCGGGTAGTATAAAGTACCAAACCCCCCAAACTTTGCTCCTTTTTTCTCATCTCTCCATTCTGAAATGGTTGCAAGCTCTCTCAAGTAGTGGTGGAGTGCAAGGTTCGTGTATGCATCCGTTGATGAGTAGCTAATTACAACAGCCATGCACGGCCTGAATTCTTCCAATTAGTATCCACGTAGCTGAATATGGAAGATTACCGCAATTTAAGGCGGAATTTGCGGAATGTTTGGGTCACTCGACCCAAACCCACCCCCATAGTGAGGTTTGGGTCGAGCGACCCAAACCCACCCCTATCACGGGCTGGGCCTGGATTAGCAAGCCCATCCTGTCACGAGGTTTGGGTCGCTCGACCCAAACCCACCCCCTCTCACGGGTTGGGCCTGGATTAGCAGGCCCATCCTGTAACGAGGTTTGGGTCGCTCGACCCAAACACACCTCCATTGTGAGGTTTGGGTCGAGCGACCCAAACCCACCCCTGTCACGGGTTGGGCCTGGATTAGCAGGCCCATCCTGTCACGAGGTTTGGGTCGCTCGACCCAAACCCACCTCCATTATGAGGTTTGGGTCGAGCGACCCAAACCCACCTCCATTATGAGGTTTGGGTCGAGCGACCCAAACCCACCGCTATCACGCGCTGGGCCTGGATTGCCAGGCCCATCCTGTCATGAGGTTTGGGTCGCACGACCCAAACACACCTCCATTGTGAGGTTTGGGGCGAGCGACCCAAACCCACCCCTGTCAGGGGTTGGGCCTGGATTAGGAGGCCCATCCTGTCACGAGGTTTGGGTCGAGCGACCCAAACCCACCCCTATCAAGGGCTGGGTCTGGATTACCAGGCCCATCCTGTCACGAGGTTTGGGTCGAGCGACCCAAACCCACCCCTATCAAGGGCTGGGTCTGGATTACCAGGCCCATCCTGTCACGAGGTTTGGGTCGCTCGACCCAAACACACCTCCATTGTGAGGTTTGGGTCGAGCGACCCAAACCCACCCCTGTCACGGGTTGGGCCTGGATTAGCAGGCCCATCCTATCACGAGGTTTGGGTTGCTCGACCCAAACCCACCCTCATGCACACAATGGGGATGTGCATAGACGGATCCTGAATAAACTGTTGTGCGCTCCATCTTTTTGGAACCCATCGATATAATATTCATACAACATGTGTTATGATAAGGTTTCTGTGTTTTTCTATTGGACCCTATAGCTTTTGTCAATTCTTTACAAGGTTCCATGTTCATGTGTGTAGGCAAAATGGATGGGTATACTGGAAGAGGGTATTCGTCTGGAGAAGACATGGCCACTTGGCCATCTGCATCTGAGGAAGAGCTAGACATTGTCGGGGAGGCTACTATGGATGAGAGTTCAGATGAAGAGCATTTCGATATACCTTCGCGTTCCGTACCGGACTGTCCCATTCCAGAGTGTGCCGTGCTTTCAAGAGCTTCATGGGTGAATTTGGATGTGTTACTTCTTAATGACAATGGGGTTGTTGTGGCGGAGGGTATCTGTCGTAACACCCATCCACAAGATTGCATTGATCAAAATCCGCTTGGCACCGAGGACGTTGGGATTGTCATATTGGAGTCACTCGTTCCTTCTGAGGTGGATCCCACTCATAGGTTCTCCCTCCGCAGGTGGCCATTGAGGAATGTCACGACTGATGGAGTTAGCTTGCGTGAACATGAGCAACGACACATGCAACTCGAAAAGGAAATGCAATCAAACATGCGGCCACGCAAGGGTCAAAGAAAGTACGATACTGTGGCACGTCCTTCTCCATCTGCAACTGATTGTAAACGTCAAAGGCTGCTTGGGGAGGAGTCCATAAGAGAAGTTGCCACAAAGGATTGTTGTGTGCATTGTTGTTGCCAATTGTTTCCAAGGGATAAATTGAAGGCCATCCGTGAAGAAATGTGGCTTGGAGATTTTCGTCTAAGATCCACAAAAAAACTTGATGTCCATAGGGCAATACATGTGAATGGGACGGGTCGCAAGGTAATCACCATTGAAAGCATAGACGTGTGTTGTAAGGCATGGTACACCATTTACGGTGTGTCGAAGGCGGACTTCTATAGACAAGCTGCTTATGCCAAGGAAGGCCGCCGGTCCCGTCACCATGGGAACGTGGGTTTAAAGAAACCTAGGGAAGCAACAAGGCAAGCAACGGCAACTCTAGCAACCATCATTGTCCCCCTTGCTGATGCAATGCCGCACAAAACACGCACACTCACAACCGGTGAAAAGGTTGTGGAGAAAGTTCTTCCCACAGGCACAAAATGGAAAGACATATTGTTGGACGTTAATGCAGTTGGCGAGAAGATTGGGTTGGAGCCAATTTCATTGTCAAAATTAAGTGCAATCAAGAAACAAAACTTTAGCGAATACATTACAAAAAGACGAGGGGACAAATTTGCCAGGTGCTCTAATTGCGAGAAGTTGAAGCGCCTCCGGGATGCACACACGATGGGTACCGAGTCATATGCAGCGCATCAATTGAACTATTTCAAGCACGTAAACATGCAAGAGGCACACCGTAATGATTACTACACAAATAGAGCTTTGTCCATCTCCAGGCCCTTGGAGGTTCTTACGGTCATCCATGACAAAATGGACCATGCCAAAACAGCCTCCCCATGTTTTGCAAATCGAATCAAGGCCACGGATGGGTTTTTTAAGTTGCCTGTATCGGTTACAGGTGAACTTCGAAACAATGTCATGACATACCCTAAATGTTGTGGTTTTTTATTCCGTGATGTACTGGAGAACATGGATTCCTTCATAATGGTTTATTCATACATAGATGCTAATCACGTTGGGTTGGCATTGCAGGAATGATTGCACATAGACACGGTGATGTCAAGTTTGCTCATTATGCTCTTGATTTGTATCCAGCGGATTCAAACCACACGATAGGATCATTTGCAAGGCTTTTACGTGATTTAGAGAAACCACCAGCCTATTCTTCAGGATTGTTATTTGAGAACACGGGTTCAACACCTTTATATGAAGCGGTGTTGGATGGAAAAGATGTATGCTTGCATTCGTTGCCCGAGCCACCCAATGAACCCGTGATTGCCAAGAAGTTGCCTCCAACTTTGCGTGTCCAATTGGACAATTGTGCCAAGGACAATAAAAGCAGATATGTATTTGCATATTGGTCGTTGTTGGTTGCGAAAGGCATTTTCAAGGAGGTTTTTGTGTCCTTCCTATTGGTAGGCCACACGCACGATGATATTGATGCATCTTTTGGGCGGTGGAGCATGAAGTTGCGGGAGGAGGATTTTCCTACAATCCCATTATTGATGAAGTCGTACATGGATTTGGAGAACGTTCCCGTCATCCCCCATATGATTGAGGAAGTGCCAGACTTCAAGGCATTTATAGAACCTTATATTCGAAGTGGAGCTCACCGATTGATCGGGCATACGAAGGCACAACGATTCCGGTTCTACATGCGTGACGATGGTGTCCCGGCCATGCAATACAAGTTGTTGTGCACGACACAAGACTGGAGCCCGCCGGAGGGTCTTCTTGTGTGGCGCGTGGATGCGGATGGGAAGACCATGTTACCGGATGGGGAGCCTAGCCCTTGTAAGCCAATAGCCATGAAGAATTTGGAGGATATTTTGAAAGGTATATCAGGCTTCATACAATATTGGGAGAGTTTGAAGATAGCGGATGTTGGCGGATCATGTTGGCATCGTTATGGGAGTTGGATACATTATTGGACACGTGTTCGTGCCACCTTGGTAGACCTCCACCAAGATAGCCCTCATACTTTGAGGCATGGATTTTGGCCACAAACACGAGTCGATGTACAAGCTTCAGAGGCTAGTCTTTTGGGAAATGGAGAGGTTCGAGAGGAGTTTGATGTGGACGACCATTACGTGGGGCCTGCTAGTAGTCGTCCGCCACCATCTTTCCGCATTGCAGTGGATTGTCATGAAGGATATATGTTCATTTTGCGTCCTGGAGACGAGACATATGTGAAGTCAGTGTGGGTGGCAAGAGC
The DNA here is from genome assembly GCA_950295325.1 of Polytrichum commune. NCBI lineage: Eukaryota > Viridiplantae > Streptophyta > Polytrichopsida > Polytrichales > Polytrichaceae > Polytrichum > Polytrichum commune. Next base: position 69,050,515 of record OX485803.1, read on the forward strand.
TTTGTCCAAACCCAATTTTGTAACTTCCAGCCCTCATTTTCGACAAATACAAGTGGAGTACTACCGACCGACGGCAAGGAATGAAGATGTGATTCGGCATTATACAGGCTGGGATACAAACCCTAACTTTCGGTGGAAGGTGGATTCTGAGCACGGTCCATCTTGGGTAGATACAGATTCCATATTCATAGCATGGAAACCACGGAAAAATCATAGTGGATCAGTATCCATCCCTCAAAAGTACATAACTTTTGCAAAAGACAACCTTGCTCGGATCGCAGAAGAAGCAACCCACGTTGAATGAGAAGTTGATAGGATTGTGTTAGCATGATTATAGTGTAAACAGTAATTCTACGAACATATATTACTCATATGTGTGCTCTTCAAAATTGGGGCAGAGTTTGGGTAGAACTTACGAATACTATATTGTTTTGGAGTTGGATGAATATCCATTTACTATATTTCAATACAAATGTGAAGTTCATTTTTTTATTAAGTTTGGGACTAAATTGTCCATTGAAAAAATATGCATTTATTACATGCACTTTGTATGTTGCAATGTCTATATTCTATGGAGCATGCTAATAATAGAAATCATTATATATATATTTTTGGGTGAAACTTGTTTGGAGTGCTCTACCCAATGTGTTTTTGTTGATGAAATTGGTGTTGAGTGCTCTACCATATGTGCTTATGTCCGCACATCATAGGTGTGGGATATTAGAACATTTAATATATTTGAGATTGTTGACAATATAGTTTCAGGCATCTTCATGTTCTTTGATCCATATATTAATTTGAGACTAGAGAAAGTCTCAATTTAACGAATATAGTGTTACATGCATGCAACATAACTTAGGCTAAGCGAACGCTAGGAGTGTGTTAGAATCAAGGATGTGCAAAATGGACGTAATGCAACCCCTAGACATCATAAGTCAAGACGTGACACCCCTTGACGTGGTAATTTGTTGTCTTTCAACAATGCTCTGAGGATTAATTTTATTTCATATGTTGGTCGTCTCCTCTAGTCAACTACTAGTAGCAATCAAATTCTAAAAACAAAATTTCAAATTTTTAGAAATAAAGGAATATTAGATATTGTTGAATGCAAGATCTAATGGTCTAGAATTTTTTTTTTGGTTTAGCTCGTAGTAGTTGACTAGTTGGTCAACTACTCTAGTTCAACTGCTGCAAACAACCAGGAGTGGCCAACCAACTAGTTGATTGCTCCAAACCTTCTTAGAATTGATTTTGAATTTTTATTTATTTTATTTTATTGGGTTGTATTTTAATTTTTGTCGACTACCATGTAGTAGTCAAATTAGCAATCAATTAGATCATTGACCAAGGAGATGACCACATCAATTCACCTTGGGTAAACTGTCATACTTACACCTCGCCAACGTGACGTTTTTGGGTAGGGTGTCACATCGCTGTTACAAGACGTGATAGATGCCAACATAAAATCTTTGAGTAGAATCCAAGCAAGCATCTAAGCAATTTACTTACTCTCAAGTCTATTTATCTATCTATCTACATGATAATACAATACGTACCAATAAACATACTATTCTATATAAAGAGCCCAAGACAAAATTGTGCTAAAAAATCTAACTTTAATATCTAGGGACCTCCATTCTTTATTGATGTTGAAAACCACGTGCGACCACACAATTATATATAGATATACACACATTTATTTGAGCCATCTCTAATATATGTAATTATGTATAATTTTTATTTTGAAAAAATACAATTGTGTGTGTATGTATATATGTATATATACATATATACACACACACATATACATACATATATATATACATATATATACATCTACATTGTATTTTATTTTTGTCAATTTCTTAACCATGTTCTCTAAATTCTAGCAGTAAAGCCAAGTATGTATGTTTGTTCCCTAGATTTATCTAAAGGTTAGCAGTCAAGTTGACTAAAAATGTATGTATGCTTCAAAAGCTGAAGAAAAGTCAAAGAAATGACAAAATAAAAAAGGACAAGAAACAAAAGTTAAGGAACATATCACTTAAAATCAGTAAATAATTTTTTTGTTGAAAGTGACAACACACACAACGTCAAGTTAGATACCTGGTCCAGCCACACACTTTCACTTATGCTATCAAATGTGATATTCAAACCAAATTCATCATGTTAGCAAGCACCTGATTCTTGATTGATCTCAACAAATAATGACTGGCTTTTTCAATGTGGAACTCTTCATTTGTGCAGTGCATGAATTGCAATGAACCAATAATTGACTGCAGATGAGCCGGTTCGTTTCCCTAATTCATAGCAGCAAAACCAAAAAGATAAGCAATTCGTGTCCAACTAAATGAAAAGTACAGGTACAGGGAACAAACAAATGATTTCACTAAACAGCTGACTGGAAGTGTGGATATATAGTGGCTATCAAGTTTCTCCCCATGCATTCACTGGTGAGGTGTCCAGTAGTGCAGACATTAAGTTAGCGGTACCACCATCTAGCAAAGTTAGGACGTTTGCTACATATTCCTAGAAGTGGGTGCTTCCTTGGGAAGCGTATAATTGACCTTGAAGAGTGACTCGAGGTTCAGGCAGTACAAAGTAGCACAAGTTCACATAAGCACAGTTCTAATCAGCTCATCAAAAACCTCACAATTATAATATCTTTCCGGTGATGGAATTAAGAAATAGAGTTGAGTGACACCTCGGGTTCCTAATTGTCCTAACCAACCCGGTCTGGAAGCGACATGGCCTTTTGCCTTCCTTGTTTCAGACACCAATCAGAAAGTCTTGAGATTGTACGAGTCTACACATCCCAAAGCTACTTAACATGAGGATTACTTTGGGAGACTTACATCAATGACCCTACACACCCAACATGTTCAAGGTCAAGCTATTGCCACCCTATGCAAAGTAGAAGGCAGAGACATATACATCGTAATGAAATATGATGACTAATTAACTGACACGCTATCTTTGATTGTGTTTGGAAGTTGTTAGAATGTGAGGACTATCAAATTTCCCTTCCTGAAGTGTCATGCATGCCCACACTATGTTAGTAGAATTGCAATATGTTAAAGTTAGTTTCTTCCATAGTATTGTAAGAAATCATTGCTTCTCTCACCTGGATACACCTGGATATTGGAAAGACCCCACTTGCCATCTGCAAACCTTCGTGCACCACAGGGCTGATGGAGGCTCTTTGTTGCTCCTCATGTATCTACATCAATACATACAACCATGCAGTATCTCTAGTTTATGCGACTAGCTAGCAAGTTGACCAACCTAGTATTTAAATCTGCATATTAATGGTTGCGTGCCCCTTACACCAAAAGTGCACGTAGTTGGCAAAGTGATTATCCACATCATCATCATGGTCATGCCTCACAGCTCTGGTATTATTCAGTCATGTCATTATTCGTGATCCGATTTATCAGAAGCTAAGCTTAGCTTGACTGCAGTAGCAAAGTTGCAGAGCCGCACACACAGGTCATGCAAGAGGCCGTACCAAGATTCTGTGCAGAATAATGTGTGTGCATGTGTGTGTAGCCTGGGCCATGTCGGGAATGGAACCATACTCACCTTATTTGCCAACCTCATCATTTGGCAGCGGTGACCAGAAAGACAAGTTAGCAGATGGAAAGATTTGTAATGCATTGAGCTGGAGCAGAGCTGGAATGCGCACCCTTTAGCAAGTCTGGGAAGCCTATTCTACTTTCAACCCCAACACTTTGCACTTTCTTCACCCAGTCCGTCTGGAGAAACAAACCGGTGGCTTTCATTGGAGCTAGATCTGCAGACGAGTCCAATTCTATCAAGGCCCACCACAATTGGACTCAACGCACTTTTATTACAGAATTTAGCTGCATACACTAGCAGCAAGGCTTAAGAGTTAGTACTGTGTGTTTAATCACTATCATTCTCTAATCCTTAATTCAGTGTCATTATCTATACATTATATTATATTTCTCCATCCTGATATGCTCCTACTTAGCTAACAACAACCCATATTAGATTCTGGTATTGATTTAGCAACCAAGTTGGAAGTTGAAACTCCAAACATCTGCAACCTAAGAAACATATTTAGTCAATTGCCTCACGTGAGTTGGGTCTACTCATGTAAGGGCCAGCCAACATATGCATTGGTTGATAATGAAATGCATGTCTACTAAAATATGACACACTTGCACTTGAGGTGGCCCACAGATTGACATGTAGCATCATACATTGTTGTCTAACATATGGAAAACAAATTGAAGGCCGAGCGCGGTTTGTTCGGTTACTTGCAGATCTAGAGTCATGAATAGGAGATTCCATCACTTTGCTGCTTTGAGTGACTCCCAACCTAAGCCCACTCCCTTACTAAACTGCAGCCCTCCATTCCAACAGCATCATAAAGGCCTGACCAGAAGCCGTCCCATTTGAATTTTTACGGTTATGTGGCAGCTGATGTCGGTCCCTCCACTTCCAAAGCTCTGCTGTACATGCAGGTTTGCAGGCTTAATATGACACGTGCCTAGGACAGTATTGCAACTCAACGGCCATCATCATAAGGTGGAGGTGAACAATGCCCACATCATCCTCCCATTTTCACTCAATAAATCCAATGTAAGTATAATTGGGAGAAGAGTTTGCCATAAGTTGTCCATAACTGAATCAAAGATGGACATAAGCATAATGATGTTGCATGCACCAATAATCTATTCATATCATGCTTTTTACACAAGGGTTAAACAGTATCTGCAAACGATCTATTCATATCAAGCCTTTTGGAAGGGTAAACAAATAGTTGACACTGACTTTCCATTAGTGTTTGGTAAGTAGGGAGAACTGGGCAAGATTTTTAAGTACAAGCTGCCCATTTGTGCTTACCTGGAAACTGTAAACAATTAAATCAAATTACTGTTTTTCAAGTAAAGAAATTAGGTGGGTTTTCTGGGCACCTTATGCACATACGCTCCTCCACATGGCTCCTACATCAAACTGTTGCAGGACAAGTCCTTTTGAACTGAAGTCTGACAACTCCTCCTATCATGCAGGTTACCTTTCTTCACTGCAAAACAATACTCAGAAACTCTGAATCTTGATAAATAGAATTCAACCAATAAGAACATCGTTGGAGATGGAGTTCTATTTGGTCATGATAATGATTATTTGGAGTTACACAATGCAATAATGTCTTACTCAGAAATTCAATTTTTAATAATGAAAGTTCAATAAGTTGTTTGGACATTATAGAACATAAATGACTTTGCTTGGTAAAATATTACATTCTTACTAAATAGTTATAGCACTGCGTAACTCCGAATAGTAACTCGCACTAATTGGGATAATCAGTGTAGCAGCGATGTCAGCCTCATTTTAAGAGTTACTGTCTCAAGAGCAAAATACAACTGAGAAGGCCATGATTGCTTTTATGCGTACTTACTCATTTGCACTGGGGTTGAAGCACAAGTAACACCTAGGGTATTCCCAGTCTTAGGACATGAGTTCATCTATAGTATTGGATAAGGTATTCTAAAAGTACAAATAGCTTAGTCCAGAATAAATGAACAGGGAAGCTAAGCAGCAGTACCAACGAGGATTTCAGTTGTTCAGATGAAATAAGTTACCATAGTCACTTGCGAAGCCCTTGGGATGAAAAACTCATTATTGCTGCAACAAGCTCTCCATCAAGGAATAAACCAAGAAATGCAGATACCTTAGTTTAGAATAAATGAGCAAGGAAGTTTAACAGGTGTAGGACCAAATGGAAGTTTAGATTTTTCAATGATTGTGATTAACTTGTTCCAATGAGATGGGTAAAAAACCACCATGAAGTCCTAGGGATGTGAAGCTCATTATTAAGACAAGGTCTTCATCAAGGAGTGCCTCTGGCTTTGCATATGGAGAATAGGTTGTATAATTTTCAAGAATGTGGCATTAGGCCCCAAAGAGTCCACTCGATCCAAAATGAACATGAACAAAAAGAAGATATCCTTTTTGTAGCTCTCATAAGAAGTTTTCCAGCAATATATTAATAACACTGTCTTATCAACCAATGTTCCATTTTTTAACAATCATAAATAAATAGAGATAAATCCTATCAACTTCAGGTTTACTTTTATCAATGACTGACTTAAGTTACATTGGTTCTAACTACATATCAGTTGTACTGAAAATGAGCCACGTGCGTCACCAAAATATAGTATTTTACTAAGTAGCCCCATCAAAACACAAGGTTAGACACCCTACACTATAGCGGGGTTGTCCATCAAATACGTAGTGTGTGAATAAGGTAGACTATTCATTTGCTAGTGAAAGCACACTGACGGTGAAATAATGTTGAATTCTCTTTGGCTACTGTGTTGTACATGCAGGACACAAACTAGGACAGATTGCAGCCAGAGTGATTCCTTGGAGAATACTGCGCGCTTTGCACTCTCAGCAAACTAATTCAGTCATTATTTCCTAAATGCTTGCTTATCGTACCTTGACATCTGTGAATTTCCATTTACTTGGCAAGTTTGAAGGTTGCAGCTGTGGCCTGTGTCCCATTCTTTCGTAGTAACACCAAACAGGGCACATTACTCAGTTACTTTGAAAGCACATGATAAAGTCCTGAGCTAGCTTGAAACTGTAATGTGCAAACATCTCACACACAACCCCATAGTATTTGATTCACACCTTCACTTGAATAAATTCCAAAAGCTTCTATACTCCTTGAATCTCGGTGTGCTTCATAAAGTCACAAGTAATGATAAGTTTCAGTCATCGCTGTTGACTGCAGAAGTATGTTTAAGTAGGTACAGTACAGCAATGGTCAAGAGGTATTTCCAGCATGACAGCGGAATCAGGATAAGATCCTGAATTTTCCCATCAAAGATTCCGAGATATCAAATAAAATATGTGCCGTCGAGGTATAAGTTAGACATCAGGTGTTATTCAAACATCTTTTCCTCAGGGAGCCCAGAGTGATGTAGGTGTCGAGGAACTTTTGTTCTGTGAGTGTAATAATACATAAGTATTGATTCACTCCATAAGGCATTCTAAAACTTGAGAGATTACACCCTGAAGAGTGATGTAATATCATATCAAATTGAATCCTCGTCATCCATCGCTCTGTGTTTTTCCCACCTGTGCATTTTGGTTTAGTGTTCATTTTTTAATTATTTGATAGAGAGGATGCGAAGTGAGCTCACTTTGTTGAGACCTTGTAAGTTGTTCCAGTCCCGTGGATGAAGCGATTCATTTCATAGGCACTGCTCTGTAGTGAGAAGATCTCACCCCAACTTCAAGAATGTTGGCTCTCCTTAACTCGGTCTTCATGTGCACATGGACTTCAGAGAACCACCAAGAGGTCTGACAAGCAGCTTCCTGCATCCAGCGATGTGTCTACTGCAATCTACATCTCACATTAAAGCATCAGAATTCAAACACATACTCATTGTGTTAATTAACCATGAACAGATGTTCACAATGAGACATTTTCTGAGAGGCTATATTATTTCCGTCTAGACCCCTGCAATCACTCGCTCTTGTTCAAAACAGAGAAGGAGGCTCCCTGTTCTTGGTGCCACTCTCTCCGTAATCACCAAGGATTTGAGTCATTGGACGTCTCAAGTTTAGTACAGGTGTACTAAACTAAACAATCTTGAAGCTTTCCGTAATTTGAATTAGTGAATTTCTAATCATCCAAGACTGCATCTTTCTGTAGCATACGAGGTCATGGCAACTAGACACCAACCGTACCTGACAATTGCCGAATGGTTGCACTGGCAGCTTGTACTGAGATCCAAGACGAAAATAAGGAAAATAACCCATATCATGTCTATTACTAATGTAGACCTCATGAAGTTCTTTTTGACCTTGCAATAATACATAAAGTGAACCAAGCTCCAAAATGCTCCAATATGTACACTGAACATGTAATCTCGCGCATAAAATGAAAAAGAAACAGAAGTCGAGCAAAAGATAATTGTCTGATCGAATGGCATATGGTTGTTTAAATATCTTATCCCTACATTACAAAGGTAGGCATAAAGTACCACAGCAGCATCCAATGAAACACATTAAGCACATGACTTGCTTCCTCCAGGGCCAAACATCATTCACCAAAATCGCTAGTCAGTTCAGTAAGATTGGGAAAGACATAATCATTCAGCTATGCAGTAACTACCTTGATATTCAAAGTTCCTGACCTACCAAGAACTAGTAAGTCAATCTCTTTATTCTTCAGGATCAAACCAACAACTCCACTGCAACAAACTCCTAGAGAAAATGATCTAGAGAACCACTTACTCTTGAAACGGTATGAAGGGCAAGGTTGAAAAGTTTTTCAATACGTGTCATGCCTTTGAGCCAAAAGTTCACCGTTTTTCAATTCGAAGTGAAGATGGACAACTTCACATCGTCTTCAATAAGAAAACATTTATTGGCTACGAACTGTGCCCTGAGCTACTGACACGCTCACTGTATAGTATGTCCAGGATAGCATCACATTGACACCTTGCTTTGATAGGTTGAACTGGAGTTTTTCATTCAGAGCAAAAATTGGATGCTATTGTCAGTTTATGTTCTCTGCGATTCCTTTATCTCTACTTCAGGTTTTAAGGTGATCGTGCACTTCTCTGTAAGAACTCATCAATTTTGATCAATAGGAGGGACGGTCCGTTGAGGTCGGAAGAGTACACATCAGCACACAAGCTTGCCAGAGGATCTTTTCTATCGTATAGAGCCAGTTGCATTATCTGGCTGCCACTATCCATATGCTGTAAGTCTGTCCAAAAACATGGCGTAGTTTGGACGTCTGGAATTCGTTCTCTGAGTACTTTTCTTCGCAGAGCCTGCCACATGCGAACGATGTAGGATGTAGAAAGTCATAACCCACTCGATCCACCCCTCAATCATTTCCAAGCATGAGTCTAGATTGACATAAATGACACCTAGAGTACTAAGCATTGGATGAATCTTGCCTGAAATAAATCGCACATTGTCTCCACTTGCTGACGATCCAACAAGGAGCCCTTTAGGAGCTCCACGAAAAGACAAACTGTTACTACTGGCACACTTACGGAGGACCGAGTACTCGCTATGATGGCTGCGACAGCCTGACTGTTGAACACGAGTGGAACCCAGCTGTACGGTGGGGAAGCTTGCAAAATGGCCAACAGGACATAAGTACAGGAGTAAATTTCTTCCTTGGAGGTCAACTCTGCCTGACTACTTGGCGTGATGGACTCCAGTGATTTTTCTGCAACCAGTTTATACCAGGAACTTCTTTCAACGGCCTTCTTTTGTTGCGGATTGAAGCGGTTTGTTATTAGCAACCTAGATATGCATAAACCCATATTTTCTCGTAAGAGTCCATTGCCAGACAAAAACGCTCCTTGCATAATCAAGGAAACAGCTTCCAGGTAGCGAACTGGGCTTTCACAAAGGTTCTCAAATGGGAGGTTATCGTGAGGCCTGGCATCCTCTCTGCTATCGTCTGTTACAGGGCAGAGAATTTCAACCAGACAAGAAGACGTTAACGATTGTACAGGGAGGTTGCCGTAACAAAGGATCTGGCTAAGATGCTGATATGAGATGCTGAATGAACACTGGATTTTTTGTGTGGCACCCTTTATAGATTCGACAACAAGATCTTCATTGTGGTTATTGTTTGAAAGAGTAGTCTGACTTTCTTCATGATCTTTATCGTATCGTCGTTGTGATCGGAAATAGTTTGTCTTCTCGCTGTAAAAAGCAATGTGCAAATTGACTGTTAGATGACATATCGGTACTCCTTCATATGGATTTATGAAAGCAAAAGCACTGCGGACCTTAATGTTATAAGTAGGATCGATAAGATAGCTTCCATTTCCTGGAAAAACTGCTTTAGTTTCTAAGTTTCAGGTTTTGAAATTCGCTTCTGGAAGAGGTTGTACATGGCTACGAAACAATGGGAGTCTAGAGCACAACAGGTCGGATGGAAGAGTCAAAACGGAAAACAGAGGTAAATGGCTTGTAATTTCACAGAGCTGCAATCCAATCTCAGAGTGAATAGAGAGTTTAGGAGCTTACCATCTCAGCCACAGCAGGTGAAACAAGAGGGAATTGCTCAAAGTCATCCACTCATGAGAATTAAATTCCATGACGGATAGTCTGGGACCCTTCTGCGATGCCCCTATGATGTTCGATTCTAGAAGTCTTCGAAGTTCCTTGCTCGAACACAAATGATATGCTGCTTCCAGAAGGCAAGAGGAAGTGACATATTTATGCATGATGAGTGCGACAAGATTTAGCAAAGGAACTGTTGAAGATCGAACGGTATGCGCCCCGTCCATAGATGTTAGGACCAATTTTTCCAACTGCCACAATGAAATTGTATGTTAGGAATGAAAGAATCAGATCTTGTATAATTTGTAACAAATGTCTGATTGCGGCTTCGAGGACTGCGAGAACCTGGAAACAGAGAACAGATCAGAGAACCGGAGGCGCTTATCGGAAAACCTATTACTTATGAAGTCATAGCTTACAGAAGCAAACAAGGGAGGTGGCAGATCTCGTTGTCCTATTGAGAAATTGTGTAGATAGGACGATATTTCTCCATAGTTCATAACCTGTATTGATTCGAAAAGAGAGTATGAGAGGAACACGTTTCCTATTCGTTGGGCTACGAGTAGAAATTTTTCCGGTTAACTACTACCCAAAGTCGTACTGATTGGACGATGTCCAATAAAAGGCGCTTCCCATGCACTGTGAAGGCTTCCATCTGTCCATTATGTATTCATCAATAGACTGCAAAGAGTCAACGGAAGGCACGTAGATGAGGTTACATCAAACATAAGTACCTGACTGGCGATATCAATCCATGCACCCTCGTCCACAGTCATCTCCGGATCCAGCCAGAGAAGTAGATTGAATAAAAGTTCCGCACAAGACGTCAGAGTAGGCTCAGGAGCTTTCGCACCTTGCAAAAGAATAAATCGCCTTAAGGTGGATACAGCCCCATGGTTGTGAAACTTGCTTGCGCAACCTGAGTTTCTTCTAATGATAGTTGTGATACCTGTCGCAACAACTCTAATCTCTTCTTCATGATGTCTCTCCACTTCTTCAAGGAATAAAGAAAGAAGGGCTTCTGTCACGCAGTCGTCCTGTTCAACCAGCTGAGCCAAAGTGGAATGAAATGGATGATTGCTTTGTTCATTGGCTCTAGTAAATTGGAGAAGAAGTAATTTCTTACTCACATCAAGAAGAGTTTCTCGTTGCAGGATCCACTTGATAGCCGAGATAGACAGCTCAGAAACGAAAGTTCCATTCATATAGGCTTGTCGTAGAACTTTGACCATTACAGCCTCGGCTGTGGTGCTGTAGAAGTAATTTTGCACGTCGGTGCTTTCTCGTGCACTGATATATAAACTGAAAAATTGCTGGAAAGTTGGGGAAGGGGGCATGTTCAATGCAGAGACATTGTTCACCATAAGATGTTGTTCCAGGGAGCTACGGAGCTGGTTATCTTCCACAAGCCTGCATTTGATGCAGACGAGGTATTGAAGTGAATTGGCTATGGACTCAAAGGTTCAATGTAGTCACAAAGCACGTTACGGTACGAATTAGCAACTGAGACACGTTGATATTAATTGGACTAGAATTACTGATCCTCATCTTGTGGCAAAATCATTCCTACTTCTCCGGAACGGGTCAAGGAGACCCCAATTCCTCAACGCTCTTCTCGAGTTTCCTGGTTGGTCAAGTCCATGGATCAGTATGCAATATTCCACTAAGAGAAACAATTTAGTGATATAAATACAGTCAATACTGTTTACTATATATAATGTAGTAGTTGAGCCTGGATGTTTAATATGGAGTTGAGCTTTAAGTAGGGCGCAAGTAACGAGCTTTACCTATCACCATATGTATGGGTCGTAAACAGGAGGGCAATGATTGCCTGATGTGTTTGAATGAGCTGCATATTCTCAGAGCTTCGCGATTCTAATGTTATCAATAAGTCTTCTACATCAGTAGGCAGGTATGGAATTGCACCTCGAATTAGATCTCCACACGAAGAAAGCTCATCGAGCATTACACTTATGCACTCATAGACAGTCTGCTTCAACTGCTTTGATGGGAATCTGGACATAGCCTGAAATGCCAGGCTGATCCAGAACCCAGAGACCAAATTGTTGGCGAATGTACTTGTTCCGTTTTTATGTCCGTTCCGAAGAAATAGTTCAACAGTACGAAAGACGGCCAGAACTGTATCTTCATCTGCAATGGTTTTCATATTTGCTACAATTACAGGCAGCAGCCTCGACTCGCAAAGATCCAAAGAAGCCTCGCTTAGGTCATTACGAGGAGAATTGCCAAAATCTTGATGCATTGAGAAGAGAAAGGATTCCTGAAGTAGTTGTGTAGCAAATCTTAGACCGTCGCTATGTAATGCATAGATTTTATCTCTACTGATGCAGTCCATCATGTCCGTTAAACATTCGTATAGGATTAAGAAAATTGAGGGGATGCTTGTGCATGAAGGAGCTTTCATCAGAGCTAGAAGAGTCTGACAAGTCGCATTCAGCCCATCAGGAGTCAATCCGTAGCCAGATGTATCAGATATTGAGTGGTCTTCCATCACAATTGCATACTTGTGCAAGAGTTTCTGCAGAAGGGCCGTCAGTTGCTCGGCACAAGAGGCAGATAGTACTCCAGGGCGGTCAGATATTCCCGTGCTCATCAAAACTAGTGTATCTGTCTGCAGAGCACAGAAGGCTGATGAAAACGTGTGCTCCAAGACGCGCAAAAGTGGCTCAACTCCGAGACAAAATCGAAGGGAAAATGCATGAGGTGCCAAATTACAAAGCACTCCAAGGGCCTGTATGGCTACGTTGGCAACACTATGAAGAGCACCTGCCATGAGCCAAAAGTGAAACTCAAGAATTAGGGTACAATTCCTACCGCTATTCAGCGCAACAACCACAGAGAAACCTAAAAACATTACGCTAGAAATACCAAAGTTCAATATCCCAAATCTTGTCAACAGCTTGAAGGTATTTACAAACCACACTGAAAACCAATCAGAGCCCAGTGCTTTTGAACAGAGAGATGTAATATTACAAATCATGCCAAGTATAACCTTAATTATATCTGCAGTTTACCTCCTCATCACCAACTACATTTTATGTGTTGTAAATGCATACTACACTGTAAGTGCATCTGTGTTAGAGTCGCTCTCGAAGTATTTGTCAAAGCAAAAATCAGGACATAAGTCCTTCAGATATAGGTCAAGGATCTTGCATACCTGATGCTCTTAGTAACTCAAAAATATGATCCGTTATGCCTTCGTCGATAAGAATGCAAACCTCCTCACTGATGTCTTTATCCTGGGGGCATACAAGGGAGATCAGCTGTAGCACTTCAATATGAATCTGAGTTTCTGTGGACATCAGAGATATATTCACAGCCTCGGCGAATTGTTTCAAAAAGGAAATCTTGAAGTGACTAGTCTCTGCTGTTTCTTGCGACAAGATTGTGCTGTTGGTTTTTTCCTCAAAGCCATCTGGTAAGAAGCTGATGTCGAAGACAGATGCTTGGGCTAGTGCACTCAGGAATCCTGCCATCCAGATGCAGGAACTGTTACTTCAATGCAATTTAAACGAGTGAACTATTACATTCTTGTCATTTTTTAGTAAGTTGTGACTGAATTGGTGAAAGAAGTGCTTACCTATTTAATTGAAAACATAATGTTATGCTGACATGTGTTATGTCCAATTTTAATGCGTGTGTTTGTCTAACGGCCTGGTCACCCTACTTGGACATAACACACGTCAACATGAAATCAGTACTTCGACTGCGCTGCCGTAGGCTGATTGTTCAATTCAATAGGACTTTTCGTCGGGAGTAGGTCCCCTATGAATTTCCACTCATTGTTTTGAATACAATAAAAATAATTTCTTCCCACCTGTGATGCATGCTTGGAGGTAATGTTTGAATTTGAATGAAGAGCACCCTATTTCGATTTTATTGAGGGACTAACTCATTTCGGCACCTCTTGGCATGCCAAAATGAGTTTTGACCCTGAATGAATCTCAATTAGAATGTTCTTCGCTCAAACCTCCACACAACTCGAAGGATGCACCGAAAACTTACCGAACATAGAAGGTGTTGTATGTGAAACAACCAAAGAGTCAGGTTGAATTAAAGGATAACTGGAAGCGAAAAAATCCACTTGGACCTAACGGAGAGTTCACGTCATGGTTTGCGGTAAGGTGAATTCTGCGTTCACTCCAGAGTCGAACGCGGCCTTGTCTACCGTCAATCTGGTTGAACATATTCAAGCAGGTCAAATCTTCTTATCGCAAGAGTAACAGAGGAATCCCTGCCGCTAACAGGTACCATATCCTCTAGTGACATTCGCTTCGTCCCTGGTTCGGTACTTCACTTGCACGTTTATCTCGATGATTCTATCAACTAAAATTCAACAACTCGGGCAAGTAGACAGATTTCTCTATTCTATGATCCCGCACTATCAATGGTAGAAATTGTTATGAAGTGAAAAGGGATCGAGGTAACACCTACGCAGTTTGTCCTCAGAGGATCACTGTGTGTCTTACGCAAGGCTTGGATAGAGAGGGATACCAACGAGGGGCAAAATTCATGTATATTCTCAACACCATCTTGTAAGGTGGCCACGTTGTACAGAAGAGAGAGGATTTCTGTCCGCAACTCATCACTGAACACAATCAAAAGAGTCGTGAGGAACAATTCGCACAGAACAAGTGTACATACTACTCTGAGACAGTACCTTCATATGCTATATGGGTTTCCTGAACGGATAAATTAGAACCTACTTCAAGAATTGTGTAAATACTTGAATAATACATACGATGGAGCTAAGTATGTCAGAAAAAGGATAAAGCATTAATTAGCATTCACGAACCATTGGCAGGACTGAGGTATATCGACGATTTAGCCGGAGGGAATAATCAGAGGCGCGACAAAGGCATAATGATGCTTGGTTCTTAATTAATGCTGCCATTTTGCTTGCTAAGGATCATAATGCAACAACCATTTTAGCTTCAGAGATGTGTCCGTTGTGTGTTTTTCTATGCTTACCATGGAATCTTCAAGGCATTGAGAACATTGTGCATGAAATCTGGTTGAAACTTCATCGACTGAGGTACATGATTGTGCTGAAGGCAGTGGAACTCAAGTAGAAGGCTCAGTGCATGTAGCTGCTTAACACAGAGAGAAATTTCATTGAACAAAACAATGCCACTTCCGTCAGGGCGGGCCAGCAGAAAATGTAATCCATATCAAGATATTTGAGAAATGGAGACTTTCTCTGAAATTGTGAAAAAAGATTATTCACATCTTCGCACTTACTGTTAACTGAAACGAGAAACTATCCAACCTACAGGATCCTGTGAAAAAATATTTATGGAAATCGTCAATTCCTCAGTCGCCAGGTTGATTGAGCATGAAGGCGAAGGAATTACTTACACGAAATCGATGGCCTCGTCCCCATATTGTACTGCAATTCGAGCTCAATTGCAACCAGGCATGCAACAAAAATTCTTGGAGTAAGGTGGCATCAGTATCTAACGCCAGCATACACACATCACGGATGACTTCCACTAACGCAGTTGAAAGAACTTCATCCTCCGTGGAGCAAATAGCTTCTAGGAGAGGAGCTCCAAGACGATGCGCACGTTTCTGCATCAGTAGTGAATGACAGAACTTGGCGTCCTTGAGTGCTTCTTGAAACTCGGTCAGTGCTCCAGCTCTGTGCACACCAAGCGAAGAAGGCGCGGTGATCAGCTCTGAGAAGCACTCTAAACAAATTGCTCTATCGTGACCATAGAGAACTTGCGTCGACGGTCTATGGCCTTGTGAACAACAAACTCCGCCCGGACTAGGTTCATCGCTCTCCCAGAACCATGCCATAACAAGAATTGCTCAGAGGCAGGGCAGAAACGACATCAGAAAGAGCAGCTCGCAGCTCCTTTCTTCGCGGAGAAGGATATCGTAGCGATAATTCTAGGTTCAGGAGCTTGGTAGCACATGAAAGCTCCGTAAGATTCTACATGCTCGTAACCAAGCCCTGTCACGCCTAAAGGTGTGTAGTCTGCTTCAGATCAATCTCTGCCTCTCATCTGCGACATAATATATATTATAACAAGGAAGAATTGCCCCAGGAGGGGAATCTTAGGTTTTCACGAGCCTCTCCGCAAGATAGTCCATAATCGACGTCAAGACTCGATAGATTCTTCAATGATAACGTGCCTATCGTGCTTCAGATCGATTTCTTCCTCCTCAAGTATAAGTTCTATGTGTCCAATGAATGCAATTATCATGTTGAGGTGAATAATTCCACCGTCTGCGTCTGCTTGAATGACTTCTTGATTCCCGCGCTTTTGGAGTAGGTTACTTAGGGCCGCTTTACACCTAGAGGCCGGGCCAAATCCCCCTGAGGCCGATTGCATGAAATTTCAGTCCTTTTTGGGTTGGAGGCCGGCCTCAACTACACATTACAATAAGATTATAAAGGGGGGCAATTTTCCCATATATAAAAGCCTAAGGGTCAAGAAACTAGGCCGATTCAATAAATTCAGCAAATTTCAGCCTTTTTCTCTCTCTCATCATTGTCATTTGTACAAGATGGATGAACGAAGATAAAAGATTTTTGTGATTTTTGTGTTCTTCATGGCCGTAAGACATGTTATGGCGGTTGTTGCAATTTTGCAAAAACTTGCTTTGCATCAACATTATGTTGCCTTGATTATGGTTTTTGCTATGATAGTTGCGGAGAGCAATGCTTCTAGGAGGACACGGAGTATTTGGATGTATGACTAGAATATTATTTTTGTAGACAAATTATTATTTGGATGTTACTTGGTTAAGTTATTCAAACAACATACAAGGTTACTTCTTGAATTATTTTTATTATTTGTGCGGTGTCTTATGTCCATCATTAAGCCGTAAGAATACAAATTTTAAAGCATTCATTCCTCTTAGAAATCAAATTGTTTTTTCTTTTAGTAGACTCAGTATTGGTAATTCATTACACGGTTGTGTTGAAACTTATGAAATTCATGAAAATATTGCATTTATCATCGTTAAGGAGTTTTGTACAATAATTGAGAAGCATTTTAAATCATTAGTGATTGAGAAATAATTTTAAGTTATTTTAAGTAGATTTGCAATCGAATCTGAGAAGCTTAGGGAATTACCTTATGTGATTGGAGCGGTTGATGGAAGTGATATATTTATCAGTGTTCCTTTTGTAGATCATATTTCATATTATTGTAGAATAAAAATTATATTTAATTCTACTTGAAGATATAGTGGATAGCAAATGTAGATTTTGGAATTACGATTTTGGATGAACTGGTGTTGTCATGATTGGACTTTGTTCCAAAATTCTGATATTGAAAAGAGAATGATACATTATGAGTTATTACCTTACAAGCTTATGGGTGATGTTGTTTATCTAATAAAACCATGGTTTTATTCTTCTTTCAAAGATAAAAATGATAAATTATCTAGAGCAAAGGTGCATTGGAATTTTATCCAATATCAACAAGAATAGCAATAAAAAGACCTTTCGGTATATTGAAAGGGAGATAGACAATTCTATTAAAGAGAATTGACATGTCTCTCCGACATGCACCAAATTTGGTTACCACATGCATTTGCCTTCATAATTTATGTATAATACATCGAGATAAATTTGATGATGTGTGGATAAAACATGGAAAGAGAATTATGTATAGAAAAAGTACAAAACAACTAGAACAGCTAGATAATGTTGATATTTTTATAACAACTACATAAGATGTGAAGATGTGAATAATTTTTTTAACATTAAACATAAGATGCGAAGATGTGAATAATTAAACACTAAATAAATAGACAGTGTTTATTTTTTATCAATAAAGCATGATTTATTATATTTAAAAGAACGAGGAATTTATGTGAGGTTCAATGAATGTCTTTGGATTGGATGAGAAATTGCCTCAATTGACTAAGAGTTATCGAATTTAAATGTTGACAAAACTTGGGGTGGTCTCTGAGAGTTTCATGATAGTGTTGGATTGTTTCAAGATAATGATGCAACCAAATATCATTTTATTTATTTGCATGTACCGTTAATATATCAATGCTAAAAAAATTTGTGGATCAACATCAAAGTCTGCTAAAATTCCAACATTTTCATAAATAATATAGTTTACAAGAAAATAGAGCATATAAGATAATCTATAAAATAAATTCATGGTGTAGATTATATTTACTTATAGAGTCTTGAAAAATACCTCAAAGTACCATTTTATTTACTAATAGGTTGCCAATTATTGAAGAATTTAGATAAATAGCACATCTTTAATTAACCCCCAATTGCTTGTGGTTTACAAAAGTATATAGCTTGTGATCTCCTAGGGACTAGCTTGGACTTGGATTTGTGGCATCCCGTATAACATTATTCATATCTATAACAATGTTCTATGGGACTAACTGTATTCCCGGATATTCCCCACATTAGATTGAATGTGGGGATTATCCAAGAATACTACGTGGAATATTGTTAGTCCCTCATAACATTGTTATGGATCTGAATAATATTATGCGGCCCATTGCCTCCATGCATATGATTTAATATCCCGGATCAACACAACCCAATCCATGCATGCAACTATATGCCCACACTATATGTCTCCTTGTGCCTATGTGTATTTGCCATATGCATGTAACCCATGCCCTATGCCCCCCCCCCCAATGCCCATGTGTACATGCCATATGGATGTACGCACATGCATGCTCATGCTCAAAAGCCCCCCACCCCATGACCCATCACCATGCCCCATGCCCATGCTATGTTGCCACCCTAGTTCTATGGATGCCATCCCTTGGGTTTTCCCAATTGCTACCCACCTTTAGAGCTTGTAGCCCCCCCCCCCCCCATCCTGCCCCCTTTCCACATTTCTTTCCTCTTTTCTTTTGTTACATGTTTATTTTGAGGAGGAATCTTTGACATTTGGCCCTTTTTCTTTGAATTTTTTTTTAGTTTTTTAAGCAAGAACAATGCGGATCTATGGCACAATTGCCTCATCACCACCTTCATCACATCTTCCATTGTATATAGATGGACAAACTCACCTAAGCATTTCATTCTAAACAAGTATAGCCCAAGAATGGTCAACAAGCAATAATGTGGGAAGGACTCATGATCAGTGCCAAAAGCATGAGGGTGAACAACATTGAATGGATCATTCAAGAGGTTTTTGTGAGGAGAATCATCCACGAGGATGGTGTTAAATGAGCCCCTTTCTAATTTGTTGAATACAACCTACAAGTCTTTGAACCAAGAAAATATTGACATGTTTTATAGTTCCCTGTATCTAGATGCCTCACAATGCTCTTGTGAGAATGTGAGGCGTAAGATTGGCATGGGATGACAAACCCATGACAATGTATTTAGAAAGATGACTAGCAATGTAAATTTGTTGTAAATTTGGCAACATATTTTACAAAAATTGTTTGACTCCTGGACAATAAATGCAAATAGGCTCCGAGTATTTCTTGCCACCACCTCACGGATTGGGAGTGGTCCTCAACAATACCCCATTAAAATTGAGCACCACGTAATAACTTTGGGTTAGTTGAGTGGAAAGTTGGTTTTCAATTGGTTTCTCAATGTTCATTGTATGCACATTAATTCCAAATGGGCAAGTGATGTAAGGGCCTATACTCATATGGTCAAGAGTTTGCAAGGGGTGATGATTACATGGTCATAGTTGCAAGATTATACGGTCATAATTACATGGCCGATAATTGAGATAGTGGTCATTATATTGAATGAGGCAATCGACTTTTACACAAGAAGAACAATGGTCGTGGTTATGAAGAAGTAAGGTAAATGTATCTTAAGCATTGCCGATACTTCTAAAAACTATAGTTTATTAGAAAAGTCACTATTGATGCTTAGATACCATTTTAAAAATAAATTAACAACTTCAGTCTATACATGCACTCTAAACATGGTGGACACTACATTTACCACTTTTCTCTTCCTCTCTTCCCACCCCTACCTATGCAGGTCGATACGTGGCGTTCACAACTTTGTCGCATATCAAACCATGAGTAACCTCCTCTAGTGCTTTCAATTTTTCTTCGTTTAGCGTTTCCTTACTTCAAGCACTACATATCAAGCACACATACGTTAAACATAGGCAAACACCAATTATTATAATAAAAAATCGGTGTTTATTGCATATCCAAACAAACAAAACTTTCATACATGTACATGGGCATTTTAAAGCCTTGTGAGACTTAAGAGCTTTCAAAAGACTAGGCATCATGAAGCATTGCCTCTTCTTTTTTTTTTTTCTTTTTTTAAGAAGGGGGGCATTACTTTGCATTTATAGAATTGTTTGAACCTATAGTTATTTAATTCTCTAATATATTCAATTATAACATCGTCTCGTGGGTAGTTCCAACTTGTTAGGGGACTTATTATTCAAAGACTATATTATATACTTGTCAGATTTTGAGATGATCTAGACATGAACTAACATATTGTAGCCCAATGTATTTTATACGTGGGTTGGAAATCAGGGTGGCCCACAATAATTTTGAACTTACTTCTATGCGATTTTATGGTTTTGTGTTCTCTTTTTGGAATAGTGTCACAAGATGAGTAGTGGGATTTGAGGTGAAGAAACGAAATTGAGTTAGGTTTAAGTAAGGTATCCTTAAATTCCATTGCCAATATGATAAGGAAGGTTTGATGTTCTCTTACTAACAGCAGCCTTTGACATGCTACCTTGTTTTATATGAATATAACTATATGATATTAATCCATATTCCTAGTTCTAAACATATGATACCAGTGTATGCTAAAAAAAACATGGATCAAGATAAATTACATTGACATTATAGTGGGCCACACTAATAGTAATAGGTGTGATTGGTGTAGTTTTTGAGATGAGGATAATTTGATTGTATTTCATGAGAGTTGTTAATCATTTGAAATGATATTTTAAGCGATTGTCATCGTATTATTACATATTCCATGGAATACCTTCTTGCATTGAATATTTCATTATCATAAAAATAAAA
Organism: Polytrichum commune; assembly: GCA_950295325.1. Taxonomy (NCBI): domain Eukaryota; kingdom Viridiplantae; phylum Streptophyta; class Polytrichopsida; order Polytrichales; family Polytrichaceae; genus Polytrichum; species Polytrichum commune. Next base: position 69,071,590 of record OX485803.1, read on the forward strand.
AAATAAAAAATCAATTATCACTATTGAAGTCTATATGCTTGGAATATAAAGGCTCTAGGGTGCAAATGATATCACCAAGTGCTAAGTTGCCATTATCATTTATTGCTAAGTCTCAAATCTTAGGTTGTCTCAAGGCAATATTTATTTAAGCAAAAATGATCCATCATGTCAATGCAACTTGTACCACTAGCTACTTGTCCAATTACCTTACATAATGTCAGAATTGCCATCAAATGTTATGTGACATATGAGGTGTCCCCTTATGTCAAGTAAAGTGCAAAGATAACACTTAGTGTTTAGTTACCACCACTTACACTAAGTCTCAACTTTTAGTTCGAACCAAGGTGGTAGTTTACATGCTCAAAAAAATGACCTAGTAGGTCAATTTTAACTTTGTACCAGTAGGTGCTACCAATGACTCTATTGTTAACTTGTCACTCTTGATTGGTAGAATATCATTCAACATTTCGGGGGTGCTCTGTTCTTGTTGGTAATCAATTTCAAGATTTGAATATCTAGACTTTATTGTAGATTACATCACCTTGTTATTTCAAATCGTCTCAATTGATAGGCGACCTAGATGTTCCACTAAATATGGAGCTCAAGCACGATTCTTTTAATCACAACTCTAATTTTGAAAAAGGTATTTAAAAATTCACATCTCCATATCATTTAGTTATGCAAGCCTAAGTCAAATTGGATATAACATAACTTAGCCTTGCTACTAGTATTCGTTTTACAATGTGTATTAAAAAAAATCCCATTTACACTACACTAGTTGCATGCTAGGCACTTCGTTGAAAGACACCTAACTAGTGGACAATCTCTGCGATTTCTATGGCAATAGATTGGGCCACTGCAACAATGGGAGGTAATTGACATTGGTGGGTGACAATGATGGATGTGGGTCACTTATACCAACCATAGCCTAGCTGCCAACCCATGTGTCATCTCTTTTTCAGATCAAGGCCATTAGGTACAAGGGACTCATGCATGTATATTCCCGTGCCTTGAACCTAAATTTCCATTGACATGGTAAATGGTGAGTGAACTGGTAAATATTATAAAGCAACTTTAATGTTTTGAATAATGTTATGGATATGATGTTGATAACGCTTTTATTTATTTATTTATTTTTCTTCCATTTTTCCATTTTTGAACCGCTAACACTAGTCACTTGTGGGCTGAACCTTTAAGCCACCTGCTTATATGATAATTAAATGAAATCACTTCCACATTGCCTAACAAGATTACATTAACGATTTTGTCTCCAACCTCCAATGAAAACGTGCACCTAGCAAAATGCTTCACTTCGAACTAGTGTGGCCCACAAGAAGACCACACTTACAAATTACCCCATACCACCACAGTAGGTTCACACACTTTTGCACATATCTGTCTTTTCTTTTCTTTTTTAATTATCTAATTTAAATTTGAATGACAGACCACACTCACAATGGGTTTCATTCAATATGCATATTGACAAGTGACAACTCTTTGCTAAAATCTATCATGGTACTCCCTCTGTCCCAAAATGTTTGGGACATAAAACTCCGGGGATAGGACAATCATTTTGGGACGGAAAGAGTACCGCATTAGTGAACTTTGGGCAGAAGCCAATTTGAAATGTGACGATGCTAAGTTGACTTGTCAATCCCACGTGTGCCCCATGCAACTTTACACTACACTAGTTGACTCAACTAGTCCACACTAAAAGGTTTGTTGCCGGACTACCATGGCAGGTTCAATGTTTGCATGTCAATTTGTAATTTGTATTTACACCACATCATTTTGCACCAAGGGTATCGTTCAATAGGTTTGTGAAACATGACTCTTAGTTCAAAGTATTCGACATTGATTAGATACTGGCCATTGGATGGGACCGACCAAGCGGTAGGAGATTGCAAGCCGGGGCCACAAATTGAGATTTGCATGTCATTGAAAAGCATTTTAGAGATAATAATACGTTGGATCCACATTGGATCATGTGACATTTTTTAATGAGTTGAAGGGGTTTTAATGTGTGGTTTTCTTAAAAAAAAACTTTGGGTGGAGATCATAATCTTGTCTTGATGGAAATTACAAATCAACAACTATAACTCATTCTTCTTTTTAGTGTGGGATTTATTATTTCAAAATTTCATCACTAAATTAGTCAGTGCACACTTGGGGGTAGACTTTTCATACTATGTATGAACTAATGTGAGTGTAAGAAGGGTATTTATATGAGGCATTAGCGTACATAATATAGCACATAAGGGAGAGGTGTGTGTGTGTGTTTGTTTGTTTGTTTTTGTTGTTGTTGTTGTTGTAGTGTGTGTATTTAAAAGAAACTATTAAATAATTTTAAGTAAAGGTAGATGTACAAAAAGGGGCCATGAGCTTTAGAGAAAAAAATTAACAATACATGCGTTAGTTTCATCCAATTCATGTTTTCACTTGGTATTGTCATATGGTAATAGTCCTTAATGACTTACCATGTCCATTCTTAATAGGGTTTGCATTGGGGTTCTAGGTGTTTAAAAACTGGAGGCTCTTGGAACGCTCATGGGCTTCCTTGAGTTTTGTTTTCCATATTAAGGCTAAGTTATTGTGCTCTTGACTTTGTTTGTTTGATGCAATCCTTGAGCTACATGCTATGGATGAGAATATGTTCAATGACTTTTCAATTAAACATCAAAAGTGGATTTTATATGCAACAAAGACCTATTTCATTCATGATGTATACTTTGTATATGTAGTGGAGGCATTTACCACATTGAACTGAAATGCTTAGTATAAATACATGAGTCCATTTTCTAGTACGTATACATGTACGTATACATTCGTTTTTCTCTATAAACTTCTTGTGTACAAAGGGTTTAATTTCATAGTGACCTACACACATCATTTAGGTTTCCAATGAAGAGTCCACGTGCACATCATAGTGAAACACCACTATATTATACAAAACAAAGTAATCAATGTACTGTGAAGACACTACATTTCATAATTTTATGTGGACTTACAGCTAACTGTGGACTTAAAGTAGTCCACCCTAATTTGATGGCACTCTATTGAAGTACCCACACCAAATACTAGTAGAAAGAGAAGAAAAGGTGTAGTAAGTTAGAGCATCCCCACCAGACCGGGCACCGCCCCGGGCATAATTGCACCGGTGGCACCCCGGGCATAGTGTGGGTTTACCCGACATATTGTTGGAGCCCACTAGCTCGGGTACATGCCCCTCTTCGAGGCCGGCCCCCGCCCGGTATTACCCCTTTGCCCGATTCCATTAGCCTTGCCCGATGTCTTGCCCGGATACCGATTCCGTACCCGATGTGTTGCCCGATTCCCTACCCGATCCCTTTCGGTTCTCCGCCCGGAAATATACTAAAATCCCTCGTTAACTAATTCACTGATTAACTAATTCATCTCCATTGCTCGTGTGCTTCCAAAGCCAATAGTGGACTTGCAATGCTTCTACCGTGGGTTACTAGCAGCTTAGGCAGAAAATACACAATGAGTTTTCTTAAGAACTCTTGAAATAAGAGTTCAAAGACCTTGGGTGTTGCCTACTCAAGTTAGCAACTATCATCTTATCTAAATTCCCTACTAACTTTCGAAAACTAATAATTCCATTCACACCAAAGAGTTATTTAATAAGAAACTAGACAACCAATGATGTATGACATTTAGCATCACTAAGCTTTAATGTAGGTGGACCAACATCAACCATGTCCATTCTACACTAATAACCCTAATTCTCATTAAGTTCCCAATGATAAGTGTAGTTTTCCAAGTAGTACCCAAGTGAAAAAAAATGTATTTTAGATGTACATAACATAGATGAAAGGAATTTTAGCATTAACTTACCTCTATAATATGATACAACGGAGATTCTAAATGTCGCATTATCGAGCGTTGTACTCATATAAAAGAGGGAGTTTTGAGATTAAAAAATTGGGTCTTGCAAAAAATGTGTCGTAATATTGAGGGTGTCATATTAACGAGGTTCGACTATAGAACCCTGGTCTCTCCTTTCTTTTGTGTGCAGTGGTAGGATAAGGGCCGTACGTTGGGTTTGCACTACTAGGGTCCACAACCAAAAACTCTCCAGAATGTAGCGATTCTTATTAGTGGAGAGCCAAGAATGTCGCGATCTCTGTACAGAGTGTACTCGGACCACATACTTTATACCTCCGAAGTGGTAATTTGTGGCGTCGCAATAATTTGGGACATAGTATAATAGATGATGATGTCCATGAGTTCGGGGCACGGTCTGGTAAAGGAAGGGAAATGAAAAGAAAAGAAAAGAAAGAGTGCCCAATACATGTGAGTGGGGATAACTGCATACACAAAAAACCTTAAAATAATACGAACTCAAAGATTCGACACTGTTAGTTGATTCGACACCGAAGGCCACTCTGAAGACCCCGACGCAATGATCAGGGAGAGTTTTAGGCATGATCGGTTGGGATCCTAGTGTTTGCAAGTCCAACCGGTTACATCATGTTGACATCCTTAGGGTTCTCCTTCGCTAAACTGGGTATATTCCTCTCTATACAGTCCTCCAGAAGATATGACTTTGTTAGATTTTTTCTTCTCGTCTCCAATTATTTCTTCAACTCGAGACAGTGGTTTCAGAAGCTTGAGCGAGTTGGCAAGTGTGTGAGCATGCATACAAATTGAAGCGTTACAATCTCAGCATAAGCCAAGACTCTGCCAATGATTACATGGTCCCATAACCGTCGTCAAAATCCCAAGTTGCAGGTATAAAGGAAAAAATTCATGGAGCTCCAGGGAGCTGGAGCGTGGCGTGGTTTGTGTTTGAGTTTGTTGACGCCGCGTTTGAAGAGACGTTGCATAACATTGCACATTGGAATCCAATTAAGACAAATGAATTGTAGACATAAATCAGGAATACAAATACATAATTATGAGCCTAACTCTAACAAATACATAATTCAGATTCTTGAGCCCTGCAACCATGTGGATGGAGGGGAGATTTGCATATGTACAAACTGTTCCCGAATTGCAGGGGTCCAAAACTGGCCAAAAAGTTCATGAGGATTAGCAGAGAGTCGTCGACGTTGTGATGGGGGAGGGTTAATTGCGAAGTCATTAGGTTGAGAATCTAGGATGGTGGTTGTATCCTCATCACGATCCGAAGCTGGTTGGCCGAAGTCATTCCCAAAAGCATTTAGATCAGTTACCCTCCTCCTGTCTGCAAACAAGTCGGAGGAATCATCCTCACAATCATCATCATCTTCTTCATTCAAATCTCCTCTAAACCCTAAACCCTCACTCTTCCCACTCTCATTCAGATATCTCACTGACTGATAGCAACCACTGAACTTGGCGACAGATTGCTTGATGTCAGACCATTTTGTCTCTAGAGACCTAGCAGGACGATCAGCTCCTCCCTCGGGTTTGTGTCTAGCATAGTGCGTTGCTACATTGATCCAAAATTGTGCATTCTTCTGCCCTATCCCTCTCCTGGCATCGGTGGAAGTATGCATAAAACTTCGGCAACGCTGTTCTTCCTCCTCCGGGCAGAAGTTCCTGCCCTTCTTGGTCCTCCCACCCGTTGCAGGCACACCCCCCCCCCTTCCTGACATGGTGGAATAAGTCCAAAGTTGGGCTAACTGCCGGATGGCGTTGGCGGACAGAACACGGTACCCGAGGCCAATATACCCGAAGAGCTCCTCCCAAATGCCCGGTCCAGCACCCTTTATGGCGTTAGCGTCGACTGGTGGACGTTAGAACTTGGCGTCCTGGGCACCGGATTTCCAGGAGTGCCGTTCAACTGACTTATACCTCTGCTGGTGGAGACGCTCTTAGTATCCAAGCTGCCATGACGATGCTTAGTCTGGGAGAAAAGGAATTATTGTAAAAAAACAACCTCTCATTCATCCAACGTAAAAACTTTGAAGTAATATGCAGTTTGGAGGTTACTTTTGATAGTTGAGTTGACATTGAAATTAGCTACACAAACCCCAAATGAGACTGCTCAAGATCATTTGAGATGAATCAACAACAAACCTATAAAGGGTCAAGTTTTTATGTTGGATGGATGAGAAGTATGCTCATATACGATAATTCTCTCTCTCTCTCTCCCTTAGTTTACGGTATGAAGTTTGGAGTGGAAGCCAATTTGAAATATGTATGATGAATGTTAATAAGCTGACTCCTCAGTTCCCAAGCGTGCCACCTGCAACTCTAAGTACACTAAACTAGCTCATCAACTAACTAGTCTACTCTCCACTAAATCTAGTCTATTGCAACAACAGCGTCGCTTTAGTAGCACCCAGTAGTCTACCTTTCAACGCTCTTTCCCCTCGCCTCGATCTGCTTCCCCTGCAAAAAAATCTTCACCTCCACACGCTTCAAGCTTTGATGCATCTCACCTAATAAGTAACACATGTGCACTGGATCAAATTCAAACGACAGGATTGCATACGTTTAGGTTAGTTGATGAATTAAGTGACGACCAGTTTAAAGTTTGCTGCGATCGTTTGAGTAAGTACGTTAGCTCGCAAACGCCATTGCTTTCCTGCCGGCGGGGAGGGATAGCACAGGAGTGGACTTTTGGGCCATGATTTTTTGCTTCATTGGATGTGAGTCATCAATGTGATCGCACTATTTGTTGGATGATGGGGGGCGGCTGGGTGGTGGTTGTGTCTTGGTCCGTTTTGGTCGCTGAGGAGATTTCAATTGATTAATTGGGGTGATGTTGCGTGTTATACAGAAGTAGTAAGATTGCGTGTACATGTGGCTTTTGGGTTTGTAAATGCTTGGAATTGGAGGTGGATGCGACCTTCTTCTAGCTCTGCTCGCTGCAGTGGGTGGGCGTCGAGTAATAAGTCAATGGATGTGCAAAGAAGACAAGGTTTGAGCTCGTCTTCAAGGTATGTCCAGACTCACCATGACGGGGTAAGTTTCTGAAATTACTGGTGAAGTTTCTGTGATGATGCTCAAGTGCCCGAGTGAAGGGGTGTAGTTTTACATCTGACTTGTTCCACTTACCAAAGTGATACAGTGAGGATCCTGGATCTGTTGACGGGGGAGTCGATCCTTTGGTCAGTCGATACAGAGGAGGACTCATGATCGTGTTCTTTACTCTTATAGTTTACTCAATTTATTCATTTTTCGCACCAGATTGGTGGCTTCGTTCTTGTGAGTGTTGTCAGACTCTAAGCACGCACAATTGATCGCTGTGGGTAACCTATCTTTCTATCAATTTGACAAGAACTCTTGCTTGTCGCCGTAGTGTTGAGTAGGATCGGAGGAGGGCATTCAGCAAGCTGGTGGCCAACAACACAGAGAACAAGGTAACCTCACATGCTAACATCCTGTAGTTCCCCATCTATGTGCATACTTATGCGAGAGCCGAGTGAGTTTTAATCTCGATACATCTTGTAGGGCTGTATGTATGGCTCGCCGAGGCTAAGATTTGAAGAACCCCCACCTGAATTTTTGAGAATAGAATCTTTTGGCTCTGAATCAGCTCAAGCAAATTAGGGAGGTAGAAGGTTCTGCCTTGAACGTATATGTTGCACCCTACTGCCAACCTTTCCATTGCAGGGAAGGCCGCGACATAGCCAGTTGCCGTCCTTCGAAGCATGAGCAGATGGCGCCCAATTAGCAGCCCCGAACAAAGTAGCCAGGCAACCACAATTTGTTGTTTATCAGGATTCCCGGCCCCCATCCACCAAGGCCAAACATCCCAGAAAATGCACTTGTAGTCAAATTGTGCAGAACTGTCAAGTCTAAACTAGTACCAAATGGAACATTCTGAGTGCACTGTTTTCTTGCCACCATAGCCGCCGAGTTTGGTTCAACTAGCGTGGTAGCAGGATCAGAGTCACGTAATAGAAGGTATAAACAATTGTGATGATGTCCAGTACCCCAAATTGAAATTCTTTCGATTATAATGAAACCGGAGCCCAACGGAAATCTCGTTACTCTAGAACCTTGAAGGGCACATATAGATAAAGGTTGAATTTACGTGCATTGCCATTGCCACAACTGATTAAAAATCGTTTATTAGTACTTCAGATTTAAGGTAGTAGTACTTCAGAGTATAAGTATGTGTGAAATTGTCTGCCCTCCATGTCTGCCCCAAAAATCTCCTTCACCCATTCGTAATTTAAGGAGGCAGGCACTTTGAATTGCCAGTTTTAGATCCAAATGAAAGTATAAAAGCGGAATGGTTCTGGGAGAGTCCACCTATTTGCAGGGATTTTCATTCTACTTGTTTTTGTCCCTGCATAGTATGATTGATCCATTGATGGTGGTACTTGCAGACTTCTCAGAGACATGTATGGTGCAATTGAAGGCATTTGAAGTCCCTACAAGTCCCTGACTCAAGGGGTTTTCACTCGGAGGCAACGAAATGTAATATTGTTGCACACTGCCCTTGAGTGCAATAATGGAATACTTTGCACGAGAAATGAAGACGAAGGAGATTCCGGTGATTTATGACGAGGACACTGCAGACCGCCAACGATTCTTCCGTGGGTTACTTGTTGGATTTATTGCTACGATCCTGGTCTTGTTTTTCTATGTCTTCTACCAACGACTATTTTAACAGCGACTTCGGCAGCCTATCGGAGGTTGAGCACTCTTCACTATGAGCTGTGGTAATTTTCAGCTATAACCTGTCTACACAGAAACAAGTGGGTAATTATAAAAATTCGGAGACATTGAACTAAGCTTAGAACGAGATCAGCTGAGAGCTCCCGCCCTTGGAAGCTTAGGAATCTGTGACGTTTCAGAAACACGATATAAAAATCTATCTCAGCGGAGAAGAGGATTCTTAAATCAGTTGGACCTTCTGTACCAAATGACCGCATTTTAAAGCTGTAGAAACCTGCCTGTTGTCACAGGCGCAGCTGGTGGGGGTACCAACGCTTTAAAGACAGGGAAGAGCAGGAGAAAATTTCAATCCTTTACACTCCGTACTCTTTCTTATCTAGTTGCTTAAGTACAGTAGTTCAACTGTTTCGTGCAACAACCCTAGCAATCCCCATATATTGTCTCCGGATTTCTTCTTCTTTTTATCATGACAGTCATTCCTGTCAAACTTCATGCATCAACATCTTGTTGCAACCAACCTCCGGAAGCTGCTGCTGAGAACAACCGAATTACTGGCTCAGGAATTTCAGGCTGCTTCCATGTGCCGCCAGGAGCCTACTTACTGTGATCAATCTCGAAATTATGGAGAGGGGTCATATTAGAGGGATCATGCATAAATATTCTGTTTGGAGCCCATGGCTTCGAAGCCTGCCAAGGAGTTCAAGGACGCGGTTCGTCATTTTTATCATAGCCCTCTCTTTCTCTTTTGTAATCATCAGCACTGCCGTGCTTCAACGGCAGAAATTACTGATGCACGAGACAAGGTTTGTGGAACTTGACCATCCTTCACCCCTGGAATACGAAGGTCCTACAGATGTGGCTGGGCTAATAGCAAATATTCGAGCCACAACGAAAATAGCTGCAGAAGGAGGACAGAAGAATGGGAGCAGCAAACTCTTCACACCTTCTATGCAGGTTCGGTGGCACAAACGCAACCCATGCCATAGCCGCCGCGAGATCCACTCCCTGTATTCGCTGAGACGAGTCACAAACGACTTGAAGGCCAACCCGAAATGGGCATCGGTGTTGAAAGAGTATGAGGTGCTCCACCGGACATGCGTACTCCAAATGGGCGATGTCACCGATTTCTTCTTGAAGAGGAAGCACATCAATGGGTGCAAGTTTGTTGTGGCGGGGGTGTCTGCAGGCTCTGGCATCGGCAACAAGGCGTTGTCCATCGTGTCAGCTCTTGTGTACTCAATTCTGACGCAGAGAGTTCTCTTTGTGCCTCTTGTCACGGCTGTCCCCGGAGTGTTTTGTGAGCCCTTTGAAGGCTCCTCATGGATGGTAGACCCCAATAAGGTACTGGTCTTTGTGCACTAGAATTGCTCCATTTCTTGGGTCTCTCGATCTCTTGCACTTAACCCTTAGGAGGCCCGATATGAATCTCATATTTTCAAACTCAGGGACAAGCATTCAATTTTGTATTTGCTTTGGGACTGTGTTCTTTTTTTTGGGTGTGAATCAACTTCAGTTTACGTCTTCGAATCGCACTTAATTATGATACATCTCTGATTTCAGGTCGACTTCAAGTACTTTAGGGGTTGATAAATTAGTGATATCCATGTCCCTGACGACATACATACAGTGCAAGTTTAGAGCTCATGCAAAGAGAGAAGCAACTAACTCATGTACCCGGTGTTATTTATTAACTTCCAGAATCCACATCTGTCTTTGGAGTATCTGACGACCCTGCACTTGAAACTTTTACCCATACCACGGACAAGTTAATCCAGTCGTACAAGATTTCCCCATCTGTGTAAATGATAGCCCGGACTGTACATTTTCCTAGTTCGAGACTGTCCTTTCCAGGGTTGCCATGTTTAGGGCAGGGAGTAATCGAACAATGGATAGTGTTGATGTTTAGTTTAGGTTACACAGGAATCTTACATTTTCTTGAAAACTGATGGATTTGTCACACCAGGTTTGGTCCGGAAACAAAATGAGACCAGATTTGTGGAGCTCCCTTGAAGAGTTTTACAATAGAGTTGATAATCCAGAGATGAAGGCCGGTGTGCTGATCAAACCGATCTATGCAAGCTCCAATACAGAGGATTGGGACGCTCAGCCGGAGCCGAGGTTTTTCTGCGACACAGAGCAGGCACATTACACCCAAGTTCAGTGGATAAACTTCCGAAATAATCTTTACTTCGTTCCAAAGCTTTTCGGTGTTCCAGGGTTCCGGCCTGTTCTGGAGGACCTCTTTCCTGATCGAAAAGTTCTCACTCATGTGATGAGGTCAGTGATGCTGCCATGTGATCCAGTGTGGGGACGGGTGAGGCAAGTGCATGATGCGCACTTCCGGAGTGCAGATCGCAGGGTGGGCATCCAGGTGAGGTATTTCCATGGCCAACCTGATTTCGACCTCCTCCATGCATCGATGGAGGATCACATTGAAGAATGCTTAGTTACTCATGGTTTGCTCCCGGATCTCAACTCTAACAAAACACTCACATCACCACAAACAGAAGCCAATTCTTCCTTGGCTCCCTTGAAAGTCACCACCATTTTTGTCACCTCTTTGTACCAAAGCTTAAAGACTCGGTTGACCAACAAATACATTCGGTCCAGTTTAGAAACGGGGGATGCCATTGGGGTTATCCAACTCACACACGAGAACAAGCAGGACTTCGGTGTCGAAATTGACCGGCAAGCCTTGACAGAAATCTTGTGCTTGAGCTTGTCCGACCACTTGATTCTCACCCCACAGTCCACTTTTGGGGCCCTGGCTCAGGGCTATGGTGCTCTTGTTCCATTGTTCATCGACCTTCGGATTGAGGCTGTCAGCCCCTGTGTGAGAGCTCAGACCGCTGAAACGTGCTACCAAATTCCTGCGTCCAAAAATTACACATGTCCTCACGATGTCAACTTGAATGGGAAACTGTTCTCCGATGTGGTGCCATACATCTCTGATTGTCACCTTGTGGAGGATCCGTTTGTCAAAGTGAATGGGGCGGGGTTGGGCATGCAGCTCATAACAGCAAGCGAAGGCTGAACTTGACCGCCACTGGCTTGTGGGTTATTTTGAAGTCTAGTGTTACATAAATTTTGCCGGGAACACCAACATCCTGACGAAGAACAGGGGGAGTGTAAATTTTGATATGTACAGTACAATCTTTAAAGAAGGCAAATTGTAATCATATATAGTACCCAACAACCTGTATCAATATTGCTCAAAGTATCAAATCGGTTTCTAGCCTTGGTGTACAAGCTCATCTTGAATGTGGTATCCAGGATCACGTTGTTCACTGTAATGCCTTGATGATTGTTGGAAGGAGTGATATACGACCACAATATAATAAGCAGTGCAATTTTAGAGTGATTGGAGTAACAAATTCGCTATACATGACCTGATATCCTCATAAATTGAGGAACAATGAAGCACTCCTATAGTGATGAAACCGTACAAAGCTTGATTGATCTGTAATTAGAATGTAAACCAAGAACAAGGAGTCCGAGGCAGATCTTCATCTTCCACTGAACCAAGCTGTTTCTCTTAATCACAAACTTGACAGTCAAGCATAACCTTGTTTGGTCGATGTTGCTGCAAATTTGACTTGGCTTCCACTTTCATACGTTTCAATTACATTGCCACCAAGTGATGGCTCCTCACCCTCCCCTTTCCAGTCCTTTAGGGGTGTGAAAGAACATCAAAAAAATTGTACTGAACAAACTAAAATATAAAGTATGGAAATACCCGACACGTACATAGAAGTTTCGATTCTGTAAGTGAGTGAAACCTAACTTAGTTCGAAGTTTCTCATCAAAAAAACAAAGATTTCTGCAACCAACCAGTCAACTGGGCTTGACTTAAAAGGTGTATTCTTCGAACAGAAAGCAGGTACTGTTCTCCAAACTTGGTATCATCAGTCCGGGATTGAGCAAGCTTTTCAAAAAGGTCATGCAGGCTGATAAAGCTGTCTGCAGGAATTCATGTGCAGGAAGAGTTGGACTGTATCACATTTCTGTGATAGGTACCACATATAAAAAATTATAATCAGGTTTTTGCATTTCTAAATATCACACACGGGAAGATCACTTAGTGCATTTTAAAAATGACGTGCGGCATAATATAGAGAGGATTAAAATCATTTGAAATAAAAATTATAAAGGAATTCCAAATAATGAAGGGGCCATTAAATGTAGACAATCCCATTATAAGTAAGTTAGATGAACATAAAACGTGGGCCATTATTTTTTTGTAAAATTAATATAGGGGTTGAAGATAAGGATCCTAGAAGGTATGTTTAGTATGGTATGTAAATGGGTTTAGGACTCACGGGGATGGATGATAATTGGGATTTCTGTTTGTCAAAAAATGGATGAAATTGGGGTCGTCTTCCCCACGCTTTTATTACTTAAAAGGAATATAGAGTACAAAAAATTGCAGTGACTTGGACAATATAAGTAATGGAAGGATGCAAACAAATGGGCCATTTTTGAAATTTAAGTAATTATAGGGAGGCTTTAATTCAGCCCTTGAAGGTAAATAGCCCCAAAACAAAAAAAACCCCAGCCGCACGTGGTGCACAAAAATGCCTTAGAGTGATCTACCCGTGATACCACAGTATGCTACCATGCAAGAATCCAGAGAGAATTACCCTAGTATCAATATGGTATAGGTCAACTTGGTATTAGGATCGTATTGAGGCAAATATTAGCTACGTTGATTTTGTGCAGTCAGATTGACCTCGTGAAAAGGTGAACTCTCTACATATCTCGGGTCAAACCACAGTCAAAAATATTTTTGCATATTTTGTTACTACGGTACTAAATAATGTGGAATACTAAATAATGCTACTAGGGGCATTCACTGTTGGGGTACTACTTTTGGGTGTCTAATGGTTAAAGGACTAAATTGGACAACTTTACATAGTTGGTGTGCTTAGATTTGTATTTTGGAGCATATTTTGGATCATGCCTACATTTAATATTCCATATTGAGTACACCGACAAAGTTAATTTGCAAGGAATAGGGTTATCTAAGATATCATTTTGATTCCTTAACGGACATCCATGGGTGTTGTCAAAATTGTTGACCTTAGGATCAAGGAATGAAAAGGACAACAAAAATTAATTGAAATGATCCCGATTTTTTCCCTCACAATTATTGTTCAATTGTGTACCAATAGAATTAAAAATGTATTGCATACCAATTGTATAGCTTTACATATGACACCAAACATGGCCAACAATACACAATAACATGGCTACATGAAAAAGGAACGTTTATATAGTATTAGAATTGGACATAAAAAATATATGTATGGACACATGACACTTACACCAAGGTACTAGGATGGAAAACATGAAATAATTCACCTCCGATGTACACTTCAATAATGAAATTGCTATTGATGTGGCCCAAACAAGTCATATGACCTCTTTACAAGTCCTATGACCTATCTACTCATTTCATAAAGGATTAATCTATTATTGGTGATTCTTTAATATTAAATAATATATTTCTTGATAAGTTTTATGACCTATCTACTTATTTAATTTAAAATTTATTGATCAAATAATAGTAAATCATAATAAATGCCCAGATCCAATGCAACATAGTCCTTAATTCCTTTGTCCCAAAAGTAGTACCCCAATCGTGAATGGCCCCTACTATAGTATTCAAAATAATAGTGTGGAATGTCGGTAAATTAGCGTACGTCAACTTAATTGCACATATCAATGTAAGATATACAAAGTACTTATACCCACCAAGTGTCAATATTTGACTAGTATAAGATTATAATACCAGTTGGGTAATTCTTTTGAAATTGTGTATTGATGTCATGCATTTGTCTATATATCAGTCAGACATTGGAAAGAACCAATAGGGATTCGTGAACCATTTGAACAATGCCACACAACATCCACCTTGTAAAGGATCAACCAATGTGGTGCCAACATATACCATGGGCTAATCGTTGGCAGAGGAGGACTCCCTCTTGATAAGGAAAGTGTATCTCTTTCCAAATTTTATTGTTACCAATAAGGATTTTTTTTTCCCACTCATAGTACACATAGTGAATGTATTGTACTGTAGTTTCACCCGTGCATACAAGAAAAAAACTCTTATCAAAATGGAAACTCTCCCATTGGTGGGAGCCACGCGTTGGTCCTAGTGTGGGCATGATAATAGGTACTACAACCTCATCTTCCCGAAAGGAATTTTACTATATTTTTCCCTATGTTGATGATTCAGACACTCATCATACGTTCCCTTTTCCAAAGCCCAAAAAAAAAATCCCATCATTGCACATCGAGTGGACTTCCTTCCTAACATAGATTCACACTCAACTCCAGCTCCCTTATTCTTTTTGTGGACAATACAAACATACACCGCTTATGGTATTTAGTGTCACGTACACTATTTGCGAAGTACCTAAACTAGATTCCTCAAGGTCTCAAAGTGTCATGCCTGTCAATTGCACAAACGAGTCCATATGCCAACATAAGTAACTTCTTCAAGTGAAAAATATCTTCATTATGACATTTGGAGTATTGCATTGGGACATGTTAGATGACAGTCTTGCATTTTAGTATGCAAGGGGAAGATATTTTTGAGCTTACTAACGGCAAGTGTCATGCATTTACATGTTAATATGCAAAGGGAAGATGTTCTTGAGCATACTAATGGCAAGTGTCATTTGCATACACTTTAGTCAAGTTGTAGACATTGTGGAACATAGACATTGGGTTTCAAGTGCACTTACTAATATCTTAGCATGAGTATATTCAATAGTGCACTCGAAACCTTGGGTTTGATCTTGCTTTGAGAAAACTTTATGTTAAGAGCTCAATAGCTTGTTGTGTAAGCTTTTCTAAGCCTACTTTGAAAGTTAGGTGGAACTTTTGGGACCTCCTCTTTTCACCTCTCAAACGTTGAGAGAATTTTAAAGGCTAAAATAGGGTAAGCACATGGGGCCCATTGTCTAAAATTGTGGATCGACCTATGGAAGGCTAGCTTGGCCCACCCGTTCTAGTAGAACAAGCTAAAAAACCAGCTTCTAATAGCTTGACAACACTCTATGTGTATGGTAATTTAAGCATTAAGAGAACTTGGGTGACTTTGTGTTAATTCTCATAAACTCAAGGTTTGGGACTCAATCCATGGTTTTATCAGCTTTACTTTACAACTAACTCTACAAGTTTTCCCAATTAGTGAGGGAGGGCTAATAATCCGTGTGCGAAATTACTAAAGGCAACACTAATTTCTTTACGCTATGAAATTAGTGCCACTGAAAGATATAAGAAGCATTGTTCATCCCGGCACTATTCAATTAAAATAATACACAAGACTATCCACAAATGTACCAGTAGTATACATCTTGGCACTATTCACTTTTGCATATACTTTTTTATTCACTCTACAAACACCTTAGAGCTCCGCATTAATTTTCTTGAAATGTATGATAAATGAACATGTATTCATAAATTTAGTATTAGTCGGTAAAAAGTTTAGCCCTTAGTAATTTTGAGATTTGACAAAATAGTGTGTGTTTCAAGAATTAATACCACACGCACCAACTGGGATAATCAATGTACCTTATCAATGAGTAAATTTGAAGTATTATTAAAAACATTCAAGTAAGAAATGGACTTTTTGGAAGTCCATAATAAGTTACTTAATATCACAACATTTGTAGGTTTATCAAAAATCTATGTGCATCATTGTCCATATGGACACGAGATGTGCTTCAATCATGCAACTAAAGTACATACATTAAAAACCAACATTTGACCTAAACCCAACCCTATGTATAATAATAATAATAATAATAATAATAATACCACCTAAGCAATGGGTAGTACCTGATCAGTGAGTATGTATGAAATAATTTTAAAATATTCAAGTAAAAAAATGGACTTATTGGAAGTCCAAATCAAGTTAGTTATGATGGCATTGTGGGTAAATCAACATTCTATGTGCATCATTTGTCATATGGGCAGGTGATGTGCTTCAAGCATGCAACTAAAGTACGTACACCTAAACCAACATTGGACCTAAACCCAACACTATGTACTATGATATAATTTATTGGGCTTCAAATGTATGAGATTGGTACATAATGTTGGTTTTGGGTATACATACCTTAGGTTTGTACATGCAGTTGTTTTAAACAAGATAAAAGAGACCTTCAACGTTTCAATAGTGACATGCATGTCCATTCACCAACTCTTGTCCCGCATGGAATTGAGAAGGCGACTCATTCATCAATTGTATCCATGGCTCCAAATACACATTATCATGGATTTCCATACCTACTATTCAACTTTTTAAAGAAAAAGTTGAGCATGCAAAAACATGTATTATCACTTAGTTCTATATTCTCCAAAAACAATCCCTACCTAATTTGAATATCAATTGATGAATATTAGCAAAGACTCTTGTTATGGAATGTCACCTATACCATGTTTGTGTACCAACACATGTATACACTTGCATTCAAACTTATGTGCATGAATACATGTTTGAGTACACAATATGAGTATCCAAGCAAAAGAAACGAAACGAAAATAAACTTATCATATGTGTTTTGACTTATATGTACATGTGTGAAAGGTAAGGGTGAGTGAGTCACGTATTCCCACCATCAACAGTGATAGGACACTCAAAAGTCCAAACTATTGGTGACCAAAAATGTCAACAATAATTGAGCTTATATTTTCTACCACACCACACTCGTAGATCACCCCATGTTTGTCTTAGAGTGTAGGTAGTTGGACCAAGGAAAGGAGTGGTCACTAAATTCCACTGAGCGACCGAAACGTGCTATGAAAATTTTCTCCTTCCGAACTTACATCGAATGTGTTCCCCTTGTGTTGTTCACATCTTGCTCAATCCTTATTCAATGTAAATCGAGCTCGATCTTTTGGCTAAACTTGATTTTCTCCCGTGATTCATGTTAAATATATCTAGTGTTGCATTTTTTAATTCTAGAGGTCAGAGGCGGCATTATGAAATACATTCTAAAATGTTTCAAAACATTTTGAATGCTTTTTAATCATTGAAAATCATCGAAGACATCAATCCGTGAGGTCCTTGGTAAATCATTGTTGAAAACATTCCCCTCTTTCAAGATCAATTTTTTGAGCTTTTCTTTGTCCAAGTATCGATTCAAGGTTGCGCATGGATTGTCCCCCGATGCAAAATCCGTATTCTGGTATTCGTCAGTTCGTGTGGTAGGGCTTAGGGCTCAGGCACTGCCATTGAGTTTGAATATACTAATGTTATATGGTAATATGGAATAATTGGCAGAGTTGCATGTGTCTATATTTGCCCTATTGGCCAAGACCGACTGTAGTAGTGAATTTATAATTTTAAAAAACATTAAAAAATGCCTCAAACTTTGCCGAGTATTTCAAAATGCATATTTTTAAATAAATTAAGAATAGATGCACCCCTATATATATATATATATATATATATCCCATGAAGTTACAACTTCAGACTCAAACTTTGCCTATTGTAACCAAGGGCTGAGTCCTTGAAATACATAGTACTTGAGTTCAAATTTGAAATGTGTACACTGATGATCCCAATTAGTGTGTGGTATTGTTCCTAAGTAAGACATTATTACGTGGTGGAATAACGCCTTACCCAATATTTCAATTTGTACTAATGAAAGCTCAATAGGTTGTTTGGACATTATAGAACATAGATGACTTTGCTTGGCAAAATATTACAGTCTCGTTGAACAATTATAGTAGTAGTACGTAACTCTGCATAATAACACACACTAATTGGGACAATCAATGTAGTTGCTATTGAGATTGGGCGAACCAACTCATACACTCCTTCCTTGTTGAATGCCTAGACCTTTGCCTCCAAAGAACCAATGTATGGGTTGGTTCGCCCCAGCCTTGCTATTGGGAACTTGTTTCCAACATAGGGAACCAATAGGTTGTAACACAGGGCGCTAGGTACTAATTGAGGGGGAAGCATCTATCCACGCCCTTGGTCACCAATGATGATGGTTGCAAAGGATTGCCAACTTGGAAAGTGGACAAGCAATGATACCCCGACCAACCTTGTTCATGTTTCCATATTTGTAAAGTTGACATGCCGGTCACCATTAGAATGAAGGAGCATTTATATGATATCCACATTATGAATGAAAACACTTATATCCATCTTGCGGTACTATCTTTTAATATTCCTTGTTCATGAATAAACTTTTTCTTATCCACTAAGTTCAATTTGGACCTTGACTTGCACCATATTATTATTATTATTATTATTTGCAAGGATGGTGTGCCTAATTCAGTTATTTATCTTCATTGGACACTTATATTTGAGTGTTATGTGGTTAGGTGAGACTCCAAGAATGGATACCAAAAAGACGCGTGTTTAAAGAGATTGTAGTACATGCTCAAATTATGATAACCGTTCGAGGCCTAATAGTAAACATAGTGGGGGGGGGGGGGGAGGGACTTGTATGACCATTAAATAAGGACATGTATCTTCTCTTTAATAATGAATAAGATATTCATATGAACTCTGAGAATTTTGAGGAAAGTGGCTATGGTCTCAATTTGGATTTGCTAACCATCTCGTACTATCTCGTCACATGTTTTGTAGATTCCTAGGAAAAGTGGGCTAGTCAGAAGAAGAAGAAAAAAACACCCATTTAGAAGCCATCTACCTTACATGCTTCCATTTTTAGCTAGTTGTGTCAAAAATGACTTTTGTAAAATAAGCTCATTCATCACAAGATGCTCATTGCTTATACCATGTCCACATAAGGACTAGCAACTGACCCACAAACCAATGGGAGGGTTTCCATCTTGATAAGAGTTATTCTCTTGTATGCAAAAGAGCAAGCCCAATCGTTCTTGAATTTGCATTTGCATCCCGGAGTGAAAAGTGGCCTCCGTCCAAGATGCAGATGCAGACCCAAGCAAAACTGCCACTCATCTTGTTCATCTGGAACTAGTAATTTTCTTGAAGTCTCAAACCTCAACCGATTGTTTCTCAAACACATCCGGTTCATGCATATTTGCCTATCATACACTAGGAAGGTGAACTATCGACTCATTTCTTTTTGAAAGCTACAATAATATTACTTGTCCTTAGTGATAGAAGGCTCCTTGCATATCTCGACATTATGCAAGGAGTTCAACAATTCTTATATTAAATCTCATCCAATTTGAAATTATACATCGGTGAGTGGGCCACTTCCCTGCATCCGCATATGCATTGCGGATGTAAAAGTGCATATGCAAATGCAAGGTGAGTGGCCTTGCCTTAACAAAACTGTAGTACATTATATTCAATGAGGATACTGTGAGTAAGACAAAACAAATCCGTACTGGTAACAGTAAAATTTGGAAGAGAAGCACCTCCTCATCAAGATGGAATCCTTGTACTACCTAGGACCAACGATTGGCCCGTGTGTGGGCATGGCATTGCATTAGAGACTTGAGAGGCACGGACTGGCTTAACCACAAGCTTGTAAAAGTTAGAATTTACGTTTTTGGACGGACCCGGTTCATTATAACCTAGGACGATTGTTCATGGCGACCAACCCGAGCTTTCTTCTTCTTCTTCTTCTTCTTCTTCTTCTCCCCACATGTCCTCCTATCCTAGTTGTTGGGAAACCACCAGCCTTTTCTCAAAAGCTTTTGAGTCAGTCAATATCGCACGAAAAGAAATACCACACCCTCTCGAAAGCTTTTATTACACTAATAAGCGCAGTGGGCGTGGTGGTGGGGCTCACCGCGCCCATCCCCTTTCCAGGATCCAGCGGCGCGGCTTCCTCGCGCGGTGTCGCTGCCTATCGACCTCCCGCAGCGTTCAAGCTTGGCAGCAGCGATTTAATTGCATCCAGAAAGAAAAATGCACACACGTAATCCAAAACACGGAAAAATGAAAACCAACGCTGCTCCCTTGCCGCATGCGCTGGACAAAATTTACAATTCGCGCTTGGGTTGACTCATCGCACCATGCGTCGTCCCGGCAGAGTCCAAAAGGGTGGAGGGGAACTTCGTGCCAGAAAAAAGGTTCGTGAATCGTTCAGTTTTTTGGGCGGAATTGTTGAGGCATGCGGTTGAGAGAGTTTTGCGACTGCAGGGAGGAATGGGTGTGGGTGTGGTGTGGATCGGGGCTTCGAAATTCATGCAGCGTAGCAGCAGCAGGGGTGTCGGTTTTGGTGTCAGGTGAGAACTGGTGGAGGATGATGATGATGATGGTGTGATGGATTGCAGGGTGTAGGTTGGCGCGCAGGCGAAAGTGCGGTTGCCACTGACAAAAGAATTGGGCAAAAATATGGGGGTTCGCATATGCTGTCCCTGGGTTATGATTCCCACGTGAATTCACTGAGAACCAATGAGTGTGATCCTGTTTCTAAAGGTGACCGTCACGGCAGTCTGCTCTCATTGTTTGACATCGGCCACTGGTTGTTGTAATTTGGACTTCCTTCACCGATTTTGTGATGTGGGATTTAAATTTCATCTGTTTGGCACGAGTGAGTCACAGTAGAGTCATCCTTTTTGAGAGATGAATTTGAGAATTTGTTCTTTTTTTCTAATGTGCGGCGTACTCAAAAGTTGTGTCGCTCTTGCGGATTTGAATTCGGTGTTGATGTTGTGATACAAAGTTCCTGAGCGGCTGCCTGCTCCAATGTCGACGGGTAGGTTCCCCCCTTCTTGAATCACGAGTTTGTACAACGTTGGTGATATTGACTTCTGGGTTTATCTTGGGTTTTGTTGCCTAGCCTCTCGGAAGAAATTAGCAGCAGTTTTTATAGAGAATAACTGTTTTTGGACGCTCACAAGCTAAGGGAGCGCTTAGGGATAACCACATACTTCTCGCTTTTTGAAAAAGAATCTCTTCTCTCTTCTTGATTCCTAGGAAATTCAAAATCAGGGTATGAAACCCACATGACAGATTTGCGTCCTTCTTTCAATTCATAGTGGTCACCTGTCAATTTTCCTTGGCGCGCTAGATGAATTCGGAGTATTTTCGAATCTCAGGGTTTATTTGCCTCCCTGTTGTTGATAGATAGGACCTCAATTCGCAACATCATGTCCGTCATAGATGGGTTTCTTGGTTTAAGTTGTGAGTTCTCCCTGCCTGCCTTCAATTCTGACATTCAAGTCCTTCTGCGTCAGAAGAAGCGGTACGAGATTGTAGTCCTAGGATCGAAATCAAGATACTTAGCGGACGGAAAGTCAGATTTCTTCATTTTGTTGAAATTAAGAATGACAATCGTTTATCATTCTTGCTCCAAATCGACTCCACAGCTCTTCCGAGAATTTTAGAGTTCGCCAACGACCGTTACAGGAATTCTTCTGGTTTTGATTTGCATCAGGGCAGCTGGTTCGAGGTAGTCATTGAGATTCAGGGAAGTTTTTGAGAACTAATACTTGCTAATTCTTACTGGAATTTGACAGGCAGCTGGCCACATCGTGAGGAGGACCTATTAGTCTAGCTTTGCTTCAGAATTCACTCTGCAAATTTATGCGACTCAG
This sequence comes from Polytrichum commune, assembly GCA_950295325.1. NCBI lineage: Eukaryota > Viridiplantae > Streptophyta > Polytrichopsida > Polytrichales > Polytrichaceae > Polytrichum > Polytrichum commune. The sequence goes on from OX485803.1 coordinate 69,093,682, forward strand.
TTTAGGCTCAAAATTGTTGAGAACGACATTGGATTCTAGGGAATGAATTCAGTTCTCCATGCTCCGTAACTGTGAAGCGTGAAGGATATCTTGAGGCTTCTATTTGAGGATTTTGGTCGCCGTGCTTTTGGTGACATCTGAAATTCACATGAGGCATGAACAAAGAGCATTTGTTCGGTGGCTGCATCATTTTTCTGTGCAAGACTTCTGGTTCATAACAAGGATTCCAATCGACCGACTCTATTGCAATTATTTGTTTCTGCAACGACGGAGACTCTTGCAGCCTTCAGTTGTGATTTCGTCCAACATGTGGGGCTGGAGTCGACTTGAACACATATGACTCTGCATTTAGACTCGGTGCAGTTGCAGAAACGCATCAAGATCATTCGAACCATATGACATTCGTACGAATGCAGAAGGCCAAACTGAAGCTGAAGTGTTACCAGGGGAACATGTTGACCCGGACGATAGTCTGCCTCATGACGGTCGCGATGTGCATTCTAGGGTTAAGGCTTCTTCTAGCGGTTCCCAGGCCCAGGCACATTCAACCTGAAGAAGAGCGGTATGACCGACCTGCCCCAGATGTCCAATACCTCGACCACCCGATGCCGCTCAAGAATGAGATGCCCTCCAACACCGCAGAACTCATCCAAAAGCTTCAGTCTGCAACAAAGAGAGCCGCTCGCCACAATGCAGGTGCTGCAGCATTTACTTCGTCAATGAAATCCAGGTGGCATGCGAAGTACCCGTGCCGCAGCAGACACGAGATCCATGCCTTATATGCACTTCGGAAGATCACCAAGGATGTTCCCATGAACCCTAAGTGGAAGTTGGTCTTTGGAGCCTACGAAACGCTCCACCGCACCTGTGTGCTCCAAATGGGGAACGTCACCGAGTTTTTCCTCGCCAGGAAACACATCGATGGTTGCAAGTTCGTCATTGCTGGAGTGCATCCCGGTGCAGGCCTCGGCAACAAAGTGTTGTCCATTTCTTCGGCATTGTTGTATTCCGTGTTGACGCAGCGAGTCCTTCTTGTGCCGCATGCTACCTCCGTTCCTGGTGTTTTCTGTGAGCCTTTTGAAGGCTCAACTTGGGAAGTCGACCCTCATCAGGTACTTCCTTCACATTACACCAAAGCTCATCACTCAAACTCTGCAACCTCTTCTTGCATCCAACCAAACTCCACTAGGTATCTAGATTGTCAACCTTGAATGATCTAAATTCCACCACACTAGTTTGGGCCCTTCCGTCCCAGTCCATTGTCTAGACAGTCCTCTCAACATGCCGACGTTGATGATCAATTGTTTTGGAACTTTGGAACAACGACTGCAAAGGTTTGGCAAATCGATTTTGTTGATGCTTTGGTCTTCGAGTGAATATGAGGAGGCACATTGTCACCCTGTAATTCATAACTATGTCATGGTCTCATCACTATGTGGTAATGATAACATGCACCAAAGACCTACTTTTGTCAGTACTACATCTTAGAGGGTTGGGGTGCTGATTACAACCTATGGCATGGCTCCTTTGCATCCATTATCTAGTTTATAATGTCCCTAATTAGATAAATACTTCACATTTGCCATAGCTTACTTGACTACGCAATCTTTTGCATCTAACCAAACTCTACGAGGTTTCTAGATTGTCAACCTAGATTGTACTAGATAATTCAACAAAGAGGAATAGGATTTTCAGTGAGACAAATTGGTCTGAGATCAACCCTCATCAAGTACTTCACATTCAACACACTTGATTGTGTTCTATCTAGACTGACAACTTGAATGAACTAGATTGTATCACAAAACATCATTAAGGGGCCATCATGAAATTGTGAGGGCCTTTGAAAGATATTTAAAGGTTGAAGCATGGATGCTTGAAATTGAATTTTTTGTGGTCATGGGCCTTCAAGTGTAGTTTAAGGACATATGTGATGAGGATTCTCAACCAAATGTTATTGCAATACCATCTTGAAGTTCATGTGGGCTCATCCACACAAGAAGTTATTATAAATCAAAGGTTGTGAGTTTTCGAAGTGTTATGGCCTCTTGAATTTGTGTTGTTTCCATCTCTTTGAGGCGGGCTTGACACAAAATCCAAGAGACCATGAAACATTATCCATCACATGTCATGTAGGACTCTACATAGATTTTTCATTTATTCAAACTTCTTTGGTTTCTTAGGTCTTCAAGCTCTAACGTAAAGGGAAGGGGGATGTCCTTGGCATTTTTCACTAATGAGAGATTATAGATTTCAATGGTCACTCAACCTCCTACGTAAAGCTTCTTATCTTTATACGTTTGTCTTGGATTCAAAAACTATGGCAAAGAATAACCATCAAATTTCTACCTTAATCTATTTCCAAACGAGGGTGGGTGGATATAGGAATGATACAACTCATCAACTTAGAGCTCATCAAACACCTAGTCTATGTACATAGAAAGAGAACATTGAATTCTAGTTGAGTATTGTTCAGCAAATATCTCAACAACAAGGACTAGTAGTTTCTATGTGGATATATATTGGTTTTTTTTCATACACTAAGTAGAAAGAGAGATGAGAATTAGGTACCTGGCAGGTCATGGATTAAAAAATTCATTAAGTGTCCAAGGATGTATACGTATCACGGAATTTTGCAAAGTTGTATGTTCAAATATAAAGTGGTTGTCAATATTGGTATTGAAGGTTGTGATACTAACCAAGGTCGTAGATCCTATACCTACTCTTACTAACAATTTGCCATAGACTTTGCTATCTTTTGCACCCAACCAAATTATACTAGATTGTCAATCTTGAATGACCCAAATTATACCATGAGTGATAACAAATAACTCGACAATGAGGTCGGTGGTTTCTTTTAAAAAATAATGGTCATTTCAATATGGTTGCACTAGTATTGTGTGGGTATTTTTTTCTTCTTTTGTATGCCAGTGGATGTATAATGTGACTTACCATGGCCAACTCTATAGTGTGGTTCACAGTAAACGTGACAATATACACATGATAATGATATGCAACCCTAGTTAAGCCCTAGTTACATTTGTCATGTCCTAGTGATATACTCACCTCTTTCCCCTAGGGCAAGATTTGGATTTGCTAACCATCCTGCACTAATTGTGCGTTCTATATCTTAGAAGAAGTAAGTGCAGAGCTAAAAGTGTCCATTTAAGGTATGCTTACCTTATGTGCAAATATCAAGTGGTTATCAATATTGGTATTGAAGGATGTGATACCAGCTGAGGTCATCCACATACTAATTGATACGGGGGGTTAACCTAGATACCACATGACATTGGATTGCACCCAAAAGAATCCAAGCAATGTAAGGTCCCATGTTAGCACATGAAGCATCTATTGAGTGAGTCCCGTTCTCTCTGGCAAAGGGCACGAGTCCTCGAAGTTGTGATGCCGAGTGTTTGAAAGCTTTTGTATTCTGGCCTAGAGCTCACTTGCACCAACTGGGTGGTCCACCACTTGTGCCAAGATTTCGTCAAGCTGTCAGAGGATTTACTCACATCCAGAACTTAAATATCATCAGAACAGAAATACTATATTTCCTGGTATTCAAACGGTTGTTGCCGAATTATGTACTCAAATACTAGTATTGTACCAGTTTCACCATTATTCACTCTCAATATGTATATGTTGTATCTCCTAATATCATCAGAACAGAAATACTATATTTCCTGGTATTCAAACGGTCGTTGCCGAATTATGTACTTAAATACTAGTATTGTACCAGTTTCGCCATTATTCACTCTCAATATGTATATGTAGTATCTCCTGACTGAAGTCTTGAGTCATTCATAATGGAAAATTCAGAAAGGTGTTTGATGGGTTCTTTCTAGTTCCGTGGCTGGTGAAATTATATTCCATCGCCTCCCAATTATCATATTGGAATCCATGTTCCACCAGCTGTTTGAACTGTTCTTCCAAGATGATATCTGGCAAAGGCTTGCCCCACATGTACATTAGTTTGACTCGTAGTGAGTAGACTGGTAATAGAAGAACAGTGAAAAAAGTATCATAGCGTTTTGTGTATATGTGGGTATTATTCAGCAGCCATATTTGACTGGTGCTGTGTTGTTCCTTCTTCCACGTGATAAATTTCCGGGAGGAAATTAAAGTTTAGCCGATTGAGGGAAAGAAGTTGAAGAGAAGAGGACAAATGGTGGGTCCAGACAGCAGTGAGGTTAGGCTAGAATCGTAAACAAAAATTCTTTCAACAAACATCTTCAAAGCATTTGAAGCCAAGTGGAGCATTTAGGTACACTTTGACATTTGCTTCTGTATGATTGTTTTTCATCAGGTATGGTCAGAAGGAAAAACAAGGCGCGACTTGTGGGTCTCGATTGAGGATTTCTACAAGAAAATAGACACAACGGGTGATTCTGAGACTTACACAAATGTATCCACAACACGACCAATTTATGCAGCCTCGACGACCGAGGACTGGGATTTCCAGCCCCAGCCTCGGTTTTTCTGCGACACGGAGCAGGCACATTACCGGCGAGTCGAATGGGTTGGGTTCCGAAACAACCTCTACTTTGCACCCAAGCTTTTCGCGGTCCCGAGTTTCCGACCTGTTTTGGAGGACCTTTTCCCCAACCACAATGTGCTCACGAATCTGCTCCGGTCGGTTTTGTTGCCGGGCGACCCCGTGTGGGGGCGGGTGAAGCAAGTTCATGACGTCCATTTCCGACATGCCAACCAACGGGTTGGCATCCAACTTAGGTATTTCCACGGAAAATCGGACTTCGATCTCTTTCACATCCAAAATGAGGACCACATTGAGGAATGTCTTGTCGAGCACGGGTTCTTGCCAAACCCTAACCCTAACCGAAGCATCGACAATTTTGTGAATGAAGAATCGGACGTGAGCGCTGAGGTCCAAGTAGGTGAGTCAGAAAACACTGAATCCCTTGATGAGCATGACCTAGTACTGGCCCCCATGAACGTCACGACCATTTTTGTCACATCTCTTTACCAGAGCCTGTCCACCCGGCTGTCGAGAAGCTATGTCCGGACCGCGTTAGGCACCGGGGATGCAATTGGGGTTGTCCAACTCACCCATGAAGACGAACAATTCTATGGCGTAGAGGTTGACCGGCAAGCTTTGACAGAAATCTTGTGCCTGAGCCTCACCGACCACCTAATTTTGACCCCCCTCTCCACGTTCGGGGCCCTCGCTCAAGGGTATGGCGGCCTCACACCGTGGTTTGTCGACCTCCGAGCGGACACCCCGACACCTTGCGTGAGGGCCCAAACCTCCGAGACATGTTACCAAATCCCCGCGTCCAAGACCTACCTGTGCCCTCATGATGTCCAAGTGAATGGAAAACTAATGACGGATGTTGTGCCCTACATCTCCGACTGCCACCTGGTTGAGGATCCGTTTTTCAAAGTGAATGGTGCAGGATTAGGTATGCAGCTGTTAACTGTGAATTCATCCCGATGATTTGTAGCCATTTTTGCAGCCAATTTTGCAGCTTACATGACACCGACATATTGCGCAAGGGCCCCAAACCCACGAGACGTATTACTTAATGGCGGATGTCGCGTCCTACATCTCTGACTGCCACCTGGTCGAGGACCCGTGATCGACACAGAATTGGTATGTAGCTGTTAACTGTAAGTTAATTGTGATGATTTGTAGCTATTGTAGCTTTCTGTACTCAATCACATAAGAGCATGTTTACATACGCGAACAAGGGCCGAGAGAAGAAACTAGTGAGGATTTCTTATGGTCACGGTCCTTGGTCACTCACTCATACTGAAGCACGGGTTAGTTCCATGATCAACTTCCCCTCATAGTTTAGGTCACCTTTTTTTTCTTCCTTCTTTCTAAGAGATATTCTTCTTCTGATTATTGGATATACCTCCTACAGGTAGAATCAATGTACAAAATAAGGGCCTGAAATCAGGCCTGGATATGCGCTTGTACCATAAATTTCCCAATATCTATCTTCATTCAACATTCTTTGCACTTGACCATTGATTCAAACCAGATGACTATTGTGATCTGTTGTATGCAGTGATTAGATCAGTTGGAGTCCTAAAATCACTAGAGTGTGGACAGTGTATAATGCTTTTTACCTAGCCCAAAAGACTCATGATGTCCATGTATGGACGATAATGAACAATTTTAAGGTTGATGCACAAAATGCTTACCCTTGCCCTTGCATCTCCGTGACCTAGTTCATAGATTGGGGTTTGCAAGTACTTTGCAGCATTTGTGAGCTAGCCAGAGCTTCATGGCACTCATAAAGGATCGATTATCCAGAGCAGATTCTTTGCTACCAAAATTTGTTCTACGTCCCTTGAGCATTTCACAGCCAGGGATTCGTAGTGTTTTACTTAAACTCATCCACTAGGAAGGTGAAAATGCAGTGAACTCTTTTATAGTCTGCAAAATGGATTTTTTGAAGTATTTCCACTCTGGAATTCGCACTAAAGATACGAATTAGTCTAGTGGGGTCCATTGAGTGAATGAGCCCTTGTGTAACCAATCAATAATAGCTGTCCAGTTGAGAAGAGTGATCAAATTTGGCCCATGTACATGACAGGTTATGTTTTCTTGAAATAGTGATTCTAGATTTGATATGAACATTGTAGTACCTAGTATAAGTTACAACTAAGCTAAGCCCTCAGCTTCATGGCAAACACAAAGGATCGTCATCCAGACAGAAATGACATATAACTTGAGTTATTTTTAAGGCCTGAAATCATTATAAAAAGAAAACTTGACATTGAAACTGGCATCACACCCTCCAGTGATGTATAAGGGCCGCTTCACACTATGGCCGTCCAAGTCGAGAGGCTATGGGATTGAATGGCCAAACTTTGTTGAGAGTCCAAAGAAATGTGCTGAAAATAGTCAATAAAATACAGAAATTGAAGCCTTCGGCCGGGCATAGTGTGAAGCCTCCAAAGGCCAAGCCCAGAGTCCAAACCTTTGGCCGTGAACTCCCACGGCCTCTAGGCTTGGACGGCCATAGTGTGAAGCCTCCAAAGGCCAAGTCCAAAGGAAGAAGGAGCATTCCGTCTTATTTCTTGCCCAAAACAACCCCTCCAATCTAACGGCCAAGATCTTGTCAATAATTGATTTTTTAATGGAAAAAATTGACGCCCTCTCGACCATAGTTTGGGTTTCCACTCCCGTATGACCCAAACTTCTTTTGAGAGTCCATCGCCTTGATTTTTTTTTAAATAGGCATTTTAAAGTGCGACAGCCTTCGGACTTTGGCCTCTAGTGTGAAGGATTGAGAGGCCGAAGTCTTGGTTTCTTGCAATCTGATTGGTGGAAATTGACGGCCTCTCGACCTTTGGCCATAGTGTGAAGCGGTCCTAAGAGCGTGATCACAAGTCTGTAACACAGTTGCATGCAATGGCAGTGTGCTGGGTTGAGCTGCTTACAAACACTCACCAATTCAACCCAATCGGCATGAAGTCGTTAGCATGCCCCACAATTAGCTCCTGGGCTGCAACTTAGAGACGATATTGTGGGGCTTGCCTTAGCTCCTCAAAGTTGAGTCAATGGCAAAGCTTGGGAAGTCAAGCCCCCGCCCCCATATTCCAGTGATCGGGGAGTTTTTTGGGCATTCATAATCGGTTGAGAGCCTAGTGTTTGCAAGTCCAACCGGTTACATGTTGACGACATCCTTCGGTATTCCTTCATTAAATTTGAGTATATATTCTATAAATTCCTCTAAAACAATCGGTAATTTTCCTGCAGTCTTGAACTCCAACCGGTTATTTCTCAAACTCAACCGGTTCATCTATAACTAACTGCCGGTTCTCCCCGATCATAGTTTGCAAGTCCAACCGGTTACATGTTGACATCCTCCGGTTTTCCTTTATTGAATTGGGGTACATTCTATAAACTCCTCTAAAACCATCGGTAATTTTCCAGCAGTCTCGAAATTCAACTGGATATTTCTCAAACTCAACCGGTTCATCTGTAACTAAGTTAACTGCCGGTTCTCCCCGATCATCACCATACTCTCCTAGCTGCTGCTCGCCCACCAATGACTCTCACCCAACTGCCATGCATGCCCATTAGTTACCCGGTCACCACGGTTTGCACCGTCCCACCATCGCGGATCATAGAGGTGGCACAAGATTGACTACTTGGCATCGACTTGGCACAAAGAGAGAGCTCCAATTTGGACAACAACAAAAGGACTAGCAAATTACAATGTAGTGTGGTGATCTAAAGGGAAGAATTTTGTGGTGGCAATTGTTCGTTATAGTACCTATCAATGTTGTAAGATCCAATCACTTCAACCCAACAAAAGGATGTTTTTGGGGAGAAATGCTATTTTTCGTGGGCAAGGTCATATGAGCCTGCTCATGAAACATGGATCATACATCCTTGGTCATAGGGTGCCCCATGGTTGTGTGTGTTTTTCAGGCACCACTACCTAGAATCTCTTTGATGTACGGATTTTTTTTAAATGTAGGTAAGGTATCCTAAATATTGTATTTGGTGTCATGTTGACATCTTTGAGCGGTGTATGACAAGGCTTGTAGTTAAGAATGAACGTCAAGTAGACACATGTGACAATGAGATTGGACTATGTGTTCAAAATAGGAACATCAATCTACTTTCAATAGTTAACACACTTAGGAGTGTCTAGTATGTGAGTGCGTAACAAGAAGAAGAAGAAATCTTTAACATGACTTTTTCTTTCATCTCAACTTCAATGTTGACACTTGAAATGACAATCTTCGTGATTCACAATGGGCTCGCTAATCGAATGATCTTGTCTAGCGACCAAAAGCGTATGTGGAGTTGGAGGTGTCCATTAAGTATAGGCCCAAAGTTTAGCTCACCCAATTTTGGATAGCTGTTGAGGATTCATAAATTCATCATCGGGTGCTGACTTGGAGGCGATCCGTCATGGCACGATTGAGGCTCTCAATAAGTTACACCAGGCATTTTATTTATCACTCCCATTCAAGATTCAAAAGCTATATCAGTTGGTCTAAAAGTTCCAACTCCCATCTTATAAATGTACCTACTTACCAGACAACAAACTTGCCACGTATTGGAGTAAATTATTCATCATTTGAGGAAAAAGTGTTTGACATTCATAAACTTATAGTCCACCCACACTTACTGGTGCGGGCCACTAGTGAACAGTTCCTACCAACATTGGTTATAACCAGTGGCTCTCATTGGCTAAATCAACTCTAAAAGTTGCTCATGTTGGTAGGAACCGTTCACTGGTGGCCTGCACCAATAAGTATGGGTGGGCTATTAGAAGACTGACCAAAGACCCGAGGGGTGGACTCCTCATTGGATACCTAGATGATGTGTGTGGATCATTATGAAATTAATCCTTCTATATATAGGAACGTTATAAAGAGAGAAAATTGCACACATACTAATGGTAGGCTAGAAAATGGATTTGTGTATTTATACGAAGCTTTTCATAATAGGCCCTTATTTCATGTAAAATCCACTTTCACTCTCATTGAGAAAGTCATTAAACAAACTTTCATCCATAGCATGTAACTCAACAATTGGTACTATTCATTGAGAGCACCGGCACTTGACACTAATCACTTCTTATATCATTTGGTGGCACTAATTCATGGCATAAAATGAATTTAGTATCATCTTTTCCTCCAAGTAGCTAGCCGCCGTAGTATCTTTACCACCTCCACTATTTATAGGCAAATACTTATTAGCTCTTATATTTGTAGATTCTGATCTCCCGAATTCAAAGGAAGCCATTTTTTTGTACTGATTTTTGAGATTTTAAAAATACAGTTTCCTAAATTTTTGTTTGTTCCATAAATAGTTCAATTAGTGCCAAAGTGGTAAGGTACCACAATGTCTCTTTTTCACCAAGTACGATTATCTTTTCCTCCAAGTCGCTTGGTAATCTTTTGAGGAACTTCTTTGTGAGTAGCCAAGTATTCTTTAGTAATTCTTTTACAAGTCTTCAAGTAATTAAGTAACCAAGTAACCCCTTTGCAGTTATCCGAATAATTGAGTAACCAAGTAATCTTTTGTAGTAACTCTTTTGTAGATATTCAAGCGGTCAAGTAACCAAGTAATCTTTTTGAGTAGCTCTTCCATAGTTCTCCAAGTATCGAGAAGCCAATTAGTCCTTCTTCAACAATTAACTTTCACATTTTCTCCCAGGGGTGGACTCTTCATTGGAATCCTAAATGACATGCGTGGGTCGCTATGAAGTTAAACCCCGGGCTACATACAAGAAGATTGTAGAGCAAAATGAGTGTATACATACTAACGGCAAGTTAGGAAATGGACTTGTGTATTTATACTAATTCTTCCAAAGCAATGAAGTAAATGCCTCAACTACATATAAAAAATATAAATCTCAAATAAAATATTCATTTGTTACGTATAAAATCCACTTTCAATTTCCAATACGAAAGTCATTGAACATATTTCATCCATAGCATGTAACTCAACGATTGCATCAAGCAAACAAAGACAAAAGAAAAATATTTTAGTCATAATCTAGAGAGGAAAACTCAAGGGAACCCATGAGCGCTTCATAAACGTTCATTTTGTAAATACCTAAAACCCAAATGCAAACCGCAATAGGAATGAACAAGGTAGTCATTGAGAACATTACCACATGACAACAATGGATAATAACTTGAATTGGATGGAACTACACCAAATATAATATTTAGTGTCACCTATTCTAATTGTCTTGCTCAATACTAATCGCAAACCGCGGTGTAGTGTCACCAACACTAAATGTTAACCCAACATTATTTGTCACTCCTTGTAAATTCGGGGGGGGGGGGGGTATAGAGTTACAATGTTGCAAATACTGTCACTTACCAAGTCAATATTCATCCAAATTTCCATCATCCTTGACAATATTTTATCACAAGTTGCTGACAAGAGAAGGTAGGGTTTGGGCCAATGGATGAACTCATCCATGACAATATTTGTAAACTTATTTTTAAGAAGTGTCATCCAAAAAGTTACCATAGTGACATTAAACACCATATGACACTAAATATGATATTTAGTGTAGCACATCTATTGTCATTTTCCTCTTTTAACCCTAGGCCCCCCTTATGGTATGTATGCACACCAATACCTTAAACAATACTCCTTATTACATTCACGTTACTTCATATGTGATATGAACATCCAACCCCCCGGGGTGCAAGATAAAAGTGTATACAATCGAGGCCCACCTACTTTAAGGTATGTGAACCTAACATAGACTTGTATTACAATCATTTATAAAAATGTACCACATCACTTAATCTAAGAATGGAAATCTAGGCGCCTTGTACATTGGTAACCGTAATCTAGAGAGGTGTTTTTTGTACGCTCACATACCCTTAAAATTTTGCATTGTTAGTGAAGGGTGACATTACCATGTGATTTTGCCAGGAATACACATTTCTAAAAAGGATTGGTTATTTCTTTGAGTGTCACCTTTGTACAACATACCAAAGAAGTCATCCTACCACTAGACAAGTTGCTTGTCCTATAATGCATCAATGGGATTCTTCAACAAGGTAGGGTCAATGAGCTCATATTCATGTCATAATGACAGTCAACGATTTTTCTTTCTTTGTGATTTTTGTATTTATATGTGTTGAGTAGCAATATTCATATTAAGCGGCTTGTACTACTTGAAGGAGCACAATTTGATGTCGAGTAGTAGCTAAGTATGAAGAGGATAGTAACTATAACCCATAGCCATGACCCCTTGCAATTTGTAGACTAGAACCCCCCACCACACACACACACACAAATGAAATTTGATTCTCACTCAACTTGATTCCTCCTCACACTAGTTCTGTATGTTGACCAACTTGTATCACCCAATTATGGGTTATAGTTGTGCACACTTGCCGCTTCTACGGTTCATGATGGAAAAATAATGACTACAATGATTATCCCATTCAACGAGGGTGGGAAATTAGTGAAAGTGATATTAAATTTCTTTACGCCATGAACTTAGTGCTACCGGAAGATCTAGGGTTCTGGGAACCCCAACTCTATGGTAAATGAGCATGTATTTATGAATTTAGTATCACTCAGTGAATATATCAACCCTCGCTACTTTTGAGATTTGACAAAATAATGCATGTTCTGGGCATTAGTACATAACATTATTCAATTGATGAGTCGTGTTCATGGGCCCAACAATAGATTCCATGATAAGAAATCTAGATGTTGAATCCGTTCACTTTTAAATTGAATATGAAGTCAGGGCAGTTGTACACAACTCATCAACTAAGTAATGTTATGTACCACACACACAAAATGGGATAATCATTGTCCTTGTAACCTACAAATAGGCTCAAACTTGACATGTCATTTATTATACTTTTACAATATATTTGAGGAAGGATCAATCGTTCTCACCAATTTTGTATTGGTATTTGAAACCCTCAACCTAACTTTATGTTACTCTAAAAGAATGAAAGTGTAAAGAAATCACCAACATCTACTGCCTTTAGAAACCCTCAACTCTACCATTTGGAAGCAGTTTTAGGTAACTCATGCACATGCTAGACTTATCACAATGTCTTCACCATACACACCTCTTAGTGTTGGCCACACTAATTATAACGGCCTCCAACTCTATGTTCATATACAAGCGACACAAGGTTGCTTGAAAGAAGTGAAGCATACTATGATCACCAAGTGTTTAACCTAAAGTATAACCACATACTACGACACTCGATTTTATGACATCTTGACTCTACGACACATTTCCTATGGACCAAACTCTCTACATCATTTATGATATTTAGTGTCACGTACACTATTTGCAAAGGACTTGAACTAGAAGCCTGGAGATTTCAAAGTGTCATGTCGCTAATTATCAATATGAATCCATTTGTCAACATAAGTAACTCGTTCAAGTGAAAAAATTATGTACATTATGAAATTTATAGTAGTACATTGGGGTACTTTAGATGATAGACTTGTGGTTTAGTATGCAAGGTAAAGATATTTTGAGCGTACTAATGGTTAGTGTCACGTGCTCGCATTTTAGTATGCAAGAGTAAGATATCTTTGAGCATACTAATGCTAAGTGTAATTTGTGTACACTTTAGTCAGCTTGTAGACTATTGTGTAACATAGGCATACACCTCATAACATTATTGAACATACTTATGCCAAGATATTAGTGAGCACACTTGAACTCCAAGTGTCATGAGGTGACACTTATGGTGAAGTATTTAATCATCAACATAACCTAGCATACGCCTCAAAATAGGGTAAGTGACACTGTTACACCTATGACACTAAATACTAGAAACAATGTAGTGCTAATATATAACTCCATGCTACGACTGTGACGTTTGTTATACGACATAGTTTGGGTCCCATTTATCATAAAGAAAGACGTAATAAATGTGCATAAGTGATGGGATCCGCATATTTTTAAAGGTTCGTATGTGATCAATACTTTGGAACATGCAAGGGAGCCTTGGAGAACATTGTGAGCATATTTCTCCAATACAAATGTTCCTTCACATTTATGAATTTTCATCATGTATACAACATGACATTTAATATTGAAATAAACAAATTTAAATGAAAACTCTCGATAGTACGACACCTTCTTGCATGACCAAAGTTGTCTTATTAAAGAGGGAGAACAATACGTTTCTTACTAAACTTAGGTAGATGCATTAATGTGCACTTTTCGTGTACATTGATTGACCTAAAATCTAATTTGTAGCATGTTGTACTCTTTCTCAAAGATTGTTTTATAATGTATGATTGCATTAGCTGATTTGGTGCTAATTTTTTAAGCTTTGAAGTCAATATTGAATGGCCCCCATCATTGGGCATAATTCACTGATTTTATATTGGTGCACGCTTGAGTTTTTAAAAAAAAATAAAATTAAGTGTTATAATAAAGACAAAAGCACGAGAACAATGGAGCATGGAACACTTAAACTTGTCTTTGTGTTATTATTGTTTATGAAAATATCAGTTAAAATTTTGATTTTAAAAACATGTTTAACATTATGATTATGATGAAGCAGGTCATGTTAGTACAAATCGTGGCTCTTTTGAACATGAACAAAGAGCCATTTTAACACAAAAAGAGCCATTTTAACTAGTGTTTAACTATGTGGTAATTTCTTCTCTCCCTCTCACATTGGTAATACCTGGGAAGGTGGCTCACATCTAGATCTAAACTAGATTTACAAAATCTTTAAAATTAAAACAAAGATTGAACATTCCTTCATGGATATTCAATAATAAACATGAAATCTAGTGTGTAAGCTTTAATGAGTAGCCAAAAATATAATGAAAACTTTACGGACCTTGTGCATGGCCAACAAAATAGCAAGACGGTACTACGGCCCACAAGAATGTGATTATAATGTACAAGATTAATAACACAAATTTAGTGGTGGCCTATATGATAAAATGGCTCAATGGCAATCCAAAATGAGCGTGGTCCGGACAACACAATTAAGCATTGTGTTCATTCCACGTGTACAAAAGAGCCATGATCTCTACTAGTGTCATGTTTGTCATCGAAAGGTGGGAGTAGTAGAGAGGCTCTTCAATTTATGTTTGCTTCTTTTGGAAGTTGATGTACGAACACAATGTATCGTATTTAGCATCATTTACTCAATTTTGAAGTGTATGCTAGGTTACACTAATGATCAACAACTTTATCATTAGTGTCACCTCATGACATTTGGCATTCAAGTGCATTTACTGATATCTTAGCATGAGTATGTTCAATAATGTTATGAGGTGTGTGCCTTGGTTGCACAATGATATACAAGTTGACTAAAGTGTACACTACCGGTAATGGCACTTGACATTAGTATGCTCAAGAATATCTTCCTTTTGCATACTAATATGTAAACACATGACACGGCCATTATATGCTCAATATAAACTATCTTCTCGAGTATCCCAACATGCTACGCTAGATGTCATAATGTAAATTAATGTTTACTTTGAAAAGTTACTTATGTTGGCAAATAATATCATGTTGACAATTAGTGAACGTGACACTTTGAGACCTCTGGGCATCTTGTTTAGTTGTTTTCCAAGTGATGTAAGTGACACCAAATACCATAAACTAAAATTGAAGTAGACCCCCCCCCCTCTTTTGGAATTCTTATTGTGCTTAAAGTGGATCCTTCCAAAACATGCAAGATTTTTTACTGTTCACAAAAAAAACTTACTTATGCGACAAAATTTTATACTCTTGGCAATATATTCTTTGTAAATAATACATATGTTAATCAATGAACTATTCAACAACTTGTACTTGACATCTTATGTGCTTTGCGGATGTGTGTAATATAGCTCATAGGCATGCCAATAGGAAACACTCTAGCCAAAGGTAGCCTTCGTGAGGTGTAACATATACCTTGATGGATGCAAACCCCCACAAAGACATTCTTTAGGTGTTTGGCTCATCTATGTTGGAAAACCCCACCATAGTTGGGTAGATTATTATAGGTGAACTTTGGCACACTAACACGACATGGAGAATGTAACTTGGATCACCTTGGTGGGAACCACAAGTCTCAACCACTAAACTCAAGGCTTGATGCTCTGGCTCCTTGCAAGAGTCCTCCATCGAGAGAGGTGTGTCCCCTTAGCCTTTTATTCATGAATACATTTTGATCCAATGTCTTATCTTAATTCATCATGACATATTTTAAATTGTATGAACATTGTCATGGAGAAAGGGTCACAACCTCAAGTCAATCTCGATGTTTTATAATGTTATGTATAATGGGCAATGATAACCCCGTACTTGATACTAGGAGCTACATGGAGTTGAATGTGTCACATATGCTAGTATGCACAGATTTGTGATTGTTCGAGTAAGAATGGCATCAATCATTAAGATCACGAGTTATTGGTTTCAAGCACTATTCATTGTATTAGTACATGCTATTCTTGTGTGTGTGTGTGTGTGTGTGTGTGTGTGTATATATGTCTGTTTGTTTGACACAAATGGAACATAATGAATTTCAAGAAGAAAGATAGATCTATTTGAAAGGGGGAAACCCCGAAAACCAATCCCCCCCAAGAAAAAGTAAGTAATAATCCCTACCGTGACATGACCTTGAATATTCCAAGTAACGGACAAATTGCTTCATTGAGATATCAATTCCTTACCACAACATAGAAAATCAAAAGCTCTTTAAAATGCTTTGTTGGGCAACCTAAAAAGGGGGTGGGGTGGGGGGTGTTATGGTCAAGCATGCATGGTCTAACAAAACATTCCAAGTAGCTTGGATAGACTTTTTGAATTGGCCAAACTCTATAGTTGAAGTTTTGAATCGGTCGTTCCTTTCTCCCCGAAATTAAAACGATCCACACGATGGAGTTGTGATGCAAGTGGAGCCAACCCCTGTTAAACTTTCCAAACAACATTGGCTTTGTATCTCCAAACTCTAAGTTGGGCAAGTAGGCACTCAATTTTTCAAGATTACCATTCGGCAAGAGCACAATCACCTCGAATATAAGAGTTTGCCATTGGGATTTGAAATCTCGCAATATGATGAAACAAGTAACATGTATACACGAGTATGTGACAACTAATCATGTTAGATGATTGGACTCCGGAATTGGCGTCAAAGGCCTTGAAATGTTCTACTCCATGAGATTCGACGGAACATAATCCACACATCAACACATAGGGCACTCATTTTTACTATTCATAACATTATTCAGATCCATAACAGTGTTATGTGGGACCGACAATACTCCCCACAAAATATTCCTGAATGTTTCCCACATTCATATTGTTATAGATCTGAATAATGTCATGTCGCACCTTGATTCACAAGATATGCGTTTACATGGACGCCACTAACGCCAAGTGAAGTAGAATAGTCAATATAAGCAGCTCGGTACTATACGGTGGATTTCTCAATCAATGAAATAGTAAGAGATCCGTTTGGAGAGATGTAAACTACTAAGTCAATAATATGCCTTGTTTTTCATACATTACTGTCACTCCTGAGCTGTAAGTTATCAACAGGGAGTTGTGAATAAACTACCAAGAAATAAAGTGTGTTTACAGTAAAAAAAAAAACTACGACTTCAATAGCGATGTAGCTAGCTAAGAGCTGAGCCTCACCGTGTCCTCAAAATCAGCAGAGGAATCCATGATCATGGAAACAGCAAACACATAAAATACTTACACATTTTGAACACCAACAGTCCACTTGCACTTCCCGGCCACCCAAATAAGAGACCTATCTATATATATATTTAGAGAGAGAGAGATATATAGATACTAAAGCCGTAGAAAGCCTCAAGCGGACGAGAAACCTCCGAGATGTGGCTTCATATTTACCTCTCTTTTGTGCAAAGTGTGGTGGGGAGGGTGGGACCCTAAATAGGTGTGGCCAAGTGAGGGACTATGTAACCTTTGGTGGTCGAGGCCTTCAAAACATGAAGCCAATTCACACGAAATTTCGACTCAGGTCAAGAAAGGAGGAAGCGTTGACATGGTTTCTAGGAAGCAAATTGTGTTTTTATTTGTGTCCAACCCAATTTTCTTTCTTTAGGTCGTGTCAGTTCTTTCTTTAATGCATTGTAATATAATTTTACCTCATTAGAGTATGAATTTCAAAGAATGGCTTTGACTTCATCATGTTTAGGCCTTGGGGTCGATTTAATAGTTTAGACCAATCACATGCAAGGATTTACACATGTCATAGTTTAAAATTGACCTTGACTCATGTAAAGCGGCCTTTATTTTCAAGCTCTGCATGCCGACAACCTTTCAATGAAATAAAACCAATTTTAAAGTTCCGGAAATCATAAGGCTTGTGGAGACTAGAAGTACATTAGGATTGTGTCAAGCTGGCTAATTCCCTAATGTGGCAAAGTGTGGTGGCCTCTGTAAGATAAGACAACGTCGACTTGATGGTCCAATTGAGAGAAAGACTTGAGACTCCCTAACACTACATTCTCATATAGTGATTGAAACTTCTCTTTAATGGAGTGCATTAACTCATCTCCAATCTGGAATACATATTCAACTATAGGTTGGAATGCCAACAAAAAGAACTAGAGGATTTTTGTGTGCCGTACAATTTGGCTATGAAGGCAACACTCTCCTCCCTTTGCATATCATGACCAACAATTAACCACAAATTCTGATGAGATTGTCCCCAATCAAACATAGAATTCATCATCAATGCTCAACTTTCAATAATTTGGAAGCATCCCTTGTGAACAAGTAGAGTTTTACAAGAGGGTGTAAACACGATAAAACGCCTTATAGCTTATTTTCCACTTCCCATTTTTCAGTCTTTTAGTTAATCAACTTGTTTTGACACTAGAAGCAAAAATCAGTAAAGCTCCCCATTCATCATAGCTGAATTGCTAAAACAAAAATAATCATAGGGAACAGGAATTTTTGCTCCTCCTTCCCCTCCCCTGACGGTATGGAGCTCTTATAAAATAAAATCCATTGTGAATTATGCACATGGACCCAACGCTGATGGACTTCTTTACGTGTTGGTCGAGGAAGAGGAAGAGAATGTGTCAAAAAGGGAGGCAATTGACTTACTTTGAAAGCTTGGTAAAACATGTTCAGTTGGTCACATGCATGGACTAGTGTTTTTTATATATATAATTTTAAGAAATATAATTTAAAAAAAATATTTAATAAAAAAATCTCTAGTGCTTTGATCTTTGAGAAGTAACATGAATTATTGGTGTTCGTTTTGGACAACATGGCTAACCAAGTGTTACCTCCCAATAGAAAAGTGAGCACCATGATATTAGAATATAATGGGTTCACATGTATTGTGATTTTAATCAATCCAAGTAGTGCCATTTGCTATGGGGGATATAGACTTGCGAAACATTTAGTGCATTTACTCTCAAGTAGTTAAAGAGATGATGTGAATAAACGATGTTAGATTCCATACTCTTATTTGCAAATATATGATTGTAGCAAGTAGCTATACACCCGCCTCTTTGAGTTGGGCCCCTACCATTATTACCAAGGTGAAGGGTGGTCTAAGTAAAACTCGACCTCCGTATGTTTGTGGTGGATTCATCTCAAGTATGTCTGGATCAATATTTTGCTAAAGTCTTTAATTTCAACTAGTTATTTCTCAAACTCAACCGGTTCATTTGCAACTAGAGTAGACAAATCCATTTCCAACACCCCAACATTAATATATATGGTTGTCTAAAGTTGTGAACTTCCACACATGTGGTCGTCATTTTCTAATGTGATGGATTAAGTCACGAAGAATTATACATGTAGCCATTTCATTTGGCGTGAGAAAAAAGTAACTTAAAAGGGGATGGATTTGGGTTCCTTGAAAAGGGCATTAATTATCCTCAAGTTTTCATCCCCGAATATTGGAAATAGGTGAACTTATGTTGTGAATATGAGCTGGGAGAGTATATTGTCTTTGGAAAAACTATAGAAATCTCAGAACTTAAAAATAAATTGTGATTTTTTTGTTAAATGTTGTGATATCAGTTTCCATAGGTCTGGCGGGAAATCACTCGTGTATCCCACATGTACAACACTTTTGTGAAATTGCTTAAGTTATCGGAAGTGGGTATGTCTAATTTGTCTAATGTTCAAGAGTGAAGCCCTCATATGAGTTTCATTTTGAAGGGCTCTCAAATTCCAGCCCTTCATCAAATCCAAGACGTCAATCTAAGAATATATAAATGAAAAAAAAACTCAAATATGAACTTGTGCATGAGTTATATGGTACATGTTTCTAGTACAATGTAAAGAATTAAGAATCAACCATCTAACTCCATTTCTTGTAGTGACAATGCCCTACGCTTGTTGGTTATTGTGGTGGGCACATTATATTGAGGACTTCAAGTGACGCCTTCATTTTCAATTTGGGGTTGCATTTTGAAGGGTTATTTTGAGAGAGGTATATCTCAAACCGTGGACAACTGCCAAAATAACTATAGTTAACTAGTTTTTTTTCAATACATTTTATGGAACAACTATACTTAACTAGAAAAATTTCAAACCAGTTTGAATAACAACCAAGGTTAATTGGAAAAATTTAAGACCATATTCAAGAACAACTATAGTTAACTAGAAACATTCCAAGCATTATTATATATTCAAAGAAGTTTGCCTCTTGATTTGCTTCAGTTGAGGGTCTTTAATATACTTGGGCCATTGAGGATCATCAAGAAACGCCTTTATACGATCACTCACAGTGTTGGGCTCTGGAATGACCTCCATGTACACCACCAACACAAATAACACACTACACTAAATAGGATATTTAATGTTTGATTATATTTAATGTTGTTACCACCCTACCCTGCTCAACACCGATTTTTAATTTTTTTTGACCATTAGTGCTAGAAGATATTTGAAGACATGTTGGAATTCTTCTTTAATCATTTTTTTCCCATCTCCCTACTAACACTAAATTCAAACATGTAACTTCCACATATTACCATAGTTGATATTTAGTGTTTGAGTTCACATTTAATGTGACTTACTTTCATAGGGTTATTGGCGTTTAGTGTATGCGTTTGTATTTAGTGTATCAAACACTAAATATTTTATTTAGTGTAGTGACACTACAACACTACAACATAATTCCGTGGACAGGTTGCGCTCAACTTTAGTTAACTAGATATAATTATAGTTAACTAGATTTTTTGGTAGACCAAATGTAAAACAACTATAATTAACTATATTATTTGGCTGGTCAAATCGCAAACAACTATAGTTACGAAAGGCAACTAGTTAACTAATAATTGAATTAGTCGGTTAGTTGTCCAAGGTCTAGTATATTTTGAAGGGCCAAATCGCATTTGAAGGGCATTGAAGGCTTCAGTCTTGAACAGTGGCTCTGGTTCTCCCGTTCATTGGTCTGCATTTGAACATTGGAGGTAATGTTGAAAATTAGTATGAACTATACATAGGAAGAGCTAGTCTACCTAGTAGTTGCTCACTTTAGGAAGTTCTGGAGGGAGGGAGTTGACCAGGACCCTCCAGACAGATTCCAGTTGGCTGCCATGGAGATACATATTTGAACTTCCAAGCCATCGAACTTTAAAGTTAACAGTTCTGACTAGGTGTTATGTGTGCTTTTAGGCATGTATTTCTAGGGTTTCCTCCAAAATACGTCGCAACTTAATTATGCCTTGCCCCCACACAATAGGCGGGCATATATAGCCAGTAGATGGTTGATTTGGGCGAACCAACCCATACACTCGTTCCTTGTAGGATGCCTAAACCCTTGCCTCCAAGGAACCATTGTACGGGTCGGTTCGCCCCAACCGTAGATGGCTCCCACCAATACGGATGACTTTTTTTTGTCACTTTTAGACAAGTAAAATTTCATGAGGGTACATCGAGTCGCTGATTAAAGATGATAAAAAAGTCACCCATACTAGTGAGAGGTGTCTGTTGGCTATGCCCACCGGTATGTGTGGGCATGGTACTAGTTTACCCATTGTCATGGTCCCATTGTCATGGTCCCATTGAACTTGAGCAAAATAAGACCATGCTCATAATTAGATTTGGAAGCCCCGTGGATGGAGCGAGCGAAATCATTCATCCAATATGAATGAAATGAACTTGATTATAAAGTTCGTGAAGTCGAAAGGTTTATAGGATTAAAAGACATCATGATGGTGTCAAAATGGAAAATTTCTCTAGTGTGGTGGAGTGTTCCGTGAGATAGAAGCTAATATTAGGTTGATGGTCTAATTGAAAGAAAGACTTGAGACTTCCTAACACTACATTCTCCAATAGTAGTTGAAATTTATCTCCAATGAAATTATACAGGGGACACCTCCAACACAAAATGTGCCTCACTTTCAATTGCATTATAAAAACAGAATTGACATACCATAATATCTTTAGAAATAGGCATAGTCAACCACCGTCCAATTTCAATGGCAAGTCTATGATTTGAAGTACAGTGACGTGTCCATGATAAGTGTCACGAAACAAAAGAAAACCTGTTGAACCGTATTAAAAGAATACAATGCAAAAAATCAGGAGACGACTCCACCACTAAAAGTGACATTTAGGTTTCTAGTACGTGGTGACAAAATAAAGTCATCGTACTTCTACGTACATTTAACTCAATCTCTACTTGCCGTATTGCGCAGAGCTTTGTTGGTGCCATGTTTGTCATATATATTCTGAGACTGACCAAATAGGGAAGCATATATAACTTCCTTCCAGGTTCATTCATCACTTAGAACCTGCTCCACAACTGCTTTCGAGATCCACGTTGTGGACTTCCATGCACAAGCCTCGTGATGATTGATCATCAGTGCAATTACATGCAAATTCGTGACACAAGGCCAGAAGCAGCTACATGTAGAGGGAGTGACAACTGGATGGGTTTGAGCTTTGAATCTCGCCACTTTTGTTGCAGGCAGGTCATGTCCAGTGGGGGGTCGATTAGCTGCACTCATTTATGGTGGGGAAAAACAAATGAGTACATTAAATACCTTGTAGTAAGTAGTGAAGCCTGTGAAGGAGAGGTACGTAGCATGTGTTATCGCTAAAGAAAGGTTGCTTAATCGGTCATTGCCATGTAGGCAGGCTCCGGAAATCGGGTCATGCTTGCAGAAGGTTGCCAGGTTGCATATGCCTGTTTTAATTGTTGTTTTGTTTTGTTTTGTTTTGAAGGGCGTGCACATCTATGTAAAACCTGCCGTGGAGAGTTGGGTCCCAGGTGTTTTGCTGACCTTCCCGGTCCAGACCAGCCCGGAAACCTGCCTCTCATGATCCCACGAATCACTTTTACAAGTTAAAGGCGGAAGTGTAGTACCATCATGATCATCGCACAAGGCTCGCAGGATGACTCTCAGCCGGAGGTTCACATGAAATCGTGTCCACCCTGCAGGGCGGCATTTGGAGTGCATTTGTATTCGGAGCTAGCTAGTCGACTAGCCGAGAAGGGTTAGATCATCTGGCAATGTGGTATTAGGTTACTCAAAGTATTGATATCAGTTTGAAATCGAGCGAGCGAACGATCGATCGATTGAGAGAGACATCGAGGAAGGAAAATGATCTGGAGTTGAGGTGGTGCACCGATATTCTGCATTTGTAAGTATTCCTGGATCGGAAATGGCGTTGTGTGGCACGCGGTTTATATTTACCCACACATAGCCTATATCCGGTAAGTTGCCAGTTGCTTCACTCGTCTCCCGACATTTCGCATCCCTCCGTCCTCGCCACGCTTAACGTAGATCTGAGATCTGAGTCACTTCAGGACATGATGTATTGTTGCAAGGGTATTTCGTTGTAATGTAGACAGTGGTCCACTATCTCTACCAGGAACACCAATGTACCAAGGAGAAGTTACGATCTTCACATTATTGTGCATACACTTCTGTAAAAACACTAGAATGTGAAGTCAGAGAGGCGAAGCCAGTGCTGACCTTCATTGTCAGGTCGTCACGAGGTCACCGCATCATGATGCAATCGTGTTCAATGCCTCAACTTCTGTGCGCAATGTGTACAAGAGGACGAACCCGCATTCAAACGTCCTTTTGGGGGTGCTAGAGTAGTGAAACTAGGCGACTGCTAGAGAGAGTGACAGAAGGGAGAGAGTGAGAGAGATTGGTGATGGTGACGAGATTAGTCTAATTTTTTTTAGCGTACTGGTTAAAGTGTATTTCGCCTTGTCTCTTTTAGAAAAGCATATGGAATAATTTTTCTGCAACTTCATAGGTTTTTGTGAGTGTTACCAGGATAGCCTCCGTAAGCTGGACTCTGACCTTGTTTCTCTATCAAACACCAGGTTCAGATGCTCTCTTAGTTCCCGTCCCGGATGGCTCAAGTGGATTGGTCGAAATGCATCATCAAGCAGGCGCCTGTCCTGTGGATGCTAGGATACGAAGTCGATTTTTGAGGACCTTTTCGGCCTAGACGGGTTGCAACCCCCAATCTGCACCACGTTGCACGCTGGACTTCATATTCAGAGTGTTTGACAGATAACATCACCTGTGCACGCATGACAGGGTGTTGGAACGATCGGAGAGACTTGCTTCTGGTTTTCACATAATTTTGCGAAGAATTACAATTGATTGCAGCTGCAGGTGATGAGAAGCAAAGGACCACCTAAATGTAATGTCGCCCACCGCATGAAGGTTCGACCTTCAGGCGATTTGCCAGGATCCGCATTCTTTTTCCCCAAGGAAAATTCCTGTAAGGCTTCTTCCACTTAGCCTTTTGGCATTTGAGAGATTCATCCTCTTGACTTAAGAACAGTAGCTAGCTTAATTGGGGCTAGAGATCAGGCTTTGAGTCTTAAAGGGCTTGATATTTGCGGTTTCCATTTGATTGCCAATTCAGAAACTCTACTTCTGGTGTTTGGCCTATGCATGCGAGTAGATTTTTTCTTAGCTGAGTGGCAACATGAAGGGAATGCGGGTACGGTGAACTTAAATTGGCAATAATCTCTTCCTGGAGCGTGTAAATCTCTGTCTCCGAGATTTCCAGATCCCTGGGTGCACACGTGCGCCCCCGCTGTCTGCTCTCATTACACAATCAATAATGAATCAGCTGTGCCTCCATTGTTCCGGGCACCTTCCTCTTTTCCTCGAGGACATCCTGGTTAATCTCATGTGCCCCTCTTACAAGAATAACTACATATAGAACACTAGAATTTGAACAAACTAGAATTCTAGTCCAAGAGATCCAGTTGAGGATCATCTATACAGATTCTAATACATCGTGTGCGTACTTCCGAGACCTTTCATGAATTTCCCAATTTTCGTGAACTTACAAATGAGTCATCCACACATTTCTGCGGGTGAAGAACCCATGTAGGACAGTGTCGATCTCATGTAAAGGTGAATCTTTCCAAAATGCATATTGGCCCATCCAAATTCAAACATTCAAGTTGATATAACACCTGAAACCGGGTTTTGAGAGAAGGGACATGTCTAAGCTTCCAGTGGGCTTGGGGTATAGAGGTTTTCTGCGTGCCCAGTGATGGAATTATACTCCAAATAAATGTCAAGTTGTGTAGGTCATAAGTTTTACCCTTGAATTATTGGAATTTTAGTGTTGTGCACTGAAATTCGGCATGGCAAATGGTGGTGACGGAATCTGTGGCACTGTCTAACTTTTGCAACCATTAGTGTATTATTTACAGGAGGTAAGTATTAATTGGAAATGAAGGACGGTCTCTGGGAGCTACCGATGACTGTAAAAGGACATAGCTTCCTTCCACGGAAGCGTCAAGATGTGCTGTGGACCGTGAAATCCACAGCATTCATTAGTAGCCTGGCCATGTTTGTGGCGCTCGGTGTGGTCATGTCCTTCTCGCGGACACGACCATTCCTGTCCATTTCCGTCACACCGCGCGAAGAGCTTGATTCGAGAACCGGTGACCGTCGCGTTAGTTGGACGAAACCCACGGAACTGCCGACAGAGGTTCAAAAGCTCATTGAGGATATTAGACGAGCCAGGAAAGTTGCGGAAGACGCGAATCCCAATGCGACCGTGTTCTCCGAACAGGATCGCGCTGCATGGCACAAGGAAAACCCGTGCATGAGCCGGTTGGAGCTTGTGCCCGCGTACAATGAGCGCCGCAATTCCGAAATCCTCCAAGAGAATCCGTTCTTGGAGCAGGTGCTGGTCGAGTACTCGAAATTCCATCGAGCGTGTATGCGCAACATAATTGGCGACGACATTGTGGGATATTTCATGCGGCAGGATGTGTCGAGCGGGTGCAAATTCGTCTTGGGTGACAATGAGGTGGGTACAGGCATTGGCAACAAGGTCCTGTCTGCGGCCGCGCAAGTTGTTTACGCCATGCTGACGCAGCGAGTCTTGCTGGTCCCCATGTCGACCTCCATCCCGGGGATCATGTGCGAGCCATTCGAAGGCTCCAGCTGGAAAATTACCACGGACGGGAAACTCACGCCCGCAAGGGAGCACAACCATTACTGGCACCATGTCGCGGAGGTCATCAAGGGCTCCGATGCGATGCACCTCGGGTGGAACAACTCGACGACATTGTACGCGGCGCGCGTGAACGAGGACTGGGATTGTCAACCTCAGAAGCGATTCTTCTGCGACGCGGAGCAGGAATTTTACGAAACGTATGTCCACTGGATGTACTTCTCGGAGTGTTTGTATTACCTTCCGAAGCTCTTTGCGGTCCCTAGGTTTAGGCCCACCTTGGAGGCGCTCTTCCCGGACAGGATGGCGCTCACTAACTTGTTGCGAACCGTGTTGCTCCCGTCAGATCCCGTGTGGCTCCGTGTGCAACAAATGAATCATATCCATTTCAAGCACGTGACGCATCGAGTGGGAATTCAGGCGCGCTACTTCCACGGCAAGAGCGACTACGACCTTCTTCATGAAGCTACCGAGAGTGCTGTCGCGCAATGCCTTCTCGACAACCACCTCCTCCCAAACACGAGCCTCTCAAACACCCTCAACGGCGAGGAGAAGGACGCGACTACAATTTATGACCATGAAAACAACGTCAATGTCGTCCTCTCGCAAGAAGACACCTCTGCCTCGAAATCCGTGGCGGCCTCCGACACGTACTTGCTCTTCATCACGTCCCTCTACGACGGCTTGAAAGACCACCTGACGAAGATCTACATCCGCAATCCCGTGCGCACGAGGGAGGCCGTCGGAATCGTGCAGCTCACGCACGAAGATAGACAGCAATTCGGGCTCGAGGTCGACAGGCAGGCGTTGGCGGAAGTGCTGGGCCTCAGCCTGTGTGACGAGCTCGTCGTCACCGGGCAGTCGACTTTCGGTGCCATTGCCGCCGGCTATGGCGGCATCGTTCCGTGGTTCATTGACATCCGCCCGGACTCCACCACAGGATGTGTCCGCGGCCACAGCGTGGATGCGTGTTACCAGCTCCCAAGCTCCAAGCACTACACTTGCCCTTACGCGCCGGATCTCGACGGGAAGCTCATCCACGACGTCGTGCCGTACATCCACGATTGCCATGACTTGGAGAATCCAGCCGTGAAGGTGCATGGCGCGGGGCTCGGATTCCAGCTCATGACGGGGCGCAAGATGCATCGCACCTCAAATGCCAGCGTAATTCATCAACAGTGATCAAGAGGCGGCAGACAGACTGATCAAACGAGTACGGTAGAAATTCAAATAACATTTGTCCGAAATGCATCCCCTGTTTCTGACCTCTTCACAAAGTCCCTGCGGACAGGCACATTGTTCCTGCAATCTATTTGGAGAGGACTGACGATTTTCCCAATAAGGTTGATCAGACCTCATCTGCCAGCCAAAGTGGGCAGTGATCAAGAGGCAGACTCATCAAAGGTAGCGTCTGGTGTAACATTCCTCCGAAATGCTTCCTCTGTTTCACTCTACACAAATGCCCTGCCTACAGGTGCATTGTTCCTGCAATTAATTTGCAGGAGATTCACGAATTTCTCAATAAGGTAGCTGAGCCACCTAGTACTAGCGAAATCATTAACCTAGACAATGAAGAGAATATAAGTAAATAGCTCGAACATTCATCACCAGATTGCGTTGTGCGATCCGGCCGATGATAATCAATTAGTAGTGTTAGTGAGAGCTAGCTGGTACAGTTACCATATTGAAGATGAGATTTGCATGGCTCATGCAGACATTGTTGGAAAGGGATTCAGCAGTTGCAGGCATTTGATTCTCTAGACCTCATCATGTTCCTGGAAATCACAAGCAAAATCGCTTGACACCAAACTTGTAAATTTTTCCATTACCTCATTCATAAAGAGCAGAGCAGTTCTTCTCTTCGTACATGTTTTTGCAACAACACTCCATACTAGAGAATTTATTTCGCTGTGTGCAAATACAGTGCCCGAGTGGAGAATTCCTTTACCCCTACTTGTGAATCTTCTGATTTGTTTTACTGCTTGCACTTGTATTCTGATAATTCTATTAGTACATAAGAGTATTAAACAGCTACATGATGGTCTCTTTCCAAAGGAGGCTGAAATTAAAAAGCTCTGATACTTCAATGTTGTTTGTTCAAAAGTTCACGATTGACAGCCTTGGAGTGCTCCCCACAAATGAGAAATCCCGGAATTAACTAAAGGAGAATTATGTTCATGTAATACCTGGTCCCATGAGACGCAGCCAAGGAATTGTTTAATGCTGAGTGTTTCTTTGAAGCTTAAGTCACCTGCATTGAATCTGTTCGATTAATTACTACAAAGAAAAGGCTGCTTGAGCTCCATGGACCAATATGAAAGATTGACATAGTGAAATCGATTCTGCTTGCCACTGTCCATACGAAAAGGTTAAATGACATTTTTGAAAGCACATGTGAAAGGCATGTGAGCCTAAGTGATCAATGTATGGACCAATGTTGGGTCGGTATTAGAGTTATTTGTTAAGTAAAGCAGATGAAACCAATGGGTTTAGTTTCAAATTTTGAGTTTATGAGAATCAACACAGTTGTCAAGTTTTCTTAGTGCTTAAATTACCATACACTTAGAAGGACTTATGGATAACTCTATTATCCTTGAGTTCTTGTTGAAAAATGTTAGGTATAGCCACCCTAAGGGTAAATCCATCATTGAGTATACCCTTTAGGGAAGGTGTATCCAATATTCTTCAACATGAGCTCAATGGCAAACATGGTATTCGCAAAAATGTCACATGGCATGTATAAATGTCATATATGTTATTTTCTTATATGCAAGGAAGGTCGGCTTGAATTGGTCTTTGGTGGCAGCTTTTGCCAACTATAGCTTTTTCCAAAGTTTAAATGCATTTCACAAGACTAGAACTTGAGTTGGCCTTGGAAAAAAAAGTCACATGTGAATGTGATGTTTTCACGAATACTGTGTTGGCAATCATGTCCACCCAATAATATACCAAGCATATCCACCTCTAAAGGGTAATGTTTACCCAAAATTATCATCATAATTCTTTAGATGAACGATATATTTGTTTTTGTAAGTTCAACGTTCATAAAATTTTATGTACAACATACAACATAACTCAAGGCAATAGGAAAACATAATCTAAATAATGAAATGACTAGACATTTCAATGTCTAGAACCATAGAGTCAAGATCAAATATTAATTTGAAATATATTCGAATAGCTTCACACATGACACATCAACATTGAAAAACAAAAATGCAAGCCTAAATATAATTATCCCAATCTTGTTTTACATTTTTAGTGTGTGCATCCACTTTATTGGGAGACTCCAAATTTGGAGTTTCAAGAATCTCTTATTCATCCTCACCAAAGCTTTTTAAATGACTAGCTATATGATTTGTAGCACCGACATGAGGATCATCCAACGTCTAGTGATCAATTGGCCTACCCTTCAAAATCCATCGAGGCGTTTACTATGGATGAGAACTCAAAGTTCACATGAAGACACAAGAACAACAATTAGTAGTTCAATATTAAGCTAACCATGTCAACCACAAATTGTCATTGTATAGTGCAAAATCCACCATGCATAATCACACAAACAATCCACAACTCAACTTACTAGATTTAAAGGTGATGAGGAAAGACCTAATGAAAACAAGAAGAGAAGTTCTTTAAATTTGTCTTGGAGAAAGCAAAGCTCTAGTGAAACATTTGTTGTGTTGGATGGAAAAATACCCTAATGTGAATGGGGATTATAAAACTATCATCCAAGTAACGCATAAGGATACCCTTGACCAAAGAGTATACCCTTTGGGTAACCATAGTACGTTGGGTAAAGAAAAATTCTTAGTGTATAAAGGTACCTGATGGATATCACCATATGCCCCTTTGATTGCAAATAGGTAAAGGGGTTCCTTTACTTGGCATTACCCTTTTCATTACCCTATTGATCCAGATACACACTCAACATTAATATAGACCCACTTAGGTTTGCATCATAAAATGAAAAGATGTATGAAATACATTGTTGGAGATTCTGACCTCATTTGCAATCAATGTTTGTTTTAGGCTCACAATGCAAATAACTAAATGTTCTCATTCCTAACTTCCTAGTAATCAAAATTAGATTATAGATATATGTGACAACTCCTAATGATGATACAATCTAACCTTTATAAGTGTTAAAATTCCATATGTGTCATAATTTTTTCTACCCCCTACTTAGGGGGACAACAAAGACATTAAGTGTTAAGTGTTAACTAAATGTCTACTCTTCTCTTTGTATATTTTCCTTCTAAATTTGTTAACTTATTATTATATTGTATAATATCATGCAATATAACATATCATATACATAGAACTTCAAAGTCTCCTACAACGACCAAGGGTTTTATGAGAATGCTCGAATTCTTGAGGATGTTGCTTCTGACTTTCAAATTTGTAGGTCAAATCGCATACCTTTAAAAAACTATAAAAGAAAATTCCAATGGTAGTGGTTTGGATTGAATCTAGCATTTAACGAGTGAATATGGTTGTCCAAAATTTTCCTTCGAAGTATCCTGCGGTGGCCGAAAGTTTTTTTGAGTGTGCTCAAATTCTTGAGAATGTTGCTTTTGAATTTTAGATTTGTAGGTCAAATCGCATACCACTAGAAAGCTATTGACAAGATGTTTTAAACAATATTATTTTTGGTTGAATCTAACATCTAATGAGTGACTTATGCTTGTCCAAAAATTTCTTTCCAAGTCTTCTACGACAGCCTAGAGTTTTGTTTTTGGGGTTTTGTGGGTGTTGTTGTGAATTCTGTGGATACGCTTTGTGTCCCTATGATTTAGGGTCATTTTAGCAACTATCTTTCAATTAAATCCAGGGCAGCCGAGATGGGAAACACTTCAAAGCTTAGTTTGGCTCAAAAGAAAGATCTTGATGTATCGACAAAGTCAGGTTTAATAAGGGCAACGTATTAGCAACAAAGCTCTAACATTGTGGGCAAATGCTAAACTCCAAATCTCTTCATCTGAAATGACCATTTCTAGGTCGCTCAAGAGAAAAGATTGTTGAATGTATACATTGAAGCACCTTAGAATATTGAGAGAGTAAGAAAGGTTTCTTGCCCTAAGGTTGAGAATGCTACGTCTTCTTGGTTTACAGTGATACATGAACATGATGCCACCATGACAAATGATCTTTTGATAGCAGCTGCAAAGAAATTCTATAGCACGAACCAAAGAAATCCACCTCACAAGGAGCTACAATATTCACATGCAAAGGTCTATTGATGTTATGCATTTGGTTAAAAAGAGTTTGAGAAAATGATTGATCTCCTCCATGTGAATCAACTCCAACAGACCTTCATAAATGCCTTCTTCTATCCTAGAGAACTGGAAATCAAGAAGTAAAACTCCTCACTTATATTTTGAAACTTCATTTAATGTTACAATAATATTTTACTTGCATTACATTTATAAGTGTTATCTTCTCATTCACTAAACTATGTATATGTTAAAATGTTAACATTCTATATGTGTTAAAAAAATTCCCACTCCCCATTGTTAATAGATATGGACGGTAGACTGTAGCAAAGAATTTTTGTTCCCATTTAAAACTAACTTCATGATCCTAATTAAGTGGTTTACAAATACATCTGTTTGAACTTTGAGATTGAACAACAAAAGCATGTACTACCCTAAATATGACATTTAGTGTCATATGGTATTTAATGTCACTATGGCAACTTTTTGGATGACATTTCTTATGAATAAGTTCACAAATATTTTTGTGGATGATGGATAAGTTCATCCATTAGCCAAAACCCTATTTTCTCTTGTCAGCAACTTGTGATGAAGTATTGTCATGGATGATTGAAATTTAGATGAAAAATCACTTGGTAAGTGACAGTAATTGCAACACTGTAAATCCTAAAATCGCCAAATTTTTTTACAATGAATGACAAATAATGTTGGGTTAACATTTAGTGTTGGTGACACTATACCGCGGTTTACAATTAGTATTGAGCAAGACAATTAGAATTGGTGACACTATATATCATGTTTAGTGTAGTATAGCTTGCAGAGTATTGCAAAGTAAAGATGACGTAAGTGCACACTAGGACAATAGACATGTGGAGGAGAACAAGGTTGGATTTAAAGTACGGGTGACGTACAAAGTTCACACATATAATATATTATATGATGAAAGGCCTTTGAAGAACTTAACCCCTAAAAGGGCCTCACAAGCACCAATTTGTCAAACTTACATCAGCACCAAGTGAGACTGATTTGATTCTCTTTTTGATGGCATTGTAGCACGTCGTTCGTCAAGTATAGCGTCATCACGGGCAATATATTATTCTTTGATATTATGTTGGGATTCACGTTTGTAAGTAGTGAGGCTGGGGGATTGGCCAAGCTAAAATCTTGTTATCCTCAATTCAATACTGCAAGTACACCCTAAACTCCGTAATATCAACCTTCATAATGTCACACACTCTCTAATATCCCAAAATCTTACGGCACGGATGTTCGTAGTTCAAATCTCACTCCTTATTGTCACATTTTTCTTCTTTATATCACGAAATTTGTCATTAATGCAAACTATCCAAGAAGTCAATTCACACCCTCGCATTGTGCCATGTGTCAACATGGGAGTGTCTTCTTCTTCTTCTTTTTCTTCTTCTTATGTCACTTGTTGAATGTTGGTGCATGTGTTTGTCACATCGCCCAGGAAGGCGAAGCGGAGTGGACCACACTAGCATAGGTGACAAGTGAACGAATTTGTAACTCCATAATGTCACATGCTACACTAATTCTATAATATCACGCATCCATGTTAACACTACAAAACTTTGTAATATCATGTGTTGTTTGGTTGCCACAAGTGTGATACTCCAGAGTTTAGAATGTACAACTATGCTTGCTCTTCAGCTCTTCATTCTATTTTGATTCAGAGAACAATGAGTTGATTATAATCATTCGGAACAATTAGGATCATTTGGAAGGGTGCATAATTTTGTGTTCATTTGTTTTTTTTATTGGAAGTGGATTAAGAAATTGTATAGCTAAAGTGATCATCTTTACCTCAAGTATGCTTACTCTAATCATCTCTTCTCACCTGAAAGTATGAGTTGCTTAGTCTCATTCCGAGAAGTATTTTGCTTTAGGCTTTCATTGTTCTAAAAGCCTGTTGTATGACATGTGCAGTTTGCCTAAGGAGATTATGAGGTTGATGCTTGCAAAAGTTATAGACACTTTACAAAATGTTTTTTTGGCTTGTCTGAAGTTATTATGATTTCTTCATATGTGAAATCTACTTAAGTAGAATACAATAACTTGCACTAAATTGTTTCACTTCCTTCAAACATTACAAATTAAAGGTTTGGAAACAATGATTGCTTCTACAACATGTTGGGTATTCTTTTTGACATTACTCTAAAATTAAAAGTGGAAAAAATTTCAACCATCATAAATATACAATGGCTTAGTAACTTAGTAATGGTCAAGATGTGGTGAGGTTGTTGCCATATTGTTCTCTATCATTGCCCATGGTGGTGGTGGATGAAAGAGGAAGACAACAAGGTGACATCCATGATGGACGGGAGAGGGGGGAGGGGGGTGGTTGGGCCATAGGGATACCATTGGGGGAATGGCATGGGTTCAAGCTAGTGAAACTACGAATGTTCTGTGAAGTTCTCTTGTCCTTAAAAAGACACAAAGGAATACTTCAATTAGTACTTTGTCCTTAACACATTGGGAAGGGTAGGGATGACTCATTTTGCCCAAAATAGGCCACCTTGTATGTTCAGTAGCACATTTAACATGCCCCCACACAACTTGGTCAACTTCAACTTTATCTTGTTTCATCACTCCACCAAGTCATCTAAAAAGACACATAATTGCAATAGCTTCTAAGACTTATATTGTAGACTTAGATGCTTATGAGTTGCATCCGGGGGATGAAAAAATCTTCAAAGACTTTATTGATGAATACAGGCATTTTACATTATACATATAATGAGGGTTCATTATTATTCAAATTATTATTTATATATTTATGTTAATGACTATATATGAATGTAATATTTTTTACATATACATATTGTTGCTTGTTATTTTATCATTGAAATTATACGTGCTTGATTTCACACCCAAAACACACACACAAATTGTACGTACTTGATTTTTAGAATATGCAGCAAATGCACATGGTTCTTCGGTTTTAATGAAAGGTGCACCCCCATGCAAGCCACTTAAGACCAATCTCCTTAGGCAAGTCCAATTTGGTGTGTCTAGACTTCAAAGGAATGTGCACATCTACCACATGTGCCAATGATCCGATTGCAATCTTAACACACCATCAATCAAATTCAATCCCAACCCCAACCCCAACCCCAAATCCAAATCCAAATCCAAATCCAAGAATTGAATTGTTCAATGGTACAACATGGATCTAGCATTTCTAAATGGGTTGTTGGAATAAATTTGAACTCCAAGTTCCCACTTCCTCTGAAGCATAAGCTCAAGCACAACTACAACCAAATCTTTTTGCAGTAATTCTTATCCTTAATGAGAGAAGACTCAAGGAGAATTAAAATCCCAAATCATTTGCCCTCCCCCTCCCAGGAATAGGTCAACTGAAGGTATGAAATATTTACGTGTTATTACCAATTTTGGCTCTACACATTGCTAAAATGGAAAATACAAAAGAAAATCACCATAAACAAAGAAAAAAACCAAAGCAAACTTCTACTAGCCTCACTAGCCACGATAAGGCAAAAGATCAAAATACTAAACACAGAAGTCAAACCTGGTGTAGCATATGCATACTATGGCATACCATTCTCAAAACCATATACAATAAAAGTTGACAAAATTCTAAGTAAACTCACCAAAGACATATGCAAAATCCCAAAAAGAACAACAAACGTCCTCATATAGCTCAACATAGAAGACTATGGCATAAACACCACATCAATACTCCCATAGGCACACAACTCATGTAAGCTAGGGCCAACTAGGAAGAATATATCAAGGACTCACCAAATACATAGCAACAAAATACAGAGGATCCCTAAACCTCCCCAAACTCAAACACCTAGCATGCTCCCCGGGTAGGGCACTTGCGAAAATTTATTAAACCATGTGAGAAAGAATGTAGGGTAATTTTTATTCATTTGTGAGAAAATTTATACAATTCTTCGATATAATGAAGCACCTCTTCAATTACAAAGTTGTGTGTATAAAAAAATAAGGGTACCATATAATGCATCAATTTATCTAATTCTTTCAATCTAAAATAGGGTTGGGAATAGTAGGTAGAGAAAAAAATATTGAGGCAGAGGTATGCAATGCATTTTATGGTGGTCAATGGATGAAAAACTATCCATTTTCAATCCAAATTCCCAAATGAAAAATTTGGATGACGAGGGTTTTGGTGTTCTTTGCTTTGTGTGTTGTATCTTTGATTTTTGCCTAGGGTTGCTTGCGCCAATGCAGCGTTGCTTGTGAGGCAAGATTTGGTGTTGAAGTTCTTGACGTGCATTTTGTGGTTGTGTGTGGTTTTCAGAGTTCTAGTAGTAGAATCTTGTCTTTCAAGAGTCCTACGATTCGTCATTCATGGGGTCAAATATAAAAATTATAAGGAACATAGGGTTCTAGAAACTAGTTCACTTGCGACTTTATAAATACAAATAGGGTCATCTAAAATGAAAAAAATTAGATTTATCTGTATTGATAGGGTGTAAAGAATTCCAATTTCTTAGATAAATAGCCCCATGATAAATACCCTTCCGTCGCAGATGGGTTATTAAATACATGTATGAGTGCCCTACCCGAGGCATGCTCCCAATCACCCATGGCAATAACCCTTTTTCTCCTTGAAAGAGAATTCAAAATACATGTCCACGCCGCAAACCAAACATTCCCCATCAAACAAACCTAACTTGAACACCAATGGCTCACTAACCCAAACCTCAACATACTCCCCCAAGAACAAATAGAGAATGCTATGAAATACCTCAACAAACTACATCAATACAACATAACAATAATAGAACAAATCCAAACCCAAAATCAAACAACAATCCTAACCACAAAAGAATTCAAACAAAAATGCAAAGCCTTGCCCCAAATCATCAAAGAAACCCTACACTAAGCCCACACAATATTCCCACCACAACAACATTAACAACAATAAAGAGATCTTCATATATATATATATGCAAATCCGTATACAAATGGTCAAAATGAGCCCACCTACCGTAAGGATAGGCAGTTAATCCTACCACTGTAACAAGGGGACTCTTGAACAAAGTAAGGCCAACGGGCTCAAATTCACGTCGGTGGAAACACGGACATTAAATTTTCTTTTCTTTTCTTTTCTTTGGTCTACGCACCAACTTAGTCATTACTAGACTAAATAGTTTTAAACTTGTGGACCACATTAATTTTAAACTTACACTAAATTTCTAGTGAAAAATTAGCTTGGGCCACATTTATTTATTTAGAAAAAAAATCAATTTGGGTGACTATTTTATTTTGTGCTATTTTTGTCGTAAATCAATATTCACACTATTGGCTGAAATTTCTAATGAAGACTTAGTGGAAGACCTGGGGTCTTTGACTCATGCTAATTCCACCTTGACTTGGGAATTAGTGTGGCCCACGTTAATTAATTCCATGCTAAATTTCCACTCATACGAATGGAACTACTTCGTGTAGTTCTGCATTAGCAAGCGGCTCTTATTAGCTTCAGGGACCGATGGCTATGGCAGATTCAGAGATAGCCTGTGCACATTCTTAGTCTGCAGGCCAATCGAAGCAATTCAAGGGATGTTGGCGACGATGGGCAGAATGAATCCTACCGCATATTTCACATCTGGTAATATATATGGGCGATGAAACTCTGCTCTACAAATCCACCGAGTCGTCAATCCTTTTCTCAAGGCAGGCGGGGCTTGGCTGAATCATATATACCGAGGTTTCGCTTTCGGGGCGTCGATGCCTACGGACTCAGAGATATCTAGTTCTGATCCGTCTGCAGTCCAATCGAACCAATGGAGCATATTGGCAACGATGTTCTGAAGAATAAGAAGCGCCAGACTTACACCTGGGCATAATCTTTTTCCAACTCCAAATGGGAGTAGCCGACACTGATCTTTCCCGCGGTATAGCTCAGAGACGTTGGTATTCAGGAATCTGTCAGGGTTGAACTCAAGAGGATTCTCCCAAGTTAGAGGGTGTCGACCATAAGCCCTGAGTGTTGGCTGGTATGTCATAGCCTGAGATCTTACAATCCGCAGTAGTTTCATGTGGCACCAGCAATGGCGTAGGAGGATGAAGTTGAAAACTTTCAGCAATAATTGCACTCAGGTATTCAAGTTTGGGCGTGTCGGATTCCCGGATGTTTCTTTTGCAACCGGTCACATTGTCCAGCTCCGATTGTGCACGCTCTCTGACTGAAGGATTTCGGAGAATCTAGATCTCTGTCATCGTCCATTCTATCGTAGTCAACAAATCTTCTGTGGATCCAAGATACAAATTCTGCGAGCAAAACACCCAGGTTAATCGTCACGTACAGTCTGTTGGAACATCACATCACATCACCACATCATCAGAAGGATGCTTCATCAAGCCATGTTAGCTAATTAACCACAGATACAGCCACGTAGCAATCCCATGGGTGTAGATGCAATTAGTGTAGTTAGAAATGCTTAAAGTTGCCGGCCAAGTTGATGGGCACCGCACCTATGAGATGAATGTTCTCAGTTGACATAAGTGTAAATAGCAAGCCTCAGAGGAAATAGCAACAATAAGCCCAAGTGTCACACAGTCTCATGTATATATATACCGCACCCATTGCAGTTGCCCTAAATAATGAATAATATCAACTTCATTCCACAC
This sequence comes from Polytrichum commune, assembly GCA_950295325.1. Classification (NCBI taxonomy): domain Eukaryota; kingdom Viridiplantae; phylum Streptophyta; class Polytrichopsida; order Polytrichales; family Polytrichaceae; genus Polytrichum; species Polytrichum commune. Next base: position 69,131,405 of record OX485803.1, read on the forward strand.
CCTATGCTAATCTCATGTGTGACTTAATACGATCCAACATGGTCGCACCAGTTTCTTGTAGCATTCGGCAATGTAGAATGTATTTTAATTAGATAGTCTCTTGTCCCATTTTAATTCCGGGTACGCAAACTCCTTTATTGTATGGCCCTGATTATAATCACTCATAATGCATTGTAATCCAATCTTGAGTTATAATTTTTTTTAATGTAAGGAACTCTTGTAGCCCTTCTAACAAGGAGTCCAGAAATGTAATTATATGAAGGAAATGAATATTCTTTGGAGCATATAATTGCAATAAAAACATAATTCTATGAGTTTTAAAAAAACAGGTACCATAGGCCAAACTACCCTACTTTTTGGGTTTTTAAAATAAAATTTAATATTTTTTTATTATAAATAAAACATTGCCAATGACTTATAATTATAATTAGAGGCAACCACTCCAATTAAAATAGGTTAAAAAAAGAAGCATTTCAATTCTTTATATACGTTGTGGAGGTTTTTTTAATGATAAACATGCAACCCAACTTTTTGGTTTCTTTATTTTTGGGTAATTTGATATAATTTTTACAAAAGCTATCCTCTAAGCCGTTTTAATGCCGATGCCGATGCTATATAATATGGGAGTTGTGTACCCGGAATCGAAACCAAGCTACACGTTTGGTAGGTACATGTGCACGGCGAGGTGTTTAATTGAAGAAATCCAGCGTCAATCTACTTAGAAATATTAGTATGAAATATTTCCTCAAGCAAGGAATACTTGGACATTATATAATGTCTATAATAATTTGGGACATTTTGAAGGGCATCAAATCTTATGATTAGCTCACAACATTGTTAAGAATTGGAAAAGAAATTCTAGACTCGTAAACCCCCAAAACACTTACTCTTTAATATGTCGTTCATAATTCCAAAACATATAATCTAGTTCGACGATTCCTTGTAAAATTGCCAAATGGACTGACTTCCTACAATAATAGTATTTTCTACCGACTACCAGAGCTAAAATAAGAATATGGGACCTGTCTATTGCCCTTATAATGTAACGTATACAATGCAATTGTTCGAACATTAAGAATAAAACCCTAAACTGCTATTCATTATGGGTTTGCACAAAAACTAGTTGCAAATGCTTTCTATCAACTCTATAAAATTTCATGAATATTTTTGACAATGTGCTCTAATGAACTCTATACAAGTCTTCTATGCTTTGCAGTTGCCGCTACCTAACCTATGCAATGACATTGCTACCCTCTCTTGCACCGGTACAGTAACCCTAAATTGGTGATTTTCTTTCTTCAAATACATGCCAACCTCTCACACAAAAATTTGAAAGTATTGTATTTCACTTGAGTTTGTTTCCTAAGCTCTCTCTCCGTCCACAACCCCAACAACGAGCGGTTTACAAATCCAAATATCCATTCTTGAGTCCATATGCTTATCTCTCTATGTCCCATACTTTCGTAAATCAAGCTCAAAATTGCGAACTTCTTCCACTCTTTTTGCAAAAACAATACTTGAATGTCCACAACATCCTTCACAAGCATGTACAAAAACATTTATAATCCTAAGAGCAAAATAAGGCTCCTCCTACTCTCCTCCATTACAACCATGCTTATTGAAATTCAAGGTGAAAACAAGTGAAAACAAAAAGTGAGGCCAAGAGAAGATTAGTTACGCCAAGAGAATGACCAAAGTTGACTTTTTTTTATAAAAAAAAGCCTTTCTTGTGCATATATTAAAAAAATCAGCACTTTCACTTTTTGGTCCATGGTCATTCCTTTTGGTCCACATTCGATTTACACCTAGTGAGGGACCCAGGGCTTTCTAAAATGTTTTTTTGAGAAGTCGGACCATAAAAATTTGGACCATGAAAAAAGGCCATCTTTCACGGTCCATGGTGTAAACCGGCCCTGAAAACACAAAACAAAAAGACAGTACTGTAAGGTGCTTCCTGGTTCAATCTTTTATAGTATTGATCTATAATTCCATGTAGGCAAATCTCTAAGAATGTTCATTTGCTTGGAAGCTCAAGCAGATAAGCTTAGTACTCAATGGTGCAGTACAGCCGTGTAAAGAATAGGAGGGCTATCAGTCATGGCCTAGCCTTCTCAAACCCACACACGTGCAGAGAAAGCTCTTAGAAACATGTGCCCCAAGAAAGCCGTGCAAAAGTGGAGCCGATCGTCACCGCTCTTTGAAACCATTCCCCGTGCAGCTTCAATACATAACTTCAGTATCATTGGATACAAGTACAAACTTTATATCTAAGGTAGACAGACCTATTTCTGTGAACTTAAGCAATTTGCATAAGGTAAGTATATGTTTGATATTGTGGTGATTTTTCATAATTCTGGAAAGTGATATTACAACATTTAACCCAAAAATACAATTTATTTAAATTATTATAAATTTTCAAAGGTAAGATTCTCTCCCAACCTTATTCATAGCATAGGTCGACCTAAATCTGAGAACTTCGAAATGAAATTTTTTAGTATCATTAATGCTTTTTCCAAGGAACCCAAATCCGGGCCCTTTTAACTTATTGTTTCCATCATGCTGAATGTGACGACTAGATGTGCGATTCTTCATGATTTTTTCCATCAGGATAGAAAATAACAGCTACATGTGTGGAGGTTCACAACTTTAGGGAACTCTATGTATTAAGTTTAGGGGGGGGGGGGAGAATTATTGGAAATGGGTTTGTCTGCTCTAGATCATCAGTGTCAAGTTTGACTAAATTTCATTTTCTCCTTGACATAAAGTAATGTATTAAACTCATGAATACCAAAAACAAACTCTTTTCAAGACTTGGTAAGGTTCATAGAAAATGTGTGTATAGATCGTACAACTGTATATAGGGAAAATCATCAACTAGTTACAAGCCAACCAGTTGAGATTATAGCCAAAAAAATCAAATCAAAGGTGCAAACCTTAGGGCACTGTCAAACAACTCATTGATCCTTTTAGATCAAGGCGTAACATTAAGCAGTGGTAGCACTTATATGTGCCTAAGAATAAATTCCCATAAAATATGCCTGCACAATGAAAGATCTGCACAAGCACGACTGCTCAAGCAGTACTTGGATCTTTTGACTGAATCCCCAACCAAAAGTTTGGGACGAATCACACCTTCAAGCACCTCATCCGCAATCCTGACTAGCATTAGCCAACTTATCTACTGCCCACCACTGGTGGTCAATAATGGGCACCACTTCTTACATCAGCTTGAGGGTTGAATCAGAAATGGAAGAAATTGGTTTGTTTTATCATGTTTAACTCAAATGGGTGACTTTTTGAGATTGCTATGGTAATGGCAGTCTATAATATTCTTTAATTTCTTAAGAAATTGTTCACGATGCAACGTGATCCTCACACGATCCTTGAGATTTTATTAAAAATGTCAAGCTCCACTCTAACGTGCTGAAACGGGACTGAAACGTTAGTCCAGTCCACATGGCTTCAACTTACTGCTGAATTCTGATATTCCAAAACAATTCTGCAGTTGTAAGTATCTGTGTCTCTCAAGATAGCATCGAGAGATTCTCAACCGACGATTCCCTAAACCTCCTGGTATATATACATATCTGCAATTAGGGATCACTGATCATGTGCAGATGAAGCACTTGCCTGAGGAGATGTGACAAGCATATTCACGGCCTGGTGAGAAGTGCAATCCTGGCTGTGGCCGGTTAGGAGGAGAAATTAGCATTGGCCATGGACGGGATACTGAGCTTTGCTGTAGGGGCAGACATATCGATTAAGCGCTGGTTGCAAATGACTCAGCCGGGAGTGTATGTTGCACTGTTTGTTGTTTGCATGGTTACAATACTGCTCTTAAGGAGGCGGTTTCTTGGACGCCCTGCACCACGGTGGAACCTGCCGCCGAGTCCTCCAGGGCTTCCGATCATCGGCCACCTTCACCTTCTGAGTTCTTCTAGCAAGCCGACGCACCAGATCCTGGCGGGGCTAGCGCACAAGTATGGTCCCCTTATGCTCGTCAGGTTCGGCATGAAACTCACCTTGGTTGTCTCGTCCACGGAGCTTGCACAGGAGTGCCTCAAAGACCATGATGCCATCTTCTCTGGCCGGCCTTACCTGACGATCCTTACATATCTCACTTACAATGGACAAGGTTGGACGCAACTCTTACTATTATCTATGCTGATCAATCGTAACTGTTAACATAGCTCTCTGCTCATTCTGAAATTCTGTGAGTGACACGGAAGAGTACTGTAGCGAGTCGAAATGCATCCTTAAAAACCCTGTCCAGAAAATTTCTTATACGGCACCTGTACCATTTCTGCGTGGAGCCTAAGTTCATTCGTTTCAAGGATTTTAAGGTTTCATCCAGTGAAAATTACTCTATTATGTCAAGCTACTCCTGGAGGAAATCTGTTATTAACTCCACTTTAATCATGTAGACAACAGGCATTTCTTCACGCTCATTTCTTCTAGTCTGTCTACTTCGACATTTCTAGTCTGTCTGCACAGTAAAGTAGAGATTAGCCACACTAGGGTTGCTGGCAGGTGTACTTGTTCTGATCGAAAGAATAAAGGAACAGTTCATGCAGGTTATGCAGCGGCCATTTTTTTCTTGTCCAGAACTCATTATAATTTATAACTCTCTTGGGATGGAATCGCATACCTATAATGTCCACATCCAGTTCACCCTCGGGTACGTTTTGCTATGGAGGATAAATTGCCAGTATGGTGTGCACAGACATTGTAATGGCGAGGAGGACGGATGCAGAGTGGCGGCACCTTCGAAAGCTCATGATGATTGAGCTCCTCAGCAACAAAAGGCTGGACGAAACGAAACACATCCGCGACTCCGAAGTCTCGCACATGATGCGCGGCATCCTTTACGAGTCCCAGACTTCAAAATTGACAAACTTCCGTGAGAAACTCTTCATCCTGACGTTCAACACCATCTCCCGCATGGCGCTCAAGAAGCGGTTCCTCAAGGATGACTCCCAAGGGCCGCTGGACACCGACGCCGTGCACGGCGTGGAATTCAAGCCCATCATCACTGAGGTTTTCGTCGTATCAGGGATGATTTGCCTTGGCGATTGCTTCCCAATCTTCAAGCTCTACGATGTGCAGGGATGCATGAGTAGGATGAAAGCAGCACATGCCAGATTGGACATGTTTTTCCAACAGGTGTTGGATGAGCACCGGGAGAGGCGGGCTCAGGGAGTCAATGTCGGCGAAGAGGACATGGTGGACGTCCTCCTCAGCTCTCAAGAACAAGTCTCCGACCTCAACATCAAGACCCTCTTGCTGGTATGCATAATCCATATGCTTGGATTGATGTGACTGCATTTATAACAAATCTAAGCTCCTATGCATCGAGATTATCTGCCAAAATGCAGCAATGTTGCATAATTATTCTCATTAAAACATGTTATATCGCAAATTCTCAGAATTACCTTCTGTCTTGCGGTTGAAGTGAACCTATGAGTGATTGGGACCATCTTATTAAAGCGATTTATTAGCAGATTCTTGTCATCATCTTGAGCCCTTGAGGCCATCTTGTCACCACATCATAGCAGATTGAAAGAAAAGCCACTTTCAGCGACAATCTTTACATTCAACCATTCAGTTTAAAGGGAAAAGGAACTCTGTAGTACCTGACATTTTCTTCGGGAAGACTAAAAGTCTAGAGTAATTTGTTGTGTCCTGTTCACATTGAGATTCGATGTATACTAAATTACACCATGGCTGTTAATCGACTGAGTGATAATATGCTTCTTGTGCAGAATGCCTACTTGGGGTCTACCGAGAGTTTGATGAACGTAATGGAATGGGCAATGACAGAGATTCTTCGCAATCCATCAATCAAAGCGCGTGCACAGTCTGAACTCGACCACGTCATCGGTCGCAACAGAACTGTCAGAGAAGACGACATGCCCAAGCTCCCATACCTTGGAGCAATTATTGCAGAGACTTTCAGACTTCACCCTCCCGGCCCAATGCTCATGCCACATGAAACCACAGAGAATTGTAAGATAGCGGGCTACGACATCCCAGCCAACACTCAGGTGTTTGTCAACATTTGGGCGTGTGGTCGCGACCCTGAGAATTGGGCGATGCCGCTCGAGTTTGATCCTGATCGGTTCCTCCCAGGATCTGGAGTGGACCCTGATTACCGTGGGCACGACTTTCGCCTCATACCATTTGGTGCTGGTAGGCGGATCTGCCCAGCTATCAATCTGTCACTTGTTATGATCCAAAATGTTATTGCAAAACTCCTCCATAGTTTTGAATGGACCGTCAATGGAACGGAGCTTGACTTGTCAGAGATGGTTGCAATTAGTGCCCCGAAGGCAGTTCCACTTTCTGCCACAGCATTGGCACGCTTTCCTCAGGAACTATATTGAGGGGGTCAGGCTATGCGATTTACTGATAATCATCAAGTCATCAATGATCCATCAAGTTATCATCAACATCAACATCAAGCTATATATGCATTCGAACGTAGCTTTACACTGGGACCTCCACATGTGAGCCTTTACAGATTCAGAGAGCGCACATCCATTGTTACATAAAGTGGTCCAGGTCATGGCTCTTTTTCAGGTGAATATGCGACACTGTTACATAACTCTGTATATTGATCTCCTATTGTCAATGCTGTTTTTTCTACTCCTTGTATCAATGATTCCAATTTCAACCTCTGTTATGCAGTTGATGCAATGTCCAGCTTCATGGCAAGATTTTGTACTTACCAAAGCCGAGTCACTAGGATTGGCTCAGTAGATCAAATGTGTATTATACTTAGATCAAGATGTCTTGCAGCAATGAGAATTATAGGCTATTGACGAAGATGATGAAAGTATCATCACTTTTACAGCAGCGAATCTGGAGGCTTCAAAGCCAATTTGTTCACTTTGTCACTCTACACTCAGCTGGCAGGCCAAATGCTCTGACAATGTCTTACTGATTATAAATTTACTACTGCTTTAGCATCCAGTTGTTGATGTTCTTGATCAATTTAATCCAGTGTGTGGCATTCAATTCTTAGTGTCACCACATGTTTATCTCGTAGAAGATATTAGTCACCCTTACCACACCCCTCAAGATAGACAATGGGCTTGGTTGCCTGCATTCAAGTACCAAAATAACAAATTGACAAAGGCAGCAATATCTACGCTTGTGTTTCTATTACAGAAATCTAGCAAAGTATAGGAGATTTTCATGCTTTCAATGCATAAAGTTCTCAGTCACTCCTCCAGTCACTCTGTAAACATTTTTCCAAGAATGGAAAACTACTCAATGTCCCAAGCAAGTGCCTAGAGCCTACTTATTCTATTCACTGAACCAAGCACACAACCCAGGTTAGGGACAAAAAAGACGGCAAAACTATACACATCAAGTAGTAGATAATTGGTGATTCAATCAAATGGTGGACTCGGTAGAAATTGACTTTGATATGAATCTGCTTTCCATACTATTTGACTGCTAGAATATAGCTCTAGCTATCATCTTCCCCACGGGCTACTCAATAATCTTGAATTTCTATGTACATTGGAAAGCCAGGGACAGCATCTTCCATGAAAATCTTGCACGCCAAGAGTCATTTTAAAGAAAAAATGATTCCAACCATGTTGTCCTAACCCATAACCACAAAAGGCCATCGTTGTTTTGCATGTCCTCCAACATAATTTTATGCAATTCTAAACCTAGATCACACGGTACACCCAGATAAGCATATTTTACGGGTGTACATGGCCAAATCATTTACTATCTAGTCGTCCACATTTGAAGTATCTTCTCTTTCTAACGGTGACGACAGAAGTGTATTTGGGTAGGGACAAAATATTTTGTATCGGATGTCAGCCGGTGTGCTTATGCCTTGCATTATGAGGGATGATCCGCCATGGCAGGCAAGTCGTTTGCAAACATGTGGTATTGTCAGAGTTATTTTCAACCTCTTCAGAACATATGCTTCCAGTTTTTAGGCTCTGGTTTGAATCAAACAACAGAAAAATCCTCCAGTAGCAGAGCTTTTGCTTTTAACTCATCAAAATCATTCACAAAAGGACTTGAATCCCCAGTGGATGATAAATGTTGTGGTGAATTTCTTATCTTTGTTTGCAAGTTGCTGAAGTCTCCAGTTTTGCCAAGATTGTCCGTATGCCCGTAATGAATTTGTGGACCATCAACTGAAGTCTGTATCGTATGCTGTTTCAAAAAGATGACATCTCGAAACTGAACACATGCTCAAAGTGATCTTCAAGATTAAGAGTAGGATGCCCACGACACCCGCAACTCAAACGAGAAATCACACTGACTCAACAAGCACATCATGTTAAACACACACCGCAATCAAAAATCAAACAGCAACTATGGAGAGTGACAAAAATCTAAACTGGACCTGCTAACTCAAACCTGCGTGAATGTGCCGTCGATTTCAATCCTCCAAAAATCGATGTTATTTCTGTTGGATGTTACGCAGTTGGAGATACGCGGGAGGAAACTCAGGTTTTGCCCTCGTGCAATGCCCTCGTTTCGCCCCTGTCCTCATTTCCAATTAATGGCCTCTCTCTCGGGCCTCATGTGTATCAGTGAACGAGGAGAGCAGACCGCTACACTGTTTTGTCTAATTAGTGTGGGTTCTCATTTGGAGTTACGCATTGCTATAACATTTTATCATTTCCTGCCCACATAACATGAGTAGTTAGTATGCACACTGAAGAATATGATAGTCGGTAAAAAAAAACAATGATGTTGGTAACAATTAAAGCAACATGTAACTCCAAATGGTAACCCACACTAATTAGACAAAGCAATGTAGTTACAGATGAACCAGTGGAGTTTGAGAAATAACCGGTTGAAGTTAAGACTTTAGAACACTTATGCATTATTCTAGAGGAATCTATGGAATATACTTCAAATTAATGAAGAAGACCTGAAAGCTCACAACATGTTAACCAGTTGGACTTGAAAACACTAGGGTTTTGAGTGAGTACACTAACGGTGATTTTTAGTGTCATATAGTATTTTATGTCAGTGTAGTGACTTTTTGGATGACACTTCTTATGAATAAGTGAACAAATATTGTCATGGATGATGGATGAGTTCATCCATTGGCCAAAACCCTGCCTTCTCCTGTCAGCAACTTGTGATGAAATATTATCATAGATGATTGAAATTTGGATGAAAACTCACTTGGTAAGTGACAATAATTGCAACACTGTAATCTATAATCCCCCAAAAATTACAAGGAATGACGAATAATGTTGGGCTAACACTTAGTGTTGGTGACACTACACCTCGGTTTACAAGTAGTATTCAGCAAGACAATTAGAATTGGTGACACTAAATATAATATTTTAGTGTAGTAAATAGTAGAGTCCTCATTGCGCAAAGGGGTTCCGAAGATGTGTACAGCAATCCACCCATCGGAGGGTCTTCAAGGCGAAGTAACTCAAGGATGGTAATAAACACGGAAGCCTGACCGGGAAAAAAAATGACTGCCCAAACGAAAAGTCTAGGTGCTGCCCGTCGCCTTTCCGAGCGTTGCTGGTGCTTCGCTTTCTCCTTTCTTTCTCGTCTCGTCTTCGTCTCGTCTCTTCTCTTCTCCTCGCTTCTCTTCCTTACAATCTCTTTCTGTCTCTCTCTCGCCATCTCTTCTGCACTGCAATCCCTCCTCCTTCCATCCCCTCTCCCACCTCTCGCTCCCCGCGCCATCTACCACACCCTGAACTCACTCCCTGCTTCACTGGGATTGCCTTACCTCCCTCGCCACACATTTCGTGCGATGTGGCAATTTGCAGCACACGCCCTGTGCGGGGTTTTCCCGCTCCTCCACCTCCTAGGGTTACCAGCTCATGACTCCGTTGGCATTCTGGCGAGAGAAAGAGACTGAAACCATTTTTTCCACCAGCTGAATTGTGTTTGGGAGAGCTCCCGTATTGCCGTCGAGTTTCGGTATAACTACTGTTGCCCGTTCTCTCCCTCATTATCATTCTCTTTCTCTATTTCTCTCTCTCTCCATCTCTTCCTTGAAACCCTCACTTATCTCTCGTTTCGTATATCTTGAGCAACTCTTCTGCTGTACTACATTGATGATAACTCCCCTGTTCTGCAATATACGAATTGTAACACCAAATATATGCGGGGTTTTTCCCCTTCTTAAGCTGCTAGGGTTACGAGTTCATGGCCCCGGTAGCACTAGTTCGAGGGGAGGAGATTTAAAAAAAATTCTTTGCTCCCCTAGCTGAATCGTGTTTTGGAGATGAAGCGCGGTATTGGTTGACAAGTTTTGGGACGAGTTGGTGTTATTTGATTTTCTCGGTTTATAGTAGTTGGGGTGTGTTGGGGTAGGGTTTGATCCGATGGCTTGCTCGGTAGTTTTTATATGGTGTAGTGTGACAATGTGGTGTGGTGGACGTCTGCGAGTCGCATTCTGATGATGATCTCGTGGTGCTCTTAGTGTTCCAATTCGAGCGTACTCTTGGCACGAGAGCAACTCCTATAGTCACTATGAAATGATCCTCTCAATAATCGGCTTTCATAGTTTTTTTCTGCCCAATGCCGCATGTTCATCTCTCCATATATATATATCATAAATCTTCATTGCGTTGCCTACCGATTATTGAGAATGCCACATCCTCATCTCACACATAAAGTCCATTATATGATAAATTTTTATTGCCTGCCGATGAGTGAGTGAGAGAGAGACGGTCCTCTAAAGTCCTTCGTCCCTCAATTTTTGAGGGTCGCAAGGGGTTTAGAGGGCTAATGCCTCTCTCTCAATAGTTGGTGGGCAATAAGAATTTGGAGAGTGTGTAGGCCTTGTGGGTGGAATGAGCATGCGGTCTTGCCCCAAAAATACCTAGAAAGTCGATTATTGAGAGAATTATTCTTCAGTGATCGTAGGAGTTGTACTTAGTCTGCTCGTCTGGTTGAAGAAGCTTGTTGAGTGTGGACCAAAAGTTATATTAAATTTTCATGAACTTGTGTGATGCGAATCGTAGAGCTCAAGGTTCTGAATTTCATACATTGGATTTTTCGTATGGGCTCAACTTCTCACGAACAAAAACAAATGGAAGCTTATTTTTTCTGTTTGGGTTGGCTTACATTGGCTCTGGATTTTTTTTTAAAGCACTGTGCACTTATAGAATTTCAGTCATGAAAGTGCTACGGAGAGATTGGTAGTCAGTGAGTGATTGTCTGGGTCTCAATCCTTCATTTGTGGAAATTTCACAGGAACGTGTCGCTCCTGTTCCTGAACGTTCCTGAGTATAGATTTGTCTGTAATCCTCTAACACCTGCAGTTTTCATTATTGTAAAAATTACTGATGCGGTGCGGCGACCATTGCAAAATACCTTGCAATGGAAGCACACGGAAGCACGCGTAGATCATGCCACAAAGATAAGATGTGGATGCCAATGTCGTGTGAAGAGGCTAATGGGAAACAGAGGAGAGGGGCTTCTGTCCTGATGCGATTATTGACATTGCCGTTGGTCCCTACTTACCTCTCGTTTTTGTTTTCTACAGATTGTTGAGTGATGCACTATAGGAGCCTCAAATTGACAATATAGAATTTAGAGGCAGAGAAATATTTGGTTATCATTTTGAAATCAAGCCTAGCCATGAGCACTACCGACTCAGATTCCGAGTCGAAGGAGCTCGCCAGGTCAGGTGAAGAGGATGAAAGGACAGAAAACGGGTACTCGCCCGAGCAGAATGGGAACTTCAGTGAAAATGGCACGTCGGCATCTCGCCGTCTATCAGGAAAAGCTGCAAAATCTGCTGCACTGATTTCTCTCGCATTTCCTATATCAAGGGTACGCAGGCTTGTGAAGAGCGAGGGTGACATTCAGTGGGTGGGCGTGGAAGCTGGCTTTCTCATTGCCAAAGCTGCTGTAAGTATTTTATGTCCCACATATCCATGACATCAAACATAACGTTAGGTTTTTTGTGCCTAGCGATAAAGCCCATCATTTCTCGAAGAAGGGGTGGTAGGTGAGGAGGATCATGTTTTAGCATTGTTCTGGTAATTCTGCCATGGCGTTTATTTTATTAATTCTGTCTGGTGTTGGTGAAACAGGAACTCTTTTTGGAGAAGTTCGTTGAAGATGCATTTGATAGGATGCAAGACGAATTGGATGAATCCATCCTCTATCCCCATCTATGTACAATACTCCACCATCACATGATTTAGATTCAGACTCATGTGTTGAGATTTTCCAGGCTTAAGTATTTCAGAGTCTTTCAGTATTGTGTCAAGTTCCTCATGTGGAGTTCTTGGTCTTCAGTTGCATACTTGACACCTGTGTTGGTACCTTGATCGTATAAAGCCTCTCTGCATCTCCATTTTATAGCTATTTTTCTTGATTGAACTCCCAGTCTGCAGTGTCCTTGCAAGTCGTGCAGTTATCTGGTGGGTTGCTCTTAGGTGGTAGGACATCTCTTATTTACTCCATTTCAAGGAAGGAGCAGTGAACTCAATGCCAGGAGTTCTTCACATGTTCAGAATTTGCAGAAATAGGATGCATTTTTTTTCAGATAATGCAAAGAGTCTGAGAAATGGAGGGTATCTAAACAAGTGTGATTCACAAGAAATACATTAGAAGTTGAGTGCCATCAAGGGAATACAAGAATGACGCCTGACACTTTGTGTGGTATTTTTTGCAGCATCTCAGGTTGCAAGCAGTGAAAGACTTGAGTTTCTCGCCGGTGAGCTCCTACACCTTGTTTTTGCTTTTAAAGCTCCCAAATGTGAGTCTAGCTATAAGAATCTTCTAAGTTTCCTCATCATTTATTTTGGGTTATCTGGGAACAGTGGACTACATTTGATGAACTCCGACATGTTTGTTCACCAGGGGTTCTGCTTAATATTTTGTGGTTTATCTTCAGCTGCTTTGCAGCCTATCTTTGATTAAGCCAATTTTCTGCTTTCATTGTGAAACGGCAACTTCTGCCATCTTCATCCGAAGCTAATATTAGTATGAATGTGAAAAGACTGGATGTGATCTACTCCTGCCCATTTGAGTACAAGTGATACACTTAGCTGGTAGTTACTGAGAGCACCTCACTTGACTCATGGGCGGCTTGGTTATGTCTGCAGATTTTGTGCCTATGAAGATTCCTGCATCAACTGCTCTCTCTAACAAATCTGTGGTAGAGAAGTAGTAGTTATTACTGGTCCCTAACCATGGGAATTCATTAGTAGAAGGTGCACACAGAATCTTCATGCAACCCCATTCTTTCTGTAAACTTCATGAGGAAATGAGACAACCTCCTTTAAGATACTGAGAGGTACCATACAGCGAAACTTAGCAAACAGTGTTCTTCAAAGATGAGATCATACGTTTCCAGTTTACGCAATTGCCAAAGCAGACGTGGCCTAGTTCATTTAGTTACCTACACTCTTGATCACTTGCACACCAGAAATAGCCTCTCAGAAAAGCTGCCTTGGGGAACACTCAGGATACAATGACCTGAGATGTACTAATGGAACTTGTATTTTCCAGTTGCATATTTCTGTTTCCAAGCATTGGAATGAATTTCTTATTGCATTATTTCACTAGTCTGTTATCATTTCCCAATCTGAACAGGACTATGTCTGACAATATTAACAATGATTCAAGAAATTACAGACAGACTTCATGCACTTGAAGTCAGAGCCTTACATTGTTCAAGAGATTCCTACAAAGTTCATTCGCATGATTCTAAAGTCTACTACATTGCAGGATTGCAAAATAATCTATCCAAATGTTGCTTTGCAAAAGAAATGGACTCAAAAAGGTGTACGAAATCAGAGGTACACTTTTTTGTCTGATTAGTGTGGGCTACCATTTGGAGTTGCATGTTGCTAGAATTTTTTTACCAAATTAGTTATATCATATTCTTCAGATATGATATTTAGTGTCGCTTACTATTTGGATTTATATGGTGCTATATCTTTCTACTATTGAAATAAATTATTACCAAGTAAAATTGTCAATGTTCTATAATGTCCAAACTACCAATTTAGCATTTGTTGGTAAAATATGAGATGTACAGTAAATAGATATAGCACTGCGTAATTTCAAATAGTAAGTCACACTACATATCATATTTAGTGTACTTATGTTATGTGGGTAGAAGCTCAGTAAATTGTTATAGCAATGCGTAACTCCAAATGGTAACCCACACTAATTAGACAAAACAGTGTAGTGGTTAAATCATTGCTGAGAATTAGGATACACGTGAAATATGAAAATTGCACCAGCAAATGTAGGAAAGGTAACAAATCTTGTGTATGCAGGCTGAATTTGTAACGCATCCATGCAGATAACCTGATGGTGCACAGTAAATGGTACAGTTGTGGAGATGCAGACCTTGGGTATCTAAAATGAAGTCTGTTACACATCCATTTTAAAAGCCACAATCTGGCAACATGGTTGCTACAACGGCCACTATGCTCTAAATAACAGGATGAGAGGTTCATGTCAGACTAGTTTAAGGGAAGGCTGTAACCTTGCAAGTTTGAACTCACAAAGATGTTGAACAAGTTCTAAGAAGAGGACTGTCAAAGGGGTACTCACAAATGTTGCATTATGATGAGGGTATCATACTTTTCATACAAGGTCACAGCAATAGACACTGCATCACCCTCAGCTGTAGTTGGATACTGGTTTGATGCAGCCTGCCAGTCATTTGTTAAGGAGATCCATTCTCGCCTCCAATTCTGGAATGCAAAGGAAGTGTTCTTATGGAGGGCTTCGTTCAAGTACTTCACATATATCGAAGCTCGTGGGAGGTAATAGTCACGAATTAAGCCGCTCCACATCCTGTTGGCTGAACATAGAGCACAGATTTGATATGAAGTTTTCTGACTTGTCATTTAGATTGTTTAGTAAAAACACATTAATGTACTCTAGCTAAGCAGCTACATGACAGTCAACTTGATGTAGAACCTAAACACAGAGAAGTAAGGAAATGTGCATAAACACATGTCAGATGAAGTCTGCCACTTGCGAAATTCAACACTGAATTGTTATTGTGAACAGTATAGGGATCAGCAATAAAACAAAATTTGGCTTCTGGAGAACTAACTTACAATAGTCATGAAGTGCACTTGGTTTGTCAAGGGTGTTGTCGAACCACATTGTAATCTGTGTCCTTGCATTCCACTCATACTGCATCAAACCCCAAATACATCTATTACTTCAGAAGGAAGTGAACCAGTTGTTTGGAGGTCAGAGGATAATGTCACAAACCACGTTGTCCCAACCATAAAAGGCAAATTATCGTACACTAGGCAGGACAAACGTATTACCACAACCCTGTAAAATAGTCACTAACCTTGTTATTCACGCCCGTTTGTCATGTATGTGTATTATGGTTTCAAAGTTCCTAAACTGGCTAACATTATCTAGAGCATTTAAAATTGGAACATTGCATTCCTCTAAAAAATTTCTCCAGAATGGTCAAAATGATCTACACACCCTCAAGGTTAGTCCAAGTCTTTTGTTCAACCAGGAAATACACTTGCTAATCATCAACAACCTTGCTTGACCAGTGTCATGTGAGGTTACCAGAAAATCGACCATAAAATCCACAACTTTGTCATGTGTGGAAGAGTAGACTTAAGCTTCTCAGCCATCTAAAAAGATGTTTCAGACTTACAAGCTTCCTTTCATCGTCATTGCTTGCAAGTGCCTTTGCAGATTCTAGCCAAGGTCCAAGCAAAAACTCTTCACTGGCACCCAACAGCTTGTCTATATCAGACAAAAGCTCTAGGAGGTGCTGACTTGCTTTCTCCACTTTCTCAACATTGTTCCTTCGAAAGTCTTCAATAACCTGGGAATACAGCTGGTTGGCTAATTTGGACAACACCTGCCTGGTCAGGTCAACAACATCATATCTGCACATCCAATATACATGTTCAGTTCCATTTATGTAGGTCAAAAGGAAGGCAGTGGGGGAGTGAAATTCTAAGATAAACAAGAATGAGGATTATAGAATTCTCCCTAGACATCTAAAGTCATGTCCTTGTAGAGGTCTAGTGACAGTTAAGAAACATTCTTCTTCCTCCCTGATCAGAATTGCCTAGTTCAGAGCCCCACAACAGTCCCATCCAACAACTAATCATGTCATTGTTCTATACTTATGAGCACTACAAACATGCTTCAAGCTCTCTAAATTGTGGGAGAATTCTCCCTAGACCCTAGGTGTGGTGTTATTAACCCCTAATCATCCAAGAAGCCCAATCGTGTATTTTGAGCTTCGTTCTTCAATTATTGATTGTGCTAAAAGTGACCCCATCTAAACTCAACACATACTTCAAGTGCACTTTTCAAATAAGTTGAATACCTAAATGCACAGCCTGGATGCCCTTGGATGCAATTAGATACTTAATAGTTTAATCAACAACAAAACATATGAGTACATTTTGATTTTCTCCTTGACATAAGATATTGCACAAACCCATAAAAATAAAAATATTTGATTTTAAAGACTTGGTGAGACTCGTAGAAATGTGTATATAGGTTGTACATTTGAGCCCTTGGTCCTTTAAAAATTAAGATATGTAGGTTTCAAATGTGGTCCGCTACTCTGCCCTGATCAACAAAATGTTATGGCCTTAAGCACAAGGGGAAGGATAAATATTTGACCTGTATGGCTTGTTGAGACACAGTGCATCAGCTGAGGCAAGAAGATACTGTAATGCCCTTGCAGCATCTTCTGCAGAGTACCACATGTGTTGGGGGCGACCTAAAAATTCTTGTCTTCGCATCAAACTGGACCTGATAACAGTGTTACTCTCCTCCAGCCTCTTGTGCCAAGGACCTTCAGTCAAGGTCAGAAGCTGTCCAGCAGGATCTACATCTGGGAAATCTACTATCACATCTCCATTGTGATCCTGAGGAAGACAAAGTAAATGTGAGCATGATAGAGTTATCCTTTAAGACAGTGGGACTTCTTGTGAGGAGTTGGTCCTCCCCTATGAATTTCATAGGTTGCTTTGCATACAACATCAATAGTTTCTTTCCACTTGTGGTGCATGCTCAACGGTAGTGTTTGAATGTGAACTAGGAGCAACCTAATTCAGTTCATTGAGGGCCAAACTCTTCGCATGCCAAATTGAGTTTGATCCTCAATTAACCAATATAGAATGTTCTTTGTTCAAACCTTCACACTACCTCCAAGCATGCACCGAAACATGGACAGTCTTGTATGCAAAACAAACTCCCGACCAAATGTCATGTTGGCTTAAAGGATAACTCTACTGATCATGAATAACAGCAATACATTGTTGACAGTGTTCATTAATAAACAGAATTGATGAATACCAGTACTGACTACCTAATTCAAATAAACGGGGGACAGCTCAAGAGCCCTACAGCAATCCCATCGGAACAGTTGTAAATAGATCGACGTAACATTCTCCACGCTATCTGTGCACCAGCTGTTTTTACTCCATACCGCCTTGTTGAATAAGTTTTAATCCAGTCCTGTACAAGTAGTTAAATCTGTGCTTAGTAATGCTGTGAGCATGTTCACAAAATTGAGCACCAAAATAAGGTGAATGTTGTTTGTATAAACATAGTATGGCGGCATGCCCTTCACAAGTAAATATACTGAGAAATACACAGGTACACCATCTTTGGAATGCAGTCTGCAGTTTGTTTGGGCCTAGAGGAGTTCCAATGAATTCTAACTTCAATTCTATAACACTTCTTGAGACTTCTGAAATTTTGTATATAATGGAGGAACTGAGTTAGAATTCACAAGGACATAAAAATGACATGTTCACTGGAATGAGTACAGGTTTCACAGCTTGCATCCAACCTCCATGTTTATGGGGCCACTGCGAAAGGCCATTTCAGCCATGAGGTCATATACAACTGGATTTTGTTCAATTCCTTCCATGCACATGCCAACACCCACCTACACAATACCCAATAAGATGTGTTCCAAATCAGCATTCATGAGCATGTATGTCTAACTCCCTACAAGAAATGAAAAATGAATGTGCACAAGATGGGTCCAGGCTGATTGGGTGTTCATACAGGCATGTCAAAGCATCATTCAAGATTCCTTCATTCTTGATGCAACCATCATACAGTATAGAAACATGCTACAAAGGGAGCCAAAGAACAAAGAAAGCAACATTTCATAGAATTGCCTCTCCTCACTGAGTATTTCAAATCATATAATATATAGGTAGAGAACAAAAATTTCCAGGGGAAGAAGGCTAATACCATAGTGGAATTGTGACTGGTAGCCGCTTCAAGGGGTCCTGAGCCCACCACATCAAGTCGTCCATACATCTCCAGGTTTCCCCCAAAGTTATGCAGCATACACCTACACTTGCGTCAAGTTACCTGTCCAATTCAGTTTTTCATATTGCATTCCTTCAACGTTTGTAGTTATGTTTATAGTCCTGCTCAGTCTACATTGGTTGTGTTAAGCTTTCACCTAACTGTAGGCCATTCTCCTCACATAAGCGATTACACATAGTCAGCCCCCCAATTCGGGAAATTGATCCACATCAGCACTCAGCACCTACTGAAGAATGACTAGAACCAGGAAGCCTATGTTTCTGGAGGCAAAAAGCGGCATGATATTTAAATAGCTCTTCGCTAGTGGTATAAATGTACTCTCTAACATGGAATTTGGCTACAGTATAACCAGAAATGGCAACACTTCAAATGTATATACATGATAAACGAACCACGTACATATAGAGAGACATACCAAATGTAAGGGATGCCATAGAAGTGATCAGACTGAAGCCATATTGGCTTTACATCTGCAAAAAGATCCAGAACTACCATTTTCCCGATTGGAACTGAGTGTAGGAGCGCCTGCACATATTTACTGGTCAGAAATCACTAGATTTCACAAAAGAGAGACTCAAGAAATTAGAATCAGAGAGAAGATAGTATAGCTTTTGAGTGGCACCAGACCTTCATCTGCGGGGGCTTCCAGAATATATCATCTGATGCAAACAACCAACCCTGCACATTCAGAGTTTCGGCAATCAGTTATCAGGTCACAAAACTTGCTTAAAATGTTTTTTTATCAGAAATAATTTGTTCACTAACTATGGCAAAGAGATGAACATAAGAGCACATGAAGTACTTAGCTGAGAGTAAGTTGGTGGGATGAAGTTGGGTGACAGTTTTCAAAGCTCATAACCTATACAAATAGATAGATTTCCATTGCATTCCAGTGCAAAAAAGGGTCTTGGGTTTGTATGTCATCTAGAACTAACAGAAACAAAAGAACAACCAGGATGAGAATGATCAGGCTTGCCTGCATGAGCCAGATGGCATCTTGGTCACCAGCGTTCATTGCTTTGTATACAATAGCACCAAGACTTGAGATATAAGAAGGATCATCTGTTGGTGGCCGATTCTCATTGAATGTATCACTACATCATAATGAAGAAACAACCACAATCATTGCAGGTACATGAACTTCCCAATTTGTCCAATTCTCAGTTTGAACTCAATTAGAAATAAGAACTTGATAAAGCGGTGCGAAAAAATCCATTCCAGGACAGAGTACTGAACAATAACAGAGCAGACATCAAGCGCAATTTTGTACTGCAAGAAAGTCATGTCCTTGAACTGGGGCGTGTTGGGGAAAAGGGGGATTCTCTTACCAATTGTAAATGTGTTGTGTTCCGCCATATTCTGCAAACAGTCAACCATTGTAAGTCGATTACCACATCGATCAATCACATGACATCCATTCTTTCAAGTTGATCTTTGCACTTGGTACATATCCACTTAAGAACATACCTGTGCAAATGATGATTATAGAAATATAAATGAGAAAAAGTTGAGCAAGAAGTAGATGCTGTTTATAAACAGAGAAAGGATACCTGTGGTGGTAAAATAAAGGATCAGTCTATGGTAATGCAGCAAACAATGTAGGAACATCTAAGGCAGGAAAGGTTGGATTTTTTTCAACTTCTATTCACCTTCAATTTGTTGGGAAATGAAGGCTTTCCCAATCTCAACAAAGAGGGGGTCGTTTGGGTCTAGTAGAAATGTACAGCAATACCTCAAATCCCCATCCACTGTGTTCCTGGTCCAATGTCACACAGGGAGGTCTCTTGCTCAGATGCATCTTCACAACAAAAAGTGTTCAGCGGAACAAATTCCTACTGGTTTTTTGACCAGATGCACACAGATCAATAGGTTGCAGCCTGACGAAGATATTAAGTAGAAACTGTTTGGATACTCCCAGTATTTTAATCAGCAATAAAATGGCAATCATAAATGGATACTGTAGTCATAGCAGGAGTGAACCATAAAAAGTAGATCTGTGGTGAACAATTACTGAACCTCCCTTTAGGATCTAGTTGAAAGTCTATCACTTGTGGAAAGTAATCCATAAGCAATATGACGGAAGAAGGTGACCCTCACCATTCTCCTAATCGAGTGACTTTTGCTGAAGGATACTCCTTGGTGATGGCAGATGGAACATTCCCTGCAAATGCTGGCAGCACTGAACAAACCAAACAATGTAGGGGTCAAACCAAGAAAAATATGAAGTTCTCGACCAGTTTGAGGATGGATTTCCAAACATCAAGGTGTGATTACAGAAAATGGAGCATCGTCAAAATGTCATGCCTGATGAGAAAAGAGATACAACTTTGCGGTGGAACATTATAAAAAGTTATACTAGTAGATAGTAAGAAAGAAACTGGAACAATACAAGCTTGTGAGAGGCCTTAGTCTAATTCTTCTTTTAATCTAAGACTAACATTTACAATCCAATTTCTATGTTTTTTTGCCTGATGACCAACTTTCACTTCTAATAATAATGAAAGGTGATAATGAAAGGTAGCTAGGTGATTAATAGAGAGAACAAATAATATTGGATGACAGACAGAATAGGACAAGAATAAGGGGAGTGGTAAAGAGCAAGTGGCAAAGAAAGAAAACATCATACCAGGAGTCATCCCAAGCTCCCGCATGCGCTTAAGAATCTTCTTCTGTAGCAGCAGTTGTTGATCAAGCCATGTTTGGGGTAGTGGGCCTCCCCACCTGCCCAACATAGGAGAGCCTTCTTTTAGAATTCTAAAGTGTGATAGTTTAATCCTGAACTCTATACTAATCATGGGAAGAAAAAAATCAATTTAAATGAACCATAGAACTGGAGTTCTTGAATTAGGAAAATAATTTATACAGTACTACTCTTGTAAATGTCTGTTGCACTTTAGTTGCAGCAGGAGAATCCTGTAACTAAATTGGCTTAAACTTTTTGAGGCCCTCAGCTGATGGGCATGAGAGAAAATGCAATAAGTCAGAAAGTGTAGGGCATTTTCTTCTAACAACATCAAGATGTCATGTTAGCATCTGGATTACCATTTAGAGTTACACAGTGCTATGACATTTTGAATGATGATGTGCTTTTTACAAGTGTAACACCAATAGGCAGTATGTGCATTGCAGAATATAAACAGAAGTGTGTTGGTAAAAGCTACATTTTCAGTAAGAGAATATAGCATCAATCAACCATGAATGGCAATCCACACTAATTGGACTATGGTGACTGGCAGATGATGAAGAGTAACAAGTGCTGCAACAAAATTCCTGATACAGTTAGCAGCACCCATATGATTGCATTAAGAGCATACCAATCTAGAGGATTAAAGAGTTACCTTTTCAAGTTACCCATTCGCGCCCAGGCAAGAAAAGCTGGTCCACCAAAGTAATCATCTAGGTCAGCCTTAGTTAAATTAAAGGCTTCACTCTGCCAACAACTTCTGCACTTTTCAGTTCATGCAGAACATCAAATCTCTTCTCACTTCTTTACAAACATTCTGAACTTGACCACTTAGATTGCTGATATGGTATCATAATTTACACTTCCCCTCTTGCTTTACTAGAGATGCACATTAAGAAGGGCTAACAGTACATAAGAGTGCAAAATTCACCTCATTACTGAAGGATCGCCCATTCAAGGTGATACATGTACGCAACATACCTGAAAGACTTTTTGCCAAATGGCCTCTTGCCCTGTGAATGCAAGCGGTAAGTTGATTCCTTGCAAAGCCATCCAGTCAATCTCTTTCTCCCATTGCTCCCATGTCCACCACACATATGAATCTGCTACACCAGGACAATTAGATGTCAAGTCTCTTCCTAAGTTTACCCTTACTCAGATATAGTTTCCACTGCATCACTTCACTCAACCCTAAGAATTTATTTTGGACATGATGAATGCAGATGTATTATTCTTCGACACAGTTGACGCAGCGTCAAGTGATTCCAGCTAAGAGATCACTTCAAATGCCATCTTCGTCAAGATTATATACCAAGCATCAACATGTGGAAGAGCCAAGAAGGGTATTAACATATCCTCAGAGTGAGCACATACAGCTTGATGTGACGACATTTTGGTAGTAATTCCATTCGACTGGTCTTTGTATTGTAAGACTGTCATCTTGCAAGGGTGGTAGGAGCCCAGGTCTAGGAACAGTTTCAAGTTGAGATCCTCCAGTCTTATCCCAAGAGAGATGTGCTCCACACCAATACTTTAGGTACCAGTGTAAGCCCGCACAGACCTCCACACCTGTCGTCCCCAATATCCTGCAACCCCAAAATTAGGGGACGGCACCTCTAACAGATCAAAATTACAGAAGGAAGAAACCAGAGAGCTGCTTCGGTGGATGAAAGACAACATCCATGCCCTGCAGGAACTGAGAAAATACTCCTAAGCATCTTCAGAGATTCAGAACTTTCTTTACGTTTGAGCGAAATGAGAACTGTTGCTCTCAAACTAAAGAAAGTCTATCTGATGCTCACAGGCAGTTTATCCCTTCCTGACATTTCAGCTCATATTCTTAGGATCATCACTGATTGCTTTCTACATGGATTTGACAAACATTCAGTTCACATTTTAGCATCATCACAATCACTTTCTACATGGATTTGGCATTAATTGTTCAAGACAAGAGCAAGAGAGGTAACCCAAAAGTTGTGCAAATCTTCAAATTGTTCAGAGCTGCTCATGCCAGAGACACTATCTAAGTGCAATTTCCCTCCCTAATCTACGCAAACATCAAATATGCTCAGATGTTGAATGAAATGATATAAGAGCGAATTATAATTGACATAGCCATGCACATATCAAATCTGGGGTTAAAAAGAGACCTTATTTCAGGACCTCCTCTTTGCAATCCACGAGATGCATGGTTCTCAATCCGAAAGCAAGACTTTCCACCACAATCATCCTGTGATCAACACCAGTGATTGAAGATATTTCACATATAATCCAGTATTGTGAGACGAAGTATGTATCTGCCAAGAGTGGCTTTAAAACCAAGGCCTTCACCCGAATCAGTGCTCAGATGGGTGACCTTCCTAGCACTTGATTTCTGGTGCACCCTACCCACCTATTGTCCACCCAATCGTAGTCGTGGTGTTCCAATGAACCGGATATTTCCAACCAACCACGTGAGAACCAAGGAGCTTGCCCTTCTTGGGGAGATAGGTGCAGCCCAGCTTGTCCACGCCCGTTCAAGGTATTCACCTTTGAAAGGAGGCAGTAGTCTTCGAGGGACCCTCTAATTCTCGTGATGCACGTATTGAGATTACATATAAACTTAGACCAACTCGAAGATGAAGCAACACCATACACCACGCCCGGTGGCAACATCAGAGTCGTCTTTCCTTCTTTTTGCTGCATCTGCTAGACTCGGCAGGAAGAAAAGAAAAAGAAAAACAGCAAGAATGTTGGATATTAAGCAGTTGACATGTACATTGCTTGATTTAACATGTACTCTAATTTCTGCCACAGGCATGATTTACCTTCGAGATTATGTGAAACTCAAAACTCTTCACGTGAGCCGGGAGTAGTCGTGCAAGCACACCTTGGGCAGCCTCGACCTGCACTGATGCTGCTGCCCTTTCTGAATCTGACAATCTCAAGAATGCATCGTACCCAGGTACACGGCCATAGGTGCATCTCAATAGGTGCAACAGACATAACAAGAACCATGCCTTCCAAATACTCGATGGTGACATCATTCTCTGTACAAAGCAAAATCCTCCAATTCTAAAATCCTCCAATGCCTCCAGGTTCTTCAGCTCCACATTTCACCTGCATCAGATTACATATAAATATGAGTCAATTTCTTGATCATTGCATCCGAGTCGTTGCTTGCGAAACCAAATTCAAGAGACAGCGAGTGGCCATGGCCGAAAATGTGTACTGACATAGTTTCCCATCAGAACTCCAAGCTGGAACGACCATAATTCCTTACCACTGATGAGACCGCGAAATACCAAAATATTCACCCAGTAGAAGAGAGATTGCTGAGACACTAACCCTCATTGCCTCAACTAAGAGTTAACCTGAAAAGGGAGTGGAGCGCAACCATTCGAGCGATTTTCTTCGTTCAAATCGCTAATTCAACTTGTCAGAAGTGATCAATGTAGGTAATGAATAAGTTTAAATAAAGACGAAATTGCAGATTCAATGAGGAATTTGTGCCTTACCGTCATCGTTGGAGGTCGATTGCTGGTGTGCTAAGTTACTTGCTTTTCTCCAGCTTGGAGATGCGCAGTGAGCTTGTTGTCTGAGAATGGCGCCCAAGAGCCGTGGTGCACGTGGCCGCGCGGCAGCGGCGTATGATTAGTTCAATTATGTTGTCCCCAATAGACCCCAAATGACCCGCAGCATGTTGAAATGTTCTAAGCTTTCTGCCGTTTTGTTTTCAGCCTTCCCAATCCCAACCCTTGTGAATGAGGGAAATTTGGGTGTTAGTATAAAATCAGTAAGGGAAGCATTTCTCGGGTCTTTAGAATAAAACATTTTATCTAAACTAGAGAGCTCAAAACTCATTATGTTCTAAAACAATTTTAATAATAATGATAACATGTTGAGTATTGTCACATTGGTTCCCAACAGAGGAAAAGTTTTCACACAGGTAGTGAAGGAGTCCCAAGAGGGGAGGGGTGGAGCCCAGCTGAACACAAATGTGATTTAGCCCGGGGCCATAGCAAGTTGTTCTTAATTTTTGATACTTTGGAGACCAAAGGCTTTATTTGGTGCCAACTTAAAATAATATGCATTCAAAAATACATACATAAATAAATAAATAAATCGCAAGCCAATTCGACCACAGTTTGAACCAAACTTGACGCAATCGGAGCCACAGGAAACATGCTCGCTTTCATTAAGCGAGGACAGCGATTTGGATGAATGTCATCCACTACAATACGCAGAATGACATCACGTTAGGGCAGCCAATAAAATGTTGCTACACTCTGCAAAAGTGGTACTAAGTTACTGTAAGACTTTTCCCAAAACTTACATTTTTGGGGCTGCCCGTGACACTTGCTCCGAAGTTGGCTACCGATAATGGAGTGTCGACGCCATTGCCAATGTTGAGCAGAGCCTCCTGGGTCTAATTGTTCCGAAGTTTGGTCGGAGGAACGTCATTCGCGCTCGCAGATTGTGTCACTTTCGTCACCGGCGCCCCAGTCTCGACACATCGAGGTAAGGATCGTCGCATTAGGTGCCGCATTCACAATTTTCTTGCTTTTTGTCGGTGCCCTCGATTCTTTCCTCTCGACTAGGGTTTCAAATGTCCCTCTTCTTGAACCTTTTAGTCGGTTAGCTTCTTAGATCTCGTCGCGGCCTACTCTGATTTGCGATAATAATTCTGTGTAGCCTAAATGTGAGAGCGACGAAAATTGCGTCAATTCTCTTGAACATTACCCTTCACTAATTCAATTTTCTTGACTTCAGCTATGAACTATCTTTTGTGTTCAGATGCGTACTGGATTCTTGTTGATCGATTGCATTTTGAGGAAATTATGTCCGTGTGTACTAGAAGCATTTTTTTTGTTCAAGTTCATGTTCTGTCTTTGGTTGATGCTCTTGCTAGATTGATCTTTATCTAAGACTGTTGAATCGAGTGTGCTATTAGTGACTAGATATTAGTTGTTGATATGACTCTCGCCTGCTTTTTTGTCGTCTTCTTCTTATTATTCTTCGTTGCACAACGATACATGAAAGATAGCAATAAGGTAAGGGGGCCTAAATGGACACTTTCAGCTCTCTGTATCCACTTCTTGTAGGATGCGAGAAACACGCAATTAGTGCGTGATGATCGCCAATTCCAAATTGCGTCTGTAGTCCTTCTCCTCAAAATTTTCGGAGCTCATATGAATATCTCATTCATTAATAAAGTGAAGATTCTTGAGCTCATTAACTGGTCACATAGATCTTCTCAATTATGTTGACTATCAAACCTAGAATGGTATACAAATTTTGACCTCGTAGTCCAATCTCTTTCAAACATATATGTTTTCGGTGTCTGTTTTTACATCTACACCTAACCACAGCACTCAACACAGGTGTCCGATTAAGGAAAGTAACCAAGTAAGACCCGCATGCCCTAGGGCTTGTCCATGTTTGTTACGAGGACATTGCAATTTTGACAGAAAGGAGTCAAGGAAATAGGAAATAACAGACTTCATCCGCAAAACATGTCGGTGGTGCATTTGACATGGCTTCTTGGAGGTTCATGACATACGTCTGAATATAGATGAATTGTAAGATTGAGATGAATTTTGTCATAAGAATCCTTGTATTCTCCTCTTTGTGCCGAGATGTGATGATGTTTGTCAAAAATATCCATTCTCTACCACAGCTTCTGACATGGGCATCTATCAGATGCTTGAATATTGTTTGTTTGAGGGCGATGGCAGGAAAGTGAACCTTGGGTTAATATCTTGGTGTGTTGCCGTGCTTCGACTGAGCTTTTAACTCCAATTTATGTTACATGTGTGGATGTGATCAGGCTCAATCACCTGAGTAGCTTTCAAAGAGTCCAAGTATGGGTGTGGGGGAGTTCAAGATGGGGTTTGATGATCTGGAGGCAGGCTTTGGGCCGAATAAATTGTTGTACCCTGGCATTGGTGCAGAGGAGAATGCGCTAAGATGGGGCTTTATCCGAAAAGTTTATGGGATCCTGAGTGTGCAACTAGTTTTGACAACCATTGTGGCTGGGTTTGTTGTCATGTATGAGCCAATAAAAGAGTTTTTCCTGCAGACACCAGGCTTGGTTCTTTTCCTTGCATTTGTGCCTCTCATCAGTAAGCTCCTTTACTTAAACCTGCTCTGGTCTTCTATGTCTCAATATTGTGTTCTCTGTTAATTTTGCAGAATGTGACTCTCTTAACACGTTATGTACAAGGCTATTGCCTTGCCAGGCCACTGGAGCGGCTCTTTTCTCATTTCCCACTCTATCTCTTTGATATCCTCTAAACATATGGATTCGGAAATGCTGATGTTGCACTAGGAAATGTATAATATAACCAAATGAATGGATAGTATGAAAACCTATAAGGTTGCGAACTTTTTATAAGCTATTGGACAAGGGGATCTATGAGCTAAAATATCCTTCAAGATCATTCATTTTTTGAAGTTTAAGGATCTCGGTTTTTCTTAAATCCATACTTCCAAGATAGAATCTGTGAATTCTTGAGTGAAATCTCAAGTGGAAGTAAAGATAGTCTGTCCTGGTATCTCGTTTGTTAGGGCATTTCTCTTCTTTTCCTTAAAAAAAAAATCAACAATGTATTGATCTCATCTTCTGGAGAGTATATACTGTTAATGTTTTGATTTTGCTCAGAGAAACGATTCTTTGTACATATGCATAATGTATACTCACTTGTGACAGAAGTGTCTATTATTGCAAATGAACAATGAAGGAGCAATCAGTATGAAATGGAAGATGAAGGACATATATCTAGTTGTTCTGGTGCTCTGATACTTGTATTCAATTTGAGACCATGTCATGACTCAAGGTATGGGGGCTTGCTAAGTCTTACTTTGTATGCTTTTGCAGTCATGTGCCCACTGTATGCATACCATCAGAGCCACCCCTTGAACCTCATCTTACTTGGACTCTTCACGGTGACAATCAGCCTCTCAGTTGGAATCTCGTGCTCCTTAGCGCCAAGTAAGGAACCACTCTCTCATGGTTGACTCTATGCTTACTAGAATGTACGTGCAGACTAATATCATTACCTCTGCTTTGAAGAAAGTTGAGAAGCATGAGTGAATATTGTACTTGATGGTCTCATAATTTCAAAAATTTCCCATTTCTGCAGCTCAGATGTGATGTACTATTCTGGTTTGCTGGGGCATTTTGCTCTGGCAGTCACGTGAGGACTGTCACATGATGTGAACAGCTATGTGCTACGTCCAGTTTAAAGATATAAAATTACATCAAAGGGACGGATTGAACACTTCAATTTTGCTCAAGAAGTTTACTTTGGCTTCTTTGTTTGACAGAGGAGATTGTTCTGGAGGCTCTGATTTTGACAGCCATTGTGGTGGTGTCTTTGACGGCCTATACCTACTGGGCTGCCAAGAAGGGACATGATTTCCACTTCCTTGGACCTATCCTTTTCACCAGTCTAATGGTTCTCATTCTCTTTGGTTTACTTCAGGTAACAACCTCCTTGTAATATCCTGCTAGAGATAGAATCTGAGTGTGGAATTAACTGCTAATGTTCAATCAAATCATCTCTTTAGCTATCTTAGAATACACACTTTTCTGGCATTTAGAGCTCCTTGTGAATCTTTACGCTCAGATGCCACAAGTGGATTCTGTTCAATGCTCAATCTGGCTGCCTTGTGAGTTAATGTTAGTTAATCTCTGAAGTCACTTTGATGAATTGCAAATGCTTTGGTTGTTGTGCAGATGTTCTTTCCTCTGGGTCCCATCTCTCAAACCATATATGGTGGACTATCTGCTCTCATCTTCAGTGCGTACATTGTTTACGACACTGACCAGTTAATCAAGCGATACACATATGATCAGTTCATCTGGGCATCAGTGGCATTATATTTGGATATCATCAACCTTTTCATCTCTGTGTTGCATATCCTTCAGAGTGCTCGATCAAGCAACTAAGTTTTTCCTTGGGAGCAATGTAGTAATGACTTTGGGATGCCGATCTGCTTGTTCTATCACACGATATGTGGGATGATTAGTAGTACACATCCAATAAACATTGTCTCAGATTGGAGATCGGCTTGTTCTCAGTTATTTACTGCCATTTATGCCATTCAGATATCCCATGCCCTACTGGTTTTGAGTGCAAGTAGTTCATTTATCGGGAGGTTTTCATAATCGACAGTAGTGTTCAAGGTAAGGGTATTCAATTTCAAGGGTTTATTGGAAATTTGTTGGATACTGTTTGAAGTCAGGATTAGAATGAAGCACTTGAAGACAGAGTATGAGCACTTGTCGATTGTTTGTTCAGTGCATTAAATAAACATTTGTCACATTGTGTTTGTGTAAACCTGTTTTAGCTTTTTGCAGTGCTCTTTTTATTTCATTTCTGGTTAGAGAACGCATGAGTAGTTGCAAGGGAGGGGTTGAGTTGTTTCAAAGCCTTAACCCATTGTTGTTCACATTTGCACCTGATTTTCAAACAAGAGTTGGAATTTAGACATCCCCAGTCCTAGTTTGTCGGAACGAGATAAACATTTGTAATCCTTAGGTAAGTGGGCCTAAAATGGACACTTTTAGCTCTGCTATACTAACTTCTGTCAAGATATTAGACACAAGTTTGGCACCCACTTCAAGGGCCAGATATGTAACTTTCCATACAATGTCTGTGACTTTGGTAGGAATGCAGCAAATTCAATCTACTTTTAGGTACTTGAAGTCTATCTTATTGTGACAATCATCATGTTGCCCAAAATCTGATGGAGACAAAGAATAACGTCCATAACTTTTTGGTGTTCGCTGTGAAACTTCAAGGTCCCCAGCTACGAACAGGGAGATCTGACTGCCAGTTACAGATGGGCCGAATGAGTTTGAGAAATGACTGGTTCAAGTTCAAGACTTCAGTCAAATTGCTGATCGTTTTGGAGGAAGCTATAGCATATGCTTCACTATAATGAAGATAAACCGAAAGATTCCAACATGTAACTGGTTGCACTTGGAAACATGTGGAATTTGACCAGTTTTGCCCAAAATCTCCTGGACATTCATCCCCATGCCACTTATTTGGACCACCCACACAGGAATTGCTTGACAGTCCATTGACTTACTTTTGAGTTCTCATATGTACTTACTACTATGCTTCCTCCCTTTCCCAAATCTTCAATAACAATAAGATATTAAACCAGGCTAGAGGCATGAGTTTATTTAGATAGGGCCACTTATTGATACAATTGTCCCATTGGAATCGGTCAGGATTTGCAATGCCTAAGTAAGCTCATCTGGTAACTAAATGCTACACTACATATGAAATTTAGTGTCATATGGCATTCAATATCACTATGGTAACTTTTCAGATGACACTTCTTATGGATAAGTGAACAAATATTGTCATGGATGACGGATGAAGCCATCCATCGGCCAAAACCCTACCTACTTGTGCCAGCAACTTGTGATGAAATATTGTCATGGATGATTGAAATTTGGATGAAACTTGGTAAGTGACAGCAATTGCAACACTGTAAATCTATAATCCCCCCGTAATTTTTACAAGGAATGACGAATTACGTTGGGTTAACATTTAGTATTGGTGACACTATATTGCGGTTTACGATTAGTACTGAGCAAGACAACTAGGATTGGTAACACTACATATTGTATTTAGTGTAGTTTGTTGGGTGGGTGGCATGTGAATTGCTTTAGAGGGTGGGTTGCAAGTTGGCATGTAGGCCCTCCTTGTCCCCAATTTGCTAATCTCAATCAAATCAATAAACAATACATCATTGCGATGAACTTAGGATTCTACTTTCTAGGGCTATTGTCAAGCGAGGTGTGAAGATGGCATAATTTGTCTCAAAATCTTCCTTTTGTAAATGGGGAAATGAATGGAAGTGTTCATTTGATGATCATGTATTCTAAACCAACTCATCTTAGCATTGAGGCAACTAAATCTTAAAAATAAGCTAACGGTTTTACTTAAATACGAATTAGGAGGTCTAGGGAGTTTCACCCATATATGAAAATCAAGCTCTAACACAAGACACTCTACAAGCTTTTGCCAAGCTTATAATAGTCCCTCAAAGAGCCACCAAACTCCTAGTTTAGTCGCTCTTTGAGAGACTTTGCAAATAAATCAAATGTCATCTAAATTCTTATCCGATATTAATGAGGAACCACATAGAAACCTATTTTGGCTCTATATGTACACACCCCAACCCTGATTGTCCACTTTGCCACAACAATAAGGACACGTGGCCCCATGTATATCCATGTGCAACAACAAAATCCTCAAAGGTCTTTGAATTGCAAAACACAATGTTGTCGTACGTCACATTACAAACCTCCTCAAAGCATGTACTTTCACATGACACCTTACACAGACAAGGCCAACACAAAGAAGAGGAACTCCGCTCTCCAAAGGAGGGTGGAGTGAATAGAGTGTATGTTTGTAGAACATCCTTGGGTGGCCCTTTTTGGTGCAGCTACCAACTTTTGGGTTCAGCTCCAACACACAAAACAACTGGCCCCAAGACAACACCATGCCATCATGGATCCTACAGTGTATGTGCAACACCACACAATGCTCATGCATGGCAAAACTACAACCAAACACAACATTCGCAAAAAGGTGCCTAAATGGAATAACTGGGACCCAAAAACCATCGTCCGACCTTACAATTCAAATATTGTAATTGATTTCACATTCACCCATGATAGATAGACCGACAAGGCCATCAAATTCAAAAAGATAACGTGACCCCCAATAGAAGCCATCAAAAGATTATGGTTGGCAAGTCTAACAACTCGTAGTAATCACTACCGGCGTAAGAGGTGCAATTCACACTTGAAGCATCAAACAACTATAATTCCTTCATATCCCACCCCCCTCATTTGTTATGAAATTAATGAAAGATATCCACCAAAATGCAATCAAACACCTCACCGACCTTATCCTAAACAAACTGAAACTAAAGGGGAAACAAGGACCCTCACTACCTCTTCATAGAAACACCTTACCTACTACCTAACATTATTTGTCATTCCTTGTAAATTTGTTAAGGGATTATAGATTTACAGTGGTGTAATTACTATTACTTACTAAGTGATTTTTCATCCAAGCATCAATCATCCACGACAACATCTCATCATAAATTTGTTAGAATGCAGTTTATACCAAAAAAAATAAAAAATCTTTTAGTAACTGACATTCGGTGAACTGAAAGTAAGTTGGGATGACAATATTTGTAAGTTTTTTCATAGAAAGTGCCACTAAAAAGTTACCATAGTGACATAAAATAGCATATGACACTAATATAAAAATGTCTAGTGTATTAAGGTAACTTTACCATAAAGACCACCTACCACAAGTTAAGCAATAAAATCCTACCATGTAATAAGGGGACTCTTGAACATGGACAGAAGGAACTATTGCATAAAAGTGTATATCTCATCCATCCAACATAAAATCTTGACCTCCTATAAGTTTATGGCCGGTTCATCTCAAACGACTTGGACTAGACTAATTCAGGGTCTTGAAAACTTATTTTAGTGTCAAGTCAACTAAAATAATAATAACCTCTGGGATGCATACTATTTCAAGGCATTTGCGTCAGATGAATGAGAGGTACACTTGAATGCGATGATTCCCTCTCTATCTTTTGAGCATGATAAGGCAACATGCTCACTTTCATGTCGGTGCAACACCGGTGTTTGATTTTTGCCATCAAAATTGAGCCTAACAATTGAAGATTGTTCCACTATGTGTTCCAATTCATATTTTGCGATCACCTAATACGTGCAAGTGTGAACACGGGCTGTTTCCTCTCAGGAGGCTTTTAGGGTTTCGGAAATGGCGGTGAATTTTGCTGCTAGGGTTTCAGGCTCTTCCCTTTATAAACCATAGAAACTCTTCTAGTTCCTCAGTGCCTGTGTTCTCCTGTGTGCAACGGATCTAGCTAGCTTTGGTGGTAATGTCCTTTTTGTTGTGATGTGGTCGTGATTGGAAGGTGTGTTTGCTGTGATATGAGTTATTGTCTTCTTGGGTTCTTGATCCGCTTGATGAGAACTATTTTATATCCTGAGGTGGAGACACCGTGGAGGTATATAATGAACTTCTCTGACGGGTTATCTTCTGAGGGTTGCGAAATGGAGTATCTGTTTCTTTGCAAAGTTCCATCCAATGGCGCGGTTTCATCACCCATGTGGCCATCCTTTGCACAAACTTTTAGATAGCCTTTTGTGCGAACAAGCTTCTTATAAGACTTATCTTGTACCGCTTCCGATTGCTGCATGTGCTTGTTGCATGGGCTCTTCACTATCAGGCCGAGAAACACTTCTTTTCTGTGTCTTGTTCTTGTTTTCGGACTGCGAACATGATTCCCGATGATGACAATACCATGCTAATCCTGATTTTATGATTACTACAAGATATCCGATTGAGGGAATTAATGTCGGTGCTTTGTTTGTTAGGTTGGAACAAGTCCCCTCTGTTTCCTTCGTCTCACCTTCAATGTTGAAGGTGGCTAAACCGAAGTTTGTCTGAGCTTACGCTCTTGGTTTCATGTTCTTTGCGAGGTAAGTTTCTGTATACGTGACAGTCAACGTAGTGGCAGTTTAGGTAAGATGATTACGTTTGGTTTGTGGGGTGTTTGTTGTTTATGGGAATATATTAGGAACTTGTTTCTGCGATGCCCGTAGAAACGAAGCGCTGTTTCAAAATCTGTCCGCAGGAACGCAACCTGAAGGTATCCTACTCTTGTCTAAAGAGATAAAAATCTTGAACGCCAATCATGTATGGCGCAATGTATCACGATGTTTGCGATGAAAGAACAAGGCTGCGTCTAACAGCTTGTTCCATTTTAGCAAACATTGCTCTTTTGCCTCTCTTTCGCCAGTGCAGCGCTAATTTGTCATAACAACAATGCTTTGAATTCTGAAAACTTGATGTGTTCCTGAGCATGCTCATTTCTCTGGAGCGTGTCGATACATTGAGCAGCAGACGTCTCCATCACTTTGCAGCTCAGAGGCGCTTAGCGAGTCAGAGCGTCTGCTCTGTCAGCGTCGGAGTTCATATTCTCGACAGCTTTAATTGGATATTAAATTTTCCTTCAGAAGTGAAGGCCAGTGAAAATTAGACCATGAAACACTTCCTCCCCTTAGGCCGGGGCAGAGGCTCTGGAAGGCCCACCATGACGCATGTCATATACCTTGCCCGTGCGCTCAACTATATTGGATATGCGTACCTTTCCTACTCCCAACCCTACGCATACATATGCTTGCTGTTTTGAAGCAAGCACTGGCCCCCAGCATTGTTACTCACCATATTCGTCCATCTGCCAACTCGATATGTCCAATCTGTGTGGTCCAGCTTGTCGACCCGGTGCTCCACAGTGTGGCCAGTCTCTCGTACTTGAGCGATCGAAGATCAATTGTCAGATCCTGGACATGGTAGAGAAACCTGACAACCACTTACCTTGCTGAACATTATATGTTAACAAGCCTTTGCCAGTGCCATCCTACAGAAACTTCACGCATTATAAATTTCCATCAACATAAACTTCCGTCTAAAATGCGATCAAGCCGTACTCAAACGCAGGAATTAGTTTCCTATTTTGATGTGAGCGAGTTCAACTCTTCTGTTACCCTCGACAGCTGTCCCTTGGCAGCCATGCCCAAGCTCCCAGCAGCAATTATTCTGTACGTTAGATTTGAGTTTACCAAAATGTGTTGAGCACAGTTCCGTGGAAAATTGAGAGACGAATTGCAATGCAGATCTTCTTATTGTTTTGTGTACCCTTAAACCATAAAGGCTTAGTATATAGGATTCTCACTATAAAAGATGACCACTTTAATATATTTTCAAGAAAAATCATGGACATCACCTATTTTGAAACTTCAAACCCTAACCCAATAATTTCTTTTCAAAATTTAGTAATTATGATTGGCATATGGCATTCCTTCCTATTTATAAATTGTAGTAATAAGAGCCGGCATCATGGGAGTGGAGCCAAAAAGTGATGCTAAAAAATACTTCTCCTAACACTTGCCAAAGAAAGCTATAATAATAATAGTCGCCATCATGAGATGTGTATCCAAAAAGTGATGCTTAAAATAGTTGTCCTCACACATGGCAAAGAAAGCTAGAGTATTCCGCCTAGTCCACCTCTTAACCATGATTAAGTCCACTTGGGTTGGGGAGTAGTTGAGAATTGGATGGCGCCATCCACTGCAATCATCCGGAAAGGTACCAGTGTACTTGTTGGTTCACCCTCCCCTAAGAACTACACTAAATAGGTAAATTAGTGTTAGAGCCAATAGTTACCCAAAACACTAAATGTCACTCGAAAGTACAATTAGTGTTACAACTTCCTTTGTCTTTATTTTGCATTGTCAAAGTTGAGTTCCATTAAGTTTAAATTTTGTAATATCAAATTCCTAGCATATTACATTTTCTATGAGGCTCACATATTCTACCTCCAATTCTTCATTTGAAGATCTACAAAAAATGTCATCTAACACTAAATGCGCTTTTGTAAATATTCAAAGTTACTAATTGGTACAAATAGTGTTAGAGTTGACATTTAGTGTTCTAACACTATGAAGACAATTGACATTTAGCGTTTTCGTCGACTATTAGTGTTTCCAACACTAATCTACCTATTTAGTGTAGCACCAAAAAGACAAAGGGGAGTTAGGGCATCGCCACCCATTCCCCCCAACGCCAACGGGGGGAGGGTCTGGATAGCGTGGGCCGGCCACTGTGCCGGGGCAGCTCCCGTGCTCTTTGCCAACGGGCCCGGGCAACCGCACACGTGGCGGACTGCGGAGGGGGGTCACTGACAAGGCCCCCTTCCTTGTGCTTTCCACCATCCTCCACCCCCTTCCCTACACCTTCCTCTCCGCCCCTTCTAATGTCACATTGTTTTAGTGATGTTAAATGTCCAACACCAATTCCCATGAGTTTGTCATGGATTTTTCCCATTCCTAACAAAACCTGAGTGTCGAAAATCTGGGAACCTTGGCTAGCCATAAATTTCAAACATCTTTAGCATATTTTTAGGCCTCGAGATATGAGAGTCGTGCAACATTTTATAATGTTGTGACTAATGTGACTAATACCTCGGCAGGGTATTAGACACATTAGTCACATCATTATACAATCGTCTCTAATCTTATTGTATTGTATATGAATTTGCATGTGAAACATTCCTATCATTACCATGACCAAAACCAACACACTCCAACATGTACTAGACCATTTTAACGATTTCTCCATTTGAAATTGAATTTAAAGCGAATAAAAATCAAAAAATCAAAACAA
This sequence comes from Polytrichum commune, assembly GCA_950295325.1. Classification (NCBI taxonomy): domain Eukaryota; kingdom Viridiplantae; phylum Streptophyta; class Polytrichopsida; order Polytrichales; family Polytrichaceae; genus Polytrichum; species Polytrichum commune. The sequence continues at coordinate 69,167,663 of OX485803.1, forward strand.
TATGTCACAATATCAAATGACCATAAAAACTTCCAAAATCCAAACTTCCTTGATGTAGCAACTATACAAAAAATTATCACAAACCTAGGCCTCGAGATATGAGAGTTGTGCAAGATTTTATAATGTTGTGACTAATGTGTCTAATACCTCAGCAGGGTATTAGACACATTAGTCACATCATTATACAATCGTCTCTAATCTTATTGTATTGTATATGAATTTGCATGTGAAACATTCCTATCATTACCATGACCAAAACCAACACACTCCAACATGTACTAGACCATTTTAACGATTTCTCCATTTGAAATTGAATTTAAAGCGAATAAAAATCAAAAAATCAAAACAATATGTCACAATATCAAATGACCCTAAAAACTTCCAAAATCCAAACTTCCTTGATGTAGCAACTATACAAAAAATTATCACAAACTTAGGCCTTGAGGTATGAGAGTTGTGCAAGATTTTATAATGTTGTGACTAATGTGTCTAATACCTCGGCAGGGTATTAGACACATTAGTCACATCATTATACAATCATCTCTAATCTTATTGTATTGTATATGAATTTGCATGTGAAACATTCCTATCATTACCATGATAAAAACCAACACACTCCAACATGCACTAGACCATTTTAATGATTTCTCCATTTGAAATTGAATTTAAAGCGAATAAAAAATAAAAAATTCATTACAATATGTCACAATATCAAATGACCCTAAAAATTTGCACAATTGAACCTTCTCTAATGTGGCAACTATACCAAAAATTGTAACAAAGTTAAGCCTCACGGTGTGAGAGTTGTGCAAGATTTTATAACGTTGTGACTAATGTGACTAATACCTCGGTAGGGTATTGGTTACATTAGTCACATCATTATATAATATAATATTATTTTATATAAAATTGCACGCAAAGCATTCTTATCTTGACAATGACAAAAACCAACACATACCTATAGGTGTTTGGCCGTTCTATTATTCTCTTAATTTAATCTAAATTTGAGGTTATTTAAAAACTACCATGATAGCGTTCAATTATTTAGTAATTGAAATCATTTAAAATATTAAATTAAATAATTATGAGTTACGTTATACTTAACATTTGTATATATGATGTTTTTACTTTATGTTCTTTTACTTTAATATATTGCTTTTATATTTAATATACATTTTTATTGGACCTTTTGTTGGCCCCCCTTCCAGTGATCCCATTCCACCACCTTGTTCCCTCTTACCAGCCATTGACAAAACCTCCAACAGTGTCAGACTGAAAAAGTCAAGTTTTGGAGGGTGGAAAAATTGCACACCAAGCTGCCGTCCAAGGCACCTGGGATGGCGTGACCGGTAGTGGGTTTAGGGTTGCCAGGACGGCGGTGGCGGCTGTACCGGGACCCGCCCCGGCCACCTGCCGTTGGCGTGGCCGTTGGGGGGAACGGTGGAGATGGCCTTATACAAGCAAAGCTTCTCTCACTTTGCCTTTCACCTACTACGTCTCCACAATGAAAAATGAGAAGCTCTTCATCTTGTGGATGCGGATAGAAATTGTGCACGAGGAGAACGGGAATGCTTGGTCCAGTTTCTCGAAATAATATAGAAACGTTTCATACAATGTAGAAAAAATAACCTACATATTCATGGCAAGTGAGGAGTAAAAACTGCACATCATCGTTCTACAAGAAGTTGATCGAGTTTGAGAAATGTTGACACGTGGCGCTATGCGCGAGTGTGGTTTCACTTATTATTTGGTGGTTTGCATTAATGTCAAAAACCCATGATATAAGGGAGAGAAATGTGACAATAAGAAAGAGATTTGAACTGAAAACATTTGTTTATTAGAGGAGTGACATATGGAGGTTGATATTATGGAGTTTAGGGTGTATCTTGGCATAAGTGATTACAGTAATGTCCCACTTAAGTACACACCCGGTTTAAGTACGCATCCCGGTTAAGTGCGCAATTTTATTGACAAAAATTAGGGTTCATACTTTATTGTTTGAACATGTCATGTAGAGTCATTTGTTGCATATGCATGAATTTTTAACACTTGACATTCAAAATCAGTTTGTAAATGTTTTGCTGAAACGTCTCAAACGATTGTCGCAGTTCATCATACATATGCCCAACTTCCGTTTGAACATCAGAGGAAAGCAATTGGTCTTTGATGTCGAGGACAGTGATGTGTAGAGCTTCAAAGCCTTTGAAATCGGTAGCACTTTTAAATTCACCAAATGTCTTGATAGGCTGGATTTCATCATCGATAGGCGGTTCTTCTTTAATTCACATCATTTCCAGAACTTCATCAACATCCTCATCATAACAACACAACATTCTTCATTGTTTGCATCATCGAATGCTGCCTGCTTGCTCGGTGCGTTCGGCTTGCTCAACTTTGCAATGATTTCACATTGTTGGGCTTTAATCAAGTGGGTTATCTCAGGTTTCATCCGTTTCTTGTCACAATTCATTGAATCAAAGGGTTTAGAAATTGATGAGTAAAGTACGCACCTACCAACTAAGTGTCCGGTTCAAAGTGCGTACTTAAGCGGGAGATTACTGCACAACATAGCTAAAATCGTCCATTTTGCGCCCACTTACCTAACGACTATAAATGTTTAACTTTGTCTGACAAACTAGGGCTGGGGATGTCTAAATTCCAACTCTTGTGCGAAAATCAGGTGCAAATGTGAACAACAATGGGTTGAGGCTATGGAACAACTTCTCCCCTCCCTTGCAACTACTCATGACAGGTGAAGGAGGGAGCTCGAAATGACCACCGTTGCGGATGTCATGCACCTTGCCTGTATGCTCTATTGTATCAAAAATACACAGCTTTCCTGCTCCAAAGCCTACACATGCATACTGAGGGTAAACTAACAGGCCACGGCCTCCGGTCTTCTTGTCCCTCACCACATGCTTCCATCTGCACATGGATTCTCCAGCTGTGTTCTCAAGTTTGTAAATTCGGTGCTCCACAGCCCGACCGTTCTCGTGCTCTGAGAAAAGGTAGACTTCACCATCACACTCCACCAGTTGTGAGTTGGCATTTCCTGGAGCGGGTAATGGGCACCGCCAGTCTGACAACCAATCACCAGCTGCTACGTCAAATGCCACCACACCTTTCCCAGATCCATCTTCCAGGAATGAAATGCAGTATAAGATTCCATTTATGCAAACTCCTGTCTGGTACTCGTTCAAGCCGAACTCCAACCCAGGCATGTCACCAGTCACTTCCCATTGTGATGTGAGTGAGTCGAACACCTCAGTTTTCCTTGAGAGATTAACATCGTGTCCTTCGGTAGTCATCATCCCCGAGCTCCCAGCAACAATTACTTTGTACGAGTTTTTCTTTGGATCGGTCAACAGGTGCATGAGCACTGGATTTCTTCGAAAATTGAGAGGTGGCAAAATCCTGCGGCATTGTGTCATCGGGTTGCAAACCACCAGCTCCTCTTCGTTGTGGAGAGATTTGGAGACATTTGCACATAAAAGCCCACTGCTTGCAGAGACAAGGTAATCTTTGAACAGATCCACATCTGGTGGTGGGAGGCAGCTAAGAGTCGGCAGTGGCCTCCATTCATTCAAGACCAAATCAAACCCTGACCACTGTAAAGGTCCATCTTTAACATAAAAATGTAAACAAGCTAACAAACCTTCTGTGCAGGGTCCTTCTCGAGAGGATAGAAATGCTGGACTTTCTATAACATTTTTCATTCCTCTCGATACCAATTTCGCTTGGAAAAGATGCTCATACTTGAGCTTCTTGAGAACAAGTCCTTGAATGTCGTCTGGAAGCAACTCCCATGAATTGAGCTCCCTAACCTCAGATGAGCTCCCATGATCCTTACCCTTGCATGGATTAACCTCATTACCGAATGTGGGAATGCCAAGAAAGATATTGGGATCGCACAACAAATCTTCAACATGCTTCAGGGCACCCACAGCCCAATTCGCTGAAGAATCTTGGAAGGGTAGTGTCATGTCCTGATGATATGTAGTTTCGGATTGCTGCTCCAAAGTCATGTCAAGTGTTCGACTATTTGCTGATGAACACATAGCACCATTGGCATTGCAACGTTTCCCACCTGCAAAACATGATGTTTGGCTTTCAACAAGCTCTCCGTAGACTTGAATGACGTTGTAATCTGCTCCTGTAATATTCCTAGGCATCGAATTAGGCATACCTAGATGTGATCCATTGCCATTCGCCTCATGGAGGTGATCAGCGCCCAGGCGTTTCTGCTGAGATTGCGGACAAGTGTTGTCGGTTGACAATTTAGCAACTGAGATGGAGAGAAATTGATGAATTGTCTTCATGTGATCCTGCCGTAATTTGTTCGCCAGCGTATGCCGTATCTTAGGGTCGTCAACGCCACATTCCATGTCAATGACCTCTTCATCTTGCAAAAAAGATGTAAATTGGGTCTCAGTCTTTTTGAGGCGTTTTGATAGATGTGATGCATTGGAGGCATCGGGGCAGTGCATTCGCGATCGCAAAATTGTGTAATTTTCCCATGTGGGTATGCCGCAAGGAGTTTGTGAAGATCTGGTGAGAATACAGTTACACCAAATTAATTTACATCCTTGCACTGAATTTTTGTATTAATAAAACTAGAATGTTTAACCCGGTGAATTATAAACCTTAATTAAGAGGTGCTTGGTGACCACGCACGAACCGGGGCACGAACAAGGACTCATCACACACGCACGCAAGATTTGCACTGGCTTCTGATCCCTACTGCACTTCAAATTCATATCCTGATGTCATTCTCACCTCCTTTTCTTCAATGGGTGAGCTGGTCGACGGGATCTTGGTAATGGTGAATCTGCTAACTCCATGATCGAGTGTTCTGGCAAAATGTGAATTGATTTAACTGCACGATGCAAAAACCAAATCATCTTGCTGTCAATCATCTAATTGACTCTCCTTTTAAACTCGAAGCATAATTCTCAACATCAACGACTTCAACGCTCTGTTTAAGTCGTCAGATGTTTCGACGCAAATCTAACGGAGTACACTGTTTGGGTGGGTCAGAAAGAGTAACTGAGAATGGTACAGCCAACCTCACATGTTTGCAAATTAACGACTAGCAATGAAGGTGAACTTATACTACTATCGAACTGGACAACAAACTTTCAAATTGGAAATTACCGTACCTGCCACATGCACTAGATTAGCCGCTGTAGCAGTAAGTTTGAAATCTTCGTGTCAATTGCTACTGGGATGTGGTAACCAATCATGCTACACATATACGAAGAATGTCTCCAGTGTCGAGTCCATCTTATAATCTGAACGAACAGCTGCAACCTTGTGGTGTGTATCACAGACGGCACATCACTGATCTGCTCCGCAAATCTGCTCTTTTCAATGTTGCCCAGATATGGCTTATATAAGTTGCATATGTCTGTAATTTGACCGAGTGCAGACAGCAGGTGGCCAAGTAATTAATGTCTCACGGGCAGCTTATTCAATTCATCTGTCTGTGGCGGTATGTCGGATTTGTGATGAGGCTTGGCCTAATGTGATAGCATATATTTTGAATGAAGTGTTTGAATATCAGAGTACTACATTAAGTTACATGAGCACTATTATACAGTCTAACTGCCACAGGTTGCATCATGTCACCTGCAGTAAGCTCATTTCTTGCAGCTCAAGCTGTTTACATTGTTTGAATCACCAACTTGTCAAGTTGAGAAGACTTGGAGCTCTAGTGAGATTGAGCAATTTGACCCTGAGGGCCTCTCAAACCATCTTTTGGACTATTTTCATAAGCATGGAGTATCTAACAGTTCGTGATCGATACGTCTCCGAATATATTTCACAACCCCGTGGATTATATCATACTAGTGTATGTTTGCAAGAAGATCGATGTACGTCTTTGCCCTCTTTTGGATTACATTGAGGTAGATATGACTTCCACATAGCATGTTACACAATCCAAAACTGGCAGTATTCCTTGAGGCTTGTATCTTCACATGGCATTTTACTTTACGTGGTTCAGTGTACTACTGTTGAAACCAGCTCTACTTGGTGGTATGCCAACATAAATGTCTTGGATTGTACTGTTCTTCCACGGGCAGAGTGTCCGTAATTCCATTTCTCAGTGAAAACCCTTAGGATCCCATACCCTGTGTGTAGTGTTGTTCAACCCTTAACAACTTCCGCTCCTCATGGAACACTTAATTACAGACCAATTGATGTATCTTCCACTCCAAACTAGATAAATTTAGCCCACAACTGAAAGTACAAGATGAGATTCTTTGACGGCACGACAAGAATAACTGTCAATATGTCTGCAGCCCGAGAGCTTACAAACTTGTCTGGCATTCTACCTCGACAAGTCGTCAACTGAACACTTGCTCTCTATAGACGTCCCCGACAGTTCCCGCCTAGCTTGCTACACGCATCTACATATCTCAGTTTGCAGCCCAAGCATGCCAATTTACCTCCAAGACTGCAGTCTGCTTGTCTTCCTCAAGTGCACATGTACTAAAATAGACAGGCGCAAGAGGCCATACAGCGGTGAGTGCAGACATATCGACAGGGAATTCAAGGGCAGCCCACACATGCTACAAACGGCGGTTCGAAGCGGATGTTCGGTAAAGCCTCCGCTCCAGCTGGGGCGGCTCGGTGTGACCCTATGTCCAGGAAGAACCGGCGGTTAGTTGCAGATGAACCGGTTGAGTTTGAGAAATGACCGGTTGAAGTTCAAGACTGCAGGAAATTTACCGGTCATTTTTAGAGGAATCTATAGAATATACCTCAAATTAATAAAGAAAAACCGGAAGATGTCAGCATGTAACCGGTTGGATTTAGAATCAGAATCACTAGCATCTTGACGGAGTATGTCCAAAAACTTCCCGGGGATTGGTGTGGCCCTGCACTAGCATGCCCTCCAGCGGAAAAGGCTAAATCCCCTATAGTAACGCACAACTGGCTTGGGCGTGGTAATTGTGGCACGTGGGTCCCGTGGTGGTGCCTGGCCCATTGTACCCACCGGGTAACAAATACGGTCGTAACTCGCTGACGCCTGGGACATTGCGCAGTGTCCCGAACCCGAGTAGCCGGAACATTGCGCAATGTCCTGAACCGGAGTCACCGGAACACTACAAGGCCGGAACACTAATGTGTGTGGGCATGGCTAGGCATGGTTGCTTGACTACAAATCCCATATTGAGTGCACTTCACCTTCAAGATTTAAAATCCAATATATATGTGCACTTCCAATTAATAAATATGTAATTGATTGGGATTTCATTCCGAAAGTGAAACATCATAAATCAAGCACGTAATTAACTTGGAAGTCAAAAACATTACAAAATCCTCGTTAACATTGAGGTTATAATTTTTGTGACTTACCATTTGAAATTGTCTTTGTCATTCTAAAATGACACTTACATTAGACTGTGTGTTGATTTAATATTTATATATTATGATATTTTAGGTAATGCCATCTACTTTCACAAGTTTTCATTCGATTTAATATTCTTGGAGTATCTTGTTCAAGTACATGATATTGATTTGTGTTGTGATGCATATTGTTATTGTAGCCATATTTTGTATTAGGTTATATTTTAAAATATTAGGGATTCACATAGTCCATATTCTATGACTACATATAAAAATTAATTATAAAATGAATAATTATGTATTAAATTCATTGTCATGTTGCAAAAAAAAATTCTCTTTATAAAGCTACTTATATTGAACTATAGTGTCATGTTGACAATGAGTGGACTTGACATTTTCAGCCTTCAAGCAATAATGCAACAATTTACCAATAATGTAGGTGAGAATGAGTAAGATAAACAATGTAGAATATTTCCAAGATAGGTTAAAGGACCAAGCTAAATAAAAATCTCGGGGAGGTCACTGCCTCTTATATTAATACATACACGTGCACTCAAGACATATTTATCAGAGGGCTATTAAACTTGTAGAAAATATTATAAGGTATGGTATTTTTCAAAATAAAGGTAAATGCTGGTATTTTAATGAACCCTATGAATGATTATAATTTTGGGGGGAATCGTTTAAAAACACCCTATTTTACTTATATTGCCAAAGAAAATTAAGAAGAACATTGCAATTCAAACAACGCGTTGAAATTTTCCCTCCTGACATGTAGGTAGAGAACATAAACTCCACATTGGATTTGTTGGTTCAGTAATGTTCAAGCCAACCAGCTTACAAAGTCATTCATCCAAGCTTTTTCAACAAAAAATTACCTCTTTTCATCCACTAGCATAGACCCTACCCTAGGCCCACCACCCCTAGTAATTGTTTCCACATTATTTTATATATACTGGCTAGATAAAAGAAGCCATTATATGTGATGGTATTTTACATGTACACATGTTTTACTATTTAAAAACCCCCTATATTATATGTACATTTTTTGCAAAATTTATCCACAATGAATATATTGGACCTTATTTTTTATCGCACGTTATTTCTACGGTTTTTGCTAGTGACCTCCCCAAGATGAAAAGACAAAAATTGAGAAAATATCATCATACTAATAATCTTATAGCATTCTCCACATTGAACAATTGGAATAAATAAAATTCAAGGGGTTTAGGGTAAGATTGCATTTTACAAAATTGTGAAGTAATACCTTATAATATAGAATACTAAAATAGGAAAATTGTAAAGAATATATAGGTACAATCAATCTATTTATCTATGTATATATAAATTCAACTTAACTTGTAATATACCAATACTATAAACTTATACTTGGAATAATATCTCGACATACGCATCTATCTTTTATTCAAGTCCACTCGATGACAAAGATCCATGAGCTTGTCAATTTCTTCCAAATTCTAATTTCAAGCGAAGAAGTTGGACTTTAAGGTCTTCGAGCCTTTTTATTATTTTCTTTTTCCATGTCCAAAGTAATTTCATGGAGATAGTTCTAAGCTCTGCCTATCACGATGCATTTCCGCAACCAAGGCCATGTGATCATTTGTTAATTTTAGTTTAGTCTTCTCCATAACTTTGTAGGTGTCCACAAACCTTTCCAATGCCAAAGCTATTAGAGCCCCCTCTTGCATATCAAGACTTCTTTTTTTTCTTACTATTTTTCTTTTTTGAAATAATCTTAACATCAACATTATTCAGCCTACAAATCCGTTCTCTAGGAAAGTCTGGTGCTACAGGTAGAGGGTTTCTTCAATGACATCTATATGTTAAGATATGTGTGTGTTATCTAAAATGTTATTAGGAGACATAAACATTGACTCAAGACAACCCCGGAATTGAGGTCTATAACATATCAAATACCCTTTTAATGATCCAAATTTACCACATTGGCGACGAAATGTACCTTACTTCCAAGGTCATATGCACTCAACATGCCCGCATTTTTTGGAGTAGCTCCTCACAAGTAATCGCATTTGTCATACCATAGCCATTCCGATGGCACCTCTGCAATACCTTAACTACCTTAGCCCATTCATGTTGTGATGATTCTGACACCAATCAATCTTTAACTAAATGTAGCTAATGGTCCACGCGTGGTCAAAACATTTGTCAAGAATATTGACAATTTCACACCAAGGACACACTTTCAAGTTGTTGTGTTAATGTGAGTTACATAGATCTCTTTGTAAATTTCGAGCAAAGAGAATAATTGCTCATCTTTCCATCTCACCATTGAACTTGTGGAAGTCTTAGGAGCCGTGATGCAACACAACAAACACATCATTTTAAATCTTAAATATATATCCCAAACTTTGAAGATTAATACTGGGTGAAAATTTCAATGGAACAGTTCGATCTTTGATTCATTTTTGCCTTCAAGTCAATTACCTAGTTCATAGCAGCTGCTTAGCAAAAGACATGCAATTTTATGTTCTCAGTGAGCAAAGCATCTTGCAAAAATAAGCTTTTGATTATTAATCTGATTGTTGCATGATTGCAAACATTGTAGGTCTCAAAACCTGCCTTTGATGTGGAGCTTATGGTTAGCTTTTCTCACCTCGAAGTTCAAATTCAGGCAGTCGACTGGAAATGGATGCCATTACTTGAATTGTACATAATTTCCTCATGATCACACCTCTCAAATAGCAGTGGGGCTTTAAGTAGTAATTTTCATGATTAACAGGGATTAACAGGGGTGGAGCTTCTCTCTTGCCAGTGGAGCACAAAGTTGCCATCACAATAAATGAACTAAAATTTTGAAAAACTTGCATGTGCCCCTCAGCATGCTCGTTTCGCTGGAGCGGGTCGATCGCAACACTGCACTTATACAAGACACCAGAGTGAAGCAGTAAAAATTCTCAATGCATCCAGGAGAATGAAGACGTATTTTCAGATCTTTGTGCAGTTGTATGTAGTCTTCTTAGGGCCCTGTACCATGCTCAAGGACACGGAGATTGTGTATATAAAAAACAAGATGCTATTTTACAATAAGTGTCAATTTGTCATGCACAAATGTGTGATATGAAGTGGGCTCGTGCATATTGTGAGCAAACGTGGAGACATGCCTGCATCTATTTAATGACATCAAATCTGGCAATGAAGACGTTTAACATACAAATTGCGTGAGTCTGAACAGAGGATGAAGAGAGATAATATATGCAACTGACCTGCGAAAGGATAACTGAGTCTTGATCACGGAAACTTCACATTCAGCAACATACTTGACATGCGGTGTTCTGGCAACAGGGTCACGAGTGTCAGATTGACAGTCTAAGAATTTTAAGGATGCTTCAACAGGTTTGTATTGACAACCAAATTCTGTTTGTTTGGACATAGCATTCTATCGAGTTCAAAGAGATCAACTTTCCTCTTACGAGCAAAGGCTTCAAGTGAAACTGCTAGCAACATAGAGTGAAATTTGAAGTTTAACAACAAAGCATGACATAATCCGAGGCACAGTCGTACTGTTAATTGATCGTATGTCTCACACTGACATGGAGTACGATCAGAAATGTACAGGTGTGTGATTCTAAGAATCTCTACTATAAACCCAACATAAATCAGTTTGCAGCTGCAGATATGTTTGTAATCATGGAAGAGCGTCTGAATGAGTTCCATACAAGAGGTTTTTTTTAATTCCAAATTCTGGGGATTGTATACATTCATACTGGCGTTTTACAAACTTCAACTAAGCTTTTAAAGTTAGGCTCAAAAGTGAAGGCTAGTGGATTCAAACTATGAAACACTTCCACCCCTTTATTTTGTGGTGGAGGAAGTGGCTCCGGGGGGCCACCATGACACATGTCATACACCTTGCCTGTGTGCTCAAGTGTATTGAATATACACAACTTTCCTACTCCGAACCCTACGCATGCATACTCTGGGTAAATTAGCAAGCCCCGGCCCCCGGTCTTGTTCTCTCTCACCACATTCGTCCATCTGCCAACGCCAGATGCCCTATCTGTCCTGTCCAACTTGTCGATCCGGTGCTCCACGGTGTGGCCGGTCTCTCGCTCAGAGAAAAGGTAGACTTGATTATCGCACTCCACTACTTGAGCGATCGAAAACGAGTTGGCATGTTCTGGACAGGGTAGAGAAATCCTCCAATCCGACAACCACTTACCTTGCTTCACATCATATGCTAACAAGCCTTTGGCAGAGCCATCCTCCAGAAATGCCACGCAGTATAAAACCCCATCCACACAAACTCCCGTCTGATATTCGTTCAAGCCGAACTCACACCCAGGAATGTCACCGGTAACTTCCCATTTTGATGTGAGCGAGTTGAACACCTCAGTTTTCCTCGACAGATGTCCCTCAGCCATGCCCGAGCTCCCAGCAGCAATTACTAAGTACGAGTTTGCATTTGGATTCACCAACATGTGCAGGAGCACCGGGTTCCGTGGAAAATTGAGGAGCGGCAAATCTCTACAGGTTTGTGTCATAGGGTTGCACACTACAATCCTCTCGCGTTCCAGGGATTTGGAAATGTTTGCGCACACCAGCCCACCTGCCGAAGAGAGCAAGTACTCTTTGAACAGATTTTGACCCGGAGATGGCAGGCACCTCAGTGTGGGCAGTTGCCTCCATTTCTTCAACACCAAATCAAACCCTGACAACTGAAACTCCCCATCTCTGATATACAAATACAACAGGGATAGTGAACTGGATTTGGAGATAGAGTACCGAAATGTGTTACTCTCTATTAAATTCCTCAAACTAGCTGACACTACTTTCATTTGAGACAGCTTCTCATACCCCAGCCCCTTGAGGATGTGTATTTGGAGCTCCTCGGGAAGCGACTCAAAATTACCATAATCCTTATCACTTTCGATCTCCAGTGTGTCTCTGTCACTGATTGGTGTCCCTTCGTGATTCTTTACGCGGTTCTCTGCATGTTCTTCTTCACAGGTTCCGGATTCTTTTGTCCAATCTCTAGGTGGGGTTGCTGACGTTTCATCCATAATTATGTCCGGTGGTGTGCACGGCACTGGCGAATGCAGACGACATGTGTCAACAATGTCACGTGTTGCACTCTGTTTCGACGAATGCAGATCGGCAACATCCATGTCAATTTCGACATCGTGATCTTCAGAGGCATCTGAGGTGCTGTCGTCTGTAATGTGCACTCTGCAGTCCGTGAGTTGGTTGAGCCTAATATTATCATTCCTGAAAGCCTGTGAGCTAGGGAACTCGCAACGAACCCATTTGGCCCAGATATTTTTTACAAAACGGGACAGCCGTGATGCAAGACAGCCACCCTCACATTCACTGTCAGTAGTCTCTGCTCTACTGAAAAGTTCGTGTAGCCAGTACAATACCACACCGGTTATGCACTTGTAACACTTATTATATACACGGGTTAAGAGTCGACCCCGTGGATATTTTTCGATGGTGTACATGAGATACTTCTTAACCATGAGTATTGCCCTCGACAACTTGGCTTTGAATATGTCGGGAAAGATCCTGTGACAAGAAGGTCCTCTGCTGACAAATCACTAACACCAAATCAATTCATACCCTTGCACACACATTCAAAATTAAACCCCACAAATCAATTATTCAAGGAAAATTTAAAATCACAATACACTGAAATTTTGAATTTCAAACAAAATTTAGGATGCATAATTAGGGAGAAAAATCCGGATTCAGATGTTGGGGTCAGTCCCACCTTCTTGAATTCATTCGGAGAAGTCGACATCCTGCCATCTCTTTGTGCCAGATTACCATGATACTGGGATGATTTGAACTGCAAAGTTAGAATCCAACTGTTATTGGAGATTCATTGAGCTGGCCAGGTTCGCTCTCACTTGATGAGTGAAAGCACTTCCTCTCAAAGGAGTGTTCCCTGATTCTGATAGTTAATTGCACTTAAAAAGCACACTTTCGTTTGCCAGCCAAGTGGACCCCTCAACAAAATGAAAGTATGCGATAAATTTTCCCAAAGAGCGAGAGTCCGCAGCCAGCACAATGGTACTGGGGAGTTGAAGTCCGAGGAGGGGGACTTCACCGCCTCTCAAAGGTAGATGGGGCTTAAGCGGCTACTTTTCTTAATCGGATCCCTATACTTGATTGGTATCTGGTTCCGGGAGGATCGAATAGCGAACATCATAACAACACAAGTTTGAAATAGATTGGACTACGTTTTCGAATATTAGTAACTACTCCACACTCAGTACTGAATACAATTGAGAGGGCCTGTGTATCTAGATAAGAAATCAACAAGCATGCATTTCGAATCCGATAATTTAGTTATCAGGGTGATTTTCCATCCGACTTATGCAGATGTTGCATTATAGATTTAGATTCGTACAGAAAACGAATTCTACTTCAACTAGCAAAGACATAGCCCCTCGATTCTTTTAACATACCTGCCGCTTGGTTGTGGAATTCGAGATTTCGGTCTTATTCTGGACCGTCCTCTAGATACACGTTCTCGCAAGTCTTGAACGCACACACTTGGCTGCGGTCTCCTGGAAGAATGGCGAACTTGAGGGCTGTACATCATCCGGCATCCCTGTGGATACCCAGTGCTCCAGCTGCTTCGACATCTGCCCAGGGCTAGATCACGAGGATACACTGTCCACATTTTTAGCATAGAGGCACGTACGGATGCAATGTCTGTCTCTCCGTCACTCACAAAATGATTACGGAATGAAATTGTCGAAGGCAAAGCAGGAACATTTCAGCTCAATCATCAAACCACTTCAAGAGGTGGAATCGTTGAAGCTCAAATTCTTCTCACCAGTCCATCACCGAATAGAAGCGAGAACTCGGGAGCTGCCAACAGAGTCTCTCGCCCTGATACTCAGTAATTGGCACTCCACGGCCACTTTATAAGTTACTTGGGGCCGCCGGATTGAGGGCAGGCCCCAACTCTCAAATTTCTGGTCAATAGATAGTACGATGTCATCAAATCGGGCCCCCAAGGGCTTTGTACTGGTCCGAATACTCACTCATTCCATGTGGCATTTTAGGTGGCACACTAACGCCAGACTACCGGGTTCTAGTGAAGAAATCGGGATGAGCTTTTCCTCTGTCCAAACTCTCATCTGGAGTCGGATTGAGCATTATGACGTCATAATAGATTCAAAGGTTCCTATTTAGTCTAGTGGGACCCGTTTTTGATTCATTAATTACAACCCAGGGTAAGTGTCGTGAAACTTAATTGTTGAGAACACATGACATTGACCATGGTAAACTCCACGAAACTTAACCCTCAAGATGATCGGGCCATAGAATTGGACCTCATTACTTTACATGGGACAAGGCTGGGCCCAAAAATGGTTCATAAAATGGGGCCGGATTGAGGGCTTAAAGGACATGAATCGGGCCAATGCTCGGGGCGGCCCCAAGCCGTGTATAAAGCCGCCTAGTTAGACTCTATCACTTATATGGTTGAGACACATGTCCAAATTTCCCCTTGTCTGGTGGGCATCGGGTCATTTGACAATACGAACGGACACTTCATTCACGCCAACCCCTTTAAATAGGGACCGGAGTTATTATTATTATTATTGGTTGAGACACTTTTGGAGTGCGGATTGGACCCCACGGAGTTGGGGCCGCCCATCCAGGGAAGATGGGACAATGTCTCAAAGGGCCACAGCTAGCTAGATGCAGGGCAGGAGCCCCAGCTCCAACTCCGAGGAGGCTGGCTAGGCCCCAACTAGACCCCCGGTGTGGCCCCCATATGAATATGCCCAAAATCAGCCGAGGACATAAAGTTATCATATAACTTGGACTGCTTCCGATAACTTAGGTAGCTCTACTAAGACGATTTGACATGAGCGAGCTTGTACCATTCCGATCACTTGGTGTCGTGAAACTACCGCATCTCTAGTACACCGCTTATGGTATTTAGTGTCGCATACTATTTGGAGTCACGTTTTGCTATAACGTTTTCATGTAAATCTCATTTTCTACCAACACATGTCACATTGGTTGTCTGCACACTACAAACCATTAATACCTCTACTTGGTAAAAATGTACAGTAACAATTATAGCAATGTGTAACTCCGAATCGCAAGCTATGATCGAGAACCAGCAGTTAGTTACAAATGAATTGGTTGGGTTTGAGAAATAACCCGGTTGAAGTTCAAGACTGCATGCAAATTACCAATCAGTTTAGATGAATTTATAGAATATACCCCTAATTTAATAAAGGAAAACCGAAGGATGTCAAGATGCAATTGGCTGGACTTAAACTTTCATTACAATAAATCAAAATTAAGAATTTTTTTGGATTTTAAAAAAAGGCCGACAGGTCGCAATTGACCACCTGACAAGTTCTCTGTCAAGTAGAGAGGCGATTTCACAACAGGGATTTGAATCGCCAACCTCTTCCTTGAGATTCGGGTATCCGTCCACCATCATCCGGTAGTTTAGGATCATCTCGGACCAGACCGACTAGACTTGCAAAACACTAGGATCTCAACTAATTATGCCCAAAAACCTCCCCGATCGCTGCCATGACACTAATATAAAGATAGGCAGCAGCAACTTGTTAATTCCGGATCCTCATCAGGTCACTGTAATGAGGTGCAGACACCAGAATCGAATGGGGGGATGTGTCGGTACAAAATGTACAGACATGTCTGTACTCTATTATTAACAACACGTCTATTATTAAAACCCAAGCCTGACACTCGTGCTGGAGGAGCAATGGAAAAAGTGTATAAACTCCAAAGAAGAATCATGGCTGGCGGTCCTACCATGCATTAACTTCCTTAGTACCCATGGGCCATGGTCTCCAGCATTTTATTTTTTATTTTTTATTTTTTTGAGACAGAAGGCCAGGACAGCCAACGCCAAAATAAACGACGGAGGGTCTCCAGCATTTGATTGCAGTCAGGAATTGTGTCTGTACAAATAAGTTAAGTGTTCTTGAAGGTTAGTTGAGAGGCGGTTTACACCATAGACCATGAACTCGTCCCACGGAAGATGCCTTACTCCATGCGGTACCAGTTCATGGTCTACATTTCATGGTACTAGTTCTTAAAATTTTGATTTACAAAGTTGTTGGGCCCCTCATCACTAGGTGTAAACCGAATGTGGACCAAGAGGAATGACCATGCGGCAAGAAGTGGATGTGCTGATTTTTTTAATATAAGCTCAAAAAGGGCAATTTTGGGAAAAAAAATGAAGTTTGACCATTTTGTTGACTTCAATTTGCCTTCACTTGCCTACACATGCCTTCACTTATCTTGTCACTTAGTTTTTTCTTCTTTTCGCCTTAAAATTCAGCAAGTATGGTAGAAATGAAGGAGAGGAGGAGGAAGCTAGTCGTGCTACTAGGATTGTACATATTTTTGTACATGCTTGTGAAGAATGTTGTGGGCATTCAAACAGTGATTTTGCAAGGAGAATGGGAAAATTTTGCAATTTTGAGCGTGGTTTACGAAAGCATTGGACGTAGAGAGAGGAACATATGGAGTCAAGAGAGGTATTCTCACAACAATCTTTACAAAAAAAAATGAGTGATTCAATTTGTATATGTTCAATGTAATTTACATGTGACATGTACCTTGTGTTGTCACTACACTAACTAGGATATTTAGTGTTTGATTATATCTAATGTTGTTACCACCCTACCTTGCTCAACATTAAATTTCAATTCTTTGATAATTAATGTTAGAAGATTTCCCATTGCGCTTCTTTTGACCACCCTGATCTACAGTCACTAAATGACTACAGATTTTTGTTTTTTGTTTTTTGTTTTTCAACTATAGTTCTTAAACATTCTGGGGTGTGTAATATACCGTTGGAAAGATATTTTCAAGACCTTTCCAACGGTATATTACAATCCCCCAAATTCCAAACATTGCAGTTGGTAGACCAAAAAACCAAATCTGCACTTGAATTCTTGAGTTCTAGATGTCCCGCGTTGTTTGATGAAACACGTGTAAGCCGGTTTAAGGGGTAGGGCAAGGTAGTGCTGGTATGTCTCATGGGCTATAATATAATTAAGGTACATAAAAGGTAGATTCATTAAAACATTCTTGAAATGGCATTTCTTTGATTTGGGCCCTTGCCATTTCCTACCATACCACCTCTCTTGCCTCTCTCACCGCAAAACCCATTGGACCATGTCAGTGCATTTATTAGGCCTTAAAATTTATATTTTGGAGACCTCAACCTCCATGGTCCCTCTGCCATTTTTTCCTTAGTGTAAACCGAAGTTGTCCCGGGACAACTTCAAGAGCCAATCATCTGCCTTGCCTTGCAGAGCCCTGGTCCAACTTCATGGTCCATAGTGTAAACCGGCCCTCAGGTAGGGGTTAATGAAGAAACATGTACACTCATCAATATAAGGTAGAGGGTGCTAAAACCAACACCTATTAACGCCTCCCAATCACCAACACTCTGTTGCCTTGAAGCGTTCCCCATGGTGTAGGAGTGTATGGGCCCAAGGAGTGACTTTTAGGTGCCATTAGTGACGCCACCTCATAGCGACCTCCACTACCTCTATGTAGGGCAGGTAACGGGCTCCACTCTATCTCGGGTTGGTTCAAGGTGGGTTCAAGGTGGCTTGCCAATGCCTATTCTAGCCATTTTTATACATTGTAGGGGGGAGGGGTTATAGCCATTCTATTCATAAAGTTACGGAGGTAGGCCCACAAAACACAAAGGGGGTTGGTACCCAGGATGCAAGGTGATGGTTTTGCAAGCAAACTAGGTGGGATCATGGAGGTGACCATGTGGCTTTGCGTATATTACTAGTTGGTCTTTGATCTAGCTTGGGTATAGTATCCAACTATGTTATGTTGGTTTTAGGTAATGAAGGTGGGGGTCCTCATCATATCCAAGGTCGTCATACACGGGGCCTATATATTGGCTTAGGGAAGCTAGTGGTTTTGACTTGATATATTCATCAAATATCTAATTGAGGCTAAAAATATATGTTCCTTCTTTATAGCTATGTTTAGAACAAATGTTTATTTAAATATATACTTTTTATAGGAACCATGTAGCCATATGTATGTGCAATAGCTTAAAGTGTTGGTTTAAGCACCCTCTACCCTATATATGTTGTATTCGGTGTCGTATGGTCCTCCCTGATCCTTTGTTTGAGTGTAGTGTAACCGGAACGTGTTGTGGGGTTTTTTTAAGTTTTAAGTGTTGACAAGTTTTATCTTTTTGTAATGAAGAATCTTCTCATTTTCGTTGTCATTCTATGTGCACGTGTATCTCTTGACTCCTCGCATCATTTGTGTATTCTTCAAATAAAATAAGCCTTAAGAAAAAAAAAACTCCAATCATTTTAAAAAGCGCTTAGGACAGAAGGACTTCGGGAGACGTTAAAGTCCCCTCCACGAACTTATAGGGGGAGGTAGATTCAGGCAAGGCAACCAAATTTTTTGGACCCGACCGAAAATTGTTGTCCGCCAGCCCGACTTTGAAAAAACCATTGCCCTTTGCATTCTTGGAGGCCACTTATATCCACAAATCCTATATTGAGTGCACTTCACCTTCAAGGTCCAAAATCCAAAATATATGTTTACCTTCATTGAGTAAATAAGCAATTGACTGGGATTTCATTTTCAAAGTGAAATTGTCAATAACGCATGTAATTAACTTGGAAGTCAAAAATATTACAAAATCTTCATTAGCATTGAGGTTGTGATTTTTTTCTTTCTTTGAGGTTATGACCATTGCAAGAGTCTTTGTCATTCTAAAATATACTTACTGAATTTAATCATGATTTAATTAATTCTAATGAATTAAATTATGATTAATTCTAGTAAGTATATTTTATCATTATTTAGGCTTGATTAATATGGTAAGCATGCATTCTGATTTAATTGGTCTCCTAAACCCTAAAACTACACTAAATATTGTATCGAGTGTCACCAATTCTACTTGTCTTGCTCAATACTAATTGTAAGCCACAGTATAGTGTCACCGACACTAAATGTAACCCTAACAGTACTTGTCATTCCTTCTAAAACAAAACAAAACTGGGCATTATCAATTCACAACGTTACAACTGTTGTCACTTACTAAGTGATCTTTCATCTGGATTTCAATTACCCATGACAGTATTTCATTACAGAATTGTTCGAATGCAAGACATACCGAAATTGGTTTCAAAGATTGTTAGTTAGATGAACTAAAACGTAAGTGGGTATCAAGGGTGGGTCGAACGGGCATTTCAATCACGCTGACCTATGGTTAGTGTTTCTTCTCTTCTCTTTCTCTCTTCTCTCTCTCTCTCTCTAAGTGGGTATCACAACACAATACTTATAAACTTATCCAAAAGAAGTGTCATTCGAGAAGTTACCACATTGACCGTAATTAAATACCATAATTAGTGGAGCAAAGTCCAAAGCCTTGCTTCGACAAATCGCCAAAATCCCCAAGATTTCCGCATTCATATGGGGCTACCAAACTTTGAGCACGTGCTAATAGATGAGATTGAAAACGTGGTAACGGTTGAACAATCTAAGATCTCGCTGGATGAAAGGGATTCAGATTTCTGGTGAGGTTATAAACATGCATGGAGATTACGGGGACGCTATTTTTTTAGAAAGTTCAACTCGATCCTATCCGGACGTAGTATGAGAAGCACGAGGCGGAGCCAATTCTTGTCTAATAAGTTGGACATTTTGAGAACCTTCTTTGTTGAAAAACGGAGCAACCATGTTTGGGATGCTCTCCTTGACTTATGGTAGGATCGAATGGCAAAGGATCTGTAAGGCTTTCGAGAGGGCACGTGATGTTGCTTATGATGACCTTCTGAAAGTTTTTGATAAGGTCTTATTGCCACTATGAATAATTTAGTGGTTTCTTGGAAGTTGGAAGATTAGACCTAGGATGGGTATTATCACACAATGCCCCGTGGGTCCCTACTTGGCTTTTCTACACGGTGGTTTGTTTATGGTACCTTTTCGCAATTGAATCCATTCAATTTGTAATTACCCCCCCCCCCCCACGAAAAAAAAATTACAATTAACTTCTTCTAACCTCATCCTTTTCTTTGTCGATGCATTTGATATGGCAGAAAACACGTGTGCACTAACTCTAGTTGGTCTTAGGGCTAGTTCACATGGGTCCCAAGTCCCACTCATGTTAGCAAGTCCCAACATGGAGGCAAAATCCCAGTTTTTGAGCATCAAGAAACCATTAGAATATGGTTAATTATCATTGAAGTTGGATGTTGATTATTTTGAGCAAAAAGATTTTTAGACTTTGTATTGAGAGTTGGGTCTAGCTTTTTGCTCAACCCAACCCTCAACACGAGTCCCACGCCTCAACTCTAAAAAGTGTTGACATGTCGGCATCCATGTCATATTTGGGACTTAGGACTTGGGACCCTATGTGAACTAACCCTTAGTCATACACAAAGCACGTACACATGATATGTGCAGTTAGGTTGCATTTGAGAATAGGTTGCCTCTTTACCCATGGAGCCAAAGAGGAGCCACCAAAGAGCCAAGAGGAAGTTGGCCAACTGAACAAACCTCTCTTTACCACAAATTTGATCGCATCTTTTGTTTTTTCGCCAATGTTTGTTAGTCTCCGACATGAATTTGAGTGTTGACATTGGTAAGAGCAGTCGGATGCATTCAATAGGATTCGTAAATCATGTAGTGGTGACGATCAATTAGTATTGGAAGAGGTTGTATGCTACAAATATGTAAGGTGCTTGGAGCAATTGAGTTGGACATACGTAGCTACATGTGTTCCTACAAACCATGTTCCTTTTTGTGGTTTCCTCTTTAGGGTTAGACATGGTTGATAGTGTGGATACTTTGCTAGGATGTGGATTTAAAGCTTTGGGTTTTGTCTTTTTCTTCTCAAAACATTGTTGGCTCTGGTTGTTACAAGATTGTTCATGGTTACAAGCATTTGTGGGGCACTAAGAAATCCCAATGAAACAGTGCATGGGGAGATTTTTGGGCACAACCAATCTAACTCCAAGGGTGGAACTACCACTCATTTCTCACCAATGAGAGAATTTAGAAAACGATGATCATGGTCACTAGTCACTAGTGCAGACATGCCTTGAAATCTACTCACCTAACCCTTGAAAATAATCACATTCCTGGTTGATTAGTACGACCTCTTAGGCATTTAGGGGTTGAGTAGTGTCATGGGGGGTCCACTAGACTTCCGTACTTGTACCACTTGGGTGCAAAGAAGGTTTATTAATGATGACTATGGATTACAAAATATACATAGGGTTTTCTTCTTCCTAGCAACATAGATATGTCCACTAGAATATTGGATTTGTACATAACTCGCAATAAGTGCATAGTACAAAGATAGAAGATTATAAAATTTAAGTGTGGGTTAAGTTGGTAATATTTTCCAATGTTTTCATATTTCATCTAGTCTATGGATGGCTCATCCATCATCACTAACCCAACATCCTAGGCTTGGGTTTGCTTCCAAGGTGTATGGGTGGGGGTCTAGAGTAAGTGTTAATCCATGTGGGAGTTTGGGGGCAAATCACCTAGATTACGATTTTGAGCCATTTTGAACATCAAAATACGTCCTTGTGTGGGGATTTAGTGAGTGGTACTTTAGTTTAGGGTTGAGGATGGTGCAAATTAAGGTCTAGGGAAAGGCCTTGTGAGAAATCATTGAAGATCATTGTGTGGGGGTGTTTTGTTGTTTGGTAGAGTACGTTGTCTTCAAGCCTAGCTCACATTTTTAAGGTGAGAAATAGCAAATAGGTGGGCAAAGTATATAGGTTCGACTAACCTCATGGGCATGTTTTAGAATATGGAAATATGAGAATGTTGGTATCAAGTCAAGTGGCTTAACATGGGTTTTATAATGTAACCAACTACATTACAATAGACTTGGCTACAATGACATTCATGGTAGGAACTAATTTGTGTGAGTTACATCCAATAGATGAAAGAGTTTGATTCCATGACTCATTAGGCAACAATAGAATATAATTGCCTACACACTATATTTGAATCTTTTTTTTTCCAAACTTTTTTTCCTTGTATAGATATACTATGGTTTTAAATGTTTTAATTTTAATTTTTGTGTGATTTATATTTACTTATTGTTATTTTTAGCTACAACTTCATATGTATATCATTCCTTTGTCCACCAAAATATGGTATATAGGGATATTTTAGTAAAGGTGACACACACGTATGCTGTTGGTAAAGTGCTTACGCCTTAGGATTAGTGTGAGTTCAAGAATCTTGAGGCTAGGAGTTCATGGTGTTTGTGTAATCTCATCCATTGTGAAGGTGAAAATGTAGTGGAGTATGTTAAAAACATGTAACTAGCTACTTTTAGACGAGTTGACTTCGATAACAGTGTTAAAAACCCTTAATTAGTCTAATGACGTCGAAATGGAATGACTTGGCCCTCGATCTTGTAAATGACTATTTTTACAAGAGCACCTTTCATCCACGATGAATGAATTTATGTAGACGCCACGAATCCAAGGTGGATCTTACGGCCGGGGATTCGTGGCACTCAAGTAAAGTCATCCGGTAACGAAAATCGGATGGGTCCATCAAGAAGCTCGGATGGAGCTTACTTTAGTGAAACACCTCCGAGTTGGCATGTAAGACCTAGTATTTTCTCCCTCATAGTTATTTTATAATTATTAATTAGTTGGCAAGGGGCAATGATGTGGCCTTGGATGCTCTAAGCCTATTTTCTAACCTCCCATGAGTTGTTTCCAAGGCCATGATGTGGCTTTGAATACCATATGATTATTTTGATAAATATCGCAAGATATCAACGTGTGCAATATATAATTATGACGTGTTGTCATAGACATTTTGTTTGTTTGTTCATAATTCATTTATTTTGCACGGGTGTGATTGCTCAAACATTTGTAACATGTCAAAATAATATATATCACCTTATGATAAATTGGTGAACTAAAAAAGCCAATTCAATAATTATTATTATAAGATATTATAAGATATTAATTTAAAAATAAATAATATACAACATGTGATTTTAAAGATAATACAATATGTGATGAGGATAAATTATTACAATAATTGAGATAGGCTATAGTCAATAACTTATGATTTTCTGAGTATACCCCATCCATAACGTTGTCCCACAAGTCTAATTCCAAATAACATATCATTTATTTATACCTTATATTATATTACCGAAAAAAATAAAATTGATGTTTATATAATTTTTTGTTAAGTGTTTTATATTCTATCTTCATTGTTTCATTTTGGTCATCTTATGAATACTTGCACTAATCTATCATTAGAATGACAAAGATAATTTTAAATGGTAAGTCACAAAATTATAACCTCAATGTTAATGAGGATTTTGTAATGTTTTTGACCTCCAAGTTAATTACGTGCTTCATTGATGGTTTCACTTCCGGAATGAAATCCCAATCAATTGCTTATTTACTAATTAGAAGTGCACATGTATATTGGATTGTAGACCTTGAAGGTGAAGTGCACTCAATATGGGATTTGTAGTCAAGCGGCCTTCAAGAATGCAAGGGCAACGTTTTTTTCGAAGTTGGGCAAGGCGGACAACAATTTTCGGTCGGGTCTAGAAAATTTCTCTAGAAGGTTCCCCCAACCCGGATTTGATACCTCCGAAAGTTCGTGAGGGGGTATTTAACGTCCGCCCATGTTAATTTTTCTTTAAAATAACCGGATTAGTAATGATAGGTTGGCAACACAAGATGCCCCCACGTGCTTCTATATGAGGCATTATTATTATTTTTATGTCTATACCTCTTTATATTGGTGCCTTAAGTATTAGATTAGACTAGGATCTTTAAAACTACTAAAACTTGGTATTTTTGAAACCCTTGAGACAAGGAGCCGACAACATATGAAAGTGTCTAAAGTGGTTCATCTCATCCACAAAGATGAATGAACTCTCACTAATGAGAATACATGAGTGCCACGAATCCCCAGCCGGATCTTACCGACACATACACTACAGGAATGAGCACACTAGTACAGGAATACAAGTGGCTTCGTGACAATATGTTGACAACTTTCCTTGTTCTAAATGTAGACAATGAAAGTAGTGGAGTGAGTGAGGTCATGATCTTTTTAAAAGGTGCACTTTAATCTTGTTGAAAATCCCCCATAAATGATGAGTGTCCTCCTATTTTGGGAGGTAATTACGAATGTCAAAGTCTCCATGACAAAAGACACATCATCATGAATGACTTCACTTCAACCTTATTGATTTATCCTCGGATGCATTGAGGGCCAGTTTACACCAGTGATCGGGGAGATTTTTGGGCATAATTGGTTGAGATCCTAGTGTTTGCAAGTCCAACCGGTTTCATGTTGACATCCTCCAGTTTTCCTTTAATAAATTGGAGTATATTCCATAGATTTCTCTAAAATGATCGGTAATTTTCCTGCAGTCTTCATCTTCAACCGGTTATTTTTTCAAACTCAAACGGTTTATTTGTAACTAACTGCCGGTTCTCCCCGATCATTGGTTTACACCATGGACCACAAAGTCGCACCATGGAAGATGGTTGTTTTCCATGGTCTGACTTTGTGGTTCAACTTCCATGATCCGATTTCTTAGAAAGTCTTGGGGGCCCTCACTGAATGTGTGAACTGAATGTGGACGAGAGGAATGATCATGCATCAAGAAGTGAATGTGATGATTCAAAAAATAAATATATGCCCAACAAGGACAATTGTGAAAAAAAAATCAAGTTTGTCCATTCTCTTGTCTTCATCTTCCCTTCCCCAAAAAATTTCATTAAAATTTCATTATAACTGCATTTCTCTGCCATGGGCCCTTGCCTTTTTCTACCACAACACTTATTTTGCATGTCCCACCGCAAAAACCCGGTGGACCATGTCAGTGAATAATGTAGCCCTTAAAATATTTCCTTTGGGCCTCAAACTCCATGGTCACTTTGACATTTTTTTTCCTTGGTGTAAAACCGAAGTGGACCCAAGACGAGTTCAACAACCAATCACAGATTTTACAGGGTCTTGGGACGGTTGCTTGGTCCATGGTGTGAACAACCCCTGAGAAGTGGTCACCGAGCCATCCTCAATTTACATTGATTTGATAACATCAAGAAATGATGAATATCATAAATTTCCCCTTTATAAATTTCTATTGATTGTTAGGAATAAATATCAAACACGTGATAAGTGGGCTTCCTACTATGGTCGGCGGATTATAGTTAACTGCAATTTGACATCAAATGGAACTAAGGGCCACTTCACACTAGAGCTCGAGGGCCCTTGACCCCATGATATAAAAATGATGTGATTGTTTGAGAAGCCAAAGACGGTTCAAGTTTGCTTTACACTAGACCATGGGAGCATGAAGGACCAAATAAATAAGAATGGATGGAAAATCTACATGATATCCTACACGGCAACAAGTGAATAATGTTTCATCATCTACTAGATTGCGTTAGACCTGTCAAAGAGGTGGGTTTGACTCAAACCTTGGGGCCATGACAATCAATTAAATGCCATTGGCTTCTAGAATTATAATATTATCATGGTGGAGACCCGAACCCAATAATATGTTGCAATCCCTCAGCATGGTCCACTTTCACTTCAACCTAAGCTTGAGGGCCCTTCAAATGAAAAACTGAATTTCTATTTCCCACAGTACGACCTTTGGATGATTTTCAAGGACCCTTAGATTTTCATGGTCATGGCTCTTGGTCCATGTGTTAAGCAACCCTAGCATTGAAAACATTGAATGTGATCAACTGGCATCAATAAAGTTTTTGTCACATTGAGCTTGAAGGTCATAGACTATGTTATTAGTATAATAGAGAATATTAAAATTTCAGGGAAAATATTAAAGTGAACTCATGATGCAAATACAAGGGAAACTTACCACTTATGTAGTACCAACCAACCCGGTTCTTGGGGATGTGGGCATCAATGTAATAAAGGCCGCTTCACACACGAGCCAAGGGCCGTGCTCATGTAATTGTGAGGACCCTTGATTCTCATCCAAAGGTTGTATCATTGACATGGTCTGCCAAAATTTGAGTTAGGACCACCTCTTGGAGGTGGGCTTGACGCAAATTCTGGCAGACCATGAAAGAATATTTATAATATGCCGTCCATGTAGACTTTTCATCCATGTTAATCTGTATGTAGCCTTAGGCCTTCACCTTCTAGTGTGAAGTGAACTTGGTTGGTCTTAACCTTTTCAACCAATGAGAGATCTTAGAATGCAATGGTCATAATGTTTTAGTTTCGTATGTGAAGTGGCCCTAAGGGCGAGTTTCCATGTAGGCTGCACCAAATTTGTGAATAAGGACAAAACAACCCAAATATAGGGGGAATATGTTGGTGTAGGGTTCGAATGTGCCAACTAGCTACTCCCATCTTCTCAAATCCAACCCCACCTATTAACCTCCTCCTCCCGGTTACCAAGGCCCAACAGTGATTCTCTTGAGTCTTCAATGTGTTTAATCCTTCAGTGACCAACACTTGTAGGTTAAAGTATCTTTAGTGGGTGCATGAAAGTCTAGTGGCCCATGTCCATGGCCCTCCACATTCTAGTGGACCCCCAAAATGTGATTGCATGGTGGCATGTGCTCAACTACATGCAAACACCTCCGACACACTATTATCTAGAATCTAGTAGACGAGCGGTCTACATGGAAACTTGCCATAAGGAGGAAAAGCATTTTTTGGGATGGGCATTGTCATGATAAGCATATAGCAAGTATATGCGACATAATGTGAAAGAAAAGGTAGTGTGAGATTCCATGTGTGTCCTCGTTGAAAGATGGTGTTGCTATTGGATAAAAAAGGTGCATTGAATAACATAATAGCATCAATGAATGGGGAGAAATGACCGGTTGTTATACAGTAATCTCATGCTTAAGTACGCACCCGTTTAAGTATGCATCCCGGTTAAGTGCACAAATTTTTTGACAAAAATTAGGGATCATATTTTATTGTTTGAGCATGTCATGGAGAGTCAGTTGCCACAAATGCATGATTTTTTCATGCTTGACATTCAATGTCAGTTTGTTAACGTTTCATTGAAATGTCTCAAACGATCATCGCAGTTCATCATACATATGTTCAGCTTCGGTTTGAACATCGGAGTAAAGCAATTGGTCGTTGATGTCGAGGATAATGTTGTGTAGAGCTTCAAAGCCTTTGAAGTCAGTACCACTTTCATATTCAACAAATGTCTCGATGGGCTGGATTTTGTCATCGATAGGTGGTTCTTCTTTTGAGGTCGTTGAAGCTTGTCCATCAACATCAAGCCTCAATGGGAAGGGGACCGAACAAAACCAATGGGTTTGTGAGCACCCTAACATGTATTATTCAAGGGTAAGCTAAATGGGTATTAAACGGTTACTTTTTTTCGGCTAGCCCAATATGGAACACTAGCAATATGAGTAAAGTACGCACCTACCAACTAAGTGCGCACCAACGGCCCCAATTCAAAGTGCATACTTAAACGGGAGATTACTATAAATGAACCAATACAATTAGAGGAATAACCAATTGAAGTTGAAGACTTCAGAAAAAATACTTATCAATTTAGAGGAATTTAAAGAAGATATATCAAATCAATAAAGGAAAACTGAAAGATCTCAACATCTAACCAGTTGGACTTGGATCTTGACCTATTATGCCCAAAAAATCTCCCCAGACACTAAAAAATATCAATTAAGGATCAAATAAAACTCTTGTAACTGATAACATTCACAGTAAGGTGAGTGGGCCTCAAACAAACACATCTTGCAATAACCCACTTCTCCTAGAATATTCAACAGGTGATTATTACAAGATGAGTATCAATACTGATTCATGGCTTATTCATATTATTCATAATCCCGCTTCTTATTGTCACATCATTTATGCAATTCCAAAATTTTCAACAAGTATGAACATCAATCTTTCTCCAAAGTGAAAATTCTCGTTCTTCTTAAATGAGGATATATGTCTCTTTAATTATGAGGACGTGATGGTGGTGAATTTCTTTTCAACACATGTCTTGCAATGTCCATTCTTGAATCCATACCTAATTGTGCACAATTGAAACATAGGCTAAGTGTTCGACTACTATGAGTAATTGAACATCATGCTTACCTTATTTTGCATAACTCGGTGGAGCAAGGGAAGCCTTAGGAGGAGATCAACTTCCATTTAGGTAGATGTGTCTAAAACGAACACAACATTAATATGGAGACCTTCATTTGAGTGCTATGTGATTAGGTCTAGATTTAAGAATTGGCACCATAAAGATATGTGTTCAGAAGAGATTAAACTACGTGTTCAACATATGTTAATCATTTTAGGCTCAACAATCAACATGATTGGGGGAACTTACATGACCACTTAATGAGCATAAGCATCTTCACTTTGATATCAAATAAGATACTCATACGAGCTCTGAAAATTATGACTCATCATTCGGCAAATGAGTATGAACAATATTAGATTTGCTATTCATCTTGCACTAATTGCATGTTTCATATCTTACGAGAAGTGGGTTCCAAGAGGAAAGAAAACCATTTTTCTAAGGCATGTCTACCTTAAGGTGCTCAAACCAAGCACCTCACCAATGCCATGCAAATTCTAACAAACACAACCAATCGCATCGATTGCAACTCACATGAGACTCACATTCATCATTAAATTTTAAGAAAAACTAGGTTTTCAGTTGCTTTCACTGAGGGCCGGTCTGAACCGTGGACCATGAAGGCGGACCATGGAAGATGGCCTTTTCCATACTTTGACTTGAAGGTCCAAATGTGGACCGAGAGGAATGACCATGCACCCAAAAAAAAATGCTATTTTTTTTAATATATGCCTAAAAAGTGCAACTCTGAAAAGAAAAAGACCAAACCAAGTTTGACCATTCTATTGTGTTCTCTTGTCTTCATCTTCTCTTCCCCATAAAAAAGTCATTAAAATTTTCTTCGAACTCCATTTCTCTACCATGGGCCCTTGCATTTTTTTATCATAGCACTTCTTTTGCCTCTTCCATTGTAAAAACCGTTGGTTCGTGTCAGGGGATAATGTAGGCCCTAAAATATGTCTTTTGGGGACCTTGAACTCCATGGTCACTCTCACAATTTTTTTCCTTGGTGTCAACTGAAGTGGTCCCAAGACAAGTTCAACAACCAATCACAAATTTTACAGGGCCTTGAGACGACTTCACGGTCTATGGTGTAAACAACCCCTAAATAGGGTGGTTTGGAAGCTACACCATGTATAGCAGAAGGGGAGGCCAAACACATTAGAAAAAAAACCCGTTTCAGAAGGGAGTTTAGTAAGCCAAGGTAAAAGAATTTCAACCTTGACATGTGCCTAACCTTTTACAGTTGGTTGGTTTCAACCGTTTGCTTCCAACTCCAATAATAAATGGAGGTTTTGAGTTATCTTGGATTGGAGTTGAAAACAAAAGATTCTACCCAATTAAAAAGGGACCAACCTTCAAACCAAGCTCCTCAAAATTAGGCACGTGTTAAGGCCGGAATTCTTTTAGCTCGGCTTACCAAACTTTCTTTCAAAACCAATATGTTGGAACATGTGTGGCCTCCACATGAATTTGTAGTGTGACGTTAAAGTGATCTGTAAATTCTCTGGATCAACTTTAGGTGCGTTGGCTACAACACGAGTTTGAGAAAATATTTTTAAAGTCACCCAAGTTACATAAAGGCTTCAATTAATATGCTAAATGAATGGTCTCATGCTATGAAAACCCAACTTTCTTACTTGTCATACTAGGACAGTATAAGGGGTGGACCCAACTAGCCTTTCATAGGTCAAATCCAAGATTTAGGGTGGCTTGTTGTTAACTCCGAAGGTAGCAATGCCTAAAAGTAACACCATGTGGCAAACTTGAAGAGAAAATTACACCTATGATGATTTGCATGCAAGGTAGTCTACCAAATAAGATTAACCTCCCTCAGACTAAGGGGTCCTATAAGGTTGATCTATCTTGATTTTCGTAGCTTATAAAATTTATCCACTACCTCGACATGATTTTATTTTTAATCACAAGTTGGTTGTTTTACTTACTACACTTTACATGATCAGTAAGAAGAGGTGCTAAAATGAGTTTGCCCCCCAATGTACAAAATATGTTCCCTTCATTTACGTTCAAACACAACCTACAAATATACATCACAAGTAGAATACGTGTTGAAATTTAATGAAATACCAATAGAAAATTATACAGGACCAACTCGTGCCAAAAATTCCGTTGAGTTATAGGATAACTCTAATATTATAGATTTCCATTATAAGTAAAAAATTAACATATCAAGGAGTATAAGAATGTTCGAAGTTGTACACTTACATTCCACGTGAATTATGTCATGCTTACTTCAACCTTGCTTACTTCAATCTTACACAGATTTCCCCAACAACTATTAAGAATAAACTTTGTTCTCTTAATTTACATTGAGAAGCTTGTAAGCATGAGGTGGAGCTGGTTATTTATCACCCTACCCACTTTGGCAACCTCGTGTGAGGGGGGGGGGGGGGGGGTGGTGGTAGCTAGGGTAGAGATCTAGGTCCCAACTATATATGCAACCCGGCTTGCCATGGGGTTCTAAGAAGGGTCGTAAAGGGCATTGACAAATGACATTCGAACACGTGTCAAATGGACCCTTTTTGGCTCTTTTTGTGTCAAAACAAGCATTCCAAAGGGCCATGTTTTGTACTACAGTAGTGTTTTTTCAAACACTTCACTTCGATTTAAAAAAAAAAACTTGGTCGAAATCTATGTTGTTTTGGTCCACTGTTGGAGCCATGTCGTCATTTTGGCCACTACTAATTTAGTGTTTTTAATTATCTAGATTATAATCACATTTTTGGGTGCCATGATACTGTCTTGCTATTTTTTTGACCATGCGAATGATTCGTGAAGTTCTTGTTATATATTTGACGACTTATTATATATAGATTCCTTTCAAGCTTACTCATAATATATATATCTAGATCCCATGTATATTATTGAATATACAATATAAAATAAATTACTATTCTTACTTTGTTTAATTTAAAGATATTCTTACAGTGATCTAGTTCCCTTCCTTTGAATTTTTATATTTTTGGCTACTCATTCGAGGTTACACAATAGATTCCATGTTTGTTATTCTATGTCCGTGAAGGAATGTTCTATCTTTGTTTAGTTTTAAAGATCTTATAGATCTACATCTAGATCTATATGTGAGCCACCTTCCTAAGTAATTACTAATGTGTGTGTGAGAGAGGGAAAGATTGCATACAAGTGTGACTTTCATTCATCCAACACAAAAACATTGAATTAGTAAACAATCCGTATATTATTATTTTAGTTATTTAGACATTGTGTTTAGGTTCTAGTCTAGTCCAAGTCATTTGAGATGAATCCACCAAAAATCTACAAGGGACACGTTGTTATTATGGATGGTTGAGAGGTACTTTACTTGGCACATTCTTACATTACAAGGTAAAAGCGGCCTTCACATATTGAGTGCTTTAAAGCCCTCTCTTTGCACATGTGAGGTGCAATGAGTTAGTGGCTAACAGACAGTTCACATGGGGTCCCAAGTCCTAATATCAAGGCAAAGTCCCAACTTTTTTAGTGTTAAAAAACCATTAAAATATGGTTAATTATCATTAAAGGTGGATCTTGATCATTTTATGCAAAAATGTTCATGGCACTTGTGTTGAGAGTTGGGTCCAGCTTTTTGCTCGACCCAACCTTCATGCTCTCAATGAGTGAGATTGCACGGATCGAGCTCAAGTGACTTGGGACTTAGGACTTGGGATTTAGGACTTGGGACTCCGTGTGAACTGGCCTTGAGATATCCAAGTAAGGGTTACGTGGTCCAAAATTTGAATCCATTGGCTACCACCCTTGGCTTAACCTTGCAGGTGGCTTTGAATCTTAGGCAACTTAGGGCCGGTTTACACTATGGACCATGAAGTTGGACCAGGGCTTTGCAAGGCAACTAATTGGCTACTTAAGGTGTCCCGGGAAAACTTTGGTTTACACTAAGGAAAAAATGGCAGAGGGACCATGGAGGTTGAGGTCCCCAAAATACAAATTTTAAGGCCTAATAAATGCACTAACATGGTCCAACAGGTTTTGTGGTGAGAGAGGCAAGAGAGGTGGTCTGGTAGGAAGAGGCAAGGGCCGATGTCAAAGAAATGTCATTTTAGTATTTTCAATGAATCTACCCTTTATGTGCCTTAATTATATCATAGCCCATAAGACATACCATTACCACCTTGCTCTACCCCTTCAACCAGCTCCCACATGTTTCACCAAACAACGTGGGACATCTACAACTCAAGAATTGAAGTTTTGATTTGTTATTTTGGTCTACCAACTGCAATGTTTGGAATTTGGGGGCTTGTAATATACCGTTGGATAGGTCTTGAAAATACCTTTCCAACGGTGTATTACAAACCCCAACAATTTGAAAAATTTACAGTTGCAAAATGAAAAAGAAAAATTTGTAGTTGTTTAATGACTATAGATCAGGGTGGTCAAAAGAACCGCAATGGGAAAATGATTGCGGTTCTTTTTTGTAGTTTTCCACCACACAAAATAGGATATTTAGTGCTTGATACACTAAATACGAATGCATATACCAAATATTAATAACCCTATGAAAGTAATAACATTAAATGTAGAATCAAACACTAAATATCAACCATGGTAATATGTGGAAGTTACATGCTTGAATCTAGTGTTAGTAAGGATATAAAAATAAATAACAATGACAAAATGAGAATTCCAACATATCTTCTAGCAAATCTTCCAACATTAATTATCAAAGAATTGAAAATTAGTGTTGAGCAAGGTAGGGTGGTAACAACATTAAATATCATCAAACACTAAATATCCTATTTAGTGTATTGACAACACAACGTACATGTCACACGTAAATTACATTGAACATGTACAAATTAAATGGCTCATTTGTTTTTGGAAAAATTGTTGTGAGAAGATTTGCAAGCCACATCTTCAACACATTTAACAAGAAGGGAAGACAAGTGAAGCCCAAGAGAAGACAAGACAATGTTCAAACTTGACTTTTTTTCTTTTCAAAACTGCCCTTTTTGGGCATGGATCAAAAAAATCAGCACCTGCACTTTTTGGTCCATTCTTCTTGGTCCACATTTGGTTTACACCTAGTGAGGGGCCCAAGGCTTTCAAAACTAATTTTTTAAGAAATCAGACCATGGAAGTTGGACCATGAACTCGGACCATTGACAAAGGCCATTATCTTCCATGGTCCGACTTCATGGTCCACAGTGTAAACGGGCCCTTAGGTGTGGAGGGCCTACCAACAGGTTAGACAAGCTTTTAATATAATAAATTTGATTATTCGTGTTCCAAGAATTGTTCCTAAAATTTACTAACAGACTGCAACGCATAAAACTTACCATGGACCCAAAAAAAACACCATGATAGAATGAAGAATTTGTTAATGCTTAAATAAATTTCGTTTGTCTCTAGAAAAAGGGAATGCTCTGTAGCACGTGGCTCGAATGTCGCTCTTGAGACCTCTGGAGTCGTGGACCAAAAATAGTTTACCACCAAATCTCTGGATGTCGGTAAGCAAGGATTCTGGGCAACGCATTTCATGAAAGATTGAAAATAAGTGTCTGCAATGGAATCCATGAGTAACTTATCTGCTCCTACTGCAGACTCAAATTTCAATGCACAGATGTCATAACATCGCATCAGTAATGTTGACCGGCCCTCCCCACGACATTTGTGACAGTGTGTATGTCTGGCAAATTTCATTTGATGTTCAACTTGAAATCCAAAGTTTCACGTGTCCAGGAACGTGGGCTTGACGGCGGTCGATGTGGGTTGTAACAACCGAATGGCAGGTTTGCTACATGGGAGGATTTCAGGGGGAGGATAGTTGAGGAGAGTAGATTTGGAGAAGAAGTAGAGGAAAGCATATGAGAACCTTGAGGAATGTGAGTTAAGAAAGAAAATGGTAAGGGAGGAGACGATCAGGTTGCAAGTGGGTTGATGATGCATGGTTTTGCACTCACAGGTCTTCTCCCTAGAAGAGATACTCCTGTGTCACTAGAACTCCCATCTCACTGAATACTTGTAGAGTTTCATTGTGGAAGACAGTGCTTCAGATCCCCAACGTAGAGAAGGTACGTCGTCTAGAACCCTCAATCCTGGATACCTGTCACAAGAGTGTTTGTTCTTGACCGCTTCGCCTTCTTTGCGAAATTACCCCGCGGTGGTCCCAAAATTCCGTCTGACCCAAATCCCCTAAATGCCCTGGTGTTGCACTGAGCAGTGAGCAGGACCCTTGTGCAGTGAATTTGTAGGTTTCTCAGTGTCTAAGTCTTTCACTTGAGCGAATTAAGGAGATGTTTAGAGGGGCTCACCAAGAGCATATTTCAAGTGCCAAAGCTTGCGTTAAGCAGGAATCAAGTGGGCAAGAATCGCCTTGTTCCTGTAGGGTGAAGAACAAATCCGGAGTTTGTGCAGGGAAGATTGGTGTAAGTTAGAGTCTAGACTGACTGTCGCATTGTCGCCCTACCAGATCTCCTGAGTTTCTAAACTGAGAAGATTGATGAGGTAAGACCGTTCGGTGAGCAGTTTCGAATCCCCCCAAGAGCTCTTGAGGTCAACCAGATTTTTATTTTATTTTTTATTTTTTGAGACAGAAGGCCAACTCAGCCAACGCCAAAATGAATAAAACCAGAGAAACAAACGCACCCTCACTGAGGGGAGGCGGAACCTCTCGGGTGCGAGACACCGCCACGTAAAGAAAACCAAACGACCGACTGCCATCACGGACAACCCCCGAATCCACCAAGCCAAGGATCCCCCCAGTCCACCGGCCAATGACAACCCCCAAAGCCCCCAAGCCCCACCACGAGGCAAGGCCAAAACCACTAAACCACCAACTATCTACTTTGTCTTCTCCAATTCCACTCGATATGTAAATTGCATCTTCTACACAAAATATACCTAGCTTCCCAAGTTTTATCGAAGCCTTGAACCAGGGCCGCTGCCGAGAAGCTGTTAATCTTGATGTGCTCAAGAACCCGTTTCCACGCCGCTCTCGCGTACATGATCAACTCGTCCCAAATCTTTTGTTTGACCTTGGATTCATGCCATTGTTCATGATTGAACATTATATTGTTGCGTTCGATCCAGATGGTCCACAAAGTAATGCTCTAAGAAGATGCCACACTTTGATCATTTGGCCATATTTTGGGGGGATCCTTTCCCCGAACAAACCTTGTTTCCAATTGAAACAGTCGTAATTACATGTTCTAACCCCGCATAGTTCATGCATAATGAATGTGGCCCATCTCCAGACCCTTCTAGCTTGGATGCAGTCCCAAAATTTATGTTTAACTGACTCGCTAGTCTTGGGGAGGCAGATTACACATTGTTTAGAAATTGATGCGGGTGCAATGCGAGCCCTCCATTTATTAATCGCAACCGCTTTGTGCCAGATTGACCAAATGAACGCTGCTTCTTTCCCTGATCAAAGTGGGTCCCAAACTTGCGACTAGTAGAACCTATAATTGCCTGGGAGATAACCTTACCAATTTTCTACCGCACGAGTAGTACCCAGGTTCCTATTAATGATAGAATCATGGCCATCCTTGGTAGTATAGTCAAGGAAGTGTCTGCCATCAACCCATCGCCACCTGTCCGGGTCCCATCCCATGATGGCCAATTTGCCATAGAAGAAAATGATATTTTCTCTTTCTCCTTCCTTTTTGGGCCTCTATTAGTATGAATAATCTTTGCTTTATGGAAGTAACCTTCGATCTCTCCTAGAGGTCGTTCCCATACTCTAAGGCATCTAGAGTGTGTGCCAACTGTATAACATTGCACCGGAAAAGGAAGTATAGTGTTATGTCACTTTAGGCATTCCGGTGTGAAGTCCGATTCACATTGGAAGACACATACCGGGTCTTCTTCATTCTTCGCATAGAACCCAAGCCATTGTCCAGGATATGCAATATCTTCATCTTCCTCCAAAAGGTTGCGTCATTGTTCTCAAATTTTCCTAGTCAACTCATCCCATTCGCCTTGATCATTGTTAGTGAGCCTAAACTTTTCTTGCGCTCTTTCCCACGTATGAAAGTTTAGTAGATTGCAATCCCAAATATCGTCCACACACCTAATCACTTTGCGGTAAAGGTGGAGGCCTTTATGATAGGTAAATCCCTTGTTGAGAAGTTCCACCCCATCCGACTACCAAATGTTTGAGTGCAATAATTCCATCCACGTACGTGGCGGGATTTGATAGAGTTCTTTAACCATAATCTTCCATGCTTTACTAATATGCCCCCAAATTTTGGACCCCGAGAATTCTTGATGTTTTTTGCTAGTGAACCAGTCTAGACTAACCCCCCAGCTACTTCCTCTTTGTGGTTTGAACCTTGCGAGCTTGTATCTCAACATAAGTTGGTAATTAGATTCACATGGTTTCATAGCCTTAACGACCCATTTGCATAAGAGGCTAGTCTTGGCCACCTCTGGATCGACCAATCCAAGGCCTCCATATTTCTGCTTCAAACAACATTCTCTCCAACTAACTCTAGTGCTTGTAAGTTGCTCTTTTCCGGACCTAAGATTGTTTCTTATTGCTCATTTGATTTTATTTAAAATTTTGTTTAACCCTCCCCAAACCGTGATGAAGAACAATAGGGTAGAAAGTAACATTTGGTTACATATTACCGTCCGTCCGGCAAGTGAGAGTTTCATTGTATTCCAGTAATCTAGTTTTTTGGCAATTTTCCGATAAAGAAAAATATCCATGCATTGTGTGTTGAGGTTTAATCCGAATGGGGTTCCTAGCAGTTTAGACAAATCGCCCTCTTCTGTCCACTACCAGTTGTACTCATTCAACCATTCAGATTTATGTGTGTATTTGTCGAACCAATACGCACATGACTTCTCCCAATTGATTTTCATTCTAGAGGTTGCATTAAACATCTTTAGAAGGCGCACTAATTCATCTACGTATTTTTTCTACCTTCTAACCATAAAAAAAAGAATCATCCACGTATTGAGAGATACTTTGCTGTTTTTTCCTTCCTAGCAAGGTTATTCTTTTCAATCATCCTTCATCTACCGCCCTCTTGATGGTGTGTGTAAGTGCCTCTCTTACTATGAGGAATAGGTACGGAGCAAGTGGGCACCCTTGTCTTACCTCCCTTTCTACTTTGAAATTGCGACCTGAGCCCCCATTCAAATTAACCACGGCCGATGCATTTACAAATAGCATTCTAACCCATTCAATAAATTTACCGCTAATATTCATCTTATGCATAGTACTAAACAATAATCTCCATGGTACCTTGTGATACGTTTTGGAGAAATCTAGCTTCAAGAAGACCGTTGGTTGTTTTGACGTCCTAGCCCAATGTAAGGTTTCATGTGTTAGGACGATGTTGTCCAAGATGAACCTCAATGGGAGGAATGTTGTTTACTCCGGGCTAATCACATTCCTCAAAATGGGTTGAAGTCTTAGTTGTAAGATTTTAGCAAAAATCTTGTAACTGGCCGTTAAAGGGTGATGGACCTCCAATAGTTAAGATCTTTAGAATCCCCTTCTTTGGGAATAAGGCTGATAAACCCTTTTGTTATCCCTTCATACAAAGCTCCTTCTTCGATTCCTTTAAGTAACATCCAGTGAAAATCATGGCCTACTGTTGGCCACAATTTATGGAATAACTCTATGAGGGCCCTATCATGCCCCGGGGCTTTCCTTTTTGCCATGGAGAGGACAACATCTAATAGTTTCATTTTTGTAATGTCCTTTGATAGTGTTACATTCATGCCACACGTGAAAGTGGCTGGTAGGCCCTCAAATACTTCATTCATAGCCTCCTCCAAAATTTCCTTGTATTTATATAGATTTTTATAAAAATCTAAGCATATTACCTCAAGGTCCTCATTCTTTGTAAAACTTCCTTGGTTGTCCCTAAGTTCTGTTGTGACCGCTTGTGTGTTCTTTTGTCTAACTGATTTAAAAAACTCTCCGGTGCATTTGTCCCCTACTCTTTGTCATTATACCCTAGCCCTTATTGTCGCGCCTCTAACTTTCCTAGTTTCTATCCCTTCAATGATGCTCTTGTATTTGTTAACCTTTCCTTGCTTGTCCTCATTGTAGATATCCTCATGTAGCCTGACTATAGTTGTTTCTAAGTTTGCTCTTGCATAGAGCTCCTCTTTCTTATATTCCTTTGCCCTTTGCTTGGTAAACTGTCTATAGTATCTAGTGATATGCCTAAGTTTTGAAAAAAACGGTGCATCTGTGGGCAACCTTTCCCATATTTCTCGGAGTTTGGCCATTATCTCTCCTTTGAGGTGTGTAGCATTCCATTTGTATGCCGATTTCCTTACCTCCCTGCTCCCAATGCTTAATTCTATTTGAACCGGGGCAAGATCCGATCTTTAGGGTATCAATGAATGAAGTATGCCCTATTATTAATTTCCATCTTGTTTTTTTCCGGTATATAAAATCTATCCAATCTAGCTAGTATACTTGCTTGACCAACTTGGCCATTATTCCATGAGAACCTAGGGCCCCCTTGGTGTATGAAGGTATACTTAATCTGAAATGCGTTGAGCAATTCATTCCACGTGTATCTTTCTAAGTCGCTTCTACGCCTACCACAGTCATTTGATTTATCTTGTGGCCTCTCGGTCATATTGAAGTCCCCTCCAAGAATCAATTCACAATCCTTGGGTAAGGAGTCTATCATTAAATGCCAGAAGTGACGTCTATCAGTGGAAATATTGGGGGCATAAATACAAGCAACTCCTATGTTGCCTCATGCTATCCCTTCAAGTTTAATCCACACTACCCTATCATCATAGAGTGCTCCATAGTCCGTAACAAACCTTGCATATTTTTGTGCCAGAAAAACTCCTACCCCTCCTCTACCTGCTACATTTGGGTTAATCCAACTTCTTTCACCTGGTACGGCTTCTAACACCCAACTTGCACAACCTGGCATAAGTCTATTTCCTAAATTTTTCATGGTCTTTCCTCTTAGTTTGTGCTCTTGAATCATAACCATATCTACTTTAGGTGTTAATGCATTAATAAAACACTGTTCTTGGAGATGTTTTCTGGGTCATTTAACCTCCAGATATTGTGCGTTATAATATTCCACTTCATAGTAAATGAATAAGAAAGTCTCTTACTCCCTTTCCCTAACTCCCCAATGGGGATTTATTTCTATGTTCCCAAATTCTACCTTGCCTGGGTGTAAACACATGCTTGTCCAAGGCCATTAAGCTAGTTGCGCTATTGCGAATTGGTGTATTTACTTGTTGCACTTCTTGACCCTCTCTTGGTGCATTGCCTCTTGTATCTTGGGATGAGGTTGGGCTATCTAACCCTATGCTCACTAATATTTCCATATACACTTTGCCATTACTATTTAATTGGTGTGGTTGTGTCTCAGGGATTACCTCCGTGAGAGCGTGACCGGCGGGTATAGGTAGTTCCATTCCCAAGGGCCTACTACTTACGTTGGCCCTCTCGACGTCTGTCTGTAGGTCCACTTGTTCGTAGAGCCGTTGAAATTTTCCTCCCCTGCTGAGATTCTCAGTTGGGCTTGTATCTCTATGTGTAAGGGAGCACTCTCTCCCTGGTCTCCTCTTTTTTTCCTTTGAATTACAGGGGTTTCTCCCGTTATTTTGTCCATCCATATCTCCTTCCTCGTTTAGCTTTGTTGACTTGACTCTGTCCCTAGCCGTTCCGTCTCCCCTTTCTGAGGGGACCGGTCTTCTGTTTGTCTCTTTGGCTTCTCTGCCGGTCACTGCTCCTCGGCACCCTTCCCCGCCACTTCCCGCCCCTGGCTCACTTGGCCTTGGCCTCCCGTGCCCGCTTTCTCTAGTTGGCGTATGTGAAAGGTTGCTGCTTAGGACCTTGGCTCCACTACTTCTATCGTCCTCTCGCCTTGGTTCACCGACCTCTTCCCCTCCTATTGGTGCTTTGTTTTCCTCCGCAGCTTCGAGGGCATTACAATTTCTTTTCTGACCACTTCTCTTAACTGGAGATCAGTTCATGGTTGTCTCGACCGCTAATTGATTTTTGTCCCCACTAGCCTCTCCGTTGGTTCCCAATTGCTAGTAATATGAGTTTTCAAAGCCTTTATGAGTTTTTCCTTTGTTTGTTATGGTTATGTTTGTCAAAGTTCCCTCACCTTATGTTGCTTCCTCCGGGTCATGTCCTTTGGTTGATGTCTACACTGTACTTGTTGGGATGGTCTTAGTCCCATTGTGCTCCCCAATCACAGGTTTTATCTGTAGCTTCTATGGCTCTCTTCTTTGCACTGTTCAGAGGTGTCTTCTCCGGCCGTCATCCTCACCTCCCTCAGTAGTGAGTCTCTATGCGTGAGCCCTTCCTATGACCTTCCCTCATTCGTGGTTTAACTTGGTCGTTGTGTTTCTCCTTCCTTCTTGCCCGCATTTGGCTGATCACTGCTTCCTCCCGTCCCTTGAGCTCCTTCATCCTTTCCGTCGGGCCCTGATGCTCTAGTCTCCTGCCGCCATTTCGTACCCGGGTTCGCAACCACAATTGTGTTGTTTTTTTTACAGGGTTTTGTTCCTTAATGGTTTTTGTTGTGGTATGGCCTTCTCCAGCGGCAACATTGCCCGTTTTTGTGCTTCTTCCAGGTTGCCCAACTGTTTTCACAAGGACTCTGTCTTGCGAGCTGTGTTCTATGTTATGATGTGTTGTGGCGGTAGCTCTTGATTTAGGGCTTGGATCCAACAAACTTTCCGATCAAGAGTTGATCCTTCAATAATTCAATTCTTGCAAGCAACATTTCTGTATTAACTTTGAACTTAATGGCCTCTTTCCTCATTAAGAAACGGTCCACTAAAACTTCTCTCCAAGTTTGTTGGAAGGCTCTCACCACTATGTCCCTTGAAAGGGGTTAAGGTCACCTCCTGAGATATGTTGACTTGCTTATGCCAATCCTTCAATCACCACGTCTTCCATCTCAATGCCTTGCCTTTGTGCCTCTCCAGCGATCCAGCCTCCTCTCACCTCCATCATCGGATCAAAGCGTGGTGCGTTCCCGTAACGGACTTTGGAAGCAAAGGACTCCATTTTCCCTTGAACTAGGAGTCCAGGGTGTATCCCCCTCAATCATCTGATCGCCCAGTCTTCAGATTACACATATGTGGATCTTACCACTTTGCCCCCGTAAACGTGCCTATCGTTTTGAAAACCCTGGATCTCTTGATTACAGATCTTAATACCTAACTTAGATCTAGTTTACCTTGATTTCCAAAATTGCCAAAGCACTACTCTCCTGAAGTTCCCTTGATCAGATCTCCATGTACCCTTCAATCCTGATCTCCTAGCAACGTTTCTTCTTCCTCCGCCGCTCCATTGCCTGCTTCCCACTCTAGCCAAGGTCAACCAGATTCAACC
This sequence comes from Polytrichum commune, assembly GCA_950295325.1. Classification (NCBI taxonomy): domain Eukaryota; kingdom Viridiplantae; phylum Streptophyta; class Polytrichopsida; order Polytrichales; family Polytrichaceae; genus Polytrichum; species Polytrichum commune. The sequence goes on from OX485803.1 coordinate 69,209,455, forward strand.
ACCAGCATTTTTCTTCCGCTTGTAGAAGATCCTTGCGTGCTTTCACAAATATAAAATTCCCATAGAACTGACCCCTATTCCTAGTCTCCTAAACCAAGTGCATGGAGCAGTCATTGTTCAAAACTAAAAAAAATGGAATTTGATACGATATGTGCCTTGGAGACCTCTGGGGTTAATCTAAATTTGGCACAACTGCAACATTAGACACTTTCATTGCAGAGGGAATCAAGTAGCTAGAAGCCTGTTCAATGCTAGCCTCTGCCGTGAGGGCAGACGTTAAGAACTTTCGGGGGTATCAGGTCCGGGCAGGGGCAGCCCTCCCGGGAAAATTTTGAACCCGACCGAAAACTGTTGTCCGCCCCACCCAACTTCAAAAAAAACATTGCCCTTGCATTCTTGAAGGCCGCTTGACTACAAATCCCATATTGAGTGCACTTTGCCTTCAAGGTCCAAAATCCAATATATACGTTCACTTTCATTGAGTAAATAAGCAATTAATTTGGATTTCATTATCAATGAGAAACCATCAATTAAGCATGTAATTGACTTGGAAGTCAAAAATATTACAATACACCCTCACTAGCACTAAGGTGATAATTTTTGTGACTTACAATTTGAAATTGTCTTTGTCATTCTAAAATGATTGATTTAGTATGTATATTTTAGGTGATGTCGTCTACTTTCACATGTATTTCATGAATTTAGTATCACTCAATAACAATTCAACCCTCATTAAATTTGAGATTTGACTAAATATTGTGTGCTTCGGGAATTACTACTACCCTCACTAATTCGGGTAGTTTGTATACTTTTGCACCCTTTGCAGGAATAGACACTACATTGGTCACTAGTGACCCAAAAGATGCAACATGTAACTCAACCGGTAGGACTTGGAAGTTGCAACATGGGATCCCAACCAATTGTGCCCAAAATTCTCCCCAGACATCGGGCTCAAATCCCCCAAAATTCTCCCAGGGCACCAGGCTCATGCCCTGATCACACCAAACTTTCCATCCAGTTCGAGCCATGAAATTGTTGGGGATTATGTTGAGATATAGATGTTGGCCAACCATTTTTCACATGTTTATAGCCGGGGATGCCGGCGGATGTTGTCTAAGATGGCAGGTGTGATCAACCCCTCTGCTCCCCCGAAATACTCCCTGGACACCGGGCGCATGCCCCGATCACACCGAACTTTCTATCCAGTTCGAGCCGTGAAATTGTTGGGAAGTATGTTGAGAACTAGATGCTAGCCCACTGCTTTTCACACTCTTACAACCGGAGATGCCGATGGATGGTGTTCTTCATGGCCACTATGCCATTGGGGTGTGTGATACTGAACATTATGGGCATATTTACATCCAGGCCTTGTAAGCACTGTCCAAGTAGATTTTGGGGCACAATTGGTCGAGATCTGAGCGTTTCCAACATAAACCAGTTACATGCTGATATCTTTCCGTTTATCCTAGTGTTTTTCTTTATTAAATAGAGGGATATTTTGTAAGTTTCTCTCCATCGATTGGTAAATTTCCTTGAAGTCTTGAATTTGAACCAGTTTCAAGGAAATTTACTAAATCTCAAACGGTTCATCCGGTTCATCTGTAACTCCACTAAATATGATATTTAGTGTCAAATGGTATTTTACATCGCTATGGTAAGTTTGCATATGACACTTCTTATGAATAAGTGAACAATAGTTGTCATGGATTCATCCATTGGCCACAATCCTACCTTTCATTCCTCTTGGTCCACATTTGGTTTACACCTAGTGAGGGGTCCAAAGGCTTTGTAATATGATTTTTTAAGAAATCGGATCATGGAAGTTGGACCATCAAGTCAGATCATGGAATAAAGCCATCTTCCATGGTCTGACTTCATGGTCCACAGTGTAAATGGGCCCTAAGTGGCCATACGTGGTTGTCTTTGAAGGGGAAACAAATCCCACATTCACTCTTTGACCCTTTTAACAAGGAGATACGTTTCCTAGATTATGGGAGAAATTCTTTTCCTAAGGCCAATTCACATGGGGTCCCAAAGTCCCAAGTCCCACTCATGTTAGCAAGTCTCGATGGATGGATGGCAGAAAAGTCCCAACTTTTGAGCCTCAAGAAACCATTAAATTTTGATTTGTATTCATTAAAGTTGGATCTTGATTATTCCCGGGAAAAATTGCAGGATTTCTGTTGATAGTTGGGTCTAGCTTTTTACTCGACCCAACTCTCAACACAAGTCCCAAAATTCACCTCGAAAAAGTGTTGTCATGTAAGCATCCATGTCATTCTTGAGACTTAGGACTTAGGAGTTGGGACCTATGTGAAGTGGTAAATCCTAACTACCATGCTCTCAACAATTAAGATTACACGGATTGACCTCAAAAGATTTGGGACTTAGGACTTGTGAACCAATCCTAGGGTTGATGTGCCTAAATTGAACTCAACAAGTATATGGACACCTATATTTGAGTGGAATGTGGGTAGGTGTGGATCTAAGAACTGGCACCCAAAAGATATGTGTTTAAAAGATATTGGACTCCATGCTCAAATATGCTAGTCATTCTAGGCCCAATAGTCAACATGGTGGGGAGGGGGGGGGGGGCTATATGACCATTTAATGAGCATGAGAATCTTCACACTGATAATAATTAAGGTACTCATATTAAGATACTCATATGAGCGCATGAACTATGAAGCAAATGCCTACGTGCACGATTTAGAATTGTTGATCATCTTACACTAAATGCGTGTTTATTTTTGTAAAAGAGCTGAAACTAGGGATATGTACGTAGATTCATGTATGTGTAATCCTACAAGACATGTGAACTTTTCTTGAGGATATCAATAAGTTTGCATGATATACATGACTTCATTATATAAAGAAGAAGCAATTGTTGACCTTCTCCAAGCAACTCTTGAAGGCATAATGCACCCATCGTGATGAGCACATGCACCAAAATTACCACATGTATGCTTACCTTTACTTATCCATACTAAAGACCGATGATGATTCAATGCATAGTTCCTTAAAAATTTATTGTGTTACTTTTAAGTTAGACAAAGCAAGTTTAAGCCTCAATATTAGGAAGGGGTGTATTTGTGACATGGCCTAGTTATCTAGGAGATGTAAACAAACATCATTGTTTTGTGTCAAAATGGTTGATTTGACACACATTGGATACAACTTGGCTTTTTAATGAGTCCTAGATGACACATGTCAAACACTTGACTTGTGTAAGAAAAACTCCTTTTTCTACTAAGGTAAGTAGTTCTCATGTGACACCCATGAACACTTTGCACAATTTGAAGGGCTTATAGAGAATGAAAACCATTGAAAAAATTAGGGTAAGTGAGCAAGTGTGTGTTGATTGCATCCCCCCAAGAAAATCAATGGAGGTGATTGTCAAAACAACCTAGTGTTGAACATCCCTTAGACTGCCTTGTTGAGCAACTAGATCCTATATTTAACCATTATGATTGACCAAAGTTGATATTTTTAAACAACCATTCTTGTATCCTTCTTATACCACCAATATGATTGACCAAAGTGGTGTTATTTATATTTAATGACGCTTATGAATAAGGGCGGCCATGTTGGGGATTGTTTTATTTTAGAAACTTCTAATCTTAATAAATCTATTTTTTTCATTATTTTTTTCATAAAAACACTACATCTCGGTCTAAGTCCACTTTAAAGTATGTCATGTGAACAGGGCTTTCAAAACATGACATGGTTTTCTCTTGGTCATGGTCTTCGGCCGCCAACTATGGTCATGATACATCATAAATCACATTTCTCGAAGTCACCGGTCAAGTGTGTAAAGTGGGCTATAGTGCATACCAATTTTTTTGTCTAAAAATGTGATACATATGTTGCTATGTAACCTTCAAATCTCATGCCACATTGTGACAACTTCTTCTTCGGGCCCAAACAAGTTATACGTGGGCTGAATAGAAATTTCCCGGATTTTGCCATTAGTCAACCCAGATTATAATGCCTCCACGGGGGATGTGAGAGCAGTGTGTATGTTTGACAAATTTCGTTTGACGTTCAACTTCAAATCCAAAGTGTCACTTGACGATTTCAAAAACAAAAGTGAATGTCAATGAACATCTACATTTGCTTCTAAAGTGTCACATCAATGTCACATGCCTAGTAGTACGTGTTATTTCAATTTCTGACGTGTCAATGGAGGTGTGGTTTTTTTTTCCTTCATAAGTCACAGTTCATGTTAGATTCTAAATTGTGCATGTCAATTGACGTGCATTTTTTTTTGGGTGGAAGTTTTTGTGTGCCAAATGTCAAAGACTTCAAATTCTTTTGTAAAACATACACACTGCATGGGAGGTGAGATTAAGGGCCGCTTCACACTATGGCCAAAGGTTGAGAGTCCGTCGATTTCCACCAATAAGATTGCAAGGAACCAAGAATTCGGCCTCTCGACCCTTCACACTAGAGGCCAAAGTCCAAAGGTTGTCGCTCTCCAAAATGCCTACATGGCAATACTTTTGACCAAGGCGACATACTCTCAAAGGAAGTTTGCGTCGGACATGAATGGACACCCAAACTATGGTCAAGAGGCCATCGATTTTTTTCATCCAAAAAAAATAAAAAATAAAAAATAAAAAACTAACAAGATCTTGGTTGTTAGATTGGAGGGGTTGTTATGGGTAGGGTATAAAGTGGGATGCTCCTTCTTCCTCTCTCCTTCAGGGTTGGCCTTTGGAAGCTTCACACTATGGCCGTCCAAATCAAGAGTTTGTGGAAGTTCATGGCCAAGGGTTCGAACTTTGGGCTTGACCTTTGAAAGCTTCACACTGTGCCCACCCAAAGGCTTCAATTCCTATATCTGAATGGCTATGTATTTTCAGCCCATGTCTTTGGACTCTCAACAAAGTTTGGCCATTCAATCCCATGGCCTCTCGACTTGGACGGCCGTAGTGTGAAGCGGCCCTAATTGACTCACCTTGTAAGCTACTCTAGCATGACAATTCTCAATGCCCCGTTCCCACACAGTGCATATTATGGCATCACATGCACCGGCAGTGCCGGTTGCCATGCCTAACATAACCAATGTAACCGCCCATATGCTCTAATGTTGTGGTGGCTTGCTCAGTGTAACCGCCCAAATAGTCTAAAGTTGTGGGGGCATACTCAGTGTAACCGCCCAAGTAGTCTGAAGTTGTGGCGGCATACTCAGTGTAACCGCCCAACCGTTATACTTGTATGGACGGTTAGGTTATAGAGAGTGAGCTTACCCCCATTCCCACTGCATCATTATAGGCATCGGATGATACGACACAAGCATATGAGTGCTAGGCAATTGACTTATGTCACTGGAAACTTGTTGTATGTAACTAGAAAAATCAACAAATATAGCACAGTGGTAGATTTGCATTGTTCTTACATCGACGTGGGATGCTTGTGTACGCTAGTAGTTGTATTGTGCAATAAATGTTAGTGGCACTGTTCGGGGAGATTTCCAAACATGATCGGTTGAGATCCTAGTGTTTCCAAGTCCAACGGGTTACATGTTGACAACTTTTGATATTTCTTTATTAAATTGAAGCATACTCTATAAATTCCTCTAAAATGATTTGTAATTTTCCTGAAGTCTTGAACTTCGACAAGTTACTTCTCAAACTCAAGCAATTCATCTGTAAGTCGTGGTTGGTTCTCCTTGTTCATTGGTCAGTGGAGAATCACAAGTCAAAACATACTCATGTGGAGGCCACACACGTTCAAAACGCCAGTCTCGAAATGGAGACCAATGGACCAAGGTAAAAGAATTTTGGCTTTGAGAAGTGCCTAGCCTTGAGGAGTTTGGTTTCCCTGATGGTCCTTTTTTTTAATATTGGATATAAGAATCCATTTCCAACTCCAATCAAAGATGGTGGATTGTAAGGTAAAAAACCTCCGATTTTGATGGAGTTGAAAACAAACAATTTTAACCCCCAAAAAAGAGGAACCGGCTTTGAAACCAATCTCCTTTAGATTAGGCACATGTCAAGGCCAAAAAAATCTATCTTGGCCTCCCCTTCAACCTCCTTCAAGGGCACTATGGGCCCATGAATTCCAAAAGCATTATACCCCCAATATTCCAAATGAGAGGATTGGGAGATAGTCCCAACTTGAGTAAAGGTGACACAATGGGTCCCATGTTGGCATGTTTGCATCGCTAAAATTCCCACTACAAAGGGAGGGGGCTCTCTTCTTTGAGAGTCGGAGCCACGTGCATGCGGGACCCTTTATTAAAACTCCCCATTATTACAAAATTTCACAACAAAAATGAGACAATCCATACAAATCATAGATTGCATCATATTCTCATGTCTGTATATAGAAAATATGAACTCCTACAAAAGATTTTTTTGATTGTGTATTTAATACTAGAACTCCCCCCCCCCCCCCCAAGTTATTTCTTAGATAAGAGAATTTGAGGTTGTTTGAACATGAGTACGAGGTGAAGCCATACGTCACATGCAAACAAATATCCATTAGTGAATTTCATGGGGGGAGGGAGATGGGGCACTCTTCTTTTAGGGTCAGAGTCATGTGCGTGCAAACATGTTATGAATAACCCCCTTATATATCTACAACAATTTCAATGACCAAAAAAAGAAGATACTATATTATATTATACAAATCATACACTTCATAGTAGTCTCATGTATGTTTGCGATAGATTTGAACTCCTAGAGCAAATTGCCTTGACTATGGATACAAAATATTTAATTTGACATTCCTTGGATATATGCTCATAGATTACTTTGCATTACCAAAGCTAAAATTTGATGTATGATGCGGGGGTGATGATAAGTATTGCTTCATAGATTAATACATATGACCATGTGGGGATACAATGTATATCTAGATGAAATGAACTCTTCTTGTGAGAAATTTTGGTCCTTAAGGGCCTCGTAGTGTACTTACCTCTCCTCCCATATTCATAGTACCCTATATATTTATACAAAACTAGGTGGAACAATAATTCTCCCATATGTATACTTTGTGTGCCAATATGAAATAGGCTACATTGAGCCCCCCCCCCCCCCCGAGTGAAATTATTAGTCCCAATAGTTGGCAATCTACATGTTTGGGTCACAACATGTTGGCCCTATGTCGAGCTATCTTAAAACTCACCTACTCTACTCAGGTTGGCATGTCTTTAAATGGTGGTTGACTGCAAAGGTTTTTTTTGGTGAATGTTGGCATATAAAGCTTCTAGGCCCATAGTTTTTTCAACCCAAGCTTTGACACAATGCCCTTCTTCATATACAATTCTTTGCCTATATACAAAAAGGGAGCTCAATGTAGGAGCCAAGTACAATATTGTAGCTTCAATAACATTCTTCAACAGGGTGAGCAACCATGCTTCGTGGACCCTAAAAGTTCAACGAAGTGATGCCCAAATCACTAAGCCATGACTTGGCCGTGACACACCACACACTATGACTTAATCCATAAGGAAGTTTTAAATGTGATGCATTGTCGGGACAATGGTATGGTTCCACTCGGAAAAGGGGAGGGATTGATGATTCATGGCACATGACATTGTATACCTACAATATTTTATGTAGGCGATATCCACTTGTAGAAACATGAACATCTTCACAATGCTTGAGAATATTATATTGACCCCACCTTAAACCCCCAAGTGCTCAATTGGATCATCCAATGTGTCATGTGTCATAGGATAAGGTCATGACAACTGTATGAAATTTTGAACCGTTTAATGTGTTCAAATAGCTAGGACACTTTGATGACACTCTCATTCAATAATTGTTGAGTAGAGTTAGACATGTGTGGATAGGAACATATCATGCTTGAATATTCACGTGCATGTTGCATTAGTTGTTGTTTGTTATGTAGGTGTTGGTAGCGAGTCATTCACCTTATGTGTCGATACTCTTGAGAACACAAATCCAAAGTGTTAGAAATTACGTTGGGATGAGCATATTAAGATATGCTTGAATAGTGGGGATCGATGTTGATTGTTAAGTTGGACCGATGTTACCGCTCCATCCTCCCAACCAAGTTAGGGTTAGGGTTATATTTCTATCCTTAGTTACCTTATAACTTATTCATTTCCCCCCTCCGCGCCCTACGATGAATGGTCAATTTCGAGTGGCGTGCTTTTGTGGCTCGAGGAGTGACCCCGGACCTCTCAAGACTCTAAACTATTCCTCGACTTAATTATCACCAACAAGGTGGGCTATGGGGGAATAGGTGATCTAATAAGGTGGCCATCACCGGCCCCTCAGGCTTTGACCGTGCAAGCTTTGTGTAGAACTACACCAAATATGATATTTAATGTCATACGATATTTAATGTCACTATGGTAACTTTTCGGATGACACTTCTTATGCATAAGTCAATAAATATTGTCATGGATGATGGATGAGTTCATCCATCGGCCAAAACCCTACCTTCTCTTGTCACCAACTTGTGATGAAATATTGTCATGGATGATTGAAATTTGGATGGAAAATCACTTGGTAAGTGACAGGTATTTGCAACACTGTAAATCTATAGTCCCCCAAAAAAATTACAAGGAATGACAAATCATGATGGGTTAACATTTAGTGTCAGTGACATTATACAGTGGGTTACAATTAGTATTGAGCTAGACAGCTGGAATTGGTGACACTAAATATCATATTTAGTGTAGTGCCACATATGCACTTGGTTGGCTTGTCTTATTTGCTAGATTGAACAAGAGTGCACCAATTGGAAGGAAACCATAACATGTAGGCAAACAAGCTCTTCATGAAGCATTCTTTGTTTGGTTATAATAATGAGGAAACCATCATTCATGATACTATATATATATATATTTGGAGATTTTGATTTGGATGGATTTGTATTGGTAGGAATAAATAAGTGGTTGAAGTAGGTGGCTTGATATGGTGGCCCAATACTTGACCAAGAATTTAGCATTGGTCTTATACCTCCGCCAAGAAATGTCCTAAGGTACATGTGCTTTTCTCAATGTGTACACAATCACGTACCTCAATTCTTAAGTCGTGTGTCATTCACATCTCATAGTGTAGATTTTTTTGGTGTCCACGTAAACTTATCCATTGGATTGTGGAGAACTATGCTATAGCTCTTAAATTTATATTGTAAGCGATTTGACATTGCGATCGGCATCAAAAGACTCATATTCAATAAATTAAGTGAGGGTGAAGTTGCTCTCAACTTATAGGAAGCTTGTTCTTGTTAGAAACCCTTCATCCGCAAAGGAAAAGTTTACGTAGACACCAAGAGCAACCCATCCCCTACAATAAATTCTTAATGTAGTGTAGATATATGATCAGTTTGGGTGAAAATCTTATACATACTATACAACAACCCTTAAAAAAACAAAATCTTATTAATAACATGTCTTGAGTCATACCATCTTATCAATTAGTCCCATTTGTGTGTTTCTTAACAAAATTAGTCTAGGTGTGATTTCATGTTTGTATTGAAGAGCTAAGGATTCATGCTATCCTATTCAAGAGGATGCACAATGTAGAGAGGGATTCACTACATGAATCACTTGTTCTCTTCCATTGGATGGTTTTATGATCTACTAGAACATTAGATTTCCATTCCATATTCATAGATTTCAAAATCAATCTAGTGAAAGGGAACCGTTGGTAAGGAACCGTGTAATGATTCTTCACTCAACCACCAGCCAATTTCTTTTGAGTTGATTGAAAAGTTTGGCGGAACACCCAATTTCTTTGGAGTTGGTTGAAAAGTTTGGCGGAACACCCAATTTCTTTTGAGTTGGTTGAAAAGTTTGGCGGAACACCCAATTTCTTTGGAGTTGGTTGAAAAGTTTGGCGGAACACCCAATTTCTTTGGAGTTGGTTGAAAAGTTTGGGCGGTTGGCCAAGTACATGAAGGGTGAATAATCTAAGGTCGGTGCAAGTCTTTGTTGCATGACTTTTTGGATAGTCTAATATTGCAAGTTCGGAACCTTGAACTAACATTTCGGCACCACCCCCTATTGATTGATGAATAAAGTTTGTGCACACAATCGTCCCTTGACTTCATATATTCCCTATACCATGTTGTATTTAATCAATTGGTCTCGGGGGGGGGGGGTAAGTCATTGGTTGGAGTAGCAATATACGTGCAAATAAATGATAGGGTATTTTAAGAACATGGGGGCAAAAATTATAAATGGACTTAAGAGTAATATAGGGCATCAAAAATGGCACTGGACATCTTTAAAGTATTATAGGGTATGGAATAATAGGTAATTTGGAATTATAAGTAATGCAAGCCATTTTCTATTAACCCAAAGTAGAAATTTACATAATGATAGCATGTGAAAATAAGAAGAGAATTGAAAGTAATACCCCCCTATAAAATAGTGGTTGTTCGCACCTATATCCTTAACTTTTTAACACACTGCCCCCCCCCGAGCAATTGGTCCATAATGACCCTAGAGTTGTTGAACAAAGTTTTCATGAGTTTCATCACACTTGACCATGTTTTGATCAACTATATTGGTGAGCCTAGTGCAGTTGAACTATACATTGTAACATTGTTAAATAATGTGAACCGTCACTTACTCTACTCCCTGGGATTTGCAAGAAATTAAAATAATGTGATTTGGCTAAGTCACAAGATATTTTACCCAAACATAGCTTGTCTTGTTGATCAAGTTTTAACAAGACCTATTTCTAGCTTTGTTATAAGCACATGGCCATGTGAAAAGGTATGGTAAATTGTGCAAAAACTTGTTATGATGTACTTAGACATCCTTTTGTGTATGTATCAACAATGTCCAAGGCCTCGTACGAGACGACATTGTTTCAAATCATAGCATTTTCAGTCATTTTAAAGATTGTTTCCAACGTTGTGCAAAATTATATTTCCATATTGATCATGGATGTGCAAATGGACGTGATGTGGCCCCTAGCTGTCACATCACATCACATCAAAAAATGACATGATGTGTTAGGTTCCTCTTCTACACAAGAATAACACAAGCATGAAGCACATATGACACCAATGTTGAGAGCTTTCAAACTTTGTACATTACAAAATGATTTACAGCTTGATCATAATATTGTGATTACTATGAGCTCAAACCACCCGACCATAAGACCAAAAAAGACCCCCTCACCTCCCCCAAGCTCCCTTTTATGCCAAAAAACTACTTTTACTTCCTATTTCTCATATAATGAAAGTCTTTTATTCATAGCTTTGTTTTTGGTTCTAATACGAGTCGTCTATATTTTTGCTCAATCACGATCCACCAGTTGGAATTGTCCAATTCCAACTTGATGCGTTCATCTGCTCTTCTAGTTGAAATTGTCTAATTTCAACAATATTTATTCACTGAGAGTTTGTGAGGCCAAACCGCCCACCCTTAAGTGTCCTAGTCCAGGTGAGGGAATGGATATCACATTCGTTTCGCATAGCTCCCTCTTACCCGCTTCATTGAAAGTCATTACATTTCTCATTAATTCGTACACACCAATTTATTCCATAATAAGATTACAAGTGTTAAGAAACACTCTTCTCTATCATGGCGCTATTCGCATGCTCAAGTACAATCCCACACAACTTAATCACCACTCTAATGAACTAGTTATTTTCCTCTTTGTTTGAAACCAACACTATGCACTAACCTAAGTGACTATGCTACAATTTAGTCTAGTCTAAGTAAGCTCTGCCTCGGCCTTAGTAACCGCTGCCCTCGGCCTTAGTAAGCCCCTGGTCTCATCTAAGTAAGCTCTGTCCCGGCCTTAGCAATCGCTGGCCTCGGCCTTAATAGCTGCTGGTCTCACCTAAGTAAACTCTGCCCCCTGGCCATAGTAGCTGTTGGCCTCGGCCTTCGTAGTTGCTGGTCTCATCTAAGTAAGCTCTGCCCCCTGGCCTTAGTAAGCCCCTGGTCTCGTCTAAGTAAACTCTGCCTCGGCCTTAGTAAGCCCCTGGTTTCATCTAAGTAAACTCTGCCCTTGGCCTTAGTAAGCCCCTGGTCTCGTCTAAGTAAGCTCTGCCTCGGCCTTAGTAAGCCCCTGGTCTCATCTAAGTAAACTCTGCCTCGGCCTTAGTAAGCCCCTGCCCTCGGCCTTAATAGCTGTTGGTCTCACCTAAGTAAACTTTGCCCCCTGGCCTTAGTAAGCCCCTGGTCTCGTCTAAGTAAGCTCTGCCTCGGCCTTAGTAAGCCCCTGGTCTCACCTAAGTAAACTCTGCTCCCTCTAATCGCTAATTGTCTAAGCTTCCCCTAATCACTACTTTTCTAAGCTCCCCCTAATCAACTACATTCTCTACCACACTACACCACACTCACACACACACCCACACACACCACAAGAGAGAGAGAGAGAATGAGAGAGAGGAGGAAGGAAGGAGGGAGGGCATCCAAACCACAACCTCCTTAGCCTTCTCCTACTTAGTAGGACCTTATCCTATCCACTAAACCCTCACCCCCTAAACCAACAAGAACATGTTCTAATTCAAACATTTAAGCCAAGGCCCTTCCCCTTGCTTCATCAAACACTAATCCTCTAATCAAAACACTCCCTAATGCCACTAAACCTCTACTTAACCACACAAAATGGTTTAAGGCCTAAACATAAATCCACACTAAGCCTCACTCTTTTTATACTTTTAATTGTTTCAATAACACTCCAATTGCAATTCTAAGTAAATTCTAAACATAAAACAAATATGAGCACTCATTTTGGGCTCATAGAGTTGTCTAGCTCCAATGAATAACATCCATCCGCTAGGAGTTGTCTAACTCCAACACAAAGATCTTTTAGAGGGAGGTGTCTAACTTTGAGTTGGAGATGTTTAATTCCAACGCAAAGATCTTCGGTCAAGAGCGTTGTAACTCCCCTGCACAATCTCTTCATGGGTTGTCTAGCCCTTTTGCACCATTCTCTCTTGGGTTGTTTTATGAAATTCTTTTTTTGGACTCGTCTGACTCCAAATCACCATTTTCTCACATGCTAAGTACAACAAGATATGGTTAGTCTTTCTTTCTTGCATAATCCAACATTAAACCTTTTAATCTGTGTACATCACATGATGCCTATTGACGTGGTATTTCTTTTACTGGAACAATTTTTTAAGAAATTTAGTTATTTTTTGGGTCGTATGCTCTAGTCAACTGCAAGTAGTACTCGACTTCCATTTTTTTTAAATAATCAAATTTGGACCACTAGATCTTGGTAAATGCAAGATCTAACCGTCCAATTTTTATTTTATTTTGATGTTTTCCTAGACGTCGACTGCTCTTGGTCAATTGTAACATTCAATTTGAGCAATCAACTAGTAAACCAAAATTAAAAAAAATCTAATTTTTTAATGAATTGTTAGATCTAATGATCCATGTTTTTTTTTTTGGATTTATCTTCTTCTACAGTGGACTACAAAGTAGTTGTTGACCAGGGGGTTGATCACGTCAGTATACCCCTAGGTAAAATGTTAGATTTACCCTCTACCAACGTGATTTTTCTGGTCCAACATCATGTCGTTGTCACATTATGTAATATGACATGATGGACATGCATGCAAAATCCTTGAAATTGTCCAATACGCAAAAATTGATTGATGCTAAATATGTATACTCTCCTATATGTGCTATATTATAAGCACTAATTAAGCCATTCCCCAAGTTTATGTTAAATAATTTTTTTGATGTAGCCATTTGCTGACAAAGAAAAACTTTGTTTTATTTTTATTTTTTAAAGACTCAACACACACATGTTAGCCAATAACACAACAATCTTAAACAACATGGGCCATTCATGCAGTATTTGAACCAAATCCACTTTATTTTTTTCCTAAATAAATAAAATTGGTTTAATGGTGGTGAGAAACTAGTCTAGAAGGATGGGTTGTTGTTCACATTTCTTGAAGCTCAATATTTTAGTACGTTTATTGAGTCTGTGGTATAAGTGAGGTATTTAATGGAACTATAACTAATGGGAAGGTTAAAAACGGTGAAATAGTCATCTAACTTAAAATATTTTATATTATAAATATTCAACACTAAAATTGTATCAAAAACCCCAATCTAATGTTGAGAGGTTAAATTGCAATGAATCGGCTCATGCATCATAGCAAATGCTTGTTCTTATTAAAGAATCTTCATCTACTTTGGATGAGTTTACTTGGAAGCCATGAAGCCTCAACTACATTTGAACATAAAAAATTATCATTTTTCCATTGTATGTTTATGATCAATTTTCCGAAGTGACCACATGACATTATGATGAGCCATCAACCTTGTATTTGATGCTTAATGCTTGATGGTTGCAACTTGCGTCATGACCAAAATATTTCTTTGCCACATGGCTCAAGTGTGAAATTGTGATTGCCTCAAGCAAAGTAGAAGTGGGGTTACTCTCTTACATGTGTTGTGCACACATCCATCTTTCATTTTCAAGCATCCAAGTGTTGCAATGTCTAACATTTCAATTTATGCTTTCATTCTCCAGCTTAGATTAGTGTTGCGTTGACTAACTTACTTGAAATCCATTTCCATGCAACCATCTACTATTGATTCAAGTTCACTTACAAGTGACATTTTCTTATGGTTAAGTGAATTGACAACCGATAGAGATAATTGATTTTTCTTTTATTAAGCCACTTCTAGTGTCTAAATTGGGCTCACATTGGGCTTCCATATCGATATCAAAATATGTTCAAACCTTGGATTGTAAATTTTTGATTTATAACTTGTGCCACTGTTTTTGAACGTTGTCTGCTGACACTAAGCCCAATTGTTGAAGTTGGAGGATGATTGATGGAGCCCTTGAATTTCATCCACGTGAAGAAATTTGGGTGAGGTCTTAAATCTCCACTAAAGGTCGTTTACACAAGGGTGGTTATGATTGAGGTTTAATTTCCTTGGTTCTATTTCCATGAAAAAGACATAATGAATGCTAATCATGACCATTATAACCACCCTCTACCCCATTCACTCCACTAATTTGTGTGGTTTAACCATTCTTAGGTGGTTGATGATATTCATGTGGAACCACCAAAGAGTTTGAAGACCAAAATTTGAGGAGAAAGTTGAAGAGGAAACTACTTTAAAACTACAATCCAAAGTTAATTTCTTTTTGAGTCCAACATTTAAACCAATGTGAAACTATGATTTAGAAGATCGACCCCACCATCAACAAGAATAACAAGGATTCACACTGTTAGACAAGTGCAATGAAAAAACCTGTAGTTCTGGTTTATTGTTGCAGCTAACCACAATCACAACCACAACCTTTGTAGTTTAAACTTACGCTTCAATCCACCCACCCAACGGACTTCATATGGGTGCTCCAACAGCCTGACACGAATCTTCCACTACAGTGGAGGTAAGTTAGGTGCACTTGCAATGATGCAATCTCCCTTTGCTTTGGACCACTACCAACCACCACCTCATCAAAAGACAACGGCGAGCATATTCCCCATGATTGGGTCTCATGTGTCCACACCAGAGAGTGAAAATTTGCAAAAGTCATAGGAAGTTAATGTGAAGATAATCTCTTTTAAGAGGTCGTATCGGCCTTTCCAACTTTGTTAACAATTGAAGTTAATTTTAAAAACATAATTTTAGTACATGTTCCAATCTCATTGTAACAAATGTCTTTTTGGTGTTGGTTCATGACTACACGACTACAAGCTTGCCACATACGATTCCAATTCAGGTGACCAACTAAGTATAGGGATCACATAAGGTCACATGCCTTATTGCATAATGGTTTTCCTCTCGCCACTTTGTTTTCTTGTGACAAACTCCCCACCACACGCCACGTCTCAAATGTAATTTGCCGTAAGGAGATGGTGCCCTACAGCTAGGAATCCATGGTGTCTACATAAACTCATTCATTGCAGAGATGAAACTTAGTGGATTATAATATAATATGTTAACTAGTAATGTTAGACACGATATAACTCCGAGAATAACATCAAAAACCCCAAATTAGACTAATGAAGTTTAATTAGAATGAATTGATCCTCAACCATTTAAAAAACTTATTTCTACTAGACTAGAGCCCATTTATCTACAACAAATAAGTATACATATACGCCACGAACCCCAAGCCATGCCCTACCGTGACCCTTCTCAATTACAACGCACCCCCTCCCCCCCCCAAAATAAAAAATAAAAAAATAAAAAAATGACACTGCATGCAAGTCCATGATCATATTTGCACAGGTATAGTTGTTCTTCTATTGACATGATCATTTGCTACCATGGGACTCAAGAACTTTCTCTGAAGCCTCTTTGCTGTGGAGGTATGCATCATTCCTCAATCATTTGAAGACAACGTCGGTGAGAACTGGAATTCGGGCATCATCTAATAATTGGCAATGAGAAATTGTGATGCAATGCAAGCGTAAACCTCAAGCAGTGTCAATGCATGGACTACACTTGGTTGAGGATTCTCCACATTCCACGTTACATTGAGGATTGAGTGGTTGTGTGGTAGAGAGAGAAATTATTCCCTGGTTAATGTCCTTCCCTTCCCACACGTCATGCATGTGTGTTGTGATGTTACGCAAGCACCCATGGAATGAAGAAGAGTCACACGATTCTCACTTCATTCAGAATGTATCCAACAGTGCTTCAAATAGGGTGCCTTAACTGGTAAGAGGAACACTTGTTTTTAAGTTGTCGGATCGCGTGTTGGAAGCTCTTACTCCTCATGCATGGTGGTCAAGAGTCTTCAAAGCGTGTCGGTCACACCCTTCCTTCAGATTCTCTTTCTCCATCCACCACTCCATTGAGAATTGGGTGCCAGTGAATGGGAAGTTTACAAGCTCATCTCGTAATTTTCAAAAGCCACTCGGTTGTAGCTGAGATTTTGTTAGGTTTTTGTTTTTGTGTTTTTGTGTTTTTTTCCCCCCAAAGTGAAAGCTTATGTTTTTGTTGGTGTGTAGGTTATAATCCTCATGTTTGTCAAATCTTTCAGTGAAAAATTGCTCGTTTGCTCATGGTTATAATTTAATGATGTAACAATCACTTCTTATCTCGTTTTCAACACTTTTATTTTTGGATCTTGAAACTAAATGAAGCATTGTAAAACATCAAAATAACACTGTAAAACATCAAAATGTCACTATATAGACATTGTAATGCACATAAATAATATCCTTGGCATGATTTGAGCATGGTCTAGCCCTTCACCGTTTGAAGGCCAAGGATTCCTGACTCTCAAACGCTTTGACGAGTCAAAGTGTTTTTGAAATTTTGCAAGAATAAAACGAACCAAAAAATTAAACACAAATATGAAGTGAAGCATCAAACATTACCCAAGTCTATTTGTTGGGTATCTTCACAAGTGTGACTACCAAGATACATTTCAAGGTGTGAATACAAATACCTTCATTTTGTTGAATTCCCCCAAAACTCAATTGCCTCCACCAAGATGTGGTCAAAATTATGGGTTGGATTTTCTAGCTCCACTTTTAGTAAAATTTCTAAGTGTTTTGTTCCCAAATGATTTTGGTGTTTGGTTTTTATAATATTTTGCACAGAAAAATTAATTTCACAAGTCGTTGTACTTATACGTTGACGTCTAGTAGCAATTTTAGCTAATAGAAAGATGTTAGAATGAGTTTCTTGTAAAGATTCCTTCCAAGATATCATGGCCTACTAGTGTTTGAAAGTTGTACCCTTTCATTCCGAAGTTCCCTTGCAATTTAAAATTTAGAAATCTCCTTCTACGTGAAGTTCAATTTGTAAGAGGGGGTAGAGTATTGTTTCCCAGTTGCTTCTCAACTCCATAATGTTGGAGAAGAAGAACTTCCAAATTTGTCACACCCAAGAACTCAAACCAACTCTCTTTGATGGAATGTTAAAGGAATTTAAGCATTTTAAAAGCAAAAACAATGTCATTGTCTTCATATCTAGCTTCTAAAACACTGCAAATAGCTTGAGCATATGATTTCCAAAAAATCCAAAAACTCTTCCAAATCAACACTATTAGAATCTCCAATAATCTTTACAAAATGATACTTGACACCTTTATTTTCATATCATAACCTTTGCAAATATCCACTGAGGCGTGATGAGTTGGTATAACACGGTAGATTGTGTTGGAATTGAATGTCTATTGGAATGTCATTATTCTCTATAACATACGATATTCTAACTTTTTTAATTTTCATTCTAACCAAAGTTTTACAATAGTGACATCATTATATTTGTGTTGAAATCTTTAGACAAAATAAATAGAATTTTAAGCAAATTAGCTAAGAAGCAGAGAATATATATATATAAATTATTTTTTTATTTTTTGAAAGGATGGGTAGATGTCTCATCAACTTTTTTGGGGGGATAATCCCAATAAAAAAAACAAGCACAAATTCCAAGGTATCACACAAGGTAGAAATAGCATTAAACCTAGATAATCGTTTAATTTTATGGAATATTTTTAATATCAATTAAGCATCACCCAAATTCTCTTGAAGCTCTTGAAAAAAAATAAAAAATTCTCCCACACAAAACTTTTTTGCTAACAAATTAATCATTCTTGGGGAAGCTTTGTAATTTGAGGTAGCGGTGCCACAATTGCACACCTTCCACGTGGATTTAAACCCAACACATGTCCAACAAAAAATTCCAACGGTGTATCAAAATCAGACCTTAACCCAAATCCGAAGTCAAATCCAATTGGATGAGTATGCAAAATGAAATTGAAGCTACTGGATGAAAATTAAATCCAAAACCGAGCACTAAAGTGAAAATCAAAATTGGAATCAAAACTTGACAAATGAAGTGTGCAAGCATACTCATCCACCGGCAACCCTCCTCTCATACACGCTCAAACCAAAATGGAATCCAACGCCATACGGATGAGTATGCAAGCTTAATGATCCAAAATTCCACAACCGTGATACCGTTGGATTAAGCCCACACTTAAATCAAACCTAAACCCGAAACCAAAACCATCTCTAACCATTTTGGGTTCAATAGTCAACAAAATTGGGTTCACCAAAATGATCATTAAATGAGCACACAATCCTCACATTGATAATTGAATCAGATACACATATGAGCTCCAAAATACATGAGGAGATAGAGCTGCCACAACCTCGATTCCTATTTTCAAACCATCTCATATTGTACTATGAAACCCTAAATGCTCTTGACATGGACAAGTTTCACTCCGATAATGAAATCCCGATCAATTGCTTATTTATTACTAGGGGGGAAGTGAGCACATATATTGGACTTTGGGCCTTGAAGGTGAAGTGCACTAAATATACGTTTTGTGGACAAGTGACCTTCATAAATGCAAGGGCAATTATTTTTTGGAAGCCGGGCAGGAATGGGCAACAATTTCCGGTCGGGATAAGAAAATTTTGAATATGATGGAGTCATGGTTTGGCATAGCGGGGCCCATGCAGTTTGACATGAGCTCAAGCCCCAGCCACCCGTGACACACTCATTGACTTTATAACAAATTATGCTAGAAATATTATGCTACCATTCAGAGGAAAATTCTAATACTAAAGTACCGCATCCATGGAGTCAACCGACCTTGCCTCAGATTCTCCAAATATATTATATATATAGCAAAACATAACATTATTAAGGAATGTGCGTTTGTTCATATGGGCCTTGAGAATATTACCATGGGATGCTCCAACCTAGTTCAAGGAGACTCATACTAGGTTGGGGCATCCCACGGTTATATTTTAAAGGCCAACATGAATGAACAAACAATGCTTAATAATGTTATGAAACCTTGCAAGGGTCTTATAAGATTTAAGTGGTAGAGGAATGTAAGTGGGCATTATAATGTGGCCACTCTTCTTAATTGGACACCTCTATTGGAGTGGTGTATGGCAAGGCTCGCAGTGATGAGCAAATAGGTCACAAAGACATGTGATACAATGAGATGGGATAAAAACATGTTATGAAGCATTCATAATGTTCAACTCTCATTTTGTGGAACGTTAGAATATAACAACGGGATGCTCAAAAAGTTGCATCGGGAGGCTCATGTTCAATTTGAGCTCCCAACATCCCATTGTTTTATTTTGAGGCCCACGTCGCCGAGTAATGTTATGTTCCATACTCATGAACACAATTGGTAGGGATCGCTTACAAAGAAAGACGATCTTCACTTTGACCTCTAGAACTTGCAACTCTTGCATTTCAACTTGACTCATAGTTTTGGAACTTCACATGACAATCTTTATGATTCACAATTTCTCACCTCACCGGAGGAGTCGATTTCCAAATTGGTCCAACGGCCAGAATTGTAATCGAGGGTGGAACTTGGACATGCCCACAATGTTTCTCTCTATGTGATGGTGTGACTCGCTCGAGGGGATCTGCATCCCTTCCAAGTGGGCCATTCTTCTTCTTCTTCTTCTTTTCTTTTTCTGAAACAAAAGGCCAAACCAGCCAACGCCAAATAAATTCAAAACCAAGAAAACGTGTCCACAATCGAGGGGAGGCGAGACGCCTCGGATGCGAAACACTGCCACGTAAAAGGTAATAAACAACCGACCCCAACCAAGGACAACCCACCGGACCCGCCAAACCAAGGACCACCCCCACCCACCTGCCAAGGACATCCCCCATACCACCAAGAAGGACCATGTGTCTTTTGTTCATTCTAGTTTATGTCTGAGCGTTTGCGCATATTTTCCCTTCTGTAACGAACATGAGCGTGTGTGTGGGGAGCGCCCAAAACAGAGCCACATAATGTACAGTGTTGTCTTCTTTTTAGGAGAATCTTTGGTGGTAACTCCTCAACATGCATGATTCTCGATTCCAAATTCTTTTTGTCATTCATGCCATGTTCTGATACCTACAACAGCATTGCGGGATGTCTGCGACTTTATGTGTCGGTAGGTTAGTCCAATCAGTTTCACAGATAATTGGAATCTCTTTTGGTTTAATAAGTTAGATATGATTCCCTACTGTGCAATAGTATGACGTATATAACAGTCTGTAGACTATTGCATATTGAATGATAGAGTGCAATACACATGAACTGGTTCTGTTAAAAAATAAGCAGCTGAAGCAGTGATCGGGGAGATTTCTGGGCATAATCGGTTGAGATCCTAGTGTTTGCAAGTCCAACCAGTTACACATTGACATCCTCCGGTTTTCCTTTATTAAATTGGGGGCATGTTCTATAAATTCCTCTAAAATGGTCGGTAGTTTTCCTGCAGTCTTGGACTATTTCAACCGGTTATTTCTCAAACTCAACCGGTTCATCTGTAACTAACTGCCGGTTCTCCCCGATCATTGAGCTGAAGTTCAAGACTTCAGAAACATTTCTGATCATTTTTTACGACTCTAGACAATATACCTGAAACCGAAAGATGCCAACCGGTTGGACTTGGAAACGTTAGGGATCTGGACCGATTAACTTATGCCCAAAAATCTCTTCAGACACTAATGCCAATCCTCCTTCAAAGTACGTTAACTCTTTTGGACATTGAGTGCAGACATAAGCATACTAAGGTGGATGAGGCTAACGTGGACTCCTCCAACTCTGAGGAATCATCTAGCCGAAGGATTTCAACATTAGAAGCTTGAGCATGTTAGCAATTGCAAAGTAGGACCAAAGAAGTTGAAATCACTGAAATCGGAGTTGAGGAAGGTGTCGATCTAGGTTCCGAAATCAAATATTCTCCACTTCCCACTCTGGTGTTATAGGGGGGGGGGGAACTCTTTTATGTTTCAATGTTGTGAAGTGGACAACATCATTAGCAGATTCTACATGGGTCGTTTGTCAATGTAGACCTTTAATGCATAACCAAGTTTAATGCCAATATTGGTTGTGTCATGTCTCTAAAGTGGTCACATGTAAGATAAAAATGTTGTTGATTTTCTTTTATTATAGAATGTCCACAATACAAGTTGGTTGGCACCTCACAACCACATTCCACCTCCTAATCTGGCCACCTTGAGCACAAAATCAAGCGTGTCGTAGCTTGGTGGATAACACACCTCGTTATGAAGGACGGTGGGTGTTGTTGACTTTTGTGAAGGTGACTAACCCAAATATCGTCAAAGCAACAACTAAATCACCATGTATTACTCACCACCAAATTAAATTAATTGTACCGCCAATTAGGAGCCAAAAATAGGTGTCTGATTAAGAAAGCTAATCAAATTAATCTCATCTACCTTACCGGTACTATATTGTTGTCACTCACCACTTACGTGTAGAATATAATACGTTTGTCTATTAATTCATGGCGGATTGTGAATTCCTAAATTGGAGTTCATGTTTGCGACTTTGCACACTAGAGGTAAGGTGTACTAACTTAATACCGTTAAGGTGTCCTCTTTCTGTGCTCTAGTGAAACAAATATAAAACATACAGTCCCATGATTCCCAAGTTCCCAATGCAATGAACTAATGAGGGAGAGGAGGTGACGGAATTAGGTGAAGCCGATCTTGATGAAGGAAACTTAGAAGCACTTGCATAGGAGAGGCAAGTACTGAAAATAAAGATCATGATCTCTCTAAAATGACAAAAACATCCTTCTTTGAGGGTGAATTTAGCCCAATAATGAAATGTATAGAGGCCCCACAAAATATCTTGCTTGAAAAAACCCATTTAACACTGCATGATGGGCCAACAAAGCCACCCAAATAGGTGAACTAGTAGCCCACAACGTGCCATCATTGCAATGTTGTTGTCTTGACATTGTTTGAACTTTGAGCTTTGATTTGTATGTGGATTTTTCTTTTGGTCTAGTCCTTGGTAGTGCACAAAGTGGGAAGGAATGAACGCCTTAGCTTTGATGAGGATGTTGAGGGAGACTACTCCAATGTTTTACTACAACCTACCTCAAGAATCAACATTCAGGATGCATTGTGAACCCTTTAACACATACCTTGTTCTTCATTGTTGTTCTCTCTTCAAGTTGTTGTTTGTCTTTATCTTGTCTGCAGTCACTCGAGTTGTTGCTTATGTGCTTGTGCATGTGTGAGCCCAAATTAGTGCTCACTTATGTTTTTAATCTCTCAAAACATTAAGACTTAGGTTTTGCACTGCACTGAATACTTGAAAAGATAAAAAGGGTTATGTTTTTTTGGTATGGAATGGAGTTGATTTAGAGGCTTGGTGGTAAGTTACCGAGTGCTAGGGGCTTGGGAGAATTTAATTGGGAGTCAATAGTAAGTTGTTAGCGCTTAGTGTTAGTGGGTGGAATTTATTATATTAGGGGTTAGTTAATTGGGGTGCTAGGGTTTGGAACTTATGCTAAGTAAAACCGGGTTTTAATTGATTGAAATGAGAATCATGGATGCCCATTTAAGGGGGAGGGCCTCCGAATGGTGGACCAGGACCTGGATTTCCGGGTCGTGGGACAAGAGCGGAGGAACCTCCATGAGGCTGGCTCTCGGTTGTTTTTCTCTCTTCTTTGAACATTCACCAGAGCCGGGCGGCGGGGGCAAAGCCCTGCCGAAAACTTGGATTGCTGGACAGAAACTCTAAGGATTGGGAAGTGCGACGGTGTAGGAGTGCAACCAAAGGACGAGGCAGGCAATGCCCTTCCCTGCTGGGCAGAAAAGCCAGCAGCTAAACCTAGATGAATTTGAGGGGTGAGTTCTCTGAAAACTTGGATTGCTGGATAGAAACTCTGAGGATTGGGAAGTGCGACGGTGTAGGAGTACAGCCGAAGGACGAGGCAGGCAATGCCCTTGCCTGCTGGGCAGAAAGGCCAGCAACTGAATTTAGTTGAATTTAAGAGTTGAGTGCTCGGACATGAGGCTACTAGTCGCATTGTCAGAGGGCGTGGGATCGGAAAAACTGGGCAAGGTTGTTTCAATGTCAAAGAATCCAGCTGGGTGCAACGAAGAATCAAAGGGGGGAGGAGCTAGGCGGAAGGCTTCGATCAGATCAGGCCCTCAGAGTTCAAGAAGGCCAGAGTTTTAGCTGGATTGAAGGGAGTTGGGAATAAGGGATATGGAGGCGAGTTCAATATGAAGAACCTCCTTCGACAGGAATGCAGAGGAGGTCAACCCGAATCAGGGTCGGAGAGCGCCTAGCTGACCGCACTCCAGCTCAAGGTTGCAGGAGGATTGAGGTGGCATCATTCGTTGCCTACCGAAGGTGAGAGGTGAGAACAGGGGAGTTGGCTGGCTGTGGCCGCTCAAAACGGGGTAGTAAGGAGCAGGACGGGGCGGCGGTTGGTTTCATGCCCTCAGACCGAACTGATGTGGGATTGGGAGCTGAGGCAGACCGGGTGGTGACGCCAGGCCAGGGGAGAATGTGACCTGTTGAGATCTCCGAGATTAAAAATTGAGGCTGGCACTGCCTTTGGCATGTGGTACTTGGGTTAGAATAGGGTTAAGGGGGTTACAAGGGTAGTGTGGATTGCTCATGTGTATGTGGAACAAAGGTATTTTCTTAATGCCAGAAAAATTAAGTGAAATAAAGAGAAAGGTGTTGTGCACCAACGTGTCATTGAGGTAATGGGTATTACACCCAGTGTAAGCAACTGGTGAACAGTGAGGAGGGGAGATCCCTCACCCGGACTAGGACGCAATGAAGGGTGGGGGCGATCCCAGCTCACAGCATGTTGGATCAGGCTGATAGTTTCCAACTTCTTGGCGTCCTTGTTGGCCAAAAGTTGGATGCAAATTTGGTTGTTGTTGCCACATGCCGCTTTCATGGAAGTCATCCTGTCAACCTTTTTTGCTCCAAATTTACATAAGTGTTTCGCAACTTTTAGTTCCTCCCAAGTCCGAGCTTGAGTGCTCTACCTGAGCTTGAGCACTTGAGTGCCTTGATTGGGGTTGGATTGGGCTTAGATTGGCTAGAGCTTTGTGATTACCTAGTTGTAGTTACAACTCGCTAAGGTTAGCTATATTCATCGAACTCCAACCTTGTTACTTCTTTCCGCCCAAATGGTTTTAGGGAGTTCAATCATTTGGTAACATGTAGGCATGACACCATTCCTCTAATTTGGGTGAATGCCACCTTGGATTTGAATAAAATCACAAAGCCCATGGCCTTTAAAAGTGGCACCTTGGACCACCCAACAACACTTTTGCATGGGTTTGGAAAAACCTAGCATGTGCTCTGCGATGCTTTCATGACAATGTGCGACAATGTGAAGGCATTGTGTCAAGGTGAATTTCTATTCCCATTTGTGTGTTTGTATCATTTTTCTTTTAGAGTTTACATGTTTGGACATTGATTGGTGAACTAGTAGGGATTCCTGTGGGATAGGGTAGGTGCTGCAACAAGCTTAATTGCGGACCTTACCAACCCCTTCCCTACCTCCTCCTTAATGGATGTATTGTGGTTAATGTACCCTCAATATTGGTTGCATCCGCATTGGATTATTTGTTTGAGGGCCATTTCAAAGTTTAAAAAAATGGCCATGGGTGATGTGTATTCTCCTCCCCCCCTCCTAGATCTAATTTCTTTGAACCACCAATGCAGTATGTTTAAGGTTACAATGGGGAAAACTCACTTGATGCAATGTTTAACTCATAATGTTGAACCCCTTGATGAAGCTGTGGTGCAGTTTGTTGATGTCCAACATTTTGAGGAGCTCCTTTCTTGAATGGTACAAGGTTGCAAAGCTCGTTGTTGTGCAAATTCTTGGAGCTATTAAGGATAAGAGAATGTTCTCCACATTGGCATTCTTGAAGTCCAAACTTTAGAACCGACTATGCGAACACCTCCTTGCATGTGTGCGCAATTATAGTAAAAAATTCTTTGACCTTGAAAATTTCCCGTTCAATGTTGTCTATGCTAAATGGCATGCCGATAAAAGGTGCCGACCGGATTCCTAGGTTTTCTATGATGTGCAAGGTTCAATTCCTTCAATTTGTAGTGTCTAGTTGGCAATGTAGGCTCATGTGTGCCATTTTTTTCCAATCCAAGTGGCATTACGGCTACCAAAAAAATCCATTCTTGATGATGAATCCAAAGGGCTCAATGATGTTGGGCCTTCGTTTAGTTGCACCTCCAAGGGTTTATACATATATATAACATGTGTGTGTGTGTGTGTGTTGCATGTTTGAGTTCATTTGTTGATTTGGCCCAAGGTTTATGGTCTGCACCATATTTTGCTTGATTGGTTAATGTTGCAAGTTTCATGTGTGCCATTTAGTTGCTTGTTTGATGTTGAAACTTGGGTGCCTTTGCTGGACTTGAACTTGTGTGTGGACTCATTGTTGCCTTCCCTTGCTTGTAAGTGGTGATAGATTGTGGTGTTGGGTGTTGGTTGTCTTAATCTTGTAACTTGTATTGTGGCACTTGCATGGGCATTGGGCATTGTGTAGTATTACAAAGTCTATGACAAGGTTATGCAAGGCATGTAGTGTGTTGTTGGCTTCTTGTTAAAGTTGGAAGTTTGAAATGTCATGTTAGATTTTGAACTTAAAAGTTCAGAGTCAATGTGCATTGTGCGTCGTGGAGGTGCAATTCAACGATTGTTGCAATAAAGTCCTAGCTTGAGACAAATTTCTCCAATTATTGCCATCTTGAGGACACTCTAGGATATTCTAAACTACATTTTAGCCATATTGTGACACTTGTAATTGCTAAGAAGCCAATAAAATCACATTATTATTTTCCAAGGGGCCAATACTTCTCTACACTCTTTTGTGTTCCTTGCCACATTTTATGTGCAATAAAAAATCCATTGTAGCCAAGTTCCAATAAATCTAAGCACATATTCATCAAATGAAACTACATGTATATTATATGTAAAGACAACCCTCCAACTATTTTGCCCGCTCAAGGGCCACCCATGTGATACTAAAAAAAAAAAACTTAGAGGCATTACTCTTTGGGCCATTTGGATTGAGAGGAATGACAAAGTGTTTAACCACGAACAATGACATGAAACGCGTGTCAAGCACCACATTTGGGACGAACTCATCTTGTACGCCAAGACGGCTTGGGAACGGGTCCTTAAATACATCAAGATTAGTGCCTTCTCGGCTATGGGGTCACTTCAAGGTTTTGACAAAACTTGGGGGCCTAGAAACGTTCTTTGTAGAAGGCACAACCTCCACATTGAGTGGAATTGGAAGAAATGTAATTATCTTAGGTAGGGGAGTGTTAGTTCTAGGTAGGTGAATGGCCCCTTGTGGGCTTTTGGTGGCTTGGGGGTTGTCCTTGGCCGGTGGGGTGGGGGTGGTCCTTGGCTTGGTGGCTCGGTGGGTTGTCCGCGGTGGTTTCTTGTGCAGGTTGTTGTCTCGGTCGTGGCGGTGTTCTTGCGCCTGAGGGGCCCCGCCCCCCCCCTCGGTGTGGGCGTGGGGGTGTCCTTTTTCTTGGTTTATTCATTTTGGCGTTGGCGGTTGGCCTTCTGTCTCAAAAAAAAAAAAATACTAAAAAAAACTTATGAAAATGGTTGATGACAAGGTAAACATGATTTCAAGGACAAGAAAATTCCTTCCTATTCATTTGCTATGATTGGTTGGCTAGGGTGTCGGATATAGGACAACTTGGTGAGGGCATTTAAAGCCAAGCTAGCGTGTAAGTAGCTCACTAGGTGTCGGTTGCAAGACACATGATGAGTGTGTAAAGATAAACTTAGATCTTTTTAAAATTCATAACTAATATAAAAATGAAAAATGAAAAAAAAATCTAAGGTAGATTTTTTTTCACTTCCTCTACATGGAAAAATAAAAATAAAAAATCATGCCAAACTCCAATGCACATAAACTAATAAAATCGCTCAACATGTAGATGACGAAAATAGGGTAGCATGTCTTATCCCATGCAAACAACCTAAAGTACACATCTAGTTTTGAATGATGAACTTCATGAGCTAGATTCAATGGTTGGGTACCTTCCTTAGACTTCAAATTTTATTTAAAATCTAAATGGTTGGGTTTGCATGCTAGGTGTGTCTTCTCTAGAGGACTCTGAGATATTCTTCAGTTGTCCACAAGGACCCCTATAATACATAAACCTAAACCTCCAAAATAGTCACTAAATATGTCAGGTCATCGATCTCCAAGATTGATGGCTCCAACAACGAGGAAACCATGCAACATGGTTATTTTGAATAACCTCGCTCAGACATCCCAACCCTCAAGAATCACCAGGTCCAATGCACGTCTCAGATGTTATTAATCATGAATTGTGTGTACTATCGTGGCAGTTCCGCTGCGTCAAGGTCAGGAACTCATGATCCCAACAAGCAATCTCTGGTCCCAGCATTGATGAGCATTGATGATCTCTTTACTCAAGGTGAGTGCTTGCGTGAGGTTAAGGTTTGCAGTCCATGCCATTTAATTCCAAGTGAAGTTGAGTGATTGTGTCTGGATATTGCTGTATGACTCATGCCACATTGGTGCAGTCATGCAGACACAACGTGATGAAGGTCCTCCAGCTAGGAGGTCAGTCAGTCAGTCATATATATATATATATATATAAACACACACACAGAGAGTACATGATGTGATCCACAAACTCACGGAAGTGGGTGTGCCTGCTTGTGTTTCTTCTGCTGCGAAATCCACGTCATGGAAAAGCAAGTTGAAAGAGCATATCAAAAGACACAAGATAGACATAACATTGCTCATAAGCTTCATGCTCGGCTTACCCTTTTCCTTTCTGGATGAAAGAGATTTCATGTTCCATGGGGACCTTGTCATGGCCCTGAGACTTGGGCCATGTTTTTTGATGAGAATCACAACTTGAATGACAACCCTTGGCCTTATTTTTATCTTGTCTAGGATGAGGGAGCAACATGCTTAGTAGTGTTATGGAACTTTGTTAGCAATCCCGTTGGGGCCACAACAATTCCAGAATCTCATGTGATTACAATACGTAATTGGTACATTCTAGTACACCTTGTGATAGATTCCACACGATTATGAGTTCAAAATCATCAATGCAGACATATAAAGAAAACCAAATCAATGTGTATCATAATAAAATTAGTGCCAATATACAGATGGAAGTTGTCAATATAATTATAGAATTGACCACAACCCCAATTGGCCTCATCCAAAGGTTGGATTGCTTTATCAAATTATATATTTATTGATTTTCAAAATTGCATTGAGATTTTCATGTAATATATTAAAATTAAATGATTCTAATTTTTTTCAACTTGGCCTCTACTCCACTATCTCATATAATATGTGGATAATAACCCTCGTATTATAAATGCACAATGAGCTCCAGAACTTTGTTAATGTATTGAGGACCCCCTGCATATATTACAAGAGTTGCAATAGAATGGACAAGGATGCTATAGCAATTCAAAGAGGAAATATAGGGGTAGTCCCATGGACCCTTGCTCTCTTTTTGGAACACAAGAGTCGCATGACCACCTGGTTCGCTTTTCTATCAAGTTAAGAGAAGATTTCATAGCCATAAATCGGGCTAACCACCACTCCATTTGGTTTTGGGTACCTCTCCACTATCATCCACTGGCAGTAGTTTAGAGTTATCTTGGATCGCATGGATCAATACTTGTGCCCCCTCACATACTTTACATGTAAAGTCCCATCAGATACGTAGTATCAATCTCTGTGAGCTCTGTAATTGGTGATGAGGTTGCAAAATTCCAAAGCTCACAGCTTAACTGTTCTACAAGAAATGCGTAAGGACCTCACAGGTTCCTCAAGAATGAGAAAACTTCTTGTGAATTCAACAAAGCTTCAGATTCCAGCTAAAAATTCTTGCAACGTACTCAGCTCTACAGAAGTCCCACATCTTTGTACCCAAAAAGATCTAAAACAACGCCACAAATTCCTCAGAATACCTGTCATCTGAAACGGGAAGTTCCATTCAACAATACGTGGTGCATTTATGATGTAATCAAATGCAAGGACTCAAGGTTGGTAATCCTATACATGAAATATGGAAGTATTGTCTGACTGCTCACATTTACATGTGAATCTCCTACTGCTCTTATGCTTATGTTCAATAACATTCTTGTGACGCCCAATCAAGGTTACTTCATTTTTTTTGAACCACGAGCTCGCCAATGCTTGAAAGTCGAACATGATGTCGTGTGCATTCTGTACTTGTGGGTAAGTATTAATTTAATTAAGTCAAATGTACATATTTGAGAATGTTGTGTGCGATAGTTGTAACTATGATCCACCTCCAGCTCATATATCCTTGTCCCACCTTTAGAATCCTGACTTCAAATAATTCATTTAGGAATGATTCCCACAATTCTGGGGTAATGTAAATGTGCAGAGGCTCGAGCTTCTCAACTTGAATTCTATGAATGATTGATCTCTAACGCGGTGATCATATGGCTACAGTCAAATTTCTACATTTTCGTGTTGAATGATAGGTGACACTCTTGTAACCACTTGATGGCTCTCTTAGTGCCACTAATTGACTACACGGGAATCCGATTCTGGACTGAAGGGAAGTTGATTTCACGGAGATTTTCTTTGTTCAACCTAGCCAATAATAAAAACAATCCCTTGAATATTGGGATAATTGAAGGGTGATCCCTGGCCAATTATGCAACCTATTGATTGGTCCCTAGAGATCTGGACAATGTCACACAATGGTCTTTACTACGTGAAATTGAGGGTGATGTATTTCTTCATTCTTCTCACGAGTGAGGCCTTGGCTGTCAGTTATCCTTCTATATACACTTTTGAATGTGAATGCTGTAGATAGTAATACCAAAAAAAAAAAAAAAAAATCTTTTACATGCACATTGCATATTCATTTTAGGTTACACAGATCTTGGAAGAGAGAGAAAATTTCTGTTACTGCAAATTCTGTTTACAAGGTTAAGCGTTCTGGACGAAAAGTTTGAAGCCAACGTACAACGTCATTTCTCAACGTTCCTCAACGTAGAGTTCATGGATTGATGGTGCACAATCACTTAAAGAGTGCCAGATTAACCGGTTGTTAAGGTTATCTGTCACTCCAAAATGAAGATTTCTGAGGCTTACGCTTTTTACGATAGGAAGGAAAGTGAATAATATCAAAATCTTAGTGGTGAGCTGAAACGCAATGAAGTTCATGATTTCTGACATTGGTTTAATGTGAAGGCACAAAGCGGAAATTGATTAGTGATTGTGGACAGTGCGTTCATGCAAGCTGTTGCAATAATTTGGTCCTTAGGAAAACATCACAATTGCCCACACTTGTACAAAGGCACACCTTTTGTTCAATCAAGGGCACTAATTATTTAATTAAGCCTTACCACCTTCAGTAAGACATCTTCTGCCCACAAATCAACCTTACCACCTTCATCAAGCTTTCAAGGCATATTTGTTTCCAAGCTGCCTGTCACCATTGATAGTCATTCGTACATTGCACTCATAGTTGACATTCATATGCGTGATTGGATTTGTGAGAATTTGGCTGTCCAACTCAACTCGAGACCTGCACAAAGCAGATTGTGAGCATTAGTGTGAGTTCCCTTAAGAGTTTTCGTTTGCAACATAAAGGTGGAAATAAATACAACCCTCACTACTTGGAACATCCACAGTAATGCTACACACGAACCTCCCTCAAAGTACATGTCTGATCCAAATTTTAGGTTTTCCATGTTGAATTCCAATTGAGAAAATGACCTGGACTGTTGATTTTGTTAAGCGTGTCCAGTAAGAGAATTGAAAAATGAACCCTGAGATAGCTTCCTTGCAAAACGAGTAACCTGAGTTTGAATCATACGCAATTTTTGTCAATATGCGCTACGTACCCCTTCTATACATCCATACCACCAGAACAAGAGTGCTTGGAAGTCCAGAAAACAATTTCTACAATTCTACTAAATAACAGTAATACCACACAAATGAAACCATAGCATTATCGATCCATAACTCCTGAAATGCAAGCACTTATCTAGCAAGTATATTCCTGCTTCGTGAGAGACTTTCAGGATGATAAGGCTCACGAGGGGATCCACTGGCCACTGCTATGAAAGAATTGGGCATACATGACGTTGTGCAGAAAACATTGACGGATAAATACACTCGCAAACAACTCTAGAGAAGATTTAATTGAAGAATTTAGTAAAGTACCACTTCGTTGAAGCAATCGAAGAATTTGAATTCTAGAATCTAAAGCTCATAACATGTGTGCCCCAATCAAAGTGCAAGAATCCCAGGTTAACGAACTAGGAAAATCAAAGAGGATTGCATAACAAAGTGTTCAATTAAAATTCAATACCCTTCAAGATCTAGAACTTACTGTAAACTTGATCAAATACTCTACCGAGCGACTTTCTCGTAACTAATCTATTGGTCATATATTTTTTCAAAAGAATTGAAGTACTTCCGGAGAATCTCGTCCGGGTTGGAAACAAAAATGCTTTCTCTTCCTTCAACCGTTTCCAAAGCTTCCGAAGGCAGCATTCTACTGTTGGATTCGAAGAGTCTGAGGTAGCTCAAACTGAAAGGTCTCAAGTGACCTTAAGAATTCTAAATGTGTAGATGAACAACCAAGTGATTGGTGTTTAGTATCTTTACCCGAACCGTCAAGAGACTATAAATGTAATTTATATATCCACAAAGAGGCTCAGGGTTAGAGGAAGATCATTAACTTATGTGACTTCCTCCTCTACGGTTGCGTGGAGAGCCTTTCTGAAACTTCCTTGTCTATCTCAATTCTCTTATCTATCTCAATTTCTAACATCCACTTGGAATAGAAATTCTCAAAGTCCATGCATGGCACAAGCTAACCTTATGCAAGCATAAATATATTCAACTGTACATTATGGGGACATGATAGCCAACACAACTCCATCGATTTGCGGTAATAACCTCTGCAAAGACTTGTGGCTGAGTTGGTGAAGTGTACGATGCTTCCCACAATGGTTGACTGGATTGAAACACGTAATGTTGCATCATGGTCGTGCACCGTCTTATCGGGATTCGATCGTTCTCCCTCTCACCAGGCAATCCAGCTCCTCAACTTAAAATGTTTTGATCGGGTGAACAATGTAAATCTATTATGGTGGACTATGTATCATGCATTTGGTTGAAATCAATATTATCCCTTTACTTTAAACACGGCTCCTTTCTCACATTATTGATGACACTGACAACAAATTATGCGGAGACAAAACAGAGGCTGTCAACAATTTCTTTGAAACATCACACATTCTGAGGTCACACCAGATTTGGAGCTCCTGATTGCAAAAGTTGTAATGGTTAGGGTGTTTTGAAACTGTCAACGAGTCGGGTCCAATGAGCCTCGTCTTGCATTGGGCTTCCCTTGTTTGCAAATTTCATTTTTGATCAATTTGTCCATGATGTGTGGATAGTGACATTCAAAATGTCATATTATTATTCGCTTATACTATATACTCTCAAACCAATGTGCATGGTGACAAAAAAATACCAAATTAAACACCATGGAAAAAATAAAATTTAATGGATATATTGAAAATCACACAAATGAGGTATCCTTGAAAAAATAGAGTCTGAACTCAAACATATAACATTGCATTAGGTCCTATCTCAAACAAACCATCATAACATATTGTTATGAAGTTATTATCTTCTTTTTTTCGGGATGGTCAAGATCCGTTTGGCCAAACACATAACTGATAGGATGTAGCTATAATATGAGAATGATGTTTTGTCTTGTATATGGATAACAACCGTGAAAACAAAATAAGCCTCCTCCCTTGTGAATTTTAGAAAAGCCTCCACAAAATTGTGCATCATTCCCTAATGTTTTTTATTGGATAGCCTTCATCAAATCTATCATTGTTGAGTTTTTTCAGTAGGAACCTAGACTATGAAATTGTTCAAGTGTGAGAAAAATTTGAAGAGAAGATTGCACGGATCACCTACAACCTCATTTAAGGCACTCGAGACACCACCAAATTTAAAGTACCATTAAAAAATAACTACTTATGTATGGCATCGTCCAAAGGGGGACAAGTTTCTCATGAAAAGATGAAGTGGCTAAATACATTTGTCTCACATTATCTGTGAAAAACCTTGATTAACTCCCTACAATTTTTTATTTTTTTTTCGATGAATTTGGCCATAACAATATAGTGTCCATAATATATCTCTTTGGTAAGATTGAGATAAGAATCCTCCTTCATACTAGAAGAGCCACCGTTGTGTTTAAAAAACATTGTCACCTATAAAATGTGGGTAGTTAGAAATCAAATCATACAAAAAATGTAAAGGCAAAGGCTCAATTTTATGTGCTTGCAGCTGAAGGGCTTCAAGTTTTGTGCAACTGTCCATGATTGGTTCCTTGCAATATGCGAATTTTGTATAAGGTAAGAGGAGTTGTTTGTAGCATGTTTTATTGTAGCTTAAGGTATTTCATCACAACAATACACATATCTACTTGCTTAATAATTATTAAGGTTCCAATGAATTGCTTGATGTGAAGGTATGGCTACATTTGACAATGTGATTAGGTTGATATCAATTTCTTAGCTCTTGGTTGTCATTGTCATTGCAAGCAATTGGTATCATTTTCTTGTCTTGGGTTTCTTTATCATTTCAGGCAGATTATCTGAATGTCATCGCAGTAGGGTGTTATCATTTTTCTATTTGTATTGAGCTGAATGACATTACAACAACTTGTTTCTTTCTCATTGCAATCATTTGGTTTGAATATTATTGCAAGCTTGTTTACATTGTGACCAAGGTTTAGTTTGCATCAAGGATGAGTTTGTAAACGTTCCATAATTGTCACAAGAGCCCATTAACATTGAACAAAGGCATTGCATTTAAATTGAAAAGTGACATTGCATTGAATTTCACCGTTGACATTGCATTGGACTTGAAACTCTGCATTGATATTGCACTTTGCAATTAACATTAATTTGCAATGAAAAAAAATTTGGCAACCTAAAAATTATAACAATATTGTTCACATTACATTACCATTGAATAACATTTCTATAACAATTATTGACATTGCATAAACATGATAGCCAACACCCCTTATAGTTACATGTCATTACAAACAACCTTGTTTAATATTGCAATCATAAACAACCAACATGAAGACAACAATTATGAACAAGCTAGTTGAATATGGCAACCAATGGACAACCAAGTGTACTTCATTGCAATTCCAAACAATCAGGTTGAATTGTTTGAGTTCAAGATTTATGGTACCAAAAGTGAGTTTCTTTCAACATTATTTGAATCTATTCATAAATCAATGGTATTGAACCTATAGTGAGTTTCGTTGCCAATAGGTAAACATTTTTTGAATCCAAATTAGAATACATCAAAGAGTATCAAACCATTTACAATACTAATTACATTAAAAACCAACTTGTTACATTTTGTCTACACACATTGAACTTAGTATATGCTTTACTAGATGTCAAACTTGAAAGCTTCTATTATGCTAACCCTAATCACGTAGTTATCACCTATACACAAAAAGTTATGGTTAACAAGAATTTGACCATTTTCGGTCCCAATTGTGTTGTACAAGGTTGCCATGCAGGTTATGATAAGTATTGGGGAAATGTTAAATCGACCACACACTAGTTAAAGTGACCACAGTCAATATGTAAGGTGTCGACTAGGCTTTGACTTGTCATCCAAGTTGGCTAAGTTTATTAATTATAACACATTTTTGCTCCTCTTCATGTGTGTGATGAAAAATAAAATTTTGATAGGTCTTGTGACTGCGCGACGTGTCTTTGTGGTCGTTTTAACAATTCCCTCAATATTAGTGTCTTGCATATGTGAACCTTATGGAGGGACACCAATATCCCAAATAAAACGAAGCCTCCTTAATGATTAAGTTCGTGGTTTTTAGTAATTGAAAATTAAAACCAACTTCGAACATCAGAGTGTGTACATGAAGTTGAGATAAGCTCAACGCCACTTTGATCACCTTCAACTGACCATTTTTGCCGTTGACACATGCATTATGCAAGAACTAGTACTTTATTGGACACCGGTGTCCCACCATAAGGAACTTCATGTGTTGTTTCTCATGTCAAGTCTACAAGGGTAGAATCTTTCCCTAGCCTCATAATTGATGAAGATGGAAACCAAAATTGAGTTTCTACATATTTGTCCTCCAAGTTCATATTATGCATCATAGTGCATGCATACATAACATATGCAATGTCAGAGTTATTCCACAACTTGCAAGGTTGACACCATGATCATGCTCCACCTTGCCTACATCACTCCAAATCACTGCTTTGATCTTTGTGTGCACATTCTTGTGCAGAGCTTGTTACATGCAACCATCTCTAGATTAACACTCATGTAAGAAGAAACAAAAACTTCCTTGGAATTTTGCCAATCTAGTGGGTCCCTCCCATTAGCTTGTGGTTCCAAATGGCTAGATTAGTCTCCAAATAGGTGGAGGAATGCGACTTGCTATGAGGAACTTTTGAATGTGGCACCCATACCAAATTTGTCATTTTAGAGCACTCTTTACATTTTTCAGGTTTTGTTGAGGCATCAACAAATTTAACCTTCTCAACTTTTGTTGAGGTGTCAACAAATTTACCCTTTTGAGCTACATGCATTGTTTCCAAGAAACGAAGCTTTAAATCCTTGGGAAATTTGGCCATTCTCGAGCTTTTATGTGAAAGTCTTGAGCTTCTCATGATTTACTTCCAACATTGCAAATTGATAGTGGTCATCGATCAACTTACCTTCACAATATTCCCATATCTTCCGTATGAGCAATCTATCCATAATCTCCTTAGGTGTTTCAATTGTTGGGAAGGTAGAAATGGGTTAACCATGGAATGAAAGGTCTCATCACTAAGGGCAGATATATCCATATATGTTGCCATGGTGTCCCACGCCACATATGGAAGCAATACGCTGAAACCAAAGAGCCCTATAACTTAATTCAAAAGCTTGACAATTTCTCATTTAAAATAAAAATTAAATAGAAAATAGAAAAGGAAGCACTTGTATCTCTTAAAAACCTTGAAAAATACTTGCAGAAAACCAAACTCCACAAATGACTTGCTAATCTAGTCACCACACATTTGCAGCAAAATTTATACTAGGCAAACGACCGATAGAATGGGCAAAAATTTGAATGTGACATGTTCGCACAGTAAGCACCTAGGTATAGCCAAAACATGGTATCATTGTGGTGTAGGTATCAATACGTTGGCCAGGTATCGTGGTTGCACCGGGTATAAATCTTAGACCCCATAATGGAGGAACCCAAGTATGGAGGCATGGGTTGGTATCAACCCTGGTATTCGGGTATGGGGTCTACTTAGGTACGACGTTGTGTGTTGACATGCGTTGAATGTTAGCCAATCCCAGGCGCAAATCTACCTTATGCACTTTGAATGTGTTTCAAAATTTTCACCAACAACCCCCTTCCTGAAAATATTTACGAGGCCAACTTTTGGTCACCTTCCTGCATGTTGCTCTTGCGGGCTTGTTGCGTTACTCCGACCGCACACTCCGCAATAAATTCTAGCACTTGTTGCAAGAATTTAAGGCGTCTGCCTTAAGTGCTCCTCTCGCCTCTCTTAAACAATATTAAAATGAAACTCTACTCCTTGTACTTCAAAAGCCAACAAACTCATTCCCGTCCTTTGTAAAATAACTCTAATTGTCTATCCAACTTGAAACACAAATGTTAAGCAACAAAAAAGTAAAACACCCAAAACACCAAGGTAGAAGAGCTTGGAGCTGTGATTCCAATGTAGTGTCTTTCAAAAATAGATAGGAAATAAGAATCACGGTCCACCCAACCTTGAGCCTTCTATATTGTAGGAACCAAGAATGCAAGCTCCCCTCAACTAGTTCTCAAGCATATAGTGGCTCTCCCTCCATGCCTTTGGGGTGAGTTAAGTGTTCTTAACTAATGGTCACTACTTATGAGGTGAGAACATTGTGTAACACCATAGTCTTGACTACACAAAATATCTAGTGTTTGATTATATTAGTGTTGTTACCACCCTACCATGCTCAACACTAATTTTCAATTCTTTGATAATTAGTGTTAGACATTAATGTGTCACTACCTTCCCTACTGCCACATCCCTTATTATATCATTTTTTTCATATCCTTACTAACACTAAATTCAAACATGTAACATCCACATATTACCATAGTTGATATTTAGTGTTTGAGTTTACATTTGATGTTACTTACTTTCATAGGGTTATTGATATTTAGTGTATGCGTTCGTATTTAGTGTCAAACACTAAATATCATATTTTGTGTCGTGGGTAACTCCCTTTTACCTTTTTAAACTATTAAAAGAGTGTAGTCCTTTAGTCTTACATATATATATATATATATATAGTAGATTCTACTTGGAATTGGACATAGCAAAGGTAAGTAATTAATAAATACACGTTACAAGTAGGGTTGTGTGAGGAAGGATCTGAAGTGAAACAAAACAAATCCAACTCATATGCATACGAGCAATTTATCTCCTCCTCTTCATTTTATCTGTCTTCTTTCTATCCCTACACCTCCACTTACTGCACCATAAGGCACATGCATTGTTGGGGTACCCAAAAGCAATCTCCCACAGCAAAGTTGTCAAATTTTGAAGGCTTTGAAGTAGCTCATAAATACACCTTCTTGTAAACACAAGAAAATGATAATCCTTTGTATATCTTATATAATTTGCTAACCAAAATTTATGATATTTAATGATGTTGACTTATTTTACATGTCTTTTCTATTGCATCAAGGACTTGCCACATTTGCATACTTTTCTTAAAGAAAAGCAAAGGAATTATGCCTTTAGTGTGATAGCACACATCATAAGATGCAACATAATTCAATCAACATATGAATATGATGCTCATAAATACGTAGAACCATGCTTTTATAGATTTTAGATTTCATATATTTATGCATATGATTACGAACAATAGAGCAACATGTGAAAGGACCTTCATTTGAAGATATGTGTGGTTTTGAAAGGAACGCAAACAACATAGGATACAAGGGAGTGAGAAAAATCTAAAGCAATATTAAACACATAGAAAACATGTACAATTATTCACCTCAAAGCATTGGGTGCCTCAAGTTTCTAATTACAAAAAATAATGTGGTCATTGATAGTATTTTGAGATAGAAAGTTGCCTTTATATCCATACTAACTCTGTGTGTTATTATTCTTTTTTGGCATTTTGGATTCCTCACATTAATTTCAAAAAATATGTACATGGTTCTTGAAGGGGTACCCCAACCATACATGTACCTTACAACCATTATAAATGTGCACAACATGTCCAATTCAATTCTAGTGTTGAAATCTAAAATTTGAAATGTACGTGTATAGAATATGCCCAAAAACGGTGGTTGAAACTTTAATGATTGAGCACTTCAGAGTACATCACAAATGGCATAAGCCATCTCCAACTTTAGGTTGTCAATGAAATTATCAACTCAGTGATGGCATTGCACCCTCTCCTAGGGACGCTCTATTGTAAACCGCCTCTAAGTGGGACTTTGGTGGTTATATTAATTTGTAGCTCTTCTACTTACTTGACAATTTTATTAATTTATACGTGCTTGGACATAAACATCATAAAAACAAGCATAAGGAAAACACACATCATTGTTTCCAATGCATGAGCTTTATTGACCAAAAAAAAAACATTTACAAGCTTAGAAAAACTTCCTTTATACTATTCTCGCATAAGCCTTGACAAAAATGTATAACTACCAAAGACCTATTGTCGACAACTACAATGCATGTGCCTTGTTGGTTTGAGCTTGCCGAGCATATTGTTTGTCTATATTGCACAATGTGTCAATGGACACTTCTACAATTTTGCTACTTATATAGTTAGTTGCCCTGCACCACCTTCCTTCAAAGAGGAAAAACGTCCCAAATGATGATTTGGCATATTGGACCACTTATTATTGGACACCAAGCGACCTATTGCCCCCACCACCTGCTACTTTAATTGAACTGAACGGAAGCACTTCTCAACCAATGAGACAATGCTTCCAACAAAAAAAGTGACATGGCCATTTTGGCTAATCAAGCAAACAAAACACTATGTATTTGGGACTTTGCAAGGTGAGGCTCAAAACGTACTCTAAAGCAGCCCTTAGAGTACATGTACATTGAGTCCCTCATAAAAAGCGCACTGCTTAAAGTCTGAGTGACACATTGCAATGGGTGACTAGACATAATTTCCACGTGTGAATTTGGAGGTCCCAAAGAAATGCCATATTAATAACACATGGATTGTCTTTCAAATATTCATTATGTCAGGCCAGATAGGCAACTATTCCCCTCAAAAGTTTATGTGTCTTTGAAGTGCTTAGTCAGATGCCACCTCACCGTGATCGGAATGAACGAATGCGACAATGCCACGTAGGCACAAAGTTTCTCTTTCTCGGAACCTTGGTTGCCTCGGCTGCTCTTCTTCGCCACGACGGAGAAGTTACTGTTGAGGTTTTGATTTGTTGCGAACTCACATATTAGGAAGCTACGGATGAGGGTTTGCAATGATTACATGAAGGATCAGATGTGGAGCCAAGAGTCATTGAGACTCATCAGTGCATTTTTTAAGACCATGACTTCAATCCCAGGATTTAGTTACATCTCTTCGCAGTACCCCGATTTTCTGCCTTCCTTTGAAGGTCGAGGTACTCCCTGACGTGGGTTTTTGAGGTATGTACTCAATTTTGAGTTTTCTGCGAATTTGGGAGTGCATGTAGGATTCACTTACTCATTTGGGTGAGCAATTAGATGGTCCGAAATCAGGATCGTTGACAGTGCTACGGAATAGGTTCATGATGTGTTGGGTTTGGGGTATGGTTTGTGGTTGTTCCCATTTTCTGCGTTTTCTCTTTTAAGATTGGAGTGGAGGTGGGATTTTTGACTTTGGGTTGAACAGCATGTTTGGTGTGAGGGGTTGAGGTAGGGTTTCCGATTAATTTATGGTGAGGGACAGTGTTGAATGGATATTATGGCAAAATGCGGGTTGATTGTAACGAAGTTCCTCATGTACCTACAAATTCACTCGCAATTGTAGTTTTCAAGAGGATGCTGGGGAAACTTGACAGCCATTTCTGCTCAAATTTCTGTGTCGTTCTCACCTCCCAGCCATGAATTCATGTCAATGTCCTTTATAACACAAGTATCGCCAACCCTAATGGCATTTCTCAAGGTATTCATATGTCTCTGGACTTGGGAGTCCACTGTGGACTGTACACCCGTTTTTTAGGGTTCCATTAATTTTTCCTTTTTTTTTCCTCTTGGTTTTGGATTTGTTTTTTTTGCTTGCATTCACTCTGTTGGATCATCTAACTGTTGACAATCATGGGGAGTGCCTTGAACCTTCCATCATTCGGTTTGTGCTTTCTATAGTAACATTTCACGTCCAGCATGAAGACTATCTATCTTAGAGTGTTTCATCTTTGTTTTGAAGCTGTCACTAAGCATCAAACGTGCAATGATTTGCCAAAATTCGTTTAGAAAGATCATGTAACTCATGAGCGAGAGGAGTCCTTTATGTGTGTAGATCCTATGTGTGAATGGGGGTGGATGATAAATTGTGTGTGATTTTTGGATTCAGTATGTAGCTGTGGTGCCTGTGTATATGGCAGGCATGGAGAACAAGTGGGTGTAGCATTTGTCTACAGATACATATTAGTTTTTTGACAGGCTCGGATGGAGGTGTCTGAGCATGTTAGACACACTCAGCTGTTACTGAAGGAGCAGCCATGGGAGAAGATGATGACTTTAGAAAGCTTATGGAGCACATGGATGAAGAAAGCAATGGAAAATCCCTACCCTCCCTTCAAGAGGGACCACAAGAACTCACAGACATTCGGTTTGTGGAAGGACTTGTTGCAAGTGAGATGGAAGTTTCGGTGCAAAGTATAGCATGCTCACCATTGACTGAACGGGATAGCATGAACTTGATGATTCCCATTAATGAGGACTTCAGTTCCAGCAATTTATCAGGGGATGCAAAACTACCAGCTGATATTTCTGTCTGTCAGGAACAGGGCGTTGAAGAAAACGCATTAGAGATGAGGACGAGTAGAGAAGTTTATGAGAGTTTCAGTGATCCGTCAGGCGTGGTTCAAAACAATCTTGGAGCAGAAGTGGATAGAGAGAATGTGGGCGCAGGGCCTTGTGAGGAAGTCAAGGGTGTCAGCCTTTTGCGAAAAGAAACTGTCTCTTTGATTGGAGCTTCTAATGATGATTCAAACCAGCTGACAATGCCAGACAATGAGACCACTCCTATTTCTGAGAGGCATCAGGCAGTTTTCAACTACATCACACCCCCAGATTTCTCCACTCTTGAGGCAACGTTAGGAATCCCAACAACAGGAATTGCCTCAGGTTTAGTGGGTCCACTTGTATTGAAAGATCGGTTCAACCGTTGGATTGATGCTACTGCCCCATTAGCACGTGAGCTCACATCAGTGGCAGCTGCCAAGGCTGGGCTGTCTGTACCCGGTGGCATCAAGTCTTGGTTGGGTAACACCTGGGCAGCAGCTCCTGGTAAGGGACCGATAATTTTACCTGGCAACCCACCTGGAGAACATTCAAGCAATTCATCAACGCCAAGTGGTTCGAAGAGTTTGAGTGCCTCCCCTGTGATGAAGGCAAAGGCTGTGCTTCATGTGCGGAATGCCAGTACTGATAGGATTGCAAGCAACAAGGTCTACAATCATGTTCCCAGATTTCAAATTTCGAAGGATTCTCTGCACATGAATTTGAGCATGTTGAAATGCCATCTATTTGAACTTTGTTGGTTGATAGATTCTGTCAATATATCTCGTTTCCTATTTTACTTGCAGATCCACAACTCGGGTGGATTCATATTCAATTTAGTTCATGATCGGGTGTTTTATAGCCCAAATCAATTCACATTCTGTGTACTGGTGCACAGGTGCGGGACACTAGTTTCCAGGATGTATCACTAAACCCTGACATGGAGCGTGGGAACCAGTTGATGATAGAGCTCAAGCAGTCACTCAAAATTGTTCTAGGTGAGGTTGTGAAGGGTAATGGAAAAGCTTTAGGAGATGGAGTTTACGCAGTTACACTTTTCTGTGGTTTGTTGGATCAAGCTCTAGCACATGGTTTGAAGGATGGACGACCTCGATGGGCTGCATGGAGTTCCAGCAAGAACCCGCCTTCTTTCCTCAACCTTCTAGAGGCCCTTGAGCAACGGTTGCCCTCCGAACCTGGCCCTGAGAATGAAGATTATCGAGGTTCTCTTGGACTGGATGGTGTGAGATCTCTCAACTGGGTAAGAACCAATGCTGGTCGGTTACGGGCGTGGATACGGCAGTCGCTAAATTCAGGATTATTAGGTGCACGTTTGCGGCTTGTGGTGGACCATGTGGATCTGTTACAGCAGTGGTATGAAGCCTGGGGTCTACTTCGAAGGGATGAAACCTCTGATGAGCTGCTTTCAGTCGTGATGGCACTGAATGCAGTTCAGACAAATCTTTCAGTTGGTCTAGGAGTTGGTCTTGATCATCAAAAGTATGCATTGATTGAGAACCTCTTCTCACTAGAAAGCTCGAAGTCTAGCAATGAGATGGTGGACAATGGATATCCAGTTGCTGAGAATACACCCATGATAACGACTACTACAGCTCATATCAAGAATATTTCAAAGCATTCAAAAATTATCCCTTTGTTTGGGGCTGAAGATTACAGCTCTAGTACAAACGCTCCTATTGTAATCCAGAATATCCATGCATCTGGTCTAGATGCTCTGTCACCGCCAGATAGCCCATACAACTCACCAAGTTCAGTTGGTTCAGAAATTGCTAATCCCAAGGAAGGTATTGAACTCCGGCCAAGAGTGTTGCCAGATGTGGATGGTCATGAAGGAATTTCAGAAGATTGTTCAAACCCTGCTGATGAAGGGATTAATTACCTCAATGCAATGGAAATTACCTTGGGCAAAGAAGGTGCTGATGGAACCTGGCCAGATAAGCATTCTGACAATGGAATTCATGATGGAGACGACTCATCGGAGAGTTCAATGTTTGCAGTTGAGAGCGGTGATGCTGAGAGAAAACAGTTGCTCTCTAGCTATTTGAAGCAAGAGCAACTTGGATTGAATTCTGAGGCTGACATTGCTTATGGTCACAATGACTGGGCTGACTTTGAACAGGAGAATGCACAAGGGTTGGATGATTTTCAATCATTCTTTGAGGAAACAAAAGTAGAGAAGAATTCAAATAGTACATCGGCTGACTCGCAAGTCACTCTTGCTAAAAGTATACATTTTGATGAAGTAGTTGGTGAGCCTGTCAATGATGTTGGAATCAATGTTGGGCAGGTCAAGGGGTCTGGAAGACCTGATCTGGATGAGTATGAGGATGATTCTTGTAGTGCCGATGCTGCTGAGAAAGTTAGCAATCTTTCTGATCTGGAAGAAGAAGAGTACAAAAGTGATTTTGGAGTAAAAAATCCTCTAAATGCCAGCAGTCCTCATCATCAAAGAGACTATTTGGATGAGGGTGTTGCTGATGTGCAACAT
The DNA here is from genome assembly GCA_950295325.1 of Polytrichum commune. Lineage (NCBI taxonomy): Eukaryota > Viridiplantae > Streptophyta > Polytrichopsida > Polytrichales > Polytrichaceae > Polytrichum > Polytrichum commune. The sequence continues at coordinate 69,253,784 of OX485803.1, forward strand.
ACTGAAGGAAAGTTGCTTGGTGGTGAGGAATCATCTGTGAGGCAATCTGCACATATGAATCCCTTCTTACCAATAAGTCTGAATGAGTTCACAAAAGAGCAGATGCTGGATGAAAACAGCCAACTTGCAAACGTTTTATCGAGAATGAGTTCCTTAAGTGACAGTGATGAAAATCACCTTCTTGCACCTGGATCAGATGTTGAAGAACCCTTTTCTCAGGAGTCAAGGATCCCCATGAATTTATTTGGCACATTTGCAGGAGACACTAATACCCTCCAATCACAAGGAGATGCTTCTGAAGCTTCCCAGATACTTCAGCCTACTCAATCTGATAATACGAATCTAGGATTGCAGGTTGGAGCTGGTCAAAAGGTTGGTGTTGGTGAACTGAAAGAGGAGAGCTTACTTGCAGAGAAAGCCACAGTGAAGGAGGGCTCAAGAAGGAAAGGAACAATTATGCGATTAGGCTCAAAGGAAGCAGAGGAGCTGTTGCAGTTGGATTTCACAAAGATGGGAAGGGCCATTTTGCCCTTGCTAAAAAAGGGAGGTGCAGGTTCAAAGTCTCCACGAGTTGGTGCAAAGTCCCCAGGGGTGGCCAGCCATAGTGCAGACTGGGGAGCTGGTGATCTTGGGCCTGATGAGGTAACACAATTATTAATGATGCTTTTGTTCTGTGCATGAGTCTTATCCTGGGTTTCAAACATAACTTTGGTTACTATCCTGGGAGGACCACCTTACAGGAACAGGCCAAGTGCATAGTATTAGCAGTGGTGCTGCCGTTTGCGTGTAGCTCCTGTTAGTTGATTGTCAATCACTTGTGGTTTTACTCCAACTTTCATTTTTTTTTACCTATTTGTGAATTATTTGATTAATCTGAATGAGATCTTCATGGGGGTGCTTGTCCTAATCATATATATTTATTTGTGAGCAGCTCTCTAGGTATGTTGAGAATTTGGAAGTGAAGGAAACCTATCTGGATACCATCCTTGACATGGAAGATGTGCTGCTAGACTCGGATGATAATCATGGACCACGGGCTTCACACCCTAGCAAAAGCATGTTCACGACTTCGATCCAAAAATTTGATCGAGATGGAACCTTGAGTTCATCCATGTCTGCAGTGACTACAGGCCCAGTGCACAGAAACTTTGATCTGTCTGGAATGCATCTTGTTGAGATTGCATGGGTTGAAGTTGTTGGAGCCCGACAACAAAGAGGAGGAGCTTCTTTTAGTGAACGAGTGGTGGGTGTGCAAGAACATACAGTGTATCGGATTCTCGTCCGTAGTGGCAATGGTCAAGAATGGGAAGTTGAGCACCGCTATCGGGAGTTTGTGAGTTTGTCTCAGCAGCTGAATCGCACATACGCAGCACAGAGTGGTGCTATGCTCCCTTCTCCTTGGGATAAAGTGAGAGTTGAGTCTCGTAAGCTTTTTGGTAACACTTCACCAAATGTTGTTGAGGTTCGAAGTGCACTTATTCAAGTTTGCTTGCAATCCCTACTTCAATCAGGGCCCCCCCTCAGTAATGCACCTCCGTTATTGAGATTTTTGTTTCCTGCAACTTGGGCTTCAGGTGCGACTCAAAGAAGTTCACTTTCAAGGGCTGCCAGTGAGAATCTCCAAAGTACAGGATCACAATTGTCTTTGGATGATTTTGGATCTGAGACAGCATTTTCACCTAGGTCTGACTCAACAAGTAACATTAATGAAGGAGATGCTGAATTCAGCGCTGGTGTTCAGTCTGTATTTGGGAAAACTATTAGGTTGATCCTCCAAGTCCATAAGAAAAAGCCTTTATCGCAGCAGATGCATGTGCAACATCATGCATGTGCTGGTTGTTACAGGCAGCTTGACTTATCTGCAGGTTTATTACCCAGTCTAGCCCAAAGCATGGGTCTGGGTGGACCACGATGGTGCGAATACAGTGGCCAGTTGTTTTGTTCATCCTGTCATCTGAACGAGACGGCTGTAATTCCAGCATATGTGTTGCAACGCTGGGATTTTGCACTTCGACCTGTTTCACAACTTGCAAAGGCATATCTTGATTCTATCTATGATAAGGTACAATCTTGATTCTGGTGTGTCATGGTGGGTGAGTGGAAGCTTGGTACCAGTTTAGGTTGCTTTCTGGATTGAAAATTACAAACTTGCTTATTTCTTAATTATCCACGGTGGACATCTCAGGGATGGTCCCATGCTTTGTGATAGATTATTACTAAGGTTAATTTGACGTTGACTTGATTAACTTCTAATGTCTGACATGTAGAAGCTTTCAAAGTTTAAAATCTTCAACGAAGGCTTAGACATAATGCTAAGGAACTAAATTGCTTGTCCTGGTCCTTGTTGGCAGCCAATGTTGTGTGTCAGTGCAGTAAATCCGCATCTGTACTACAGAGTCCCAATTTTGGCCCATCTGCGGGACACAAGGAAACGCCTCAGCAAAATGCTGGCATGTATACGTTGCCCTTCACGGTCACGAATCCAAGCAATGGTTGGGCCAAGACGCTACCTTTTGGAAAATAACGACTTCTTTGCTTTACGGGACCTCACTGACCTTTCCAAGGGTGCCTTTGCTGGTATGTGCTACTACTTTGCATGGTAGGTGTCCATTTTTCCTTGTGTCTATTCTCTGAGGTTGTGGTGCCTCATTTTCTTTTTAATGAAATAGTTAAGACAATGGTCACAAGGCAGCATGCCCTTGAAGTTACTGGTCCTTCCATCCTGGTAAGAGCAGGTTATTGTATATGTGTCTTCTAAACTATTCATTTGTTCCTCATATTCATCTAAGTGTGCTATTGCAACCTTCTCCTCTTCATATGTTCAATAAATTATTAGTTAGGTTTATCTTCCCTTATGATTTTTATAACTTGTGGGTGTAAGCTTTTTTGTATGCTACTCTTGCAAATAATACTTGGTGAATTGTCTGAAGGACATTCACATACCCTTCTGAAAATATGTGTGTTTGGTGGATTGTGTGTGTGTGTGTGTTGGGGGGGGGGGTGGGGTTATTATTTTCTCAGGGCTACCTGCCTTCATGAATACGCTTTTAGAAAAGCTCACAGCTCATATAAAGCGTGAGTGCTCTATTTGCCATGACCTGAGTGAATCATGTGGTGCTGGGGAGTTGTGCAAGGATCCCCTTGATATCATCTACCCATTTCAGGTAAATCTGGAAGAACGTGATCAGTAGATTAATAGAATTCACTTGATCCCATACTCATTGTCAAAGTGTAAAAATCAAGTGAAAACATTAGGACATTGGTTTTTAACATTACTGTACCACTTTCGTTTTTGTAGGGAACAGTAAGATGGTGGCACTTCATTTTGTTATATCTGGGCTCATACTGTCGCTCAATTTTTTCTTCTGCAGGAAGATGGTGTGGTGAGATGCACTACATGCCGGTTACCATTTCACAAACTTTGTTTTACAGTTTGCAAAACATGCCCATCATGTAGTGGAGGCCAATCTGTCCACATTTTAGAGGAAAGTCGGCCAAACGAAATAGCCACTACATCCAATGGCTCATTGTCAAATGAATCTGCCCATGCATCATATTCTTCAGATGCTGGTGTGCAAGTAGAACCTAGCGGCCGTGCAAAGGGGAAAAGATCTAATTTCCTGTCAGGATTACTGACAAACAAGGATAGTAGTAAGGAAACACAACCAAGACGGGAAGAATCTGTAGTTATAAATATGAGGTCTTTGTCAGGTCCTCTTGAGCTGTAATATTCATTTGTTTTGGTAGAGTTACTTGTACATCAGGTGATAGGAGAAGTGATAGGGAATGCAGGGCCATGTGGAACTTGGCAACAAAATTGGCTGCAATGTATTATAGAAGTCGTGATGTGATTGAATCTCTTAATGAGAGGATTAGGAATGGTAATATCTTGACCTGGGTGGTCCCAGCGCATCTTACTGCAATTGCATTTTCCAGCAATGACGTGTATGTGAAAGGTCTTTGGGCAAATATGTGATGCATTCATGTGAAAGATAAGTTGCTCAGAAGATCTTCAAAGGTGATTGTAGGTGCCAGTACGTCTTTATCAGCATCTACATGGCCTATCAACCTTCATTTTCTCTAAGTCTCCAAGTGTAGGCTTTTTGGGATCTCCTGCTACCTACTGTGTTTGGATTTGCATATGTCACACTGATATTGGTGCTCAGCTTTGGATTAGTTGGGGTAGGGAAGATCAGTGTATTATTCCTCTAGGTTTGAGTGGGTATTGACCAACATACTGACTCTTCAGGATGGTTTTGATACTTGAGATGAAAGTTTTGTAGTGTGGTTTTCCATCCAAGGGATCAAGTTACTTAATTTTGGACGATGCAATTTGGATCCAGAAATTTGGAATCAGCCATGTGGCAGTCTAATTGGAAGGGGCAGACACTAAAGTATACCCATCGAACTTATAGGGGAGCCAGATTCGGGCAGGGGCAGCCGTCCGCCCAATTTTTTTGAATATTATGGATCCGACCGAAAACTGCTGCCCGCCCGCCCGACTTCAAAAAAATCATTGCCCTTGCATTCTTGAAGACCACTTATCCACAAATCCCATATTGAGTGCATTTCACCTTCAAGGTCCAAAATCCAATATATATGTTCACTTCCATTGAGTAAATAAGCGATTGACTGGGATTTCATTTTCAAAATGAAATCGCCAATAAAGCATGTAAATAACTAGGAAGTCAAAAATATTATAAAACCCTCATTAGCACCGAGGTTATGATTTTTGTGACTTGCCATTGCAAGGGTCTTTGTCATTCTAAAATGGAAATAAAATTAGTGGTTTTGTTTTTAGTATGTTCAGTATTATAATCTCTTAGTTAATACCTTCTACTTTCACAAAGTTTCCATACACATTTAAACTAATTATGTGTGATTCAATGTAATTAAGTCTAGTTAATTATAGCATAACACATTTGCAGATATGGATTGAGCGCATAACACATTTTTCAAAATGTGGATCTAGTGCATGACACATTCGCAGACCTAGATGTAGTGTAAATTTGAATATGATGCATGACACATTCACAAATCTGGATCTAGTGCATGACACATTTGAATATGACGCATGACACATTTGTAAATATGAATATGATGCATGACACATTTGTAAATATGAATATGATGCATGACATATTTGTAAATCTGGATCTTGTGCATGACACATTTGTAAATATGAATATGACGCATGACATATTTATAAATATGGATTTGGTGCATGACACGTTTGTAAATTTGGATCTAGGTCTGCGAATGTGTCATGCACTAGATCCACATTTTGAAAAATGTGTTATGCGCTCAATCCATATTTGCAAATGTGTTGTGCTATAATTAACTAGACTTCATTACATTGAATCACACGTATTTAGTTTAAATGTGTATGGAAACTTTGTGAAAGTAGAAGGTATTAACTAAGAGATTATAATACTGAACATACTAAAAACAAAACCACTAATTTTATTTCCATTTTAGAATGACAAAGACCCTTGCAATGGCAAGTCACAAAAATCATAACCTCGGTGCTAATGAGGGTTTTATAATATTTTTGACTTCCTAGTTATTTACATGCTTTATTGGCGATTTCATTTTGAAAATGAAATCCCAGTCAATCGCTTATTTACTCAATGGAAGTGAACATATATATTGGATTTTGGACCTTGAAGGTGAAATGCACTCAATATGGGATTTGTGGATAAGTGGTCTTCAAGAATGCAAGGGCAATGATTTTTTTGAAGTCGGGCGGGCGGGCAGCAGTTTTCGGTCGGATCCATAATATTCAAAAAAATTGGGCGGACGGCTGCCCCTGCCCGAATCTGGCTCCCCTATAAGTTCGATGGGTATACTTTAGTGTCTGCCATTGGAAGGGAAGATTGAGAATATTCTGTAAATACTCCGTACATTTCACCCAGGTACTAGGTGTCATATTCCTGTAAGAGGTAACTTGTTAGCCAATTTTTTGCAACACTGGCATGCAAAGGAGTTCCAATATAGGCATTCCATATATATATATATATATTGTACAGAGTAGGGTTACCTACATGAAGTTGGGTTTGCCATTTTGTGTTCCTGATCTTCAGTCCTGGACCCTCGTTAGGTTTTGAATTCCACCAAGGATGACTTGATTACACCAAAGCCTGCTTTCCTTAGTTTTGTTTATTTCCTAGACAGGTATACTAAAAAATGTGGAAATCCCACTGAATTATCCTGTATTTCTACAATCTTAAAATCCCATGACCGCAAGAGTCTCGCCTGATCCATGCCTTCTTGATTCTCCTCGTCCCTGATGTACAAAAGACAGGTCTATTACACTCAGCCTGGGGTCATGGCGAGGATTTTGAGGAAGAAGGCCTGTTTCAAGTGTGCTGCGATTGATGCTGAAATCGACATGTTGAATTTCTTGACAATGTGTAGGGTTTTGAGGAGATTGCCCTGAGATAGAGAAGGAAACATGGCCAGCAGACTTCGAACCCTCTCCAAATTAGGGTTCAAAGCTCAACAAGGTGTATTTTTAGCCCAAACCCCAGTGTATCATCCCTCATTACTGCGTTTCCTTCTTTGTTCTTTCCGCTCTCATCATCCCACTACGGTGAGGAGCTTTCGCAGCGGGAGGGATGAAAACTTCAAGTACGAATACTCAACACCGACGAACTGGGGAGTGCGGATCGTCCCAGAGAAGAGTGCTTTTGTAATCGAAAGGTTTGGGAAATACTTCAAGACACTGACATCAGGTATCCACCTTCTGATACCTCTTGTTGACCGGATTGCTTATGTGCACTCTTTGAAAGAGGAAGCCATCCCGATTCCCAATCAGACGGCCATCACCAAGGACAATGTGAATATCTCCATTGACGGCGTGCTGTACCTCAAAATAAATGACCCATTGCGGGCTTCCTACGGTGTGGAGAGCCCCATCTTTGCAGTCATACAGCTTGCCCAGACAACCATGCGGAGTGAGCTTGGAAAAATAACGCTGGACAAAACGTTCGAGGAGAGACACACCCTCAATGAGAATATTGTTCGCCAAATCAACGAGGCTGCCAAAGACTGGGGTCTTGAATGTTTACGGTATGAGATACGTGATATTGCTCCGCCGCCTGGAGTGAAAGCAGCCATGGAAATGCAAGCAGAAGCTGAGAGAAGGTAACCATTTTGGTTCTTATATATTCATTTTTAACTCACTCGGCCGCCGTATACCATTTGGTCATGCGAATTGAGTACCATCAAAAAACCATCAAATAACCCTGCAGTTCCTTGAGTATTGACTACCTACTTTGTGATGATGTAACAGGAATAGCATTTATCCTGGATAAGTTAGCTCCTATTTAAATTCATACTGTCGCAACATAGCCCACCAAGATGTTTGCTTTCTACTGCAGCTGGCCCAACCTCGTATCCTCCACCTTCACTCAGTGAACCATAACTCAAACCAGTGGCTTTACCTCCGCCTTGACATTCTCACTACCATGTTCCTGACAAATATTCCCTGCAGCAATTATAACATAGAATAACATTGTTGAGGTTTCAGTAACTCTACTACTCCAATTCAATCAATGACTTTAATATGGAGGATAATCACTTCCACTTGCATTGATCTACATCTTCTAACACATGTTCTTTGAGTACATAATCCTCGGATAACATAATGTTCTTTGAACAGGAATTTGAATTCTAAGATCAGAACCACTTCCTTCTTACTCTGCATTCGATATGTTTTTAGAGCAATCTATAATCAGCAGAAAACATATCGAGTACAGAGAGTAACAAGGAAGTGATTCTGATCTGAAAACATGCAGAGATATGACCAAGTTTCACGTTTCTTCTCATGTAACTTAGTATTGGTGCGTTTCTGGAGTGTAATGTGTATCGTGTAATAGGAAGCGGGCACAAGTGTTGGAGTCCGAAGGCATCCGACAAGCGAGTATAAACATTGCAGATGGAAAGAAAAACTCTGTGATCTTGGAGTCAGAGGCAGCTCTAATGGATCAGGTAAATAGGGCTCATGGGGAAGCCGAGGCCATCTTCACACGAGCTGAAGCAACTGCAAAAGGTATCCACAAGCTCTCGAATGCCATTCGAACCGAGGGAGGTGCAGAGGCTGCGTCGTTGCGAATTGCGGAGCAATACATCACAGTGTTTGGGCATCTGGCTCGAGAAAGTACGACAATGCTATTACCCAGTGACGCAAACAACCCCGCCTCCATGATGGCACAAGCACTTTCAATCTACAAAGGCATTGTCGGAGTGGATGGGCACAGGACTCGCATGTTCCCAGATCTGCATTCCCCTTTTGCTGTGGGGAAGGCCATTGATAGGGGCGACCAGAAGGAGGAGACTTCAAAGCCTCCAAAAGTGAAGGATCAGCCCATGAAAGCTTCAAGTGACAGCAGCAAGAACATTTGTGCCGATAACTTCAGCCTTCAAGCACCTCTTTAGACATTGTTTTTTAATCTTCTCGTGCAATCAGTGCTCCCACACCACCATCGTCTCTGGATTCATGTGAGTTTCCATCACCCAAACCACCATTTACAGTATCTTCAGTGGGTTGCAGCGCTCAAATTCAGCACCCCTCAAATTCCACTCTCTGCATCACCTAAGAAAATGCATCAATTCTGTCACTTTGGTAATCATACACGGATTTGTCGTAAGGTTCGGAATACTTGAAGGAGGCCATGAAAGCATCTGGTGAACCAACTAGGTCAACTGAGAGCAAGAGCATTGGTGCCGAAACTACAGCCTTCAAGCACCTCTTCAGATATTGTTTTTCTTCTGCAATCAGGGCTACCACACCACACTGTCGACTCTGGATTCATGTGAGTTTTCAGCACCCAAACCCATTTATAGTGTCTTCTTAGGGTTAATGTAGCGCTCAAATTCCTCTCTCTGCATCACCCAAGCATATGCTTCGATACCATCACTTTGGTGCATTTTAATCCTGCACAAATTCGTTGTAAGGCTTGGAATAGTTGAAGGAGTCCATGAAAGCGTCTGGTGAACCAACTAGGTCAACTGAGCAAGAACATTTGTGCCAAAACTTCAGCCTTCAAGCACCTCTTTAGACATTGTTTTTCTCATGCAAATCAGAGCTACCACACCATCTCTGGATTTCATGTAAGTTTGCATCCCTTGAACCCATTACACTATCCTCACTTGGTTGCAGCCCACTCCAAAATATGGAAATCTGCACCTCTCTAATTCCTCTCTGCATCACCCCAAGAAAAATGCTTCGATTGAGCCTCTTTGGTGCATTTTAATCATGCTTGAATTCGACATAAGACTTGGACTCCTTGATGGGAGGGGTCTCTGTTATGCATCATTGACTGGAAGTAGAAACATTCTCTAAGTTAACCACGTTCCATGGCCTGATGAACCATATTTTTTCTATCAGACTGAAATGCGAGTCTTCATTCTACAAGACTCCGAAATTCTACTGACAATGGACACTATCAGAAGATGTCTTGACAAATTTAGCATTTTACAAGAACACATTTAGTCGATAATCTATATCCTGCTCATCAAAGACTGCAACAAAATATGGTATAACCATAACAAATTAATATTGTTGACAACTGCATGCTGTGGAATCACTATGATATTCCAATATTAAATCAACAACCTTCATAACATTATTCAGCTGAGTCTGTACGCTGGGTGGGGCTGGAAAATAAGTCAAATTCTATTTGGAATTATACTTTGTTTATTCTCACAGCAGAGCATTGCACTGGTAGATGCAGGCTGACAAACTTTACAACAAGCCTTACACAGATTTATACACGTATGATGGCTACTTTTTGATTGATCGGCCCATTAAGCTTACCACATTGTACTCATTGGACCTATGGAGAACGATGCCAGATTGTTTAAGACACCGCCTTGATCCATTTGCAGTATTATGAATATCACTATAGCCCTTTGGGAAATGTGTGATCAAGTTGTGTCCTCTTACAAACCCAACCAAAAGAAGTTCAAAACCTAAATTAGAGAATGCAAGAGACTACTAACTTAATATTTAAACTTAGAGCTCTCAAAGTTCAGATCACAGTTGAAGCTTTGTGGTTTTCTTTCCCTCATTGCTTTCCAATGAGAGCATTGCTATGTCTGAAAATAGTGACTGTGCAACTTTGGCCAATGCAGTGAAAAACACACCACACTCTAAACTCTGTAATATCATGCTTGTGGCAACCAAAGTGCATGTGATATTGAAGAGTTATGTAGTGTTAACATGGATGTGTGATAAAAGAGAATTAGTGTAGCATGTGACATTATGGAATAACACAAAGTTGACATTGCAATAACGCTAATACTTATAATGATGACAACATTATGCATGTGAGCGTGTGGTTTGAAATCTTTGGTTGTTTACTTTACTGTCAAAACCCGTGATATATGGGTGGGAAACGTGACAAGAAGGAGTGAGATTTAAACTAAGAACATCCACTCCCTAGGGTCTTAAGATATAAGAGAAGGAGTGACACTAAGGAGGTTGATATTACAAAGTTTAGAGTGTGTGTATAAAACACTCCACACTAACTATCCATTTAGTGTGTGTTATTATTTGGAATTAAGCAATGCAATAATGTCTTACTCAGGAGTTCAATTTTTACTAACGAAAGTTCAATAGGTTGTTTGGACATAAATGACTATACTTGGTGAAATATTGCATTCTCATCAAATAGAACTATAGCATTGCGTAACTTTGACTAGTGACACACACTAATTGGGATAATTAGTGTACTTTTCATGTGAGATGAACATGTGGCAAGAACTTAAAGAGCCAAATACCCATATATTTAGGCCAAATTGGGCATGTTTTTTTCCCATGTTTTCTCATCTTTTTTTAAGAGTTCCAACCAATCACATGACAACACATGCCACTTCTTGACACAAAATAATCAGTTAATGCCTAGTCTGACCCTTTCTAAGGTTGCCTTTGGAGATGACCTTCCTTTTTTCTTTTCTTCTTGGATAAGATATGTGGGTCAAGTTCTCCAACTTCTACCAATTAGATTAAATAGTTGTGTTGCATTTGAAATTTTATGATGAAACATCAACAGTAATGGGATGTATGAATGAGGAGATTCAGTTGCAATTTTACAAAATTGACCAAATGAGTTTGAAAAATAACCGGCTCAAATTCAAGACTTTAGGTCAAACGCCAATCATTTTAGAAGAATCTAAAGAACATACTTTAAGTCAAAAAAAATTTGATGGAAAAACACAACATGTAACCAATTGGACTTAGAAACATGAGGATCTTCATTGATTTTGCCAAAATCCGCTCATTAATTGAATCAAGTCTCCTTTGACATACTATAGTTATGCTTATCAGAAGTGTGTGTTAGATCCTCTGAATTAAGTGCACTATTAAATGTGGAATAGCTACACTAAACATGATATTTAGTGTCACTTAATATGGGGATTCACATATCCCTACAATTTTTTTTACTAATGATGTAACTTTTTACCAAGTAAAGATGTCATATTCTATAATGTCCAAACAACCAATTCAACCTGTGTTTGGTAAAAAATGAGATGTACAGTTAAAAATTATAATGTTGCATAATTCCAAATATGTAAGTGACGATAAATTTTGAAAACCATCTCTTTGAATCATGTGTCTTTTATGAAGTATTTTCTTCGATCCTCACCCACCCACCCACCCACCCACCAATCAAAAGTAGGTGTCTAACTAAGAAAATTAATTGAATAACAACTTGCTACGTTACAGTGACCATGGAGTTGCTCTACATCGAGTCTGCCAACTCATCAAAAAGGCTCCAGACTGGACTGTGTCAAAGTCCATGTGGCACTCACTCCCTCATTCTAGCTTCCGCTCCACTCTCCCATTCTCAACACTCCACTCAGCTTGCAACATGGCAACCTTCGCTTCATCAAAAGCTTACATGTAAGCTAAGGGCTTGCTGTTGGACTTCGGAAAAACGAATCTCTGTTAACTTAAGTTGCAATTTTTTCATGTCCACGCCATTGCATCTTCTGAATCATTTGCGCACAAGGTTGTTGGTTCTGCAGCCTACAAATGGTTTTGTGAGTGCACCACATTCGAGGCTAGGTGCAGTCTTGGGAGGCAGAGCTTGTGGCCCTTTAAGGTATGTGGGTGTAATTCGGTCAGTTTTTCACGTTCTCCAACTTCCACTTGATTCACACAACGAAACTTGTGTTGCCTTAGCAAATATATGAGGAAGCATCAGCAAAAATGGGACCTCCCCTGATTTAGTTATGGTTACCGGCTGGTTGTTGATTCCTTACCTGAATACATGTACTATTGAGTACTGAGTGTGGAGTTTTTAATAAAATTTTGAAGATGTAGTCCAATCTGAACATGTGTCTATGTTGTTTGTTCTTTGATCCTCATTTAACCACACACGATGCAAATATAGGTGCCCCATTTCAGAAAAGTAACCGAATAACACCCACATACCTTAGATAGCATGAAAATTACACAACTGCTAGTGTATGCATTGGCAATATCATGTTCAGCATTGTGCTTCAGATCGAGGTTGCATTTGTGGGTCTAGTGACACGGTGACTTTTACTGTCTCAAGGGGCAGTTCCCATCATACAAAAATCTTACTTGGTGTAATTTCTACCTTCCCCATTTTCTTTTCAGTAATGTGACGTTGGAAAAATTTGTTCTTTCAGGTGGCTTATTTGTTTGTGGGTTATTTTGAAAAGCTTGTCCTTTGTATCCGACAACACTTGTGTTGACCTCAGCTTAAGGAAATGGGCAATGGTCGACCCAAAACAAAGACTCGTGAACAAGTCGATCAGCATATGCTTGGGAATTGTTTGCCCTGCAGGGATTTGTACACACAGAGTATTTTAGCTGAGTAGGTGTACTAATTTCCTGTTCTTGAGAGTTTTGAATTTTAGGTGGATTTCTGTTTCTTGTATAATATTTAGTTCTTCTCATTAGGTATCATTCATTCAGGTTTGCAGATTTATGTGGACAGTACTCCAACTTTGAGCAGTTTGAGATCTTCTCCGATGAGCATTCGGAGGTCATCTAATTCTGGAGCAGCACATTCAGCTCCAATTCGTGTAGGAGAAGCTTGAAAATGCAAACGTCTTGTTGGTAGCTAGTATTTTTATTTCAAAAGTTTGGAGGATAAGTATGGCGACAGGGCTAAACCGCCAGGTATTCATATTTGTCTTCTATCCTTGGTTCTAGTGAAAGTTATTGATATTTCAAACCATCGTAATCTAATTTTCTGAAACTTGTGACCATTACTTTATCGTTCTTCAATTGTTTAAATTGGGTTCTGCTTTCACATAGAGATAGGTATTCTACCGCATCCTAAAATGTACAGGTGTATGTAAGATTAGCTGGTCAAGCAAAACAACATGACTTGGTCGAGGTTATGAGAGTGTATGTTTCTATCTTCTTAAACATTGAATATAATCACTTACAGGAGTACTTATAAGGAATGCAGCCTCCAAATGTCATTGTTACCCTAATATTTCCTTGAACCCTAATAACACAGTGTATGCTGATCCTTGTATGTAATTGAGCATAATTATTTGGATAACAAAAACAGAAAAATCTAAAGAGCACTTCTCATCATGTTACTGTTGTTTGTTCACAGGAGAGCGAGGTTGAACAGGAGCTGAAGCTAGCCTTGGAGGAGGCGTGTCTGGAAGCAGGGGTGTCCATGTCTCCTGCCATCTCGCCCTCGGTATAGTCTCTTCTCATTGTAATTTATCTTTGTTCATAAATTAGTTAAGGTCAGGGGGCCTTAAATGGATACTTTTAATCTCTGCACCCACTTCTTGTAGGATATGAAACACCCAATTAGTGCAAGATGATTAGCAAATCTAACTCATGTCTGTAACCGATTTTCCTCATAATTTTCGGACCTTGGATGAATATTCTATTCTTTGTAAAAGTGAAGTTTCTCTTTCTTATGAATGATCATATAGGTCCCCCTTAATTAAGTTGACTATTGAGCCCACAATGGTTAACACATTTTGAGTACGTAGTCCAACCTCTTTCAAAAGCATGATGCCTTTTTGGTGTCCGTTCTTAGATCCACATCTATGCATGCACCACTCAAATATAGGTGTCTGTTTATGATGAGAAATTGAATTAGGCCTGCTTACCTTAAGACCCTGCTCATCTCCCCCTTATATCCTCCACCATAAATGAAAGACTCATAACCTCACTTCAGGCAGACATTGCATTAGTGAATAAGTTTATGTTTTGCCTCATGAATATCATGAATATTCTCTTGTTCACTGAGGTGAATAGTCCATTTTTTTAATGTGAATTTACCACATTCATGAGCATATTATCCTTAAGCATGTGTATGGACTTTTTCTTTCTATTCCAGCTACGTAAAGTTCCAAGAATCAAGGTTCTTGAGTAAATGATAGAATCATTCTTAGGTTTTCCGGAATACCTAGGAATTTTTCCATTTGCAATGGAACCCAAATAGGCTACTTAAGAATGTTATGAGGAGAATTAAGTATAAAAATAAGAAAATCCAGTTATTCACCTCATGAATAGAGTCTCACATTAGGCAGACAGGCAGACAGTGCATAAGTTGAAACAATTCCAAGAGCTAGTTTCTAATTCCATGAGATTTGAAATTTTACCTTTACCTCTCTGTCATGGGCTGGTATTTTTGAGGCAGGCATGGTGGGCATTTGATGATAATGCTAGTGAGCCTGGAGTAGGAGAGTTGGCAGGATGGTTGTCAATTACCCGACGGCGAAGTTACCGCCCCTCTCCGCTGAACAAGTACCGCAAATTTGCACCTGATGGAAGTGACATTCTTGGGGAACAATCTGAGGAGGAAGAAAGCACAGAGGTGGATGATTCAACCTCTGCAACTTTAGCAGATGATGTTGTTAATGAATCCACATCTCAGGAGAGGAGTTTGAAGGAGAGGCTTGGGAATGCAACAGAACTTGATGTGCTGGCTCAGGATTTTAATTGGAGCAACCTTCTCTCCGTCCACAGAACTGAACATGCAGAATCTGAGGAGGATGATGAAGCGAATCCCCGAGACTCTATTGGCTCTGTTGAGGTTTGTCTGCAATCTTTCTCCTTTTCTTTTTCATTGTTGGAATTAAAATCTCTGGATCCGTAGAGTGTTAACACCAAAATTTCCTCAAAGGTCTGGGTTATAAGTTGTATTGAGGTTCATGGCTCTATCGCATACCAGTAGATTTTTATTCTGGTGAACTTGAAACTTCAGTGCTGTTAAATGTATGCTTTGTGTTTGAATTGGTCATAGACAGAGGGCTAAGAATAAGGCCTGTGGTTGCTTTGCAGCTGACAGTGAATTCAGGGGGTGTGGTCTACTTTTCAATGTTTCGAAGAGGTAACAGGGAACAAGCCGAGAGTGATGACGAAAAGATAGGTGAAGCTGCTGCTGTCTTTAAATTTGGGTCCTCAAGATTGGCTACGCAATCTGAGCGCTTGGGCATTGAAATAGCACGTCATTTGGGTGTTGCTACGCCACAGGTAGGAGGAATGATCATCAGTCTATGTCCCTTCATCATTGGAAAGATTCAAGTACTATGAACACAATCATGACTTTAGATCTGGTAGAGAATCTACAATAGATAAAATTTTAACCCAAGGAAAATGGTACCAGAGGATTGGAGGAAGATGTCTGTTCCAAACCTAATTCTGTCACTGATGGTCGCTTGTCAGAAATCACCACTCTGAGTGATGTAAAAGTAGTATGGGAAGAAATCAGATCACTCAGATACGCATAAACACAAATGCCCTATACGCTTTGGCCACATATACGCCCAACTTAGGGAGGTCATGCTATACACATGTTAACTTGCTTGTGTAGGACTTGCGCTTACAAATACAAGTTATGGATATTGAATGAAGGATTCCAATGTAGCTTACATGATGTGTGGTTGAGTATTTTAAGGCAAGAGTCATACACAGCAATTCACTGGAGTGGAGTCGAATCAAGGAGGCCGTGGAAATCATAAAAGAAACATCTGAAGCGAATCAGAATGAGATTGGCATTCAGACATGCGAGGAGCTGCTCGAAGCTCTGCACCTTAGTCGTTGCATGCTTATCATGGGGTAAGTTACTGATTTTATTATACTCGTTGAAGTTTGGCATTGATTTTATAGGGAATTAATGTTTGAATAGTCTTTGTGCAGTGGATTGTTGCCAAGGAACCTTTTGGTTTTACGTTGCTCATAGTGGATCTAAACACACATTGAAATCCATTGAGTTTCATTCTAGTTACGAAATAATAGTAGATTGGGCTACAGTGATACAATAATATTTCAATCTAGATTCTATATTTGATGAGAAGCTTACAGCCTCGTCATAAGGATGAGTCGTTTGCATTCTTGCATTCTACCACACAGGCAGACAATTCCTTGCACTCTAACAGCCAAAAAAAAGAAACCATAATGTGTAGGATACCCAACTGCATATTGAGGGCATTACACCCTGCAACTGGTAATACTCTGATCTGATTAGCAGGTCAAGTGGAGTAGTCATACATTCACTATCTCATGGCATCATAGATTACAGGAATTGATGTCAGTTTATTATTATTTGCATTGATTCGTTGCAAACGAACTTTTATGTTTTATGTTGCTCATAGTATATGTATAAACGCCTTGGCTTCCATCAGGTTTCATTATAGTTGCACCAAACCGTAGTAGTGAGTTGGTTCCATTATTGCTTGTCTACCACAAAAGATAAATACTGTATGTCAATGGCCTCACAGGTAGAGAGTTTTTAGCCTATTTTCAACCAACCAAAAAAGCCATGATGTGTAGCGTAGCCAATTGGATATTGAGGGCATTTCACCCTGCAATTGATAATACTATGTATCTAGTTTTCTTTCACGGTCTCATGCTAATCTTGATATTTACACCTGTGCAGGTTTATTTATGGGAAGCCATTAGCAGAGAGTCCTCAGGCCTTCTCTCCCGAGAACGTGGCACTCAAAACTGCCACAGCTCTTGGCCGAACGTTTGTTGTGGATCTGGTTCTCCGAAATGAGGATCGTTTGGTTTGCCACGAGCTGGGATGGCGAGGTAACCCTGGGAATCTACTTGTCACTGACAGAGTGCCGCATGCCTCAGACAAATTGGGTCCAGCCAATGTTGAAGAAACTGCAAATACAAACCGGGGGAAACCGGGGTACTTTAAGTCCCGGCGCTCACAATCTTTTACTAAGTTGTCTACCGCAGGAGCTAACGAACTTCGCAGCCAATTACCAAAGCAGCACCGGTCTCCATCTCCTGACCCAACTCATTTAGAAGGCACAAAGTCTATGGCCTTAAAAGTAAGTCTTGATTTCTGGGGTCATAGTTGTGAACGCTGCATTGGTTCTGCATATTGGTGGTTAATTCTTGTCTCTGCCAATACTGTAATGAGGCCCCCTTTACACCAGAGCTCGAAGAAAGGAGCCTTCTCATATGCTGGGAGCCTCTTACTCATGCTTGTTCACTCAAATCCACTTTAAACATGACCTTCAACTTGAAGCGTGAACTTTTTACCAGGCTTACAACACTTAGATGGCGCCTTGATGGATCCTATGTGGAACAAGTATGGCAGGCTCCCTGTCAAAATCCTAATCTATGTCCATGAGGTAGTTTAGGAATGTCAAGAGCTCGAGCTCTCATTTTGTGGGCCCAAAGCCAAGGGGCTTTCAAGCATTCTTTGGTTTGTCATGTTATCTCACTTTTAGCATGGCCACTTTGTACTTGCTCAAACCATTGAGAGCTTTAAGATTTGTCAAGCTTTCAATAGTTTGAGCTGTGGATGAAATCTTGTCAATTCCAAGTATCAAACTCCCAAAACCTGCAAGTTCAAGCTCTCAACTTGAGCTCTAGTGAAAAGTGGGTCCGAGAATTCTGTACATCCAGTCAACAAATTTGACTACCCTTGCAACTTTGGGTATTTCCTTACAATGTCCAAGATATTTTTTTGTACCAAATCATTGAATCTTATTACATACTTCTGTGTGCAGAGCTTGCTTGTGCCAGAGTCTGAGGCTACGGTACTCGTGAAGAAGGAAGGTGGTGGAGTGGAGGTGACAGTTGAGAATAATTGCTTACTTGTGGCTATAGACTCGGGGGTGTCACGCCGACCTCCAAAAATGAAAATGGAACATGACAGACGAGTTTACTCCAAGATGATAGAGCTGCTCCTCAACGATGAGGAGATTGCTGCAAACCTTCTCAGAGAAATTAGCTTTGGGTATTTAGGGACCCCCTTTGAGAATGAGCCCACAACTCAAATTAATGACTTGGAGAAACTTGACCAATCAAAAGTCACAAAGGCTTTTCAAAAAGGTGTTGTTGCAGGCATACACGACATGCAGATCCTCCGACTGTTTCTTGTCAAGTTGTTCCGCACACTTGACCATCTCCTGCGTGATTTTATGGTTTACATGTCCAAGCAAGGAGAGGCTCAAGGCGAGAATATAACGGAAATTGGAAGAGATTCCGCCTCTCCCCAGCCTCACCCTGGAGTTAACCCAGATAAAAAACCAGAGCTTACTTCAAGCTCCCTCCCACAGGATGTACCGGCCACTCTTCAATTTGAAAGTCTGAATATGTCAGACCAGAAGTTGGCAAACTCAGGAGGTGAATTACAAGAGCAACCGCTGGGTATGCCAAATTCATCAGTGAATTTTTGTACCCCAAGTAGAGTAGGTCCACCAAAAGGTTCACCAAGGCTGACTTCATTAAAGATTAGTCCCAAGTCAATCATACAATCACCTGGCAGTTCACCAAGATTGCTGTCACCAAATAAGATTTCTCCCACTCGCGACCACTGGCATGAGAAGGGGAGCCCAGGGCGCTTGACTTTCAAGCTTAAGGATGTTAGTAAAACTGCCAAGGTTCGTCCTTCAAAAAATTATTCAATTGAAGCAACTTTTGTGCAGACCTCACCTGCACTGTTCGAAGGTTCCTGTGCTATTCATTTCCCACCTTCACCTCTCTCATACTTTATTTTTTTTGAAGCTGCACAGATTGATGGCGAGGTAAGCAAGAAGTTGGACTGGTGGGATGAAAAACTTCGCGAAGAAGGGCAAAAACTTTGCCGCCAACATGGCTTCACAACTGGATTTCTAGAAGGTGGTGGCACCCATAGCTTAGTTGACAGCTATGAGCTGAAGGTGACCTTCAAACTCATCAGACTCTATTTATAACTCAAGTAGTTGGAATCTCAGTAAAAGGGTGATTGGCCTAATTATGTGGTGGTGCCTGGGGTTGCAGGTAAGGTTAGAGCACATTCTGGAGAGAATGACAATGATTTCAAATGGCTCGGATACAGAGAGACCATCATGTGTGCTTCCTCATTTGTACATAGGAGGTGCCCTAGCAGCCAGGTTAAAAATTATTACTGATGGAGTGAGAAACCTTCTGTCTGTTGCCAAATGTCGGGTGTCCTCTACTTCTGTATTTCTCTTGTCATTCTTCTCGGCTGTCCAAACATCTTCTTGGGTTTCATTGTCATTCTTCTGTACCAAATTCAATTCTAAGGCCTTTCTACAACAAGTTATGGCTGTTTTCTCTTGCAGTGTCTGGAATAACTATAGAATAGTTGGCTCAGATTATGCTTATATATCCTGGTGCTAATGGTTACAGGTCAGTGCACATTCTCCAACGCCTAGGAATTACGCATATTTTATGCCTTTGCCCCTCTGACCTTGAATCCATGGACGAAGGAGAATTTCCGGACCTCTTCAATTACCAACATTATGGGGTTCGTCTTTACACCCCTTTATCACCACTTCCGATTTCAGATCATTTGAAACGGCTGCAACTAGTTGCTTCATCAGTTAGCTAATTTTGTTCTAAAACTACGTACCCATGCGTTGGTATAGTGTGTTGGTAAACGAACATTGCATGTTAGTGTTAAATACACTGACGTTCCTTTATCTTCTCTTCTGGCTCTAAAACTGCAGCAGTGATCTCGACAGGTTTAGATTCTCTTTGCATTCATGTTCTTGGTGTTATATACTAATGTTTTGGATCTCGTTAATAGGAATACTGCTCTTGTTTTGAGGTTCAGGTGAAAGATGTGGAGGATGAAAATATCAGTGCGTGTTTTGAGGGTGCATGCTCATTTCTGGAACACGTTGAAATGGAACCTGGAAGTAAAGTGCTAGTTCACTGCTTTGAAGGCAAAAGCCGAAGTGCAACTGTTGTACTTGCTTACCTCATGCTCCGCAAGTAAGTGCAAGGTTCAACGTATTTGAGTCTTTGGAAAGTAAGATTTGGTATAACTGGAACATCCTAAAGTCTCTACTAGATGAGGCAAAGATTAAGCTAATTGTGTGAACAAGTTGTGTTTGACCAGTCATAATTTGTCTTTGCAGTGCGTATGAGGGGTACCACAAACAGGGTCTAATAGAAAATCTCATTATTTGTGTCAATTACTTGTACTGAATCTGTCACCTAGATGGTTGTGAAGAAAGTTGCCTGTACTATCAAAAAAATGTGTTTACACAACAGGTTAAGTAAAGCTGAGGGAGCAAAAGATCTAGTGTCATCTTTAGGTTGAAGATAATCTAGAAATCCGCAACTATTGCAGCATTTATTTGCACAATATTGGTCAATTAACATAATGCATTAAGTGAGCCGCCTGCATGATTAATTCAGAACTGCACCTTTTGAGCAATTTCCATGGGAGAAGTAAATTTAGGCAAGGGATTAAAATAGCTGTATAGAAACAAGTTGACATAGTTTTACTTCTTGTTGAAGGGGGTACACGCTTGCACAAGCATGGACAACAATGAAAGCTGCACACCGTCGCACACAACCTAATGATGGATTTATGAAGGTATAAGACATACCCTTTCTTTCTTTCTTTGCGTAGTTTCTTACCTGCACCTCTGATGATTCACCCTAAATTCATGTGTTCTCACAAACTATGTGAAGATATTGATGTTCTTGACCTGCTTTGCAGACACTGATTGAATTGGATGTAAAGCTTCATGGAAAGGCATCAATGGCTTTTCTACAACGTAGACCTGTTGCACAAAAGTGCCCTATTTGCAACAAGTTTGCCGGGTTAAGCATCACAGCCTATCATCAACACTTTCGACGGATGCATGCGGGAATCCCCCTTCCCCCT
Organism: Polytrichum commune; assembly: GCA_950295325.1. Taxonomy (NCBI): domain Eukaryota; kingdom Viridiplantae; phylum Streptophyta; class Polytrichopsida; order Polytrichales; family Polytrichaceae; genus Polytrichum; species Polytrichum commune. The sequence goes on from OX485803.1 coordinate 69,274,891, forward strand.
TCCCTCCTTCCAAATGCTTAGTTCTGCATATTGTGCATTCAGGTCAGATTGAGCACGTCTCTGCCCAAATTCAATTTCCATGTCATCTTTAAAGATGCTCCAACCACTCACATGATGACACGAGGCACTCATCGGCCAAAAATGGCTCATTTACGCCTAATTTGCCACCAGCATGAACAGTATAGCTTCATCTTCAAGTTGTCCTAATTCTATATGTGAATTCGAAACAAGCCGGCCTGCTCCAAACACCAAGGTCAAGCCCCTAGGTCCCCACCGAACTTGGTTGAATATATTTAGCTCACCTGAAAATTCCCACTATGATTTGGTGGACCATAGTCGTAGGGTGCACCGGAAATGAAGTGCTAGGAAAGGTACAAGGTACATTTTAGTGGGAATGATGTATCATAGATGAAAATTTGAGAGTAAGCAAATTTGAGCAGAAATATCTGCAATAGGTCATAAAATTGGCTGAGACTTGCACATCTTTTGATAGAGAACGTTCAAAGGCAGAAAGCCTTCTTGGTAAAGTTCTGCAGAAACAAATCCTTATCTTAACTTTGTTTCTGTAGACTGATTCACATGGTAGATACTGTGGCAAGTGACATAACCCTGAAGACATGTCCAGAACCATAGCAGCCTTATTAAAGGGCAATTTCACAACCTCTCACCACTTCTGTAAATTGGATACTCAGACCAATATACTGGCCACTGTCCAGCATGTTTACTACAGAATGTCATGTCCATGTCATGTATAAGAAATAAACAAACTTTCCCATGTTTACTGCAGAAATAGGTCAGATGCAATTCCATATGGTGCTGCATGAAAGTCATCTGCATAACGCACAACGACAAATTGATTCTCCATTCCTTCTACCTGTCGATGCTTTTGAAGAGGTCTTTCAGCAGTGAAAGAGTAAAGCAATTGTTTACACTAATGTGGAATAAAAATAGGTATGTCATGTAGATTAGAGTGGCCTCTAAGACCTGTCCAGTAGCACTAGTGTTATATTGTGTTCACTGTTGAGTGTGGAGTGGTTTATAAATTTTGATGCGCCTTTATGGTGTTTCCTCTTTGATCTTTACCAAACCAATCAAATGTGGACAAATAACACATGCATACCTCAAGAGCAAGTAAATTTGTTGAACATGAGTGCTTCAAACATGAGTGCTGATGCTAGAGCTAAGAGAGATTCAATGCTGCAAGGAAAGTTGAGCAACGGGAATGCAGTTTTATTCATATCTATCACACACATTTTAACAACACTGTCAACAACACTAGACAACAATTAGACGTTTTCGCGCAAACAACCTGTCTACAAGACACATATAACAAGTCAGAATTAAACACACGGACTTAAAAGACTCCTGACTTTATCCTGGACATGGTTTACAGCCATTTCTTGAACCTCCTAATGTAAAGAACTTTTGCCACCTGCGCAAGGCAGCAATATGACAGCACAAAGACAGCTAAAAATCCAAAATAAGAAGCAGGCAGATGAAACATTTTTTCTGCTCTCCCAATTGGCGACCATGGAATGTAGATCCCAATCCCGGCTATGATGGTGGTCAAGACCAACACGGGCCACGCAGCTGTCTCCTGGACGAATGGGATCTTCTCCGTTCGAATCATGTGGATAACAAGAGTTTGTGTCAGTAAACCCTCAATGAACCAAGCCGTCTGAAATTCCGATGCTCGATCAACTGTCTGGCAGCCGTAATAGAACCACATTGTGAGAAACGTGCATATGTCAAAGATCGAACTTATGGGTCCCATCCACAGCATGAAGCTCGTAATGCCCTTGGCTGACCATTGGTGAGGTATGTCTGTAAAATGAAGGTCCATCTTGTCCCACGGAATAGAGATCTGAGCATCCAACAACATCCAAGGCTTAATATTGTCCTACCAAAGCTAATATTCCTAACATGGAAGTGTACAATTTTTACTTTTATTTTATTTTTTAAAATCGCTCAGATTTACTCAAAAAGCATCTACACTGATATATGCAATTAGGTATTGACATTCCACACTGTTTTGAATACTTATCACCACAGTAACAAAATTCAGGAATCCCTTTTTACTGTGGTTCTTGTATGGACGTCCAAACGAAGTTATAGATTATTGTAGTCTGATTTTGACCCTAGGTAAATTGCATGGCTAGAGAGGCAACCTATTCACAAAATCAACCTCATTGCACATACCAATGTAAACCACTATGAACTGTAGCATCTAGGTAAGTATTGGGTGCCTACTACAGCCGATGGCACGGCAACCCGTGTCCATTCCCGGATGTTGCATCAATTAGGATTGATAATGTGCCTCCTCATAACCAATCACGAATAGACACATCAGCCTTGATCACTTGCAAACTCCAGAAATCCTTGAGAATTTAATATGGTTAGCCTGGAATAGTTCTAATTGACCAACAGAAAGAGAATTCTACAACACCAATGTTTAATGGAAGGTTTTTGATATACTTGCCTGGCTGATATCATAGAGCAGATTCTGAGTGAGAATGTGTATCGGACGCATGGGGTCGAATGGCAGCCAAGCTGAAGCTATCAAGATTGAAAACACGTTTCCAAAGTTGGAGCTGGCAGCCATTTTGATGTACTTGATGGTGTTGCCATGGGTAATGCGTCCGCGGATGACTCCTGCCACCAGTACATTCAAGTCCTTTTCGAGCAATATAATTTCAGCCGCATCTTTTGCCACAGAGGTTGCTGTGTCCACTGAGATGCCTACGTCTGCACCTTTCAAGGCCAAGGCATCGTTGATGCCATCTCCAAGAAACCCAACAGTGTGATTCTCAGCCCTGAGTGCCTGAAGAGAGTAAAAATCCCAAACATAAGAACATGCAGAAAAATTAGACTCTCTACACTACCAGTTCTCTAATTGCAATTATATACAGTCATCTAACCATCTTATCCAAAAAAAATTGTTCTAATTGACAACCCTGTTAATGCCAGTAATGTTTCTAGTACCTCCTCAACTGATCAAACCTTAGTAAATTCTTCTTTGCTCACCAACCTGTGACTGCAATTCCTATTGGATACAAGGGGACAGGACAAGACAGCGGACAACTACACCAAATATATAATTTAGTTCTGAATTAAAATTGGTGCGCAAAAATCAATGTGGGTCGATGATGAATATTTGGGCCAGATTAAACCAGATGTGTGGTTTGCCGGATCTGCAGACTGGGCTATAAAAACATCAGAATTGTGAAACTGATTACCTGGATGGCATTCAATTTCTGAATAGGCGTCAATTTTGCCAAAATAGTTGCCCGTCGCACGGTAGCAATAAACTCCTCATTCTCCATAAGAGACAATTCGGGTCCAGTGACCACATGCTCAGTAGGAATGCCCACATCTCTACACACCTTCACGGCGACAGCAAGAGTATCTCCAGTCATCACCTTAACCTGCACATTTTTTTGGAATAAGAGCGTCAGGGCCTCCTTTGCTGAATCCTTAGGGGGGTCCAGAAATGCAAGGAAGCCTTGGAACACCATTTCCTTTTCTGTGAACCGCTCTCCGTGTGCACCAACCTGTACAGGAAAATGCAATAATTCCAAGTAAGTACAGATGGATGAAAACGAATTAAATATTGCATGGGAGTTGCTGCCAGAAAAGCCCAAAGCAACATAACATTCTTAAAGTAGCCTATGTGGGTTTGAATGCAAATGGAACCTCCAGAGATGAAAGAAGGCTTTATGTTCCAAACATAGGCAACAACGTGGTTTTCAGAGAATGGGAGATTGCCACTTGGCTATGCACGGCAATCATACATATGCTCAAGGATCTTGATTCTCGAAAATTAATTCTTGAACCTATGATAGAAAGAGATAATCCTTACACATGCTTAAGGATGCTATTTGAGAGGAAGATTGGGGAAGTATTTTTTGAATTACCTCATATGTGTTCCCCATAGCCTCAACTTCCTTTGGTGGGAGGACTTTGGTGGCCACAACGAGTACGCGGAGGCCATCAATGTTGAGATTCTCTCCCACAGCCAGCAACCGCATCTGGTTGGCTTCCGTCATGGGAATCACGCTGCTTTCTTCATCAGTTTCTTGCACCCAAGAGCATGCCTCCAACATCTCCTCCATGGCCCCTTTGGTGACCATAAATCGCCCATTGTTTTCGCGTGTTTCGTCTCCAAGCTCCTTGTTCTCTAGTATTACGGACAATCGGCGGCGCTCGAAATCAAACGGGATTTCATCAATCTTATCCCATTTTTTGGCATAGTCACTGACAGAGTTCCCTGTTTCGTCTCCAAATGCGATAATTGCCTTGTCCAACAGGTTCTTCAGGCCAGTCTGGAAACTGGAATTCAAGTACGCAAATTGCAGTACGCGTAGACTGCTTGCCTCGTGACAATCCAAATACTTGATCATCACAACATGATCATTGGTCAGCGTCCCAGTCTTGTCTGTGCACAAGATGTCCCTGTCATTGCCACCACAATATGTCAGAACTCTAGTTGTCGTACACAATTTCTTTCAAATTGTCAGATACTGCACATAAAGAAGACTTCTGAAAGCCAGACCCAGGACAGCTTAACAGATACATTCTCCACTTCCTACTGTTATGGGCCACCTGGATTGTAACCTTGAAAAGTGACTGGGAGTGAGAAAATATGCTCTATATCCGACTCTGAATATGCGCAACAATTTAGTTCTGAAACTTACATGGCTCCAAGGTTTTGGATTGCATCCAACCGCTTGACTATGCATTTATTGTCTGCCATGGCTTTTGCTCCACGCGCTAAGTTAGCATTCACAATCATGGGAAGCATCTCAGGGGTGAGTCCAACGGCCACAGATATTCCAAAAAGCAGGCTGCTGCCCCAATTTTTGGTGACAAGGCCACTGATGACAATGACAATGGGCACCATAGCAAGCATGAAGCATATGAGAAGGTAGGACACCCTTCGCACACCCTTCTGGAAAGCGTTCAGTGGAGCTTGGCTAGAAAGAGCTGACGAAATGGTGCTTATATAGGTGTTGTCCCCTGTGGACAGCACAATTCCAATGCCAGATCCAGAAATAACGTTCGTCCCCTGCAAAAGAACAAAAGCAGATACACTAAGTGAAAAGAGAATCACATAATATGTCTCGCAAATAGGCAGTAGCACGAACATAAAAAAATACAAAAATACAAAAATATTATTACACTATATATCTGATCTAATGCGGCATTAAAATTGATGTGGCATTTGAGACATGTTAATTAGAGTGGCCTCCGTGACTAGGTACTCCTGTAGCAACAAGTCTACCATGCCACCTTCTATGGTGGCCACCCAGTGATTGCAAGATCATCTACATGGGTCGATGATGAATAGCGTGGGCCACACTATATCAGATTTATGATAAAGATTTTCGTAGACAAAATGTGAATCTAGTACTTCAGAATTACCAGCGACCAACCATAGTCCTAGCATTTATATTATTGTGGTGACAGGGTTGGCTTCGAGCTACAAACCATTAAGCATGTGTTCCGAAGCTCTAATATTGGGGTGCCTTTCTCCTCCAGCAAGTCAGCATACTTCTCCACTGGCATGCACTCACCTGTCAGTGAAGATTGGCTGTGTTCAAGACCAAAAAGAAAACTATTAAAAACCGCTCATCATGTCACAGATGCAAGAACCACTGTGATCATTTATAACAAGTCTAGCATTGGAATCAATTATATCCTTCACATTATAATAAGCCGTGGCTAAAATGTTTCCGAAGTAAATTGGGCACCATGACTCACCTCACAAACATATCCTTTGCTCTAAGAAGACGAATGTCGCCCGGGAAAAGGTCTCCTGAACTAAACACCGCTATGTCTCCCGGGACAACATCTTTTTGGTTTATTTCGATCTCAGTACCGTGATTATTCGACCCTTGCCGCCGGAGAACAGTGGTTCGGCTTTGCACCAACTCTGACAGCTTCGATGCTGCCTGTGAACTACTCATCTCCTGTACAACTCAACCATGTAAGTATAAGGGATTCCATCATTTTTAGAGTCAGAAGTCTAATGCTTTCTTTTTCTTGGGTCAAGAAGGTCACTGCACCTAAATCAACCAACTACGTCCAATCTCTTCGTTTCCAAGGGTGAAGTTATAAATGACGCAACAAGCAGATTCTCTTTGAAATTACTCTTACTACTGGTGGAGAGAATTACATGGAGCTGGTAGCATTGAACTTCAGCAAGGCATGAAACGCAGTGCAAAACGTAGGTGACTTGAATTTATAGATGCATGATCTGGCAGCATGTTAATTCGTCGTGTACCTGCCAGAACCGAAGTCCAACACTTATCACTACCATTGTCACCATGATGGTGAGTGTGGAGATGTCGCTGGTGGCGGCGGAGATGGTTGCCAGCACCAGCAAAATGATGTTGAATGGATGGAAGAAAGCGTTCCACAAAAGCAACCACCACGGCGATGCCGACTTGTAGGACAATACATTCGGCCCATACTCCTCCAAACGCTCTTTCGCCACGTCCTCGTGAAGGCCTAAGACAGATGACAACCCATTTCATCATGACCACCCGAGTTGTGGATTCGCTGCAAATTACAAATATTACGCTACAAGATAGCCACAGGTGCCCACAGCCTGATGACATAGCAGATCACTCAATGACATATCTTGGTTCAACTGTCGGTAACTCAAAAAGCAGGACTTGATTTCACCTTCGAAGGAGGAGCCCAGTCGCTCAACTACAGTGGCGCCATCGCTAGCTCCGTTCACAGATAGAGTGCTTTGCACATGCGCCTCCACCCCTGTCGGGATTTCGAGCACGAACTTCCCTGCCAGACAACACAACCTCCATTACATCGCAGAATTTCATAACTCTCTTATGAGTATTCTCCAGCCAAAAAAAATCCAGTGACTCCTTATTATCAACCCAATTGAAAAACACAACCCCACTTCATCCAGCCGTGCATGCTCATCCCAACTTCTCGTGACTTATTTACATTTGATCCAGCCATAAAAAAAAAACCCTACTCCTCATTAAACTCCATCCATTGAAGTAATAAACACAGAGACAAAAGAGATTATACAACTCACCTGTAACGCAGCGGACTATGCTTTTCTTGACAGACTGCAGCGATCCGCACGAGGCAGTCATCTCCGCCATCCGGCCTCCCGTGGAAGCCATGGTCGACAAAGAACAACTGAATCGGTAGGATTGCCCCCAAAAACAAAATGCGGTACACGACTGACTGACCGACTGACGGACTCACAGAGCAACTTTCCGAAAATTTGTAGCTCTGGTGTTATTATTACTTCAACTGCTGCTAGTAAACATCATGTGAGGGAGAGCTGGAGGAATATAATATGGCGGAGGGATGCAGGGAGGTCCGATCCTCGATGGACCGATCGATAGATCGGAGCCCCAAGATCCGAGCGGAGAGGCGCGGAGGAAGCTAAGGTGGCCTCTGCAGCGACTCCGCGAGGATCAGCCAGTCCGCATGCTGTGAGCGCTGAGCGCCCACCTCAAAACACCAGATTCCTGCCAGCTCTCCCAACTCGAAAGCTCTCACCATGCGGAAATGGACACTCACTCCTGCACCCTCAACCCCCGAACAAACAAAACACAACACCACAACCAAAATCCACAACTCGGCTGGTGCAGAATGATCCACCAAGCTAACCCAAACTCCAGACAAACAACTCTGCAATATGCTCTGCTCAAGGGTGTGCAAGGACTGGGCTTATATACTCACGGCCGACCCAACAGAGACTATAGGAGGAGCAAGCTGTGGAGAGAGAGAGGGAGAGAGAAAGAGAAAGAAAGAGATAGATAGGGGGAGGGGGGGAAGCAACAGCAGCGCAGCGGGGGAGACTGTAGCGTCCGTGTGAGGCTGCAGGAGGAGGAAGTGAGCGGATGAGGTAAGTCGGAGTTAGAGATCCAAAGCCGCGAGTTGCCAAAGCAATGAGATCAGTGCTTTCGATGTCAAAGGGCAGCTCGATCTGAGGCAGAAGCTAACTTAGTTAGCTGATCTTCCCGTCCCTCCCTCACAACCTCCCTCCCTTCCCTTCTTGCCTGCCCGCCTGCCTACCTACCTGCCTGCCTGCCTTCCTTCCTTCCTTTCCATCCGTGGTGTGCTGCGGCCAACTGCAAGTTAATTATAAGTGCAGTGCAGTGGGGGAGCAACTTCGGCAAGCTCTGATACCTTCGTCCCCGCACGGCGACACAACAACTTAGTCTTGGAAACTCCCCACCCGCCCAGATTACTATTTTTTAAAGGAACTGGGAGTTCACCGGATTCCGTAAGCACCCCAACAGAAACAACCGCTCCCCTACCATACCCTACCCTGTGACTTACCTAATCTTCCTCACCCAATATACGTGATTACCTCCCTCCGCCACTCGCCCAACCCGGGCCCAACCCAACCCAGCTCCCGCGGGCCTCTCGATGATTCACGCGCCACGCCGAATGCTCCAATTACTTCATCATCGCCCACTTTTAACTTAAAAGTGCACACGTCCCCAACTGTTGACCTGATGATTCCCTCCTCACGACTGGTGACGAATCATGAAGCTACAGAACTTATAAATGTTCAAGGAGTTGACTGCTCCCAGCGCCGGCCCAGCACTCCCACCTTAGATTAAATTTTACTCGTCCCGAGCCCTCGATCCCTGCCGCCGCGCGCTGGCACTGGCTGCCTTAGCAGGCTTCATGATTTTTTTTCAATTTTTTTGCTTATTCAGATTTGAAATATACAATAAATCTACTCCGAACCCACGCGAGGAGGCGTTCATCGGCGGGCCCCGACTAACTTCGCCGACACTCGCACACCATGCCCCCATCAACCGTTACGGTTGATGGGTCTTAAAAGGTTATTTTTCCCGACCACCGTAGAGTCCGCTTTATACCATCTTTACTACACTAAATATTATATTTTGTGTCACCCAATTCTATTCTCTTCGTCTTGCTCAATACCAATTGTAAGCCGACCATGCATGGTCACCAACACTAAATGTGAACCTAATAGTATTTATCATTCCTCCTATAAAATTTAGGTCGAACATAGGGGCGGTTTACACTATGGACCATGAAGTCGTCCCACGTAAGAGGCCTATTTTGCGTGGGACGACTTCATGGGACGACTTCCATGGTCCGAGTTACTAAAATATTAGTTTTCATGGTTCATGGGCCCTTCACTAGGTGTAAACCAATTATGGACCATGAAGAATGACCATGCACCAAAAAGTGGAGGTGCTGATTTTTTTAATACATGCCCAAAAAGGACAATTTTGAAAAAATTAAGTTTGATCATTCCTTGTCTTCTCTTGGGCTTCACTTGTCTTCACTTCTTGTTAGGGGCGGTTTACACTATGGACCAAGAGCCATGACCAAGAAAATTAAATCATTTTCATGGTCATAGCTCTTGGCCAAGAGCCATGACCATGAAAAATAAAAAATGGATTTTTGAGTGGCTTGGTCACTCTTGTAGTGTAAAGTGGATTTGGACCGGGACAACTTTGGGCTGATTTTTTAATATAAATACAGTAACGTCAAAAAAATTCAGGAAAAAAAAATATTAAAAAAAAATTCGGCCAATGGCTGATTTTCAGCCTTACAGCTCCCTTGATTTCCGTTGAGTCGAGCATTTTGCCTCGCCTCAACGGAAAACCCGTTGGACCATGGCACATTATCCAAATGGCAGATTTTAGTAGTTTTTTGGGACCTCAAAGTTAGTGGTCATTCCTTTTTTCAAGGTAGTGTAAAGCCAAATGGGACCAAGAGCACTTTACTCTCCAATCACAGATTTTAGAATTTCATGGTCATGGCTCTTGGTCCATAGTGTAAACCGCCCCATAGATTTGTAACAATGTTGCAATTATTGTCGCTTAAGTACCATTAAGTGATTTTTCATCCAAATTTTAATCATCCATGACAAAATTCATTGCAAAATTGTTAGGATGCAAAGTCTATCAATTTTTTTTTCAATAATTGGCATAAATTTCATTCAAAATTCAATGATCCATGATAGTACCCCGGGCATGCAACTCCCATATTATATGCAGGGGGTATCGGATTAAAAACGGCTTAAGGGGGGGTTTTGTAAAAATTATATCAAATAAAACAAAAGTAAAAGGACCAAAAAGTTGGGTGAAGACCAAATTAAATAAAATGAGATGTTAAACAAATTTGGGTTACATTTTTATTTATTTATTAAAAATTCCCCAACGTATACAAAGAATTGAAACACCTGATTTTTAACATATGACTATGCTTAATTTTAAAAGATCTTCATGAGTAGTTGCCTCCAATTAAAAATAAAGGTCATTGGCAGTATTTATTTTATTTTAAACAAATCTTAAGAGTTTATTAAAAAGCCCAAAAATTTGGGCAGTTTGGCCTATGGTACCTATATTTTTAAAACTCATATAATTAGGTTGTTAATGTTATTTTTTTCTTCAAGGAATACTCATTTACAATATATAATTACATTTTTGGGTTCCTTGTTAGAAATGCAACAAGAGTTTCCTACATTAAAACAACTTATATCACTCAAGATTGAACTAAAATGCATCATAAGTGATTATAATCAGGGCCATATATTATGAGAGTTGTGTATCCGGGCCTCCAACTAAACTTAAAAGTCATTGGCAATCTTTTATTTGTAATAAATAAATCTTAATTTTTTAGTAAAAAACTTAAAAAATTAGGTTGTTTGACCTATGGTACTTGTACTAGAAAACTCATATAATTAGGTTTTTAATGCAATTTTATTCTTGAAGGAGTATTCATTTCCTATATATAATTACATTTTTTGATTCCTTGTTAGAAGGGCTACAAGAATTTCCTATATGAAAACAAATTATATCAACTTGAAATTGGACTAATATGCATTATAAGTGATTATAATCAGGGCCATATAAAATGCGAGTTGCATACCCAGGGATAGTACTTATAAAACTCAATCATAAGAAGTGTTATTACAAAAGTTACAATGATGACATAAAATATCACATAACATTGAATAAGATATTTCATGTAGTGCTTGAATGTACACTAAATAGTCCTATTAGTGTGGATGGAAAATTACATGGGCCACACTTATTTTCTAATCATGGTGGAAATAATGTGGGTCCAAGACCATGGGTTGTGCCCTAAGACTTCCAACCAACACATTGGTTATTAGTTCTAGAACAAAAATAACTCAAAATAAAATAAGTACCCTTGTTAGTTTTCTAGAAAATACAATTTATGTGGCCCACACTAATTTTCTATTGTAAACTTTTTGTGTGGGTTGAAAATGTATGTGGCCCACAATAATAGGACTATTTGGTGTGGTTTTCATTTGCAATTCAAGAGGGTCTCAACCTCGGGGAGGTGACTATCGGTATTTTAGAAAACCACGTGACCCTTAAAAAACAAAAAAGGTCAGTTTAATTTTTTTAGGGTAAATTTTATAATTTCGTTAGATCTACCATAGCATTGGAAAATTGCTTCCTACGTGATTATATGTAAAATAGGGTGGTGGATAGTTTCCTCATTTTAGTAATCAATAGGAAATAAAATGATCATAGACATGGGATCCGCCTAAAAGTGTGTAGTAAGATTAGTAAAATAATTATGGGTTTGACTACTTGGATGAAGAAGTGTGTAGTTTCTATCCAAATTTTAATCAAGCACGTTAGTATGGAGGGAATTATTGTGGAATTTTTTGGGGGAAGAAATGTGTTGGTGCTCCTCAACATCCATTGGGTTTTGCAACAACGATGAACATGTGGGACCTCGCTGGATGCTTAGAATCTGACAACCTCCACAGTCACCTTCAACCGCTTCCTGCGATTGGTCTTGGTTTTGTAACAACCTCAGTCCTCGATCCTCAAGCTCATGTTTTTTCTAAGCATTTTCTAGGGTTTCTTTCATGCAAATTGACGGTGTTGAGTGGCCACTTACTTTGTAATGTTTTCCGCGTGTTTTTGGTTTAGGGTTTAGCTTTCATGGTTCGTCTTTTCTTTATTGTCTTTGTGATTACAAGTTAATTTTGGGATTTTGGGTATGGTTTTGCAAAGTCTAAATTTAGGATTACAGTTTGGCATGAGAATGAAGAAGATCAAAGTGGATACACTCACTGATGAAGGAGCATCTCCAAAGTGCATTGGAACTATGAAGGGGAGGATGAAGAATCCTTAGCTGATTTAGGGTTTAAGGTTGGAGACTTCGAAGGTTGCCCCCCTCATGCCATCAAGTAGTTTTAGATATTCATCGTCATTAGTGTTAAATCACTCACAATTTATTAGTCTTATTATGACATTGTAGAGGATGTTGAACATATATCTTGATAGTATTGGAGGGTGCATAGTCGTATCCTAACCCTTCACATTGTAAATGTTTGTTATAAGATTTGAATGTGATTATAATTGAACTTGTTTAAAGTATATAGTTGAATGGAATTAAAGTAAATGATTTTAATTTTTAGTAATTAGTTTTCTTGTGTTTGAATGCAAACTTGTTTTTTTGGAGTAGGTAGTTGTGCAAAATTTCATATCTTATCACAACTGATTCCATTTCTTGTTTTGTTCTATTCATGTTGACAACTTGTTTATTTCAGCTTGAATATTTTGTTATCTCTATGTTTATTGGTAATCCTTTAACTAGTATCCAAGTGCTATAGGTTCTATTTTGAATGGTACTTTGAATGATTTAGGATTGGTATTACCAATTGCAAAAAAAAATTAATGACAATTTTGAATGCTATGGAATGTTTGTCGCTCACATAGTTAGTTTCGCAATGCTATAGTATTATGTCCACTATTTGGTACTTGTATTTTATTTAAGTATGCTTAAAATAGCCTCTCTAAATTATTACAAATAAATATAGGGTGCTAAAAATATGTCAAAGTAGTTTTTTTATCTACAAATAAGAAGGGAAAATTTATTGAGAGGTGCGTAAATATCCCCCCATTAAATACCCCATTATCACACGTGGTTACGAAACATAAGGGGGTGTGATCGCCCCGAGGTCTCAACCAATGTATCATTTAAGATTGACATGACAAACTTGAGGGATAAATAATTATCTTTGTCAGAATAGGAAGCCCCTCTACAGCAGCTCGCTTCTCCCACGATTTGAAACATGCAATCAGTACAAGTTGGTTGACAAATCCAAAATCGAGGTCTTAGCTACTTTCCTCATAACTTTTGCAAATCATATGAACATCTTGTTCATTATCAAAGTGAAGATTCTTATGCTCATTATATTATCATGTAGGTCCCTCAATTATTTTGACAATTGCACCTACAATGATTATCATATTTTGAGCATGCACTTTCAATCTCTTCTAAACACGTGTCTTTTGGCACCTGTTCTTGGACCACACCAAACCACATACCACTCAAATACATGTGTCTTGATAAGAAAAGTAAACGATTAAGAGTTGTCTACCTCAAGCATGGCACCTGCTTGTTGGGTATATGTTATTTGTCAAGTAGTACAATGTAAATTATGTGTGGATGTAAGAAAAAACGCCAAAAAGACATGTGTGTTAAACGCCATTGGATCACATGCTCAAAATATGTTAACCATTCTAGGTTCAACAATCAACACATTTGAGGGGGATATTAGACCTTTGTGACCATTTATTGATTTATTATGTCCACAAGAATGTTCACTTTGACAATGAATAGGATAGAATTGATTCAAATGAGCTCCAAAATTTATGAGGAAAATGGCTACGACTACAATTGAGTGCAAAGCTAAGAGTATCCATTAACATAAATGCTAACCACATGTAATATTACAATATGCAACATTGGCTTCATTGGAAATTAGACTATTGTAGAAGCCTTTCAATTCCCACAAAAATAATAGATTTTACTTCAATCTTTGCCATGTGTCGTTCTTAGATTGCTTGAGACCCACTTGAATCCCAAATGGGAAGTACATTCTTGCACTAGTGAAGATGTAATAAAGTGCCCTCTACAATATATGTCATTTGTAGGGGGTATGCTTTCTTATTAGGTATGATGGCACATCCAACTTTGCAAACAATGTTGACTGTTGGATCATAATCTTGAGAAATTGTCTCGTCCGGTTAGCAATTGTGACTCTCAAGGATTGTCATTTTAAGTCTCCGGATTGGAGTTGAGCCATGCAAAAGTCATAAGAGGACAAAGTGATGATTCTCTTTTTGTTTAAAGATCAATGCATGTACCCTCCCAATTGTGTAACTAACTATTGTACTTGCAATATTTAATTTGAGCCTATAGAAGTTATATCATCATATTAAGTGTCTTTTCATGTCCATTCTTAATTAAAAGCCTTGTGACGAAAGTATTGAATGAAATTTGGGTGTCTGATTAAGAAGAGTGACCCCGTAAGGTCCACATACCTTAAGTGAAATTTAAGTATATTTGGACAAACCACTTGTCCAAAAATTATAAGGGATGTGCACTTCCTAGGGGGTGGACTCTTCATTGGAAACCTAAATAATGTGAGTGGGTCACTATGAAATTGAACCCCCTATATACGAGAAGTTTATAGAGAAAAATATAATGTATACATACTAATGGCATGCTAAATAATGGACTCATGTATTTATACTAAGCTCTTGTATTTAATGTAACAAATGTCTCCACTACATATCTAAACTATACATCATGAATCAAACAATATTTTATTACATATAAACTCCACTTTCACTTTTCAATGAGAAAATCATTGAATGTTTTCATCCATAGCATGTAATTCAATAATTGTTTCAAACAAACAAAGATAAAAGCTCAATAACTTAGCCACAATCTAGAGAGAAAAACTAACAAAAGCCCATGTGAGCTTCAAGAGTCTCTAGTTATAAAACCCTATAACTAAAATGCAAAACCTAACAAGAAGAAACATGATAGTCATTGAGGACTATGACCATACGAAAACAATGGATAAAAACATGAAGTGGATGAAAGAAACACATTTATTGTCAAGATTTTCTCTAAAACTTAGGGCCCCCTTTTGTAAATCTACCTTTACTTCATAATATTTAATAGCCTTCTTAGATGTACACACTGGAGAAAATACAATGCCTCTCCCTCGTGTATACTATGTACGCTAATGCCTCAAATAATATCCCTGATGCTCACATTAGTTCTTACGTGGTATGAAGAGTCCACCCCCTGGGGTGCCCTCGTGGGACAACAACAACAAATGACAATCACAAAAGTAAGAACACAACAACCACAATTCCGAATG
Source organism: Polytrichum commune (assembly GCA_950295325.1). NCBI lineage: Eukaryota > Viridiplantae > Streptophyta > Polytrichopsida > Polytrichales > Polytrichaceae > Polytrichum > Polytrichum commune. The sequence continues at coordinate 69,290,096 of OX485803.1, forward strand.
TTTGTACTCCATGTTCACCAACCACCATACTTGTGTAGTTTTGTGATCTAGTGAACGTCATATCGACGGAACTGAAATTGTCCAAAATTCATGCATAAATCCAAATATACTTAAATCCGAATTCTTAATTTAATATTGCAATTACACGTACAAGATATCTCCTAACAACACCCCAATTGCTTTTAATCAATCACCACTAAATATGCATGCTTGGAGCAAGGTCACCATGTGTGGCAAGTGTGGAAAATACATGGGAAACAGACGACAATACATATTTTTAAGGGTTAAAAAGAATCCCCCCCCCAAGCATGCACACACACAAAAAAAACTTAGCATTCAAATCAGCCCGAACCATGAAAAAATAAAATAAAATAAAATATATATAACCATCTTCTTAATGGCAAGTGTATCTAGCCTTGGCAATGGAAGAGAAAAAGCAAAAGAAAAAAAAATTGTTTCACACATCTAATATACAAGTAGTTCCTGACCTTTTGGTCAATTTCGGACTAAACTGTCACTGCACACCCGCTTTATAAATCTCCAATATGGTGCCAAATGTTTGCGCACATCATGTCATGATGGTCTTCTAATTTATAATCACCTATATCTTGGCTACACAACAAGAACAAATAACACTTTAAAACACAAGTGTTCACATTTTTAAACTACCTTGCTTATTTCCAAACTCATCAAAAGTACGGATTATCTAATTTACCAATCACTTATTGATGTTAGGGAAAAAACGTGACAATTATCCCCTTAATTTTTAAGCAACCCTCCCCTCACATGAAGATGTACACCCCCACCCAAAAATAAATAAATAAATAAACAAGATTTCCATCCTCTTCTCATGTTCCACTTGCCTACAGATTAAGGCTTAGGGCCACTTCACACACGAGACCAAAGGCCCATGACCATTGCATTCCCCACATTCTAAGTTCTTTCACATATATTGAAAAGGCAGAGACCGTTCACTTCACTCCGGAAGGTGAAGGACTAAGGACCCTGAGAAATTATCATGGATGAAAAGTCTACGTGAATTCCTACATAACAAACTACAAAAAAATATTTCACGAGTTGCCAGATATTACATTAGACCCACCTCCAAGCGATAGGCCTGATGCCAATTCCAACATACCACGACAACTTAAAAACTAGTACAACCTTTGGATGACATCCGAGGGCCCTCACATTTACATGGTCACAACCCTTGGCTCATGTGTGAAGTGACCCTTATAACTCGGTCGGTTGGGGTAGGTGCATGAATTCTCTCATGTGGGAGTTTCAATTGATTACTTGCGCCACAAGGAAACCCAAGTGTCGTAATATCTGGGACTAGAGTGAGAAAGCTTTAAATAATGGAGTTGACCTAGACGTAAAGATCCCCATCTTCTTTGATCTTGGACTCACGTTGGTGTGCATGCATGGACGGACTTGCCTCTCTATTGAAGTTAGTTGGTACATTGAGCCATGCTTCTTTTTGGAAGCAAGATAAACTACACTAATTGTGATATTTAGTGTCACCAATTCTAATTGTCTTGCTCAACACTAATTGTGAACCACGGTATAGTGTCACCAACACTAAATGTTAACCCAACATCATTTGTCATTCCTTGTGGGGATTATAGATTAACAATGTTGCAACTGCTGTCACTTACCAAGTGATCTTTCATTCAAATTTCAATCATCCATGATAATATCTCATCAGAAGTTGGTGACAAGAGAAGGTAGGGTTTTGGCCAATGGATGAACTCATCCATCGTCCATAACACTATTTGTTCACTAATTCATAAGACATGTCATCCAAAAATTACATTAGTGACATCAAATACCATATGACACTAATACGATATGACACTAAATATCGTATTTAGTGTAGTCATGGTTTGGGACTTAGGAGAAGAGTACAAGAGACTTGAAAAGTGCAAGGCGTGGTAGGCATGTAGAATGCAAGTGGGGGACTGAGGTGGACACGTTCCTATTTCACAATAATAAGCACCTTTTGTAGAAGAGTCACGGCACTCAATGATCGGTGGTTTTATAAGCGTTCTTGTGTGATGACATATTGGCAGTGTTTATTTTTGATTTTGGCTTCGTGACACAAAACTGCATCCAAAATAGTAAAGTGAGTTTTTTTCCCCTATAGAATAACATTGGTAGAAAACTATGCCAAAAAGAACTGTAGCCGATTTGACCAGCCTGGTCTGCAGTCGCTAAACCACTGCAGATTTATTTATTTAGTTTAGCAACTGAAAATTTAAACACTTTGGGGCGTGTAATATACCGTTGGAAAGATCTTGAAAATACCTTTCCAACAGTATATTACACGCCCCGAGATGTTTTAAATTTCAGTCGCAAAATGAAAAAGAATTTGTTGGGCATAGTTTTCTACTAGTGTAAAGACCTGAAAAAATGGGCCCAAAGAGCCAACGAAGCAATGTGGTTTGGTAAGTCAGAGCCAACCCTGCATCAAATATCATATAAATAACCATGTTGTTGTCGTCACATCAACCATGATAGCTCCTCCGATATGATTTTACTCCAATCTTAAATTATTGCAAACTTTATATTGCCAACTATATATATCACAATACAACAAACAAAAAACCTTATGGAATTCTTCATTTTGCATTGTGTTGCCAACATGCATATACTCATGAAACCTACCAAACAAAAAAAAAAGATTGCTTAACAGGGATGGGATCCAAGGACCAACTTCCATGTGGGGTTTTGGCCAACACGAGACAAAATAAGAGCTCGTCAATTTTGTAACGGACATTGTCATTTATTGCCAAAAGTCATGAACATACTCCATGCCACCCGTGATTCAAGAACCTTGGCAAAAGCTACCGTGCTTAACTATGGAGAGAGGGAATTATCATATTCAAACGTACCTCTCATCCACCCAACATAAGAACCTTGAAATAATATACAACCTGGAAGTTATATTTCTAAGTTCATCTAACATGGAATTAGCACCAAAAACCCCAAATTAGTCTACTAAGGGATATGTGAGACAAATCAGCAACAAACTTATAGGGGGACAAGTTTTTATGTTGGATGGATGAGAGGTACACTTGTATACAATAAATTATTTTGTCTCTCCCTTAACCATGGGCGGTTGATAATCAACCTTCACCCCTAAAGCAGTTACAAGTGAACCATAAACTTGAAATAGCATGTCAACGGAATTGTTTCCATCTTGATGCCACTAACTTGTCATCCACTCAGCTTTAACATTTCAAGAGAATCAGAGCATTATAGCTCAACTTGAATTACATAATGCATAATACATCTTTAATTGATTTAATTTGTGAATTTCCGAAATTACTCTAATATCTGAAAATACCAATTCTGCATAATATCTGAAATTATATTGACAAATGATAACTATTTAGTATCCTGAATAATTATATCATTAAGTTCTTCATAGTTTATTATGGATCATATTTCAAGAAGACTTACGGTGTTATTCAAATTCACGGGTTATCTAGTTCATATGCATCTGTACACATATCGTTATAGAAGTGCACTTGACATTAAAACCAAGTTGGTCCGAGATGACCCTAAACTGCCGGATGATAGTGGAAGGTACCCAAACCGAACAGAGTGATCAACGGTTCGATTCCCAGTCGTGAAATCGTCTCTCTACTTGACGGAAACTAGCCAGGTGGTCAAGCACCTCATGTGTTCCAAAAAAAACATTAAAACCAAGTTGTCACTTGCGTGCACCACGTATTAATACCTCTGTATACAAAAAATTGCAACATATAAATATGGTTTTAAATATTATATTTAAATGAATATAAATTCACATCTATATATTACAGGTGCATTAGAGGGGTTTGTAGAAATAGTCTCTGTAAAGGTTAACCATATTGATGTGATTGATGGATGGTGCCTTAGCATAACTTCGTTGTCTGCGATAGTTAGGTGCATGAAAACCCTTGAAATTTTGATTCTATAGCACATCTTGCAAAATGTTCTACCCTTGATGGACTACACTGTTTATGGTATTTAGTGTCGCATGCGTAGTAGTGTCACTTACCCTTTTTGGAGGCGTATGCTAGGTTACACTAACAACCAACAAATTCACCATTAGTATCACCTTGAAACGCTTGACGTTCAAATGTGTGCTTACTAGTATCTTGGCATGAGTACGTTCAATAGTGTTATGAGATGTTTGCCTATGTTGCAAAATGGTTTACAAGTTGACTATAGTGTACACAATTGACACTTGGCATTAGCATGCTCAAGACTATCTTCCTCTTGCATACTAAAATGTAAAGACATGACACTTCCCAGTAGTATGCTCGATAATAACTTCCACTTATATTATACTAGAATTCAAAATTATCATATGAAGCATCTCAATGTGCTATGCTAAATGTCATTATGTAAACATTTTTCTCACTTCCGAAAAATACTTAGGGTGACAATTAGTATCATATTGGTAGGTAGTGGACGTGACACTTTGAGACCTCTAGACATCTAGTTTAGGCCCTTCGCAATAATGAACGTGACACTAAACACCATAAACAGTGTAGTAAGAAACATGAAAGTTATTAAAAAAAAATGGTAACATATATATATATTTGTATTGACTTATAACCTCATAATTTTGTGAGAAATGTGTGTTTGCGGGGGGGGGGGAGCTCTAAAATTATACCCTTGAATTGGATGTACGAAGGTGCTCATGCCGTGGATGAAAACTCCATGAGCTAAAGCATGCGGAGGTACAAAGAAATGCACCTTGCTCAAAAGCTTGCCCCTTCACAAATGATGGAAGTATAGGAAAGGCATAGAATCGGCTTTGGGAGGGGTCCACACTACTTTCCAAGACTTGAGCTTACAAAAAACACATGCCCCTCCCCACATGGAAAATGATCCTAAGCCTATTCCCTCGGAAACCTCCGGGCTTCTCTGGACTAAAGTAGATTCCACACTAACTTATCAAGCTTACAAGATATTTGAATGGTTGGTTGGCATGGTTCCAATTTCTTTTGTCTAGCAAGGCAATTTGCACATTAGAGAGGTTGAAAGCTCAAGGATTGAGAGCTCGATGAAACGAGCTCTCTGAGTGGTAGCGAGTCTTTCCTCACTCTTGTTTAATTCAAGTCCACTTCACATGTTTAGCTTTTTGTCGGGCTAACAACACTTGTAATATGGAGTCTTGGTTGATCTTCTTTTTTGTATTTTTGTATTTTTGTATAGGAGTTCTTGGTGTAAACATTTTCAATGTAAGACAACAATTGCTAACGTACTTATCATGATCTTGGTGGAAATCCAAAAGCCAGGTACGCAACTCCCATATTATACGCAGGGGGCATCGGCATTAAAACGGCTTAGAAGACGGCTTTTATAAAAATTATAACAAAACGACCAAGAAGTTGGGTGCAGACCAAATTAAATAAAATAAGATGCAGAAAAAGTTGGGTTGCATATTTATTTATTTAAACAATTTCAAATTAAAAAATTAAAAACTCCACAACGTATACAAAGAATTGAAAAGCTTATTTCTTAAACTTATGCCTATGCAGAATTTTAAAAGATCCACACAAGTGGTTGCCTCCAATTAAAATTAAAGCCATTGGCAATATATTTTATAATTTAAAAAAAACTTAAAATTTTATTAAAAAGCCCAAAAAGTTGGGTAGTTTGGCCTATGACATTTGTAAAAAATCATATAAATATTTTTATAACGCACTTTCATGCTTCAAAAAATATACATTTCTTATATATAATTACATTTTTGGATTCCTTGTTAGAATGGCAACAAGATTTTTCCACATTAAAACAAATCATATCACACGAGATTGTGCTGAAATACATTATAAGTGATTACAATCAAGGCCATATAATTTGGGGGTTGCATACATGGGCCCAAAAGAGACCAACAAAGTAGAGATGAATAAGAGTAAAGTGGGGGTGGGGCCTTGCTAGTTTTGTTTAGATCCAACAATGTGGATCACATGCAACGATCAAATGAATAGACTACATATACAATTGTGAGATTTATGATACCATGCAGAAGCAGTGAGGAATAGCACTCGAGAAGGAAAAGTGCTATAGAAACTACATTTCAAAGACCATCTGTCTACTTTGGCCATGTGGATTTCCAAGTAGACCTACCTCTCATGAAAAGAAAATGACACAAGCTTGGCCCAAGTGCGAACCCAACTCGGGCCTCAAATAGTTTCATGGCCAATCATAACTTTGAGAATCTAAGTGCTCCCTCACCCGGGTACGCAACTCCCGCATTATATGGCCTTAAATAAAATAGCTTATAATGCATTTTAGTTCAATCTTGAGTGATATAATTTATTTTAATGTACTAGGAATTCTTGTAGCCCTTCTAACAAGAAATCCAAAAATGTAATTATATATAGGAAATGAATATTTTTTGAAGCATAAAATAACATTAAAAAACTAATTATATGAGTTTTCTAATACAAGTAACATAGGCCAAATTATTCAACTTTTTGGGCTTTTTAATAGAAATCTAATATTTGTTTATTATAAATAAAACATTGCCAATTACATGTAATTATAATTGGAGGCAATTACTTGTGTGGATCTTTTAAAGTTATGCATAGAGATATGTTAAAAAAATGTTTATGTTCTATATATACGTTGTGGAGTTTTTAAACAATAAATAAATATGAAATCCAATTTTTTCTTACATCTCATTTTATTCAATTTGATGTTCACCCAATTTTTTGGTCCTTTCATTTTTGTATAATTTGATATAGTTTTACAAAAGTTGTCTTCTAAGCCGTTTTTAATCCGATGCCCCTACGTATAATACGGGAGTTGCATACCCGGGATCCCTCACTCAAATGATCTTGGTGCAAACCATCCCTTATAAACCATTCCTAATTAAGGTAGATGGTTACTTCTAACATTTTGACAAATATTGAGGAAAGATTGGAGAAAAAAAAGAAAAGAAAATGACTTACATATTAGTTACAATTCCAAATGAAGAACATATTCATTGATATTAATTTTTAAAAAACAACTTGGCCTTATGAACAAAAATGAGCCAATTGGGCCATTATGAGACAATCCTTTTGTCACAATTGATGAGATCTTCCATATTACAATTGATTATTTGCATGGTTTTATAAACATGTGTGGGTGTATTGGAATGGTTGAGTATTATTTTAAGAACCCTCAACGGGTATTCTCTCGTACCAACTAGCAATCATAACGTTCCCATCGCATTCCCTACATTAAATTGAGAGGACCAATTGGCTCATTTTAGTTGATAAGGCCAAGATGTATGTCTCATAAAATTTTAAAGTCTTATTTTTAAATTCCATGAAATGTCAAATTTGTTAATGTGTACAAAATTATGTGGTATATACACATGTGCTCCTAACTACATCGAATGTCTAGAATATTTAGTGACTAGTGTGGCTTTAAAATTGGTAGCCATGTAAATTCAAGTGGTCTTTAGGACTTGTTCACATGAAGCATCGAGTATTACATGACACCATCTCTATTTGCCATCAACGATTGGAACTTAGACGATTAATGTGGATCTATGATGAATAGTGTGGGCCTTATTAAATTAGATGTTTAGTATATTGTTTAATGTATGTCTACCTTAATTCTTGAAGCATTTGCAAATCATGTGACAAAACAATAAGAATACCTAGTTTATGTTTTAATGAACATACCATCTAAAAGTAAAAATGCTTTATTATCATGAGTGAATACAACATCATTTCTTTCAATGTGAAACCGGCTTTCTTGAAGCACCATATTCTCCAAGTTCTTGTTCCGTGGGCCCACGAAAAGTTTCATATGGAACTTCAAATTTATATTGAACTCCCAACATCCCAATGTTATATTTTGAGAGCCCACATTGCTAAGTATTGTTATGAAAGACATGGTAATGAATGTTGAGCGCTCTAATATAGTTGTTTTGTGGCAAAAGCATCACTCTCTAGTGACGCATGTGGTTTGCCACCAAAGTGATTTTTCTATGATTCAAGGTTGCCATTCTACAGAAAGATGGCGTCACACTATGTGTTTCAATAACAATGTTGTTCATCTCCTCTACTGGGAGGCAATATTGTCGTTAGCAATGCTCTCTAATGAAGAAACACATCATTAATTCAAGGAAATCCTTCACATCGTAGTTTTCTAACCTCCGATCCTATTACTCTTAAGTGACCTGGTATCAAGATTATTAAGTTCTCTCGAATTGGTTAGGAGTGTTTGGTGCAATATCTGGACTTCCAGTACAAATTTTTGTGTACTCCGACGTGGATCTTGAAAGAAACTACAACAACATATCTCCAATCAAACTTATGACTAAATCCCTAAACATCCGGGAGGCCCTATCTAGGCCTCTCCATGCACAACAGCAGGTACTTGGAATTTGAATTACACACTCCTTAAATTACACCACTGTCATATGCAGACTGTATACTATGTACATCAGTGCCTTCTTTCCTAATTTTGCCTGGTTAAGTACTCACAGCAGATGAGTTGAATTGTTCCTGAAGCCTAATCAAAACTTAAAAGGACTGCTGCAGTTGCAGTGGTACTTTGAACTTCCCCCTGGCCGTTTCAGTGTCTGGGGGAGCTTTCTGGGCATAATCGATCAAAATCGTAGGGCTTTCAACTCCAATCGGTGACATGTTGTGATCTTTTGGTTTTCTTTATTAATTTGGAAGTATATTCAACAGATTCCTTTAATTCGATCAGCTGATTTCCTGAAGTCTTGACCTTCAACCGGTTACTTCTCAAACTCAACCGGTTCATCTGTAACTAGCGGTCGGTTCTTCCCGTTCACTGGGCCATTTCAGGTACAGGTGTAGGATTCATCCTAACCGAAAGACACAATTAGGGCTTCCCTTTCAGTCCTGTTACTTTCAGTCCATAAACTTGGTCACGATGTAGCTGGATACGCAAATCAACCATCGCCCATGTCTCCATCCCATTCTGCTGCGGACCCACTGTCTTTGTGGCGACATCTCATGACGGCTTCAACTATTGCACTGTTGTACTACCGTAGAGTGAGATCTGGTTCAACTCTTTGAGTGTCGAAAGCTAGATTATACTCTGGATTAAAACATGGTCTTCACCAATGTGGATACAACATGTGGCAAAATCATTCAATATTTTATGTTTTGCGTCAATCAAACACCCTACGGTTTTGTACTAGAGAGAGTGAGAGCAAGCAAGCGAGAGAAAGAGAGAGAGAGAGAGAGCCATGGACTGGGTGTGCATCATGGAGGCTAGAAAGGACATTTGGTCGGTCAATATATTGAGAGTTGTGACCTTCACTATTTCTATGACGTTATGAAGTTGTGCCAAACCACAACACTTCCAACTTGAAGCATGACGACTCCGTGTTCTTTTAGAAAACTAAAGTTGTGTGTATGTGGGCAAGCCTGATTTCACACGGGCAATATTCACGCCCTCGATAAACAATTGGCTCCAGACACTAGTTGAAAATGGGGGTCTTTTAGATATTGTCCATTAGAAATGTGTCATATGGGACCCACAAAAAATTTATATTTTGTGTTAAATGTATGTCCAATCAACCATTTTGAAGTTTTGAACAGGTCTTAAAAGACAGTTTTCCAAATGGACCGTGTCAAAATAGTCCCTTTCTACTGTACCGACAGGGGATTTTCATACGAACCCTACCTCTCATCCATCCAACATTAAAACTTGTTACCTTGATTAATATAACTACCAACATAATACTTATTAAGTGCGTGGTTGATTCATTTCAAATGACTTGGATTGGATCAATTGGGAGTCATTTAATGCTTACTTCGAGTGTCAAATAAACTAGAGAAGGTGTCCTCCGGCCCGCATACTATTACAGAGCTACACTCATATGTGATAATTTCCTCTCACTTTTCCCTCCTATGTAGTGAGAGTGTGAACTTTAACCTCTACCTGTCTACGAATCCTGTACAACTCCACAGAAAAGGCTGGAGAAAATTTCAGCGAGTTCAAGAAGATGAAAGCAATGCAAGGAAAGAGTCAAGTCCAAGAATGCTACAATTTTATCATGATATAGTACTTCCAAGAAAACCAATTGAACACATGACACAAAGATTTGATCATATTTGTGAGTTGAAACTGCAAAGTGTGCAAGTGCCAACCATTTGAGTGGCAGAGGATCCGTGTGGATAAAGAACCCCTTCAGGAACCAAAAAGTCCTGATATTTTGAGTAAATAGTTTGATGAATGCAAAGGATAACCATTGGGCCAATCTACAGTTATACATTTTGGAAATAGACGATGGTCAAGTCCATGGGTGCAGATGCAGTTCACTTGTGACGATGAACTGACGGCAGGGTTCAACGACAACATCACTACAGGAATTGTAGTTCTTTACCATTGGTTTTGTTCCACTAGACATGTTTGAAATCTATGAATATGAATTGGATATTTGCTGTTGTAGTAAATCATAGAATCACCCAGTGGAAAAAAAAACCAATGGTATGGAACGGCAATTCCCATTGTATGTTGAACAGACGATATATGTCTTGATAGTGTCTTGATAGTGTCCAGGTGCAACGGGCCAAGACGGTAGGCCCAACCTAGTTGCCATATGGACACGATCTCAAAGTCTACTAGTCTCCTCTTACTTTGTTGTAAGATATTCTACAACCACAAAAATGGCCATAACACTCTATACCAACACTAGCATGTTCTCTTTTGAGATCTTAGGCCTATTGCAAAAAGTCTACCAAGGTTGACATGGATTGGTTCTGAAGAGGTTGTAAGATCACCGAAGCACATAAGTCTATTTAAAGTTATGCACGTGCTATATAGGCTATAATGATTCGTGAGAGCCATCAAAGACAATCATGAAGAGGTCGTAGAATGACAGTTTTTGCATTTAAGAATAGTGTTTTGAATATGTCCGTAAGGATTCTTCCAAAGGAAACATGATAGGACCATTGTTTAAGTTGGTATAAAATGTTCTCATGAGTTATGTATTTCATGAAGAAGAAAATATTTCTCCCAAAATTCCACTTTACCACATGTCGCCTAGGTGGTAATTGCCCAAGTTTCTTGTGCTTTGTGAAGCATCACAACCCTATTTGCGACATATTATTTACACAAAGTATAGACCATTGTTGGATTGGTATTGTCTTTTTTTGATGCCAATTGGGTCTCTATGACAAGGAATTCACATTTTTTTATACTAGTAGGGTATGGACACTTGACGATACTTCTGTCTTTCAATGCCATTTGGGTCTGTATTCCATGCAAGAACCCTTATGATACCTAGGTAATACTACCCTAGTATCAATATGGTGAAGAATGGTATTGACTCAACTAGTAGGTTGGGTATACAAAGATTCGCACATTGCGATACCCACCACATGTCAAAATTTGACGGGTGTCACAATTTGGATACCCACGGGTAGGTTCTTGAGTACCATTATGATGTTGATGATTTGATACCATGCATTCGCCTATAGCAATAACAAACCAACACTAGAATAGACCTAATGAAAGTGCATTTGTAATCACATGACTAAGCAAATGAACTCTACATGGATTGTGACCAATATGACATGTGCAATCATGCATTGTAAGTCCAAATTTACTTTAAGAGAAATATATGTTTAGAGCATATTAGAGTTATTCATAAAGCTCCTCAAAGAGGGATGAAACAAACCATGGGTTTGATCCTTCTTTGAGAAAACTTTCTATTAGAAGCTTGCTAGCTCATCATGTTTGAAAGCCTCATTTGAAAGTTGGTGCAAATTTTGGGACCTTCTCTTTCCACCTCTCAAACTTTGAAAGAATATTAGGATTAAAAAAAGGGTATTCGCATTGGCCCCCCATCCTAAATCTTAAATCAACATATGCAAGGCTAGCTTGACCCACCCATCCTAGTAGGACAAGCTGGAAAGCCACTTTTTAATAGGCCGACACCACTCCTTATGAATGATAATTCAAAGCATCAAGAAAACTGGGACGACTTTTTGTTAATTCTCATAAACTCATGGTTTGGGACTAAACCCATGGTTTTATCCACTTTACTTTACGAATAACTCTATTCTCTTGAGAAGTTCAAAATGTTACAAGCAGGGTAGGCTCTTGTTGCCAGAAGTCTAATTGTACAGGATTGGGGCATCTGAATTTTGTTACGAAGGAGGTGACTAACTAAAACACCGATCTTACATAAAGATCGAAACGGTAAGAACTCATCGTCATCTCTTCATGTGGAGTCTCTAATTGCGGCTAAAAGGACTCTGGGCCTGTAGTTCAAACATGACTAAACCTCGGGCTAATATCCCCTGACAGTGTTATAAATTTGTAGGATTCAGCAACTTCCTTTCTTAAATTCTACTGTGCATAACTCATGAATGTTAAATTCCTCCCGATCTCTTGTTCCGTTTACTCCAGTACACTAACAGGTTCCATCATTGTCTGTGCGACCATATTCTCAAGAGATGTTTGAGAGGTGACTTCATATTCGAGAGGCTTTGCCTTCCCACCAAATGCCAGTAGATCGTCCACAAGGGCATGAATGCCTTGAGGTTGTGGCGAATCTGCTGGTTTGCATTTGACCTCCGCCTCTAATTCCCTGACCTCTAGGCATATGATTGTGTCTTTCACAAATGCATCGACATCAATCCCATTTGCCTTCGACACTTCCTGGTGATGATCAAGAGGCTCAGATTCGGAAATGAAATTCAGGATGTCTTCCTTCAGTATCTGGTCGACAATAGTTGAGTCTTCCACATTCACACCTAGCGCAGATTCGACAACCTGATGATCTGCTGGCTCCTCCATCTTGTCACCTAAGTCCGGCACCCTGCCGCAAATGAAATTTCCTTCACCTTCAGGACTTCCCACATGAATCTCATCTGTTTCTGTACAGAAAGTGAGATGCTCGTGTGAATGGTAATACTACACCACAGCATATCCATTGTGTGAATTTCTCAAGCAATCAGATCATCCCTACGACCATTCAAAATCTGTGAAAGAATTAGGGTTGGCATGCCATGGGTTGACAGAAAACCATGTCGACAAATCATGTCAGAAAATTCCAAACTCCAAGTGAAGTTCATTGGAGCACATATTCTCAAACATACGTCAGTAAATCAACCATACTTGCAAGTTTGAGCTTGGAAGCTCAAGTTGCGCGTGGCAGCTCCATGAAACTGGAGCACACGGTTTGTGAAGCATATTCAGGCCCAACCCATGCAGAAAATAGAAATTTGACTTATTCTTTTGTCAAATGTAGAGAATCATCTGTGTCTTCCATCAACTTCAGTTTACGCTGTGGAAGAATCTGCCAACAGCCAGCTTGATTTGCTTTTCACGGGGTATCTTTTTCTGAAACTACTACAGATAGGTTGAATCTCTCTGGAGTATTTAATGCTATGATCATGCGAATGACCTGAATTGCCAACAAGGTCCAGTTTCGCAGCTATGATCTTGGTAGCTATGGTGTCTGGAGCTGGCATAATGCTGGTCTCCTCCTCCATTGTCTCGTCGCCCTCCTTTGCGATCGGCAGCCCATTTGCCTTCTCAGGCTCAGCTGCAATTGTCTGGTCTTCATTCATTGGAATGTCCTCGACTAGAGCAACTACCTCTTCAGCTGCCGGTGATAACCCTAACCCAGAACATAGATGTCAAGATGAGTTGTGTTTTTTGTTCCAGGTTTGAAGCCTTAATTAAGTTGCACAAATGTCTGCTTCGTAATATAGGAAACTGTATAATATATTACAAGACTGATGATAATTATTAGTCCAAACCACCAAGTAGGTTTGAACTCTACCGATTACTGCCTGCTCATCGGTAGCAGCAGATGGTAAATCTTCTTCCATATTATCGCGATTGACGTCTTCAGTTAACAAAGTATGTTCCTTCTCTTGATGTTTTTCCTCTAAATTCAGCTCAGGATTATTCACGTCTTGATATGAATTGTTCACTTTAGGCTCTTCAGCTTCCTCAGGTTGCAAGACAGGAGTTGCTACTACTATAGGGTGGGGTGTAGGAATGGAGAATTGTTCTGTAACATGCTCTGATTCTTCCACCGGCTCTAGCTTTACAGCAAGCATTGGCTCCTCCGTCCCAGTCATCTGTGGCTTTTGAGACGTGCCTGCAGGGGTATCATGACCCAAATATCATCAGGTTTTCGGTTTTAGCAGATTCAGCTGAAATGGTTGGTCGTTGTAATCCAACAATGACGACACTGAGTTGACTTAGGACATAATTATGTGGAGATTCCCAAGCTCAAAGTGGCCATGAAGTGTGCTTAAAATGGATGTGTCAACATTGTGGAGAATATCGGGTGTACTGAAACTTTATAGAGCAATCTTGATGAGTCAAGCATCACCTGCAGATTTCGGCCTGCCTCTGCCAGGTTTAGCTGGTTCCGTGTTGTTTTCATTGCCGTTGTTCCTCTTTCTGCGCTTGGTGGGAAGCAGATCCAGTTCCTCGAAACGGATGTGTCTTCCCTTTCGGTTCAACCTTAATGATCGCCTGGGCGGTCCAGCTGAAGTAAAAGCATATGTCAGAAGAAACTAACATTTGCAGGAACTTGTCAAAATGTATAAGTATATCATGCAAATCAGTCTATAAGTACGAAATTGGAACTGAATTCCAAGAGTGAGTCTTGAAAGAGCAGCAGATTAATATTTCTGCACCTGATGTCCAGCAGAAGTCTCCTGGTTTGAGAATTCCTGGGTGGGCCTTGAGATACTTGAGAAGTTGATGCCGAGACTTGATTTCTTCTCCATTCGGTGAAAGGTAGCTCACATCTTTCCTCTTTAGTGCACCGGTCTTTTTGGTAGTCACCTACACGTCCGCACTCCCCAAATCAGTTGGATTGTGCAACAAGTGACCGTCTGGAAACTTGAAGATGAAATTTGCAATGAGTTTGGAAAGTGATGAACTCCAGGAGGTTCAATTGGATCCACTACAGCAGCAGCATAGCTACATGATAGTGCATGACTACAACAACTATGGAGTGATAATTTGTAGAAATCATGAGAAATAAGCAGCAACCATGTCAAATCACGGCAATTTGACTGACCAGAGCAAGTAAAGGAAGAATTTGGATCGCATAATACTAGTGGTGGAGGTGAAGGCAGACTTTGATTATTTTTGGAACTATATCTAGGGCCAGCATGAAGATCCAACCTTCTTCTTCCAGCCTCGAAGAACGCCGGAGAGACTTTCAAATGCGCTCAGCTCCCCGCGGCTACCGGACGATCCAAGCGCCGCAACGTTGACCTCCGGACTCGCCATCCGACCCAGAGTGGCCGCCTTCCAGAACCTCCTCCACAATCTTGAGAGAAAAATTTTAGAGATGAGCGAAACCAGCTTGTAATTGCCGCTACTTCGGAGTCAACAATGTCACCCAACAAAAATAGCCGGTCACAGATACTGCCCGAGGTCGAGTTGGTTGTCGAGAAATCCGAAGAAATATGGACTTTTCATAAGAGATTTAAATTCTCGACAAGGACTCTTATCAACTTCTGGTCAAAAGATTTAAGCTAGACGCTCAATGAATCTGGTGTACGATTCAGTGCTAATTTGTTTTTTAATGGTGGCCTCAATCTATGGGAAAACCATAAATGAGCATCGAAGATTCGATGAACACGAAAACGATGTGAGTCACAGCGACATTCTTGAATAGAAGTGAAGTCGGTTCGGTCGCTGTTGGAAATGTGTGTGTGGGAGGGGGAGTGGTCGGGGTGGAATTGCAGCTGGGAAGGTAGGCGTGGAAGGTGAAGACGGAAGGTCGTGGGAGGAGAATGTGAGGTGAGAAAGGACGCAGCAGGTGGAGGGGGAGAAATGTGGAGGTGCGATGGGGAATGGGAGGGATGTCACTTTAACTTATGCCAATTTCTGGGATGATCGAGCGAGTGCTGCGAGGAGAGAATCAAATCAGCTAGGAAGACTCATGGAGGCTCAACAGGCCTGTGAGGTGAGAAAGGACGCAATGAGAGAGAGAGAAAGAGAGAGAGAGTGAAGTAGGAGCAGCTGGGGGGGAGGGAGAAATGTGGAGGTGCGAAAGGGGGGGAAGAATGCAGAGACTTGCGAGTGCGAGGAGGCACGAAAGGAGGATCTCAAGCTTTGGCTCAAGAGCGTCTCGTGTCTCTCGCTCTCCCTCTCTTCGCCTACGGGAACTGTGCGGGCTTCAACCCTGACAGGCGGCTGTCGCACAAAAGGTAAGTACCCCTCCCGTCCCCAAAACACACATAGCAAATGGGAAAACATCAAGGGGTCCACGTCTAAGGCTTATCAAAACTCATCACAATGTTTCATCCCTAAAGTCACGATATCATCCATAATTCTCATATTATGTTCATGAGCTAATTGTGATCTCTCTCTCTCTAGGATCTATGTGGGCTTCAAAGTTGAGAGGTAGTTGCCCTCCTCCCCCATCCCCCTCCCCCAACAACACCACAAAAGGTAAGTACCTATCTCCTTTTCCAAAACTTATAGCAAAATGGGAAAACATCAAGGACTTCACATTATGACAAAAGTACATGGCTCATGTGCAACTTGTGGTTGCCCCAACACAAACTTCTCTTGTATGTGAGCACATAACCGATTGCCCATCCAATAGTAGAAAGGTTATCAAAACTTGTCGTATTATTTTCATCTATGAAGTTGCAATATTGTTCATACTTCTCAAATTCTATAACATTCAAGATTCAATCCATGAGTTGATTGGTCTTGTCTCTTTCTCTCTCCCTTTGCGGGAACTATGCGGGCTTCAAGGTTGAGAGATGGCTGCCCTCATCCCTCAATAACACCAAAATAGTGAGTGCCCCTCTCCCGTGCCAAAAACATCTAGTAAACGGAAAAGAAAACCAAATCAAACAAACAAACAAACAAGGGATCCCATCCACATCATGGAAGAAATACATAGCCAATTGCAACTTGTAATTGCACCTATGCAAACTTATCTTATATGTGAGCATAAACCAATCATTCATCCAAGAGCAATAGGGTTATCAAAAATCATTACATTTTTCATCCATAAATTTTAAATTATGTCCATGAGCTAATCGGTTATTGTCAATAACTAGCTCAAATAGGTGGATGGCTTGCTACTCTTGTGGCTTGTCATCCACTCTCCTCTCAATGGCAATTCAATCTACAATTGACTTCCCTTTCTCAATCATCTAGTTGATGCAACAACTATTCTACCTAGCATCCACCTTTCATTCCAAAGCATTTAAATGATTAACAAACATGGCGGTCACTTTCACATGTCGGAATAGGTTCACTTACAAGTGGTGCATCCTCCCAAGGTCCACACACGGTTAAATGAACCAAAGACCAATAGGAGATTTTTTTTATTAGACATTTTAAAAGACCCAAGCCATTATTGAACACATAAGACACTAGGCTTGTTTCATTTAGGATCATTACTTTGGAGAACCCCATAAATTTTTTAAATATAAATAACAACAACCAATGAGAACATAGGGCAATCAAGAGTATGAAAGCTAGAAGAAATAAGGTAGGTAATTCTTAGGCCCACTCATACCCAGCTTGGGCCCAACCCAAACACTAGCCCGATTCATGTGCAATTAAGCCCTCAATTCAACCCAACTTTATCAACTTTTGCAAGCCCAACCTTCTCACATGTAGAGTGATGAGGCCCAATTTTAAGTCCCGATGTTCATGAAGGGAAAGTGCAATGAAGAGAATTAACCTTTTATGGACCAATGGTAGAAATGTTCATTATCCAACAGATAAGTCCAATCTAGCCCATGTTGAGAGTTCAAGCCGAGAAAAAGCCCGGCCCAATTTCTTCAAGCCGGCCCGAAGGTTTAGCGCCTAAATTGTGCCACCTAGGACACCACATTGGGATGAGAGTCTTCAGGCCCACCCTAGTATAAAGTCCTTGGGTCAAATTTGATGAAATTGAGCAATCCTATTGGACCAAATTTTAGAGTTCGGGCCAACCTCAATCCAACCCCAAGTATAAAGTGGCCCTAGATTATGTGTGTGTTCCTTGGACAATCATAACCAAATGAAACTAAATAGAAGGATGTATTGCACAATCAAGCCCACTAATGTAGTAAGTTTTTCTTGTGTAAACTAGTTGAGACTATGACCACCTCATCAATGCATGTATGCTTCTACATATGTTGACAATGAACAAAAAGGATAGCAACCTGCAAAATGATGATCGCCACACATTTGCCTCACAACAATTGCTTGAACTTTCAAGAAAAAAGTGAAGTGGAGAAAATCCTGCAATTCTCTAGTGGTAAAACCAAATGTTCTGCCTGTAGCCACCAATAATTTCACAACGCAAGACCTTACTTTAAGCGTGTGTCACTTCAATTTAAATAAGACGTTGAGATCACACTTGAAATCCACATATATGATTCCAATTCTGCTATCATTTCAGACAGTCTTGAATGCTTTAACAAGTTTCTGAAAGTTCATCCTTAGGATTATCATGACCTTGTGTCTTTCAAAGAAAGTCAACCTAGTCCTTGTGTATGCAACCAAACCACAATGGTTTACAGCCCAACAAAACCTTCATTCAAAGTCCAGGGATCACATGGAAGAGTGAAGATTGTATTCCCTTCCTCAGTTAACATAGCTTCAAGATCTTGCAAATGCAAGAATACCCTTCTCTAGTTATTATAACTTAGTAAAGCGTGTGACTAAGCATCACACTCAAAGACATCTCAAACCATTTCCAACCTGTAAGCCAGCCAATAAATAAGAGACGAATTCATGAGCTGATATTGAAAAATCTGGCCAATTTGATTCACAAACAAACTTCGATCATCAGTGCATGTGACCTAAAAAAGCAAGTCATTGTGTAATTGAATTTCCAACATTTCAGCCAAATGAACTCAGGTGCAATAACGGTACATTTAGCCATTGCTCGGTAGTCCTATAGTTGACAGGTGGAAGAATTACACAATAAAGACTTTCAATATCCTTGAACCCTGATTTCCCAGTTGCTAGAATTTTGAGAACCACAAATGCAAGATAACAATCCAGAGATCAAGAAAAGATGAGAACCTTCATTTCTAACAGGCTAGTATCATACGAAATTGTACAATACATCACAGACAGCAATTCACTTCCAAATCTTTCAAAGCCAAGGCTGCACCAGAACCTCTGCAATTATTCCCCCACACAATGGAATCCATCAGAAGCACCAATAATACCTCAGAACCTCACGGAACTTGAAGCCCTCCTCTCACCAACACTCATTAGAAATCCCCAACATTCCTTTCCAGATCTCATACAGAACCTATTAATATTTCACCACTTTGCATGTCAAGAATTAAGTAGGGCATTCCTTGGAGTTGACAAAACTACAAACTCTTAAGAGGCCTGAGTATATTAACCGACGAATTGCTCGCAACCAAGGTTTATAATATCAAACCTTTTGTGTACAAGATGCTACACAAAACAGAGCCCAAGATGCCTGAAAAACAGGAAGTCCCTGGTGGGGCGCTATTGTATGCACAAGTAGCCCGTACTGTAGCTGAGAAGGGTTCAAAGGTTGTCGAGAAAAATGATCATTTGCCAGATTCCTAGAGGTCGGCTTTTGAAGACCAAAAAAGAGTTCTGCGTAAATTACATTCAAAGACAGTCCTATGTGAGTGCCACTCCATCCCAACCTAGTTGAAGTAGTTATGGTCTCAAATTTGGCAATGTAAACTGAAGAATCTCTTATTCTATGGAACGACATACTGTCCAAAACTGTGATTGCAACAATGGATAGATATGTAAGGAAACTTTTTCTAATCAATTCATTTAAAGAATCGAGTCACATGTGGATTTCTTGGTCAGATAAGGCACCCTGAGACCACTTGTCTTGGAGAAGCACCCACCTCTTCACATTCCACTTGGATCATGGCCATTTGCAGAAGTTGTCATTCAAGCTTGCTATAGCATTCTGCATCCAAGCCGAACATCAAGCTGCTGTGGTTGACAAGAAGCAAGTGTGCATTACCAGATCTGTATACACATGATCTATTTGCAGAAGTCGCCATTGAAAACTGACCATGTACCATATCTCGTAGACGAGCCTGCTTGCGGATGGGTCGTTGGGAAGAAGAAATTAACCATCAACAGGTGCGTAGACAGATGTTGAAACTCACAAGATTAATCTTGGACATGGCGACCAACTAACGGCACAATGTAAATCTAAAACTCTACCTGTTCTCCACTGCAATGGAAAATCCAAACCTCGAACGCCAACCAGCGCTAGCAGCTGTGCAGAGCTCACAAAACCCCTGCAAATTCCTTAAACCCTAACCCTAATCGACGATAAAACTTTTAAAATACTGAGTTCTCGCAACTCAAAGTCAATAAACGTCATCAGTCTGAATGATTCGTGGATATACATTAACCTTCCAAGCCTTTATGCCATGAACAATATCTACACATCTACACTACAAAAATGATATTTGTACCTAAATGAAGCGTGTTATATGGTTAAACAAGTTGTTTCTTACTGCATATTTACTTCGCAAACAGCGAAATCACCCTGACCCAAAATCCTCATCGACGTCGCAATTCAGAGATTTGGGCGAACCAACCCATGCACTCGTTCCTTGTTGGATGCCTAAACCCTTGCCTCCAAGGAACCAGAGCATGGGTTGGTTCGCCCCAGCCCAATTCAGAACATTTGTGTTGGAGAATGCATTGGCTCAATGACTTCTTCTACTTAGCAGTGCTGGTCCTGGCACTGCCCCAAGCCCTAATGTCGAATTCTCCCTTCTGACAAGCTCCAGAGGCTTAACAACAGTCTTGGAGTTCCGTCCAATTGGCCTCCCTTTCTCCCACCCCATTCCTCGTAGCACAGCCTCCCCAAATTCCTCAACCGGCAACTCTTCGTACTGCTCCAACGTCGCCTCGTCTGGCAACTTCGCCATCTCCTCCCTCAACTTCTGAGCTTCGAGTTCCTTCGACGACATACTACAGTGCCCAGAAGCTTCTGCTCCCTCAATCCGCTCCGCAGAGTTTTGCCCCACAGTCTTCATCTCGAATATCTCCTCCATTGCGTCCCCTAATTCCTTGATGATACTCCTCATCTTCATCTCCTCAGGCCGCCACGAATTCTCCAACTTCGGCACCACGCGAACCCCACTCCCCGACTTCGGCTTCAACAACACAAGCCCAGCCTCGACATCTATGTCGGTGACATACTCAACATCTTCTCCATCGTCCTTCTCCTTCTTCACCTTGGGCCGAAGTGGTCCCGAGTTTAACGAAAACGAAATCCGTTCCCGATCCTCCACAGCTCGGCCCTCCATTCTTTTGGGATTCAATTGCTCTTCACCGGCTTCGATTGCTGGCACTGGGGACGAGAGTGGCGCAAAAGAGGACGACTTACTTGAATTGTCAGAAGGCGCCCGAACTCTCAAAATTTGGGCCAATAGGATCGCTCGATGTCATCAAATCGGGCCCGGGGCTGGTCTGAACACTCACGTATCCCATGTGGCGTCCTAGGTGGCACAATTTTGGCGCCAAATCATCGGGCCCTAGATGAGAGTTCGGGACGAGCTTTTCCTCGGCTTAGGGCAGCTTTATATTAGGGGCCATTTGGCGGCCGGCCCATTTGGAGTAGAGTCCACTTGGACTTGAAGTGGGCCTTACTTTACTCTAACTTTAGCCCTACTTTACAAAGTGGGCCGTTGAGTGGACCTTGCAATATAAAGTCCATAGGACCACTTGTAGGGTCCAAATTGGAAATTCCGCTTTAAAGTGGGCCTTCCAAATGGGCCTAGGGACTATTGTTTGATGTCTTCAGTCTAGACATGGTTTATTGAATTTTCACTACAAACTTTCAAGAGTCCTATGATTCGTCATTCATGGGGTCAAATATAAAAATTATAAGGAACATAGGGTACTAGAAACTAGTTCACTTGCGACTTTATAAATACAAATAGGGTAATCTAAAATGACAAAAATTAGATTTATCTGTATTGATAGGGTGTAAAGAATTCCAATTTCTTAGATAAATAGCCCCATGATAAATACCCTTCCGTCGCAGATGGGTTATTAAATACATGTATGAGTGCCCTACCCGGGAATTCAACTCATTCTATAAGGAAGCCAAAGATTGCTTCCAAGTGCAACTAACACAACTCAAAAGTTGACACGCACTTACGACCTAACAATAATCTATACTTATGTAAAAGTAAAAATATCTTTAATTTTAAAAATAAGGTGTCTAATTTGTAAAGAGCAAGTTAGTTGAGGCTTTAGATAGGTTGATCAAGATTCTTTTAAGAATTATATATATAAGTATATATATTTATGTAGCTTGAAAAAATAAAAATGCCCACTAACATGTTAGCGCAATGCCTAATTACAATTGGTAACCCACACCAAAATATATGTTCAATGTCGTCACTACCCCGAACAGGACGTAGCCAATGAATATCTAAAAACATAGACTATTTTATAATGAATACATAAAGCAGTACAATCTTAATTTTTTTCGTAATCCGCACCCATTGGTTAATCCATTGAACATGGTAGATAAATTTATAGGAGCATTTTGACACCGGAATTAGATTCAAAGGGCTCGATATAGTCTAATGGGACCCAAGGTTGAAACCCTAACCACAAGCCTATAGAGGTCATCCCCCATAATAAATGTCGTGTAACTAATGTTCAAGAGCACCGGGCATTGACCACAGTAAGTTCTATGAAACTTAACCCTCGAGACCATCGGGCAAGTCTCACACAGAGGGATTAACCCATGGGTTTGATTCTTCTTTGGGAGAACTTAGTATTAAGAGATTGTTAGTTCGTCATTGTGTTGGAGCCTATTTTGAAAAGTTGGGTGACATTCCTTGGACCTCGTCTTGCCACCCAAAGACTCTAGAGTTTTTTTTCACATATGAAATAGGGTATGTTCATGGGATCCACCACCCTGAATCTTGGATTGACTTATGCAAGGCTAGTTCAACCCACACATCCTAGTAAGATAAGCTAGAAAGTCATTATTTAAATAAGCCGACGCCACTCTTTGAGTATGTTAATTTTCAACATTGAAAAACTTCGATGATTTTATGCATATATGAGGCATAAAAATGGACAACGGTGAATATGAGATGTTCCGGCCATAAATAGTGGCTTGAAATTTGTGCAATAGTTTTCAGAGATGGAGTAGAGAAAATGACGAGGAATGCAAGTTTCATTTTTCCAAGGAGGCAAGTAAATCAAACCCCCCCCCCCACTTGTATAGTAGAGTCTCATTAAATTTGAGCATCAAAATATCCTACTCTACATATGTATGCACACAAAACAATTAACTCAATGCCACTCAAAAACGATCTCAAGTCGTGTGAAACAAGACCTATCCGACCAATCATTGCATCTAGCCTATCATTGCATCCTGCCACTTTTGTATCCACACAAGAATCATTCTACTCCTAGTCTATTACACCAATAATAATCATTCATTGTTTTCCGTTTTTCTACCTTACGCTCTCAAAACCCAATGGGAGCTTGATCCCAAAACTTTAGGAATAACTCTCGTGTAAGCTTACTTGTTAGAAGTCTTGGGATGGACCGGCCGCCTCTACGTAACACAGGAACTCCTCTTTACCAAGAGAGAATTGGATGAGAAACTCATGGATGAAAGTTTCTTGCAGGATATCATCGACGACCGTGTCTCCGGGCACATGCAGCAAAGCCACTTGGCAGGTATCACGAGGCTCTCTTTTGGCACTCTTATGTTTATGGATGAAAAAATTGTACATATGGATGAATGTATCCGCTGAAGAAACTCTTCTCTTCCTTTTTCTTGCGCTGACACAGAAATCGATGATCTGCTCACACTCTCTCTTGTCAAGTTTGTCGGACGAATCATTTCATTAGAAGATAATACCGCACTTTTGTATGTAAATTTAATTGCCTCGATGGTACGTAACGATACTGTACTTGTAGTGGTGGAGACGAAGCAATTATCAATTCACAGAATCCTCACACAAAAGTATCCTCCCATTCCAGAATCCCAGTACACCTACACAGAGCAACCTACTGAGTGGGTTCATATTGCTACAGCAAGCAACAGCATTTTGTAGGATCGCTTTCGACTTCACGAATCTCGGATGTGTTGATGGTTTTGTTGCTGTTGCTGGTGTTGAATTAGGATGGGGGTGGTGGTTGGAGCAACTTTGTGATCGGAGGGGTGAATTGGCGAATTGGATATGGAGGGAATTTGGGAATGGGATACAGAGTGGTTGCGCTTTGATTTTATTTAGGGAAACCGGGATGCAGTTTTTTTCGCTATGGCCACTTCCCTCACTGCTTGCTTGCAGCAAGCGAACAGCTCAAATTTAATTTCCAAGGAGAGGACGATCGTGTGTGAGGTAGGAGAGTTTTGTAATCGCCAGACGGTGAGAATTCGAAGCTACGGAGGACGAGAGTTGGTAAATTTCGATAGGGTTTCATCATGGCCATCCTCTCTCGTATGTTCCACATCCTCCTCACGCTCCCGCGATTCGTCAACGCGACGGAACAGCCGGTCGCCAAACCCTAAGCAGCAAGGAAGAACCAATATTAAGGTGGTGGGAGTGCAACCCGGGGACATGAGGCTGCTGCGAGACCTGCAGGAGTTTATTTCGTCCAACGGACTTCCACCGAACCAGGTTCCGTCCATTCGGGAGCTTGCCAAGCGCGGAAGACAGGACCTCGCCAACGCGGTGCGACGGAGAGGCGACAAAGCCGTATCGCAGCTTCTGGCTAACCCTAACTTCCTCAATAGCAGCGGCGTCCCTTCCAAGACGGCCAAGCCACCACTTCCAGGTATTTATTCTCCTACTCCCACAAAAGAATTTTACAGCGTTTATGTCCCATGTCCTGCTCGGGTTAGAACACTTTGGTCATTTGTCTGTAGATATCTTTCGGGTGCTTTCATGGCTAGTTTGGTAAGGAATGAGAGACTAAGCTTAGTTCAATCAAAGCTTGAGGTAGGGGAGAGATTACACTTATCTCCTTCAATGACAATCTGAGCATCTCAGTTGTTCGGTGTAATTGGCGAGGCGGTGTCTGGAAGGATAGTTTGTAGGAGTCATAATCTGCTATGAAGTGAAAAAATTGAAGGTGACTTTGAGGTTTCAATAGCATGACATAACATTCTGAAGACAATGCACAACTGACCCATGGTAGAGGAATGAAAGTGCGAGTTGCAGTCATCAACCTGTCGGGACGCCTGACATCCACAATATTCAACTGGATCTGGGACTCCAGTGAAAGGCCTCTCCTAAAATTATATCACTCTGCTTCAATGAAAGTTCCCATCTGCATCTGCGATCCAAGATAAGTGGAAGCAGTCATGAAGATGTAATTGTTGACGATTAGCGATGAAAAGGGTCATTCCTCATGTTGTTGAACTATTTTATGGGTTCTTTAATGCCTTTAGACTTGAGGTTGTGGAGATTCACAAGGAAAGGACATCACTTGTTCTATGGTTTTGCAGGTGTTAGAGCGAGTGGCACTTTGACGCCGTCGACTTCAAATGGGGTCCTCAATCCAGAAATTGTACCAAGTCCACGCATCCAACCTCAGGGATTAGAAAAGTCTTCTGATGCAACTGATCTGATTCCCCATTTTGGAGCAGCGCCTCTGGTTCCTTATTACAAATCTGTTCTCGAAAGTGGGTCTACTGGATTCTTTCAGCAGAGGGATCTTAAAACAGGAGATACTCACAGGGATTCTTCTAGATTTAGATCCAGCAGACCAGGTGATGCTATAGGCAGGAGAAATCAAGGGGTGCCAAGAACACTGGACGTCACCAATGTCTCTAAGGTGAGTGCATTGTTGGTTTTAGAGTCTAATGTGTCAGCAAGAGTGTCAAGAAATATTAATGCCTTGTATTTCTTCTATGTCTTGGTCTTTTTATTGCACCAAAACCGAGACAATCATGAACTGAAGGGATATTCTGGTAACTCAAAATACTGATCCTACAGTATTCAAATCCACAGACAGTTATCATTTTGGAGATTCCGAGTAGCCTTTTTGTTTGGATGAGACTATTTTTGACCGTTTTATTTGCCATTGTTTTGCTCAGGTAGCAGCTGAAATTGAGGAAGGAGATAGTGACGATGAAGACCATAACGAGTTGTACACTTATGAAAATTCCAGCGACGATGAGGAGGATGACAACTGGACAGGACCAAAACCAACTGGGGGATTCCCTGAATCTCGAGAGAGTGAAGCATGGCAACAGGCTGCTATGTTGAAGAACAAGATTCAATCGTTGTATGATAACCCTATCAGTAAAGTCATATCCAGATCTCAACAGGATTCTGGAGCAGTATTCGATATTTTGGCTAAGCAGCGGGAGGTGGAGAAGTCCTTGGAACTTGAAAAAGACAGTAATTCGCAAGAGTCCTTCAGGTGATGCACTGTGGTTGTAAACATTTAAGAGTCTGAAGAGGCCTACAACTTCAGCGGGTACTTGATTATTTCGTTTCAACACTGTTGTGTTCACCTTCAGACTTTGTTGTGTTGAGATATTTGCAACTATCTCAACTCTACCAGGCAGTCTGTTGAGTATATATTGTCTTTCTTTACTTTTCTGTTCTGGTACCCTTTATTTACAGAAGATGGGTTTGAACTGCAGAGCAGAACCAGTGAAGGAGCTTGATCGATTGACAACATTACTGCATACAAGGGATATGGAACATCTGAATATGTCACGGGAGCTTGAGGAGACCAAGGCTTTGCTTGCCCTTGTCCGTGCCAGACATGCTGCTGAAGCGGCACAATTGAAACAGGTGGCACTTGAAAGCAGCCTGCGGTTACAAGCTGCTGAGCAAGCATTGCACTCTCTGAAACTGGTATGATTTAATTTTGGTAAAAAATGCCTGAATGCGCTCATACCTTTCTGACCATGACATGTGACGCAAACTCTTGAATTATTGAAACAGAATGGGTCTTTGACTAAAGGGTGCTTTACACGAAGACCATAGTGAGACCACTTGAATTCAATGCTATCCAGTTTGTTGGATGTGACCATAGGAAGCGGGGGCCAACAAAGAATATGTAACTAGTGGTACTTTGCATGGTCTTGGCGAAAACCCAAGAGAGCATAGCAGGGGGTGCTTTATTTTAGACCTAACAATGTGGATCATTTGATCAATCGAATAGACTAAATCTATGGTGGTGAGATTTAAAGTGTCATGGTCTCCTGGAATTCTGTCAGGTTACCCTCAAGTGGTCAAGAGATTTTGTCCTAGAAACCGGGAAAAGGTTTTCTACTTTGGCCACAAAGGATTGCAAGTGGACTTCTTTGGTGTAAACCACCCCGTCAAGGTTGTCTTGTTTAATGATGAAACCGCTGCTAAGTTCCTTCATTGGGTATACCTTATCTTTGTCATGATGGAGATGTTGATCTTCATCATTTCTTCAGCCCTTGCGTCTTAGTTGCTGTGTTGCAATGGGTTGATCTAATCTTTATAATTGGCATCAGTCCATCTTGATCTAGAAGCTCTAGCTATTAGAGATTGTTGTGGTCATCAACGAAATTAATCTAACTGCAGTTCCTACCCTTTTTTCTACAAGCATCCTGTCAATTTATCTTCCCTCTAACCCTAACAACCCTCCTTTTTTTTTTCAGGTCCAAGTGGATTGGTGGGGCGAGGGAAACCGTGTTGAGCTTGCAGGGAGCTTCAATGGCTGGGAACACCATGTTTATCTGTTGCCTGAGCTTTCTTCTGAGATTCCACAGGCAGATGGCTCACGTGGACCAATGTTATGGAAGGTGGATCTCTGGCTGTACCCTGGTGTGTTTGAAATCAAGTTTATTGTGGATGGCAAATGGCAGCTTGACCACAGGCGTGAAACAGTCCATCGACACATGGGACACAACAATCTTCTCCGTGTTGAACTTTAAATTTAGTGTGACTGGCCTTGTAGCTCTTGATGCAAGTAGTGAGTCAAATTCTTTACATCTCTTGTAGATGATAGGCGATTGCCACAAGTTCTTGGTTGTACCATATACCTACACAACAAGGTAATGCAATGGCTTGTATCACAGATTCTATAATGTAGATCTTAATCTCATGACTTTTATGGTTCTTGTCTTATTTGTATTCATTCCTCTTGGATGTTTGTATTTGTTTGTATCTGTGTGGGTTCTGCACCATATTCTTCAGGGAATTTGAAACATCCTATTACATGAGTGATGTGTGTGTTTTGCTCATGCTCCAGCTCATTGACTCTGATCTTTGGATTCATTCTTAAATCAATGAATATAAATGAAAACTCCCTTGACAGCCAATTGCTTGATAAGTGACAAGCCATGGCCAAGACCACAACCCAGTTTTCTGAATGTCAAAGTGCAGTATCTGCGGTGAACAAGGGTCCATCTGCTATCTGTACTTAATGAAACCACTGGCAAGAGCACACGCTTGAAAGATAGGAAGGCTACTGATGAGCTCACTAGGTTTTGTGGGGTGTTCATTAGCAAGAACTAGCAACACTGAAACAACATAAGGTCTCGACAAATCAGTACAATAGCAATGAAATGTTTTATATTCAACCGCTTTTATGGTCCGAATCACCTAACCTGGGAAATACCTTCCGAGAACTGGCAAGATCTGCTCTCAGATTTGAAGGTCTTGATCGGTCTGAACACATACTTAGAGAATGAAGTATTTAGTGAAAGAGAATTGAATGCAATGAGCGCTTGTAAATGACGACTATGTTTGGATGACTATTTGGCTATATAATGAGCATCAAAGACCCCGGATTAGTTTACTGGAGTATATTTGGAATGTATGAGATCCTCAATCTCGTAGGTGGTTTGGTTTTGCCTAGAGTTGCTTTCATCCACGATGGACGAGTTTACAATGACACCACGAATCCCAAGCTGAAGCGTCGAGTTCAAATACTTTGAACATTGCAATCCTTAACTTGATCCATAAAAAATAATTAAGTGAATTATTTGGGATTTGCATCTACGTTATGAGCACGGCGACATTAAGATCACATGCATCAGATTGCACCTAACTTTCTTTTTCTTTTTTTAAATGTTCAAAGCCATAATTATGAGTTTGACCTTTACTTGTCAAATAGCTCCCCCACCTCCCCTCCCTTTCAGTGGGCGGGTAGTGTCGATTGTTGACATTTTATCTCCTTCCATCAAAGAGTTGTGTTTTTAATCCTTAGGATAGTACAATTAGCATTCATGTTCAAGTACATAGTTTTCCACTTTGGGGAAAATGAAAAATGTTAGAATTGGGGTCACAAATGAAATTGGACACGTCTATCTTAAGGAGGTGAAAACGCAACAAACTATCGTATATAGCTTCCTTTGGGGATCATGGTTTTGGATGTCTTTTTCTCATTTTGGAAAATGACTTGTTGATTTGTTCCTAAAACACATATGCACACAAACATGCATAGACTTGTAGCTAGAGTGCAAGGTGGGTTGTGTGGTAGGCTCCATAAGAACCTTTGGTTGCTAATGTCTCAAGCCGACTCACGTCACGGTTGTTGTGGCCAAGTTGGCTCATGATGCTTACTTGAAGTACAAATGTTTATACAAGAAGTCAACCTAGTCATCATCATCATCATCGTGGGTTATCTTGGAAGGAAATGCATGACTCACACAGTTATGTGTAGGCCCATCATGTGGTCTCATATGCATGAGTGATTT
Source organism: Polytrichum commune (assembly GCA_950295325.1). Lineage (NCBI taxonomy): Eukaryota > Viridiplantae > Streptophyta > Polytrichopsida > Polytrichales > Polytrichaceae > Polytrichum > Polytrichum commune. The sequence continues at coordinate 69,319,725 of OX485803.1, forward strand.
CTTGCTAGTTTTCCAAGATGGTCTAAGCTTTCTTTCTTTCATATGCACGAGCTCTTGTGGGTGCAAGTTGTTGAACATTTGAGAATCCAATAAACCATCATCGGAAGGTGAAAGTTTGCTTTTCAAAAGTAACTCGTTCACTTGAGTTTATGATGCAATTTGTACAAACCTATCCTTGATTGATTAAAGTGTAAGAAAATGAAAACTAAAACTTCCGTAAAATAACACAAAGAGAAGAAACATTTCAAAAAAACAAAAATTATATGTTTTTTTTGAAGTAAGATAAAATAAATTTCAATTATTCTTCGCATATTATTCATAATTTAAAATTTTATGTATAAAATATAAATATTCAATTTATTCAAAACTTAGATAGCCTAGAGGAAACAATTTAAAATATGTACCTCTTAAGGAGGTTCATGTCTCTATGAACCTCGAGTTATGAAGATGTTATGGATGTTAATAAAGATATTATGAAGAGTTCGTGAGGATCCCTCCTTGGTATGCCCAACCTTTACTTACTTTCTGAGCCATCTTGAGATGACTTGATAATCATAAATAAGGATTAAAAACCAACAAGTCGTTATATTAAAACATAGCTCACCATATGTCACAAACATTCCACAATTCATGTGCTATGATTTACAAACACACCATGGTTAAAGTAGTGGAAAAACCATCAAACATAAAGTCTTCAACGAGAGTTCATCCTAGGTCAAGTTTGAAGCAAAATTATAAAGAAGATGACATTTTAGCTAACTAAAAAAATAGTTTAGTGGCCTAATGGTAGTTTGCATCAAATTTATTTGTAGGGTGTAGGATGCAATGAATACTGACCTTTTAGCCGAGCCCACTAGGCTTCGCCCCTGTTGGTTGCTTCTAACACCCATCTCATACCAAAGCATCAATGAATGGGGGGAGAACCAAGTGCTGATTATGGATAAACCGGTTGAGTTTGAGGAATAACTAGTTGAAGTTCAAGACTTTAGGGAAACCTCCCAATTCACAAAAAGAAAAAATCACAACAAGTAACCAATTAGACTTGGAAACACTTGGATTTTGACCGATGATGTCCCAAAAATCTCCCTAGACATTGCAAATTATAATTGTGCCTTGGACGTGATTTGCAATTGCTCCTTCAAGGATCATGTAAATAATTTTTCTACATACATATTATCTTTCATAGTTACAAATAAACCAGTTGAGTTTGAGGAATAACTAATTGAAACTCAAGACTTTATGGAGGGAAAAAAAAAACCCAATTTAATAAAGAAAACCAATATATCACAACATGTTACCAATTGGTCTTGGAAACACTAGGATGTTGACTAATTACGCCCAAAAATCTCCCTAGACATTGCAAACTATGACTGTGATTTGGAGGTGATTCACATTTGCTCATTTGAGGAACATGTAAATTACTTTTCTACATAGTACATATATTTTGTTAGCTCATGTCCACTCTCAAACCTTTCAATGATCACAATCACATTGAAAACGCAACACAAACTCAAATTGGATTTAGTTAGGTGTCACTTAAAAGTGTAGAAGTTGACTCTATCTCCTAAGTCACTTTGAAACCAAGTGTGGGTTATATATTATGGGATATGCTTGACGGGTTATGGTTGACGGGTTTTAAGTTGTGTTTTTATTTTTTGTTTTTATCAATTTTGTTTATATGGTTTCCTTTCCATGTGACATGCATTTTTTTTTTCATTTTCACTTTTCTTTTGACGAGCAAGATTAATTACAAACTTTAGATGCCTTTCTTGTGGCTTGTGACGGGTGCAAAAAGAAGCCTTAGTTAGGGATTCTTGACCTTCCGTTTATTCTTTATCTTCTCTTAGCAATTGATATACTAAAATAGGAGGTCACGAGATGAAGCCAATAAGATTTGAACTCCCAAGCAAATCCATAGACAATTATATTGGATTACATTACATTGTTTATTGTATTTAGTGTCACATATGTAATAATGTCATTTGCCATATTTTAAGGTGTATACATTGTTACACTTATAATGGCACTCAAATCTTCCACATGTTCTTTGCTCATTTGCATGCAGAATGGGCTTCTTTTATTGCGGCCGCAACCATCTCCCAGTCGTAGACAAAAAACATTGCCCCTCCATGTACAACCACAATTTTGTTATTGTGTATTTTTTTAGTATGATAGTAAATATTCAAATGATGTGGAATGTGATAAAGTAGCCGTTGGGCAACTTTATTGTACACATTAGTGTAGTGGCAATATCAGTCAACATTGGACATGTCACATTGACAATGTTATCATCCAACACGTTTTTGCTAAGGCGCCCTTTCCTAGTAGTGGATTCGCTTCTTGGATTGACTCATTAATGGTAAAGGGTGTACCTTGGGACTTTAAAATTCAATACAAAATACTTCTTTAAGTGGAGGGTGCCAAATGTCACGCAATTGTAGGTTGGAACATATTTAGAAGGTGATGTCGCATTATGATATTATATGTTGAGACTAGTAAAACATGTTTACATCATTGCTTAAATACACAAGAAGGCCACTGGGTATTGAAATTAAGAGTGGTATAGGTCTCTATGATGCATATGGTGGAGCCATAGAACCCCAAGACTTGGTCACCATCCTAAGCATGATCAACTAAGTCCACATAAGGCACCCTAACATTCCACAACCTCTACCAAGTATTCATCCTATGAGAGAGAAATATTTTTACCCCCCAAAGCCAAGTTGAAGTTATCAAGAAAATTTTCAAAGACGTATGCTTTCTGCCACATGATGCAAGCATGGTGAAGGATACCTTGCCAAATGGCTTAGCATGAACACTTCTTGGTTGGAGTCAAGGTTGTCCAATTGGATGGGATGGCCATATGGCAATGATTGGTTGGGTCAACTAGTGTATTTATTTGTTTGTTTGTTTATTTATGGTTTTGGATAGCTGATTGAGATATCCACCGGTCAAGCTAATGTGGCGTAATCTATTTTGCAGGTTTGACCGGTTAGCTTGAACATTTACGTTGACTTGACAGTCGATTGGTCTCCGGTCTAATCATGTCAACCCGACTAGTCGGTCAACCTAAATTTATTATATTTTTGGTTGCTATACCCCTTATGTACGAACATTGCCAAGGTCCCCAACCCGTCATTGGATGGGACCATATTGGGATAACCATGGTTTGGAGTCAGTTTATTCAAATTTTATTGTTGTTTCAACAATTTGAGTTTCCAAAAGACTTTATTTGATGCTAGAAATAATTTCCATGAGGAATCAAACTACACTCAAATTTTGTCATGACCGTGGATCAAATTGAGTGTCATGCAATCCTATAGTATTTTATTAAGCTTTATTGTACCCATGCACTTCTTAAATATAGCACTTGACATATAGTAACTATTTGTGTTAAAGTTATGAAGAAATTCATCATCATTACTAAAATTTTATAGCATTAGAAAACTTCAAAATTGGTGTATCTTTAGCCATATTGGAAATTTGGAATTTAATGGTCGCATTAGGTTGAACTTAAACCAAATACGCAATATGTGTTTTTGTTGCACACGTCTCAAATAAGCTTACCATATCTTTGAGTTGCATCACATGAGTAGAAGCATAAGCCTTAGACACTCTTAGCATCTTCATACCAATTACGTATTTATCTTCATAATGGATGATATGAAACCTTCTTCAGACTTTTTCTAAATTACTTTGTGTGAAAATCAAGAAATATAACATTGCAAGGCAACAAGCTATCACTACTGTAGTTACCCAAAAATTACATCACCATGTATGTCCACATTGTACAATAGTTGAAAAATCGACTCTATAAGAGGTCCAGATTGGGCTCCAAAAGCGTGTAGGGCTTTACCCTTTCATTACATCACATTCCTTCCATACTTGCAGGAAAACTTTTATATTGCATTGAAAAATCCTTGTCAATATATACCATAGAACAAAAGACAAAGACCTCTTTATCTTCACACAAGGACACTGCCAATTGCATGGCATGACTTGTTCATTGATAGTACTCCTTAACAACTTCCTGGGACTACTGCAAGGATATCACCTATGTAAAATTTGCATCACAATAGTATAATCTTAGTGCTTTCCTTGCAATTTTGTTTCCTAACACCAACCATTGGGGGTGCATTATAAATCTAACCTTATAGTTTTATTGTTGTATCATACTAAATTGACTCCAATAGACTACTCTAGGGTCCTTGATCATGATGTAGGTGTTCAATTGGCTTAAAATAGCAATCTCTTGGCTCTACATAGAATCACCATTTTTAATTTTCCCAATGAAATGAAATCGAAGTTAAAGTCTAGGGGGGCAAAAAGGCTAGTGGACTGAAAGTACACCAACTAATTCTTTAGAGTGGCGGAGTGAGGTAGCCTCCGTGAGATAGAGGTTAATGTCAACTTGATGGTCCAAATTAAAGAAAGACTTGAGGCTCCCTAAAATTACATTCTTAAATAATGATGGACACTTATCTTTAATGGGGTGTATATAGGGGACATTCCAACACGAAATCTGCATTATTTCCAACTGCATTATAGGAGCAAAAGCGGCATAGTCTAGTATCTTTAGAGACAGGGATAGTCGATCATTGTCCAATTTCAATGGCAAGTCTATGGTTCAAGATGTGGTAGGCAACAATGATATTGTGGTGTGGTGGAGTCAATGGTTGCTTCAAGTATAATTCACATTCGTAATTGAGAAAATCTTTGAGGTGGATGTAACCTAGTTTCTACCTTGAGAGATGGAAAGAGTTCCACTCTTTAGCAAGAAAAACCTCCTTGATATCATCATATGCTATTTTTTACGTGGTTGGGTTGTCGTGGGGTTCGAGTAAGATAGACCCCATGATGTCTTTCACATGGTTGTCAATTTGTGCCACGTGTTAAATCCTTGTTCATCTAGGTTTTAGTAGAGTGAGGTTGCTTTACAGACTAACCAAGAGGGGGATAGGTGGGCAAGCCGTTGTTGAAAGCCCATAGTGAGTTTGAGAGAGTATAGTTCTATGGGAAGTTCTCCAAATTCGGCCAACAAAATGTGATAGGTAGTCGAAGAATGCACTTTGACCATGAGTCATCATATGCATCTTCATGCCCTTATGGGAAACCTTCCAATTAAAGTCACCTCCCCAAATTTTAGTGCCATATGTGAAAGTTGGAAGCACCAAAGCCTTGAATAGATGGGATTTGAGTTCCCAACATGTGACTCCAACTACTGTTTCTCTTCTTGAAGTGCCCATCAAGGCTTTCATACCAATGATGAGTGTTGTGAACATCTACCCCTCTCATTGCAACAAAAAAATTCTTGATACATAATTGGGAAAGAAAAAAAAACTCTTATTACACTAAGAAACATAACATTACTCAACTGATGAGTTGTTTTCATGGCCCCCAACAATAGATTCAAGAATAAAGACTTTGGATGCCGGAAATCCAGTGCTTCAAACTGAATCTAAAGTCAAGGCAACTGAACACAGTTCATCAGGTGAGTAATGTTTTAAATCAATACAATATGACAAGAGGCAAAGAGGTTTTGTCTCCACACATGGTAGCAACCATTTGCATGGTGGCATGATTTGTTCTTTCCAGACGATAAAGTATATTGGTGTTATCCAGTTGATTTTTCATGTTCTCCAACTTCTACACATTAGATTTACACATTGAAACTTGTGTTTCAATAGCAAACCTACAATATAAGTAGTAATATCTTTTTGGAGTACAACACAACTAAAACATGGCGAGCAAATTCATGTAGTTTTTATCATCAACAGAGAGATATCGCTTCACATTTACGATTCTCTCTAGCCATTTGATGTGTACTTGTTGGTCGTGGAGTGCGTTGTTCATCATTTGTCGTCATCTATCAATTATTTTTTGTTCGTTTTTCATGTTCTCCAACTTCTATCAATTAGATTTACACAACAAAACTCGTGTTGCATTAGCAAATATGCGATGAAACATATGCAAAAACATGATTAAAAATCGGACCTCCCCTGATTTAGTTATGGTTATTGGAAGTGCATGTTTGTTGATTTCTTAACTGGATACATAATTCCTCCCAATTGTGTTCACTACTGAGTGTAGAGTAGTTATTAGTATTTGAAGATGTGGTCCAATCTCCTTTAAACATGTGTCTTTATGATGTTTGTTCTTTGATCCTCACCAAACGACATACCAACCAAATCTAGGGGTCCGTTCAAGAAAACGGGCCACTCAGACACATCTACCTTATGGACAGGTCTGTGTATCTTAAGGGTGTGGGAGGGTGAGGGAGGGCGAGGTTATGCTATGGGAAAGTCATCCTCTTCAATCTTGGAATGCCACCTCATCTGCCACATAGTTATGTATCACACCCATGTGTTTTTGAAGGGCTATGACATGGATGTTGGTTCAGTGATGGAAGACCAGGAGGGGACGACACTTGTATGTGAGCGGTGAGCAGAGAGCGGAGAGCGGAGAGCAGAGATGTGGAGAGCGGAGAGCGGAAATGATGTAAAAATAGTAAAAGTACCATACTAAATTTAGATAATATGTGAATATTATCTGAATCTTCCAGAATCTTCCAAAAATACTGAAATTTTATGACCTATTTCCATGGAAAATATAGGTCCAAAAATAAATTAAAAGGCCTTGAATTTGAAATGGTCTCATTAAATTTGGATACGGGAAAGGGTTAAAATGATATAAATATTGTGATATAATTGGTGAGTAAATAGTAAAATGCTTATAGAATATAAAAAGCAATTGAGAAGGTTCTACGTACACATTTGTAGTAACTTATTCTCTGTATCCGCCTATAGAGTATTCCTGCTTTTACCACTAGCTCATTGTAGGATAACACCAGTCAATGAAGCCAACCGGATTTGAACCCGGGTTGGTCCAGACCTTAATACACTCTCTTACAGACAACTCGCATCCACAGGCGGATGTGCAAAAACCTAGTGACTATCTTTATATTAACTAATCCTAATAACTAACTTCTTTGATTTTGTAGACCGTGGGACTTAGCTCGAACCGCGAGCGGTTTGAGTGGCTCACAACATATATTGAACTGCTACCAAGATTTAGATGCTCAATCTGACCAGGGTGGAGACAAACTGATAATCTTATATTATTGAGTGCAAATCTTATATGACTTATTTGTTGGTGGTTCTATTTCTCTATCCACCAGCTTTGTTGGTAACGGTTTGATTTATGTGGATGATGAGGCTATTAGTGAATAGACCACAGTTCTTTTTTTCTCAACCAATTAATCATATCTCCAATTTGGAGAGCCATTGTAATGGCTACTTTTATGTTTTCAAACTATGTTACTCTCATTTTTACCACTGAATTACAACTATCATCAATCTTTGCCTATGGTACATCCATACCCTAAACCCTCGCATGAAACATGCATGAGTTATGTATTTTTGCAAGAAATTACATACAATAGTTGTGGTTGTCTCTTTACAAAATAACCTAATTCTACGTTCGGCTAATTACAACACGATGCCATGGGAGCCTATACAGAAGTTTTGACAACACCATTTCTAAGCATTTATATTGAAAAAGACAATATGAATCTTGTATTGCTGACTCAGTACATGTAATGACAAGGGAATTTTGAGTGGCCACCGTCCATTGACAAGAGTCTAGGCTTTTTGTAGTTTGCCTCCTACTTTTTAACCAAAGGGTGAGTCAAGAGTCCGCTTTCTAGGACTAGCTTGACCTCGTTGAAGCTAAAGGTAGGCGCGTGAATGAAAAGGTCGGCCTCGGGATCACGGTGGCAAACCTTCAAAATGATGAAGTAAACATGCTTGCAATAAGAGAATTTGGTCCTCCCTCGAAACTTAGTCATCGTCTTCCTGAATGCAGGGCAAGTGCAACCCATGAAAGAGCTAATGGTAACCTGGTACTGTGTGATGGCAGGAGGAACACCCGAATCCAGCCCGATGATGCAACCATGGCCTGGATGAGGTATCATAGTGATGGAACGGAGGCAAGCTTTGAGGGAGTCAGAGGAGGCCATGGAGAGTCGTTGCGCCGGATTTGGGCGAGTGACAGTGCGTTTGACCATCTTGCCGTCTCTCTTGCCAGGGTAACAGTCTGCTTCTGCAGGAACGGGCACCGCGCTGAGATTTGTAGGCGGCGGGGCAGAAGAGAAGAGACGTCTTGGAGAGACCGGTTTCTTATGCGGGAGTTGGAATCCAACCACTTCAAGGGCAAGAATTTCAGTGAGCTTGAGGTTTGTGCCTAGCTTCACCGGCCAAACATCTGGTATTGGGGACATTTCATGATCTGCAGAGTGCTTAGCAACCCATTTGCGCCTTGTGCCCTTCACACATCTGTCAATGTCGTCGGAGCAGAAGAAGAATTCTGTCCTCTCTGATACATTCTTGCGTATATTAGTCCAAACTCCAGTGTAGGTGGGCGTGGCGGTCGAATTGGTGCCCCTCACAATTCTCTCACTACACTTCTTCTTTGTGACAGCTCTCTGGGCCCAACAACACTTTGCGGAGGTCTTGGGAAGTCTTGATATGTGCCACTCCTTGACGTTAACCTTTGTCTCTTCAACAACCCCCTCGTTCGGTGGGGACGCAGGGATGCTCTCAGGCTCAGGCTCAAGGGGGTGAACGTCTTGGACATGCGTATCAACTTTAGTATCTTCTTCTAGAATGATGGGCATCTGCACAGGACGAGCCCTCACAGCACGTCCTGAACCTCTTGGATGTGAGAAATTTACCTTGTCAGGTCGATGAGACTCCTCTTCAGCTCCAAAAGGTAGATCTGCTTTCCGCTTTGTGGACCCGAATACCTCTTCTCCAGCCATGCGAGGCTCACGGGTACAAAACTCTTCTACTCCAGGCATGTCCAGCATGGGGTCTTCAAGCACTAAGGGATTACCTGTTTGCTTTGCCCTGCGTTCTGCCATCCTGAGTTTGAGCTCTTTCTTTGTAGGGCCTGTTCCGCCGACGTCACCTTTCAGGAACTGGTAGTAATTGACAACCTGTAGGAAGCCTCAAACAAAGTCGTCCACTGTAGCCACGTAGAGGTCGCCACCGCTGTTTCCAGACGCTTGAAGCCACTTGTTGTGTAGTGTTTCGGCGAGATTACATGAAGGCATTTCTGCTAGTTCTTCTTCTAAAAATTTCTGCGAGTACATAGTGGAAGTAGTTAGAGATTAGAGAAAAGTTGTTTCAGATTAGATAACTGCTAAAAGAAGGAAAAAAAATGAAATGTTTTGGGGAAACATACCCCGGTCATGAAGCCTCCCCATTGGCGATAACGGTAGTGCCAGAATGCAAGCCAGAGCTCTAGTTTGTTTAGTGCCATCTCTGTCACTGCCCCGGCGGGCCAGCGGATACCCACCATGCACGTAGCCTGTGGTACAAACTCTCCGCTTCGTCCATGGTCCTCGCGGTCCTATATTGGTGGCACATCTTTTTGTGTTGCTCCCGGAGTTCTTCGGGAATGTGCTTCTCGGAATACTTAACCATAGACTGGGTCCAGTGAAACTGACAAGTTCTCTCCCGGTCGTCCATGCGGTCCTCTTTCTTCCCGTTGCCATATACAACCCGAACTGCATTCCAGTTGGCCTGGGCGCTGTCGGCCATGAAACCCTTGAAGTTGGGCTCGACGACGCCATTTCTTACCATGACAACATTGAGATTCTTCCAGAAAACGATCTGGGCCTCAGAGTCCTCGGATTGCATATCACAGCTTGCAATGGTCATAACACGGCAATACGTGGAGTCATACACGTGGCATGCCATTGTGGTCCATTGTCTTACCTGTTTGACATGGTCGAACATCATCCAGGCATTCTCCAAATCTTCGCCGGGCTGCATACGCTTCACCAAGTCTACCCCACTACCATGTCCGACTTCCGACATCTTGAAGACAAAAACCTTGTCAAGATCAGCCCCTTGACCTGGAAATTTGTTCTCCTGAACAAAGGCCTATAAATTGATTCCACGGAGTTTGGTGATAGAGTCCATGACACCATACCTTCTCAGGAAACGGAAGCTCATGACCTTGTTGCGGATGTTTGGAGAAGCCATGTCCTTGCATCGGTCAAATACAGGAACAAGCTCCTCAAAAGTCAGCTTCTTTGGTGGCGCGTCCTCAGGTTGAAGAAGATAGTTGCCAATTAGAACCTTGCTAGCCTCCAACACCACTGCGCTCTTGGTAGCTTGGGGAGTCTTATCGATCTGCTCTTCAATTAGGCCACTGATCTCAGCCTTAGTGTCTCTGTAGTCGCCCACCTTGACTGGGTGATCATGAGTTTCTAGGTGGATACATGCTCTTGTTTGGTTGCTTTTGGCAACCACATAATAAATCTTAGCTCCACATGTAGCAATACATGCAGGGGGTTCTTTACATACCTTGCAAACAAGTGTAGACTCAGTTGGGGGTGTTTGATCCACTACAAAGGCTTGGAGGGTATAACCTTCAAACTCTGTCTCGTTGACTTGGAAGATGCGAGGTCGGCGGTTCAGATAGTCGCACTCCTGGTTGTTGCAGCGCAGGTGTCCAACGCAGGCGGAATAACGGAAGGACAAACCAAAGTCATTTGTGATGTTGGTGGTGATGGTCTTCGTCCACACATGGCCGTCGTAACGCTTGTCCATTCCCTGCATTGACTTGGCCTGTGACCGTGTCACCAGGGGGTGGCAACTCAAATATGACGGCCCCATCGAACACAGCAGGAAGATATTGTACTTTGTCGTGTCTAATCACTGAGTAATCTAATTTTTTAAGAATATTTGTTTTCCCGGCCTTCGTGCAAGTCGTTTTAGCAATGGAAATATGCTAACAGTCTCTTGCGACAAAGGATATACTTTAGGAGCATTCCCACTAACTATAACCTGAGGCGGGGGCTTGGTGGGACTGCCCTCTTCATATGAAGAAAGTGTAATTACAGACTGAACTCTAACGTTTTCTACAATTGGCGTCTCGAGACCGGGCTCGAGCTTGACCTACACATCACGAGGCAAAAGAGTTTGAATGGTGTAGGTAGAGGAACAACGAGGAGTGAGGATCTCAGTAGACGCAACCATCTGAGAATCAGTGAGGCCATACACACGGTAACTACCTGGATTAAGACTCCAAAACAAATTATTGTTCTCATCTCGATGCGATAACCGACCAATCGTGTGTGTAACATCTGACGTCAAATCGTCAAAAATATCTTCCTCAACACTAATAGTGTCCTCTCTGAAGTTGAACCGAAGATTTAGACGTTGTGACGTCACGTAAGCTAGTCCGTCCTCTTCCATCCGAAATGTAAGTGGAACTCTCACTCCATGTGCATAGAGGACAACCATCCCCAACTCTCCTTTAGATGGAATATGAGCCATGATGAGTGGAATGAGGATTTGCACTAAGAGGAAAATATGAAAGAGGATTCTCAACATTGTGGGCCATCTATTTATTACTAATGTGCTGCCAACGACAACATGTGATGAACATGATCGATATGATGGATGAACTCTGAACGAAAGCCTCAATAATATTTTCAAATTAGTAACAGTTGTCCTTAAGTCTGAAAATGATGAATAACGTTGTCACGCTATATATAAATATAGCGTGGAAGTCATGGTATACATTCTACTCGACAACCAATTAAATGTGATTATTTAGCGCCGACTGAAAGCATGATTCATAACTAAGTCTAGAGATAGACTTGACATTTCAGGACATGAATAGAACGAATGACGAAGATCTAATTGGGCAATAAATATAGGGTTATCCCTCATACGAACACCTATATACGATCTCGTGATACTCATCTCATTTGTTTTAGTATCATAAGTTATGGGCTTTCAAGTGCCATAAGATGTGTTCGGTTGAAGGGAAGGTTTTGGGAGTGTTGGAGTAGACATGCTCTAGAAGGGTGATACCTGACATGCAGAACCATATCAAGAGAAGAAAGAAGAGAGGGAAGTTGTATTTCAGTAGCACTAAGGCATTGAAAACGAGCAGAATGGGCAGAAAGAAGGTTGCGCCTGAAAGATACGAGACAACTGGAATTAACAAAGTTTTAGATTTTGAAGACGTAAGGGAGAACGCAACATTGTCGACGGTAGAAGAATATGAAGGTCCGTCAACATCCCGGGGGCGAGGATTTTAATCTCGAGGAACATCGAAAGATGTGGGAACACAGTCCAACCCTGCATCCAATCCCGCATCGGAGGAGCACAGTGCGGAGGACGAGCTTGAAGAGACGAGCTTGATGGAACCGGATGGTAAGTTTATGAAACATCTACATGATTATTGTGTTCGCCTCAGACTATGTGCCGCAGTGCTACAACAACTTCGTGAGAATGATCATTCGAGTAGGGCAGACAAGATTTAGGGACTGCCACGGAGGAGGCGACGGCAATGGGTTTAAGGTTTTGGGTTTTGGTTGTTTAGGGTGTTTTCCACGTCTAAGTACCATGTCTAAGTGAGGCTACTTGAAGGTGCCTGCAACGGCAGCCCCTTGGGGGTTTTTTTATTTTTAGGTTCAGTGCCCTGAAATATAGGTGTTATCTTCGATATGGTGTAGGATGCATTTATTTTTCTGGATCTAAATACCACTGTGAGGCTGCACGAGGCTCTATTATGTTCGTGACATTTATCTTTTCAGTGAGGCTGCTATGTTGTGGGACTGCATGCAGGAGGTGCCTGCAACGATAGCCTCTTTGGGGATAATGTTTTTTAGATTTAGTCCCCTCAAATACAAGTGTTCTCTCCGAAATGGTCTAGAAGGTGTTTGGATTTAGATTTTAGGGTTGTGGGGTTGTGGGTTTAGGGGGAAGCCATGCAATGCTTTCTTAAGCCATATCTTCTAGCTGTTTCTTTGGTTTGCTTTAATATTTTTAGACATTGTAGATATTTATGTAAGCTTTCCATAAAGTCTAGAACCTCTTCATTCGGCTTTGGGATGTAGAAGTTATGGGCTCTGCAATGGAGGGTGGTCAACTGGGAGGTATGACGTTGACGGCATTAGATTTCTAACCCATATATTCTAGGCAGTGCTTTGGTTTGGATTGAAATTCTAGGACATTGCAGATGCTAAAGTAGGCTTTCCAACGATGTAAAAACCTCCTCATTCAGAGTTGGCATGTCAAAGTTATGGACTCTGCAATACATGGTGGTGAGCTGGGAGGAATGCCGTTGACGGCACTAGGTTTCTAACCTATAATTTCTAGGCAGTGTTTTGGTTTGGATTGCAATTCTAGGACATTGCAGATGCTAAGGTAGGCTTTCTAACGATGTAAAGAACTCCTCATTCAGAGTTGGCATCTCAAAGTTATGGGCTCTGCAATACAGGGTGGTAGGCTGGGAGGCATGCCGTTGACGGCACTAGGTTTCTAACCCATAATTTCTAGGCAGTATTTTAGTTTGGTGTGAAATTTGGCAACATTATAGATGCTAAAATAGGCTTTCTAACGATGTAAAGAGTTTATCATTCAGAATTGGTATGTGAAAGTTATGACCTTTGTAATAGAGGCTGGGCAGTTGGGAGGATATGCCGTTTGCATGATATTGTACTTATACGGCTTCTCTTTGATGCAGTCCGCCTTACGGATGCTGAGTTGAAGCTGAAGCTTCACGACCTCACCATTAAGGAGAGCGTTCCAACAGCTTCTCGGTTGGAGAAGCTAAAATGATAACCAAAACAGAAGGGTCGCCTTTTTATTCCCCTCTGGCGCATGATGCCTCTTCCGGTAGTGAGGCCTTCCCTCAAGAACGATGTATCCCAGCTTGCAACATATTTTATGACCGATGGCTACATGGAGGGGAATGGATTCTTTTATGTTGCACTCGAGGACAACCATGGCCACACCAATGATGTTACCCCGAGTGTGGTGGCGAAGTGATCACCGGAGTGGAAGGAGGTGAATGAGGAATTCGAGAAGAAACTTCTATCAGATAATGACTTGAAGGTTTTTTCTAATAAGATGTTCATGGTTTGGGATGGGAACCATCGGCTCCAAGCATGGATGCCCATCATTGAGCAGTTTCATACTCATAATATCAATTGGCATTTCTGTGTTAAGGGTGTAATTCTTAACCCAAAGGGAGACATACCCTCAGTGATAGCCGCTCTGCACGAAGTGAATTGGTAAGATCCTCATCCTTGTTGTGAATGTTTGAAGTACTCATGAATGTTTAAATATGTGTAGCATTCTTATATACATTTTGGCGTTGCAGGAAGAATTAGAAATCTTACGTGATCACGAACCTAGTACACAAGTTATTTCGCATCCAGAATCTTGCTCCACAACCGCTGTCGTACTTCGAGGGTTTGGTCTCTCCAACTATTTTGGAGGCTGCAATGAAGAAGTAGGCTGGAAAGAATCGCACTTGGTTCACCCTCACCGTTGAAGGTCTCAATGCGGTCCTTTATCAGGTAATGTCTAACTGAAATGTTATCGTGTCATTTCATTTTCAATGGGGAATTCATAAAACTCATATCATTAATTGTTTGAACTATAGCAAAAGATTGCGGAAGCTGCACATGTTGCTGAAGACAAGTACAAGATGAAAAATCCAGATTCTAGCAATTGGACGGATCGTAATGCAGAGGAATGGGTTAGGAAGGCCGTGAAGAAGGTCGAGGATAAGCTTGTCGTTGAGCTCAGGAAGCATTTGTTTGTTGCGGATCCTAGGCTAACTCCTGCTTTTCTAGAGGAAAAAAAAACTCATTATGAAAAGTTCGATGAACCTGAGATGCTCCAAAAAAAGTTGTATATGCTAGCTACTTCCGCAATGCCTCCCAGGATGATGGTGAAGTGGCTCCAAAGGTGGAACTCCTCTGCGGCAATTCGGAATGCGCATCGTTTTCCAAAGGCTAGCTTCGCCGACTCCAAGTTTTCGGACTGGCTCAATCGGGCAACATGGTGGGCGCAGGTTAGTATTCATCTCACATTTCATGTTGTCATTTGATTGACCCTTAATGAGCTCATTTGATTGCAACCAATAATACAACATTTTTGTGTGCATGGCCTCAGATAGCAGTGGAGGCTGAGGAGCTCTTTTCAGGTGTTCTCACTGACCTTGGGGAAATTATTGACTACAATCCCGATGGCGAAGATCCGATCTTGACGATCTTCGATTACGTCGAAGCGATGAGGTGTCAGCTTAGGGAGTTTGCCTTTTTCATTGAGTTGGGTGGAGATAACGGTGCTCTGTGAGCCCAAAATGGTGCCCACATGGGGTGATTAACTCTTCGAAACCAATTTTAGTTTGACTTTGATGTGTTATGATAATTCACAAAACATAAAAAGAGTGAAGTGTGGTGTGGATTTAACTTTAGGCATTAGGTGGTGTTGTGTGATTAATTCAAGGTTGATTTCAATAAGAGGATGCCTTGATTATGTGAGTAGGGGGTAAGGTGAGGCAAGGTGAGCTCCGCGGGTTAAATGCCCACTTTTGGATCCACTTTGTTAGTTTAGGAAGAAGGAAGCTTGGTAGATGGGGATTAGTTCCTACTTTGGAGGAGAGGGTTAAAGGATTGTGATTGGGGGATGCTAATCCTCTCACCCTATCCTCACCTCTCTCTCTCCCTCTCTCCCTCCCTCTCTCCCTCTTTGCTACTTAAGGTGTTTTTTCTCTCATTTGCCTCTCTCTCCATCAAGCGCTCTCAAGGGAGCAAGTCCTTAAGAGCTTGAGCCACGTGTGTAGGTTATTAGTTTTAGTGAAGTTAATTAGTTAAGCCCTATCTCTCATTGTCTCTAAAGGGGGTGAGCTCTTAGAGCTTGAGACAAGGTGTGTGAAGTAAGTAGCTCTTAGAGTAGTTGTGTGTTAGATTAGTTTAGTTCATTAGTGGTGTAGGTTAGCTCATTTAGCCCAAAGTGCAAGGAAGAAGGAATTAGTGGATGTTTTGATTAGCACCTAAGGTTGTATCATTTAAGGGGGCAGCTAACTGACTTTGCTATCAACTGCAACTCTGCTGGCCGAAGCCCAACGGGGGCAGCTAGCTTACTTGGTTATCAACTACAATCTGCTGGCCGAAGCCCAACGGGGGCAGCTAGCTGACTTGGCTATCAACTACAATCTGCTGGCCAAAGCCCAACTGGGCAGCTAGCTGACTTTGCTATCAACTGCAACTCTGCTGGCCGAAGCCCAACTGGGCAGCTAGCTGACTTGGCTATCAAATACAACTTTACTGGCCGAGGCCAACTGGGCAGCTAGCTAATTCTACTGGGCCGAGGCAAATCTTGGATTAAGCCCGGGCTAAGCCTTCTTAGGCCTTAACTTAACGAATCAATATATAGTAACCTTAGTTGCCTCACCACAATTTAACCTTGGACCACAATAGATTATTTTAGGATATCTTAGGCCTTAGGTAAGTATTGGATTCATTAGGCTAGGTAGGGCATGTGTGATTTTTAAGTGTATTGGTGCTTAAACCATTGAGAAAAGTGTTTTTCAACACTTGAACCTATTGGTCAAAATAAATCACTTGGATTACTAATGGAGAAGGTGGAGGACATCCGCGATGGCGAAACGAAGGAGAGGATAATCAAAGGCCAAAGGGGAATATCTTTGAGAGCTTGTGTTGCCAAGGCCGCCGGTTGGACCCTTGAGAAAGCCAATGCGGCTACAAGTCAAGAGGCTACCATTAATAAACAAAGTGATTCAAAATGACATGAATGCCTTGGGATGTGAAGGGAGCATTTTCAATACACAAACAATACATGTGATTCTCAAAACCATCACCCGGACTAGGACGCTTAAGGGGGGTGGTTTTGGCCTCACATGCTCACAATAACAACCCCCCGGAGAAACAACATTTTTTTGTTCAGGCTGTCCGCAAGGTTCTTTACAGGTATTTTCGGTACGTTCTCCTACCGGCCATCTCTAAGGTACCACCTTTTTTTCCTAATTACCTGGATATCCAAAGTCCAGATTCCATGTTCACTCCTGCAATTCTAAAAACATGGGATCCAATTCACTTTCACCAATGCGGGTGGTATTTGGACTGCCCGTTGAAAAAACCTCCTCCCTTTGACATTGCACTGAGGGACTCAATCCAACCTCTCTTACCTTCTCCCGTTGCCTCAGTTCCAACCTCACAGTCTCCCACACCCCCGAAAGGTGGCTCCTCCAGAAGCAAAACGGCCACTAAAGGGAGTAGGCCTCGGGGATCCAAGCGGAAGGTTGTTGAGTTGGTTGAGGAGCCAATGGATGAAGACACTACAAGAAAAAACGGTTCCGTTCCAACAGAGTTCCAACAGAATTCTGTTGATTCTACCTGTTGATTTGGAACTCTTGATTCGGAACAATTTTAACACATATCTCTTGATTTAGGCATTCGTTAAATGTCCAAGTTATACTAGTAAAAAAAAAGTAAATTAGTAATTCCGCTCCTCACATCCCGGGCCTACACACAAACTACCAAGGACCACCTTGCCTAGCCTAGAAATGAACTTAGCCACATACCTAACCTAGGCTAGGCCCAAGCGTGAAGTCCAAGGGTATCGAACCTTGAACCTCTTGGCTATCACGAGGAGGCCTTAGCCACCAAGCCACCACTCATCACATGATGTGGAATGAGTATGTAAGACATTTGTATAAAGAGGCCGTAAAATTTATAATTACATAGATTACATAATTACATAATTACATAATTACATAATTATAGTAATTACAGAAATGATTAATTACTGTAATTACTGTAATTGTTTTATTACTATAATTAGTCATTCCTGTAAATATTTTAATTATTAATATCTGTAATTACTTTAATTAGTATTTTCTGTAATTAGTAATTATTGTAATTACTTTAATGAGTAAGTACAATAATTAGAGTAATTGCTAATTAGTAATTAAAGCTACTATAAATAGAACAAAATTACAATAATTCACAATTTACTATAATTGTAAATTTAAGTAATTAAAATAATTAAATATTGCAAATTAATCAAACTATTTAATTATTGTAAATTATAGGAATCATAGTAATTGATTACTTCAACATAATTAGTGTTATTTAAAAATTAAAAAACAATAATTAAAATTCCTCTGCTGAAATCAACAGATAAATGATCTTCCTCTGTTGAAATCAACAGATAAATGTTCCCTCTGTTGATTTGTGTCGCACAATGGATCCATTTCAACATTGTTTTTCCCAAATCTGTTGAAATCAACAGAAATTAGTTGATTTTATGTTGATTCGGACTGCGATTTCTTGTAGTGAGATATTCGTGCAACAGGTAGTGATATCGGTGTTCCAGATGTTGAACTTGCAGAGCCTCTCAACTCTCATCCTCCACGTGCACCTGCTCCGAAGCGTATTCACCTCGAAGCTCCTAGTCAAGCCAAGACGATCAGGTTTGTCCCACCTGCGGTGAAGGCAATGTTGTCCTCCCAGGCGTGGACCTCCTCCTCTGCTTCTCCTCGGGTTCTCATACTCAATGACTCGTTCCACGGAATGTTGGATTATAAGGCAAAAAACAACAAATTCCCTTCCACGTACGATGACATGGTTGCTTTTCTGAGTGAGGTACATATCCAGCTTCATTCCCATTCAATTTAGCTAGCATGCCCCTAATCACCAATTAATTCTCTACTAAACGCTATGGTTGTTTTGAAACAAAGGTTGGAGCATCCAGGGAATTCTTCTTTTCAGGCAAGGTGGTGCAGAAGGGTGCGGTGGACCTCATTATTGCAGAGTATCCCGATGGTTTGCCTATCCCTGGCGTTTCCGAATTCCCAGGGCAAGTTCCAAATTGGAATAAGCAAGTTCCAAACTTCATCAAGTTCATCATTGGGTTTTGTCAAGGCTATCTTCATGACGACGGGGCTCTACTTCTATTTTATCCTGACAGCGTGCAAATCAAGAAGGAGGTCTTGAGCTTTCTCTACAACAACAATCTAGAGGTCAAGGAGGAATGGACCGTCGTTAATTCTCTCCACCTCACTCACCCTATGCATAACTCCAAGCGGGTCCGTAATTTTAACCATTTTCAACATATGTATGTGTATTTGTTGGGTTTTGTTAAGGCAGCCATATATTAGGGGCAGATGTTGTGGTTTCTGATATGTGCTTCGGCAGCATATGTATGTGAATGTGCCGAGTTAAGGGGAAGGCAGCCTTAGATTAGGGGCAAATATTGTGGTTTTTGATTTGAGGTTAGACTGTATATTGATGTGAATCTGCTCTTCAAGTTCTTAGTCCTTCATGACTAGAATCACATTGCTAACAATTCGGGCATATGGTTGTTGTCCAGACTCTGAAATTCAAAGCGATTGTGCTGGTTCGGTCTTTCTCCACACCTTTGGTTAGGCAACCGAAGGAGTTTGTCATTTCTTCTAGTGACGAGTTTGAGGATGTTGACCTTGCAAGTGATGACGTTCTTTTCAACATTATCACCGTTGATATTGCACTCAAGCGCAAGGACGGTGACAAATTCTGGAGGGGCCCTAAAGAGAAGGCAATGTCCTTGCTTCAGCTTCTAATCAGTGGCCTTAGCCCTCCAAGGGGGATTATATGTGACCTCACTGCTGGAACTGGTATGAGTATTTTGTTCAACATTCTTATCTCTCAAGACTTAGGCAATTCAATCACATGCGACTAATTCATTTATTTCGGTCTTTGTAGGTGCCTCGATTCTTGCAGCATAATCTTCTAACAGGGCAATAGTGGCACTTGAGGGAGACAAGGAATTGTACGAAGAACTCCTGCAGCCACTTTAGGTCGCAGGGTCGGACTCTCAGGGGGTCGATCCAACCCACTTTGTAGACCTTGACGATGACGACGATACCCTCCCTCAACAGGGTGCAGTTAATCTATGTGAGTAAGTCTTTTGTCATTTTAAACTTATTTTTCGAATATGTTGCATTTAATTTGAAGGATTTAAACAATCGTCATTTGTCCTTTGTTGGTGCAGTCTGATGGTTCAAGGCCGACGCTCACTAGACTACGGTTCACCTCCTAGTTCTAGCATGCGACTTCCTTGTTATGCAGAGGATATGGCAGTAGCTTATGCCAATAACTCCTCCCCTAGTTCTAGTGCCTCTTCTAGTCCACGTCTGAGATACGATCCTAGAGTACTCAGATTCATAGATCAGAGTGCTTCGGAGAGTGAGGATGAGTTTATTCCCTGACCTCCATTTTGTATTGGATTTTATTATTCTATGATATGTACTCCTTTGCATTTGAATCTAGTTTATTTAAGATGATGGCACATGATTATTAAATACGAGGCACCGTTTTTATTAAAACACCCAAATTGAAGATAATCATTGTATAATCTGATGTCGTCCATTTAAACGAATTTAAATGCACGATCCAACTAAATACAAAGTTCAAGTAATCCACTTAGAGAGTGACACCACATTCATAGTTAAACATATTACAGTGTTAATGTAAACGAAGGGATTAATCTAATCGGATAGTTAAAGTAATTGCAACGTTATCATAATTCAGAATTTAACCTAATTACTTCATTGATAGAATTGCAGATATAATGCAATAGCATTGTGATCTCTAGAATTAAATTCTTTCCATATATCAATTAAGTGTGGATTTTGATTAGTTTCAGTACGTATTTCATCATGCGAGCTAGAGTACATGCCACAATATTAATATTTTAACTAAATCAACAACCTTTTAGGGTTATTCACCAGTTAAGTGGCCACCTCAAGAGGCCCCTATTCAAGGTTATTCTCTTTACTTTCGGATTATGACCATAGGCATTGTGTTTATTGAGGTGCCCTACCCTCTATATAGTTTTTTAATGTATTCTGAAGTTACTATGTTTTCTGAATGTTAGTACACGTGATTGGATATTGTATTGATGACGTCATGCTCATGCAAGCCCTAATTTTGTATTTCATTAAAATATTTCTATGTTTCAAAAACCTATAAACGTTATGAATGGGAAAATGTTGGCCTATCTCCACGGTAATAGAGTACCTTAATCCTAAATTTTTCTAAAAATAGTTCAAATATATTCCCTAAATCCCGCGGATATAGGTGCATTTTTCCTCTCAATTCATGTCTCAAATTATGTTTTCCGCTCTCCGCTCTCTGCTCTCCGCTCTCCGCTCGCATACTAACTTTCCCCTGCAATGGGGGAGGAAGTGGAGGAATCCCGTGAAAGGGATCCCGTAAACCTCGAAGAAAATTCGGAGGCTAGAATACCAAATGCACCGGAAAACTTGGACGGTGGTGATGTTGGATTAAAGTTCCAACTCAAAATGCTTGAATTCATGGACTCCGTGAATCAAGAACTCAAGCGTGGCAAGGACGAGAGGGCCCGACAAGACAAAATGATCGAGCTCCTCATAATGCAAGGCACTAGGCCTTCTTCTTCAACAAAAAAATTGGCGAAGGTTAATATGCCAAGTACATTTTCGGGCCTTGGCAAGGCGAGGAAGGTCAAAGAATTTTTGTTGGAGATGGATAATTATTACGATATCCAAAGGCCCGACGAGGACGATAAGGTCTCTATAGCAGTGACCTTTCTAAAAGATCATGCACTTCAATGGTGGACAAGCAAAAGGAGCAAGAGCCCGAGGTGGCGGCAAGCTTGACTTGGATCGGCTTCAAGGAATTGCTCGTTGATAGGTTCACGCCCGAATACCAAGAATTGCGGGAGGGTATGAACTTGGTGCAAATGAGGCACACGGGGTCTCTTAAGGCCTACGTGCGCGATTTTAATGCCCAAATGAATGCGACACCTAAAATGGACGAATTCGCTAAGAAATGCATTTTCTTAGGTGGGCTACAAAAGTGGGTAGTAGACGCCTTGTTCAAATTTCTGAAGCTTCCCGAAGACGTGGCGGGGATCATTAAGATTGCGGAGAGAATTGAAGCCGATGCCCCCGAAAGGAAATCAAGCG
Source organism: Polytrichum commune (assembly GCA_950295325.1). Lineage (NCBI taxonomy): Eukaryota > Viridiplantae > Streptophyta > Polytrichopsida > Polytrichales > Polytrichaceae > Polytrichum > Polytrichum commune. The sequence goes on from OX485803.1 coordinate 69,341,556, forward strand.
GCCCCGCACAACAAGGCGGCTCGAGCCGAAATATGTCCCGAGGTAAGGAGCGCAAGAAGTTTGGGCCATCCAACCAATTCAAGGGACAAGCCGACGGGACAAATGCCAACAAGGGTAGCCACCAAGGAGGAAAACCACCCAATGGCGGAATGAAAGGTGGCGACATGAAAGACAAGCGGTGCCACAAATGTGGCAAATTTGGTCATTTTCAAGCGGCGTGCCCCGACAACAAGGTGAGTGTCAAGGCAAATCGTGGTTGTGCCGCCGACCAAATGCTAGAAGGTGGTTTTGTGGCCAAGGCTAGTAGCCTTAGGCCACGGCCAAGTCTTTTGTACCTTGAGGCCGAAATCGATGGTCGGAATGTCTCATGTTTGGTTGATACAGGGGCAACGCACTCCTTTATGAGCCCGAAGCTCGCCAAGGAGTTGGGCTTGCCAACAAGTAGAGCGGGCAAGCCCATTAACGTGCGGTTTGCAAAGGGCGAGCCGCACGAGACAAAGGAGGTGGCGTTGAATGTGAATTTAAAGTGTGGGACGTTCGAGTTTAAGGAGAATTTCACACTTTGTGAAATGGATGAGGTGGACCTCATTTTGGGGGACACCTTCTTCGAGACTCACACGGTGGATGTGAGGCGTAAGCCGGTGCGGCTTGTGGTTCGCCGTAATGGCAAAGAGGTCATTTTGAAGTTGACGAGAACTCCTATGGCGGGAGGAGGCAAGTTGAATTTGGTCTCGATAGACCAAATGTGCAATGAGCAAATGGTGGTGTTGGTTCGAATGGAGCAATTCCTAAGAGCTCACGAGAAGGCTAGAAACGATGGGCCTCAACCAAAGCACATTCGCGAGGTGTTGGAGAGGCACAAGGATGTACTCACCAACGAGTTGCCGCAAGAGTTACCGCCAACAAGAGAGGTTGATCATAAGATCGAAGTGATCCCGGGGTCCGAGCCACCATCCAAGGCACCTTATTGATTGAATCAAAAGGAGTTGCTAGAATTGAAGAAACAACTCAACGACTTGCTATCGAGAGGCTACATTAGGCCGAGCAAATCACCATATGGAGCTCCGGTGCTCTTTATAGATAATAAAGATGGCAAGCTACGCATGTGTATCGACTATAGGGCCTTGAATAAGGTGACCATCAAAAACAACTATCCGCTACCTCGGATTGATGATCTTTTCGACCGGTTGGCGGGGGCTAAGTATTTTAGCCGGATAGATCTAAAATCGGGGTACTATCAAATTCGAATTGCGGAGGGAGATGTGGACAAGACCGCGTGCCGCACAAGGTATGGGTCCTACGAATTTTTGGTGATGCCCTTCGGATTGTGTAATGCGCCCTCGACATTCACAACCCTTATGAACACCATTTTTCGAGAGGAAATGGATGACTTCGTGATAGTCTACATCGACGACATCTTGGTGTATTCCAAGACGGCGGAGGAACACGCACGCCACCTTGAGGTGGTGCTTCAAAAGCTAAAGGACAACAAGTTGTATGCCAACGAGGAGAAAAGTGACTTTGCTCGACAAGAAATTGAGTTTTAGGCCATGTGGTGATGAGGGAGGGAATTAAGCCGGACATGAAAAAGGTAAAGGCAATTCAAGAGTGGAAGCGGCTGTCCACTCAAAAGGGACTTAGGTCATTCCTTGGCCTAGCCAACTACTACCTCCGCTTCATTCGAGATTTTTCTAAGGTTGCTAGGCCTTTGTCCGACTTGTTAAAGAAGGGGGTATCCCAAGAGTGGGATGAACCTTGTCACCAAGCCTTTCGGGAACTCAAGAGCAAGTTGTCTTCGCCACCCGTGCTTAAGTTTCCAGAGTTTGACAAGCCTTTTGAAGTGCATACGGATGCGAGTGATTTCGCCATTGGTGGAGTGTTGATGCAAGATGGACGGCCCATTGCTTATGAAAACAAGAAGCTTGATGGTTGTCAAAGGAGATGGCCGACTCATGAAAAAGAACTCTTTGCCGTAGTGCATTGCTTGAAGACGTGGCAACACTATTTGGGGTTGCACAAGACCAAGGTGTACACGGACAATGTGTCCTTGAAGTATTTTGAGACACAAGCGCAAGTAAGCGCCAAGCAATTGCGGTGGCACGATACTTTGGCGCTTATGAATGTGGAGTTGATCCACAAACCGGGCTGTGACAATGTGGTGCCGGACGCGCTAAGTAGACGGGAGGAGTTCCAAGCAATGAGCATGACACAAACCTTGCGGCTAATGTACAAAGGCGAAGGAGACTTGCAACGCAAGTTAAGGGAGGGATACATCAACGACCCCGAAGCACAAATACGTTTAGGTGAGCTCCGCAAAGGCAAGGTGCTCAAGGAGATCAAGTTGGTGAACGGATTGCTCAAGTATAAGCAAAGTCGGGTGTATGTGCCACAAGGCAAGTTGAGGCTATTGGTTTTGAAAGAAGAACATGATAGCCCCATTGCCGGCCATAGAGGGGAAAAAACCACCATAGCGGCGGTGTCAAGGAGGTACTATTGGCCAGGCATGAAAGAAGAAATCGCCCACTTTGTGAAGACTTGTATCAAATGCCAAGTGAACCGAGCATCTTACCAAAAGCAAGCTGGCCTATTGCAACCGTTGCCTATCCCACCGGGGCCATGGCATAGTGTGTCCATGGACTTCATCACGAGTTTGCCGGAGGCACAAGGCCACGATGCCATCTTGGTGATGGTGGACCGGTTTAGTAAGTTGGCGCATATGGTGCCAACCGTGGGAACGGCAACCGCTTTGGAGACCGCAAAGCTCTTTCTCAATGCATGGTGGAGGCATCACGGGTTGCTGAGAGTGATTGTATCCGATCGAGATCCGAAGTTCACAAGCGCATTTTGGAGGCATTTCTTTAGGAAGGTTGGAACAAAACTAACCTTTAGCACGGCCTTCCATCCCCAAACGGATGGCCAAACCGAGCGTGTGAATGGAGTCTTGAACCAATACTTGAGGAACTTTGTGAGTGCGGACCAACGAGATTGGGCGGACTATGTGGGTTTGGCGGAGTTTAGTTATAATGCGGCCACGCACTCGGCGACCAAGCAATCGCCATTCAAGGTGGCTTATGGAGTGGATCCGCTCCAACCCGCCGACCTAGCTCTCGAGGGGGCACATTCAACACTAGAGTTCAACCAAGATGGTGAGGACTTGGCCAAAAAGCGTGAACAAGTTTTGGAGAAGACCAAGTTGTTGTTGGAGAAAGCTCAAAAGCGCTACGAAAAACAAGTCAATGCCGGAAGACGTGAAGTGGAGTATGAGGTGGGCCAAAAGGTGTTGTTGAATGTGAAAAACTTCACAATGCCCGAAGGCCTCACTCCAAAGTTCATGTCCAAATTTGCGGGTCCGTTTCCGATTGTGGAACGAGTGTTCAAGGACGTGTATAAGTTGGAGTTACCGCCCGAGATCAAAGTGCATCCGACATTCCATGTCTCACTACTAAAACCATTCAAGGAAGATACCTTGTGGCCCAATCGCAAACAAGTGATAAGGCCACCTCCCGACCTTGTAGGAGATCATTTGGAATATGAGGTAGAGGGCATCCTCAAGTGTAGGAACCACAAGCGCAAAGGAAAGGAGTACTTGGTGAAGTGGCGGGGATTCCATGAGAAAGAAGCCACTTGGGTAGCGGCAAAAGACATGGTGAATGCGAAAGAGGTAGTGAAGCGCTTTGAAGAAACTAGGGCTAAAGCTTCCAATAAAAGGAAACGTAGGCATTGATGAGGACATCAATCTCCTTTAGTGGGGGAGAGATGCTAGTAGCACACTTAGCTTGGAGGGAATGCCCTCCACAACATGTACTTGTTCTTTGGCTTGAGGCAATAAAGTTCAACTTTAGTGGTGCAAAGAGAAAAGTATGGGATGAAGTCCTAGTCTTGTACTTGTGCTTGGTTAGTGGAAGAGGGGGAATAGATATGCCAAACTAGGTTGGGTAGGCCGAGTAATTGGGGGCCATGGCTTAGAGGGGGCTTGGATAAAACTAAGCAATCTCTTAGCCATGGGCTTGTCCGGGCGGGGGCAAGGTGATGGCGCGTGCTCATAAAAGTGCAACCCGCGAGCTAACGAGAGTTGGCGCATGGGAGTCATGAACCCATGTCTCGAAAGAGCAAAGTGGGAACCGAGTCGGGCGGGACTTGGCATCACCCCCGTGCAATCGAGGCGTGGCTTAACAATGGAAAGCCATCTCGGAGTTGCAACCGAGACAACTTAGTGGAAGCGTTGAGGTCCAACCTAGTTGTGTCAAAATGGTAGAGTTAGGCTAGTGGAGCCTAACTTGGGAGGCCCAAAAGCAAGGGCAACCCAAGTGAGTCTCAAAGTAGGTGGGTCTAGTGTAGTTTAGGTCCTTGGACAAAGATGTCCGGGGTCACCTAAACGGACCACCTAGAAACGACACCTTTGGGACTTTGCCAAATTTGAAGATGCATTGTGGGGGTAGCGCCCCGAGGGAAACACAATGCCACACCAAGAGAGGATGGCAACTTGAGAATTGGTGTGCCGACTATGAGTATAGTCGATGAGGGCATCGACTCCATTTGGTGGGGGTGAGTGTCGCGCACCTCTCCATGAGGAGTGCCTGCAACACCATGGGCACAAGGGGGACCCCGGAGTGACACCCGGGACTTGTGGCGCCATTGGTGAGAGGGCCCAAGTACTCTTAGTGTGGGTGAGGGCCTCGGGCGTTGAGAACGCCTTTCACCCACGGGGACTAAGAGTCATGAGGGTAAGGCCATAAGTTATGAGTAGCTTATGGCGGCGGAATTCTAGAATGCTAAGGAACACCTCAATCGGAGGTGCTAGCTAGGAGATATGTCCATTTGAGTGGGGCACTGTCCCGGGACAGCACCCTGGGACAGCAGTGACCTGGGAGTGGTGCCCGGGACTGCCAAGGTTTGAAGAGCCATAACTTCCTCAATACTTGCCCGAATGGGGCAAGTGAGGGGTCCATCGGCATCTACGCAAAGATTAGGTGACGATAGAGTGGTCGCTTAATAGCATTAGACATCATATGTAGAAGTTATGGTCGTCTGAAGCTGCTGGGGGGGTTCTAGCCCCAGCGGCTAAGGGAAAATGTCCACTTGGCCCCAACCCTTGTAGAGAGACAAACAGATACTTGATGGTGGGGTAGGGGCCCCGCCCAAAGTCCTAGAGGCTTATATGGGTGAGGCGGCTTAGCCGACCGACCCCCCCGGAGCATACTTGGCAATGTGCTCCGGGTAGTTGTAGTGTTGTTTTGGCAACACGATGATCAACTCAAGAGTGGACTTCCATGGATGGAAGTCCACCTTAGCCATTGGCTACCTACTAAGGGGAGAGTCCCGAGTGCATGTGTAGGAGGGTTTGGTGACCTAGCCATGAGCTTGAAGGTCCGCGGTTTTGGGAGCTAACCATGCATGTGTGTGGGATGTGCAGGTTAGCGCTCGTGGCACTTGCTAGGTTGGAAAGGCGGTCAAGCTAAGTGAAGGAAAACTAGCAAGGGTTGCGACAATGCCGGATGCTCCAGAAGAGAGCCTCCCACAAACCCACTTCAAAAAGAGGTGATTCTTGCCCTACCTATTTGTGTTGAGGAGTGTAGGCACTACACTAGGTCAAATTTGCAGCTGTTGCACATTCTGCAATCACTTTCCCAAGGCCAGTCCTCAGTTCCGATGTCAACTGCAACGGAGGGGGCTGTGCATATGTTCAAAAAAACATATTATGGAATTAGATAATTGTATTCAATTGCTTACAATTCATCACAACCCTAAACCCTGAAATATGATCTTTAGTGTCACTAATTCTAATTGTCATCCTCAATACGAATTGTAAACCACAGTAGAATGTCACCAACAGTAAATGTTAACCTAACATTATTTGTTATTCCTCGTAAATTTCTTTTGGGTATATAGATTTACCATATGGCAATTAAGGGCAATTACCATGGTTTTTCATCCAAATTTCATTCATCCATTGACAATATTTTATCACAAGTCGCGTGACGAGAAAGCGAGAGAGGAGTGAGCATGGAGGAGTCTCGACACTTCTTGAGCTGACAACGATGACGACGCTTTACGGACGGGCAGGGTGATTGACGGAGGACAGGGGTTGAAGGTGTGCAGCCATGTTTGTTGCTTCGGTAGGGTGGAGAGGTGGCGAATCGACGAATCTTCAACTAGTTTCCAGGTGAGGCAAGTTTTCAACTTCAACCGATTGTTTTTTGAACTCAACCGGTTCATCTGCAACTAACCACCCGTTCTTCGCTAAACAAGGCATTGTAGGTGATGACATGCAAGTGCAAGCGTCATCTGCGAAGTTGGTGGACACATCAGTGCTGACGTCGACCACGGCGGAAGCGAAGACGGTCCCGTTGGAACCTGCCCTCCCTCCCTTGTTGAATGTTGTGAGCGTTGTGGACGTGCCATGTCCTTCTGCATTGCTTGTTTGCAGCGACGTCATCAAAGATGTTGCGGCCGATGCCACCATGAACAAGGCGGCATACCAAGCCATCGTCACCACGGATATCGCCACGGTGGTGGAGGAGATAGTGCACGAGGATGGGAACAAGGCAGTGGAGTCCGACGTCATTGCTGACATTGCGGAGGACGCAGTGGATGAAGCGGTTGGGCAGTCCAGTGTGGAGAACGACGACGGGCATGCAGCGGACGAGAAAATTATAGCCATAGGCGACGAGAATGTGGTAGAGCAAGTATCGCATATCACCACCCTTAGATAGAACCCAACAATCAATTGAAGTATTTAACGCAAAATGCCAACTGTGGTTGTGATCCTATCGAACATGGCAAGAGACATCGAATTCAATGTCGCATCGTCGTACGCCCGTTTTTTTAGACATCTGCTTGTTGAATCGGACACATGTTCAGACGTTTAGTTCGACAAATGTGGATGTCAGCCATAACGCTCACTCATGTCTCGAATTGCCTTCCTAAAAATATGAATGTGTAACGTATTTGCAGGAGGTAAATCCAGGAAAGGTAAGGAAAATATATTTTCATTTGTTGATGTAATTTTTTTTACACAGTCTGCATATATTGGTAACGTATGGATAGAAACTCACTAACACTCGCCGTGGTGCTATGTGAATCGTTTTGGGATGTAGCAAGCGGGGAGTGCCATGAAAGCGGATGGACAAAAGAAGAAATGACATGTCAGCAAACATTCCGCGGCCGTTATCGAAGTAATTCCAAGTTCTATGCATAATATAAACGATATCATGCATTCATGACAATGAGGTAGCATAGATGCATGCAAAGTCAATTTTGGGATGGCTAGTGATTTTGTTGTGGCATAGAACATAGTTTTTTCCATTTGTTCTATAGCTCATGCCAACGGGTAGCGACGTTTTATGTAGGACTGCAGCTTTCTAGTTGCAACATGTTGTGGAAATGAATAAAAACCTTTTTATGGCAACATATGTGTGTTTTGCAATAATTTTTATACATGTTATTTATATATATGCCCATGCTCATCTAGAATGTCATCTACCTTGACGTCAACAGCGTGTCACATACGTTCAAGTAAGCGTCCATGACAACGCCAATGCATATTGACGGGATGTTATCATGAAAAACGAGTCCCCAGACATGTTGTCTCCTATCCATGATACCATCGACACTTGTCGTGGTAAAGACGATGAAGGAAATCACAATCTCCTACCACACATGATGGCTTCGAAAACAACGCCTAAAACTACAATATCACAAATTTTAATATGCAAGACGAGCATGTTGTCCCCCATAACATTCTCCCATCCCACATGACGTCAACTAAAACAACGATTGCAATTGTATTTCTACAAAATACAATATCCACGTCATTTTTTTATGCGGTTCACGCGTCATCCCACATAAAATGTAATGTCCACGTCATTTCTTTATGGGGTCCACGCGTCATCACACACAAAATGCAATGTCCACGTCATTTCTTTATGAGGTCCAAGTGTCACCCACGTCAGCGGCGAATTCCACGTGAAAGTGGCCCTCTTGACACTGCTAGCACATCATTTGCTTACATGGAGCTGACATGTCCTCTATGTGTCCGTCTCTAGGGACCATGGAAAACCATGTTTCATGTGATGTCACTTAAAAAACGAGCTAAAATCGGACATGTTATATCCGTTTTCCTCATGTTTTTGGCTCGTCAATTATAACGGATTTTAGGTGACGTCCAAAAAAACAAAGTCCATGTTAAAGTGAACGCCGATAGCCGTTTTCTCCAACGTTAAAAAAAACATGTTTTTTTTATAGTGGACGTGCATCTTGAGATACTAAGAAGAGAAAAGAAAACTTGTTAGTTGGTCACTTACCGATTGGAGGAAGAGTTAATTTGTTATTTGGTTATTTAGCTAGTTGTCACCAAGAAGAAATGTTACTTGGATACTTGGCTACTTACCGACTTAGAAGAAGAGTAAACTTGTTACTTTGTTACTTGGACGCTTAGCTAGTTGCCACCAAGGAGAAGGGCTACTTAGTTACTTGGACACATAGTGACTTGGATACTAAGATAGTTACCACCCAGAGGAAACGTGTTACTTGGCAATTTGGTTACTTAAGATACTTAGAAGAGAAGGAGAAACTTGTTATTTGGCTATTTAGTGATTTGGAGGAAGAGTTAATTTGTTACATGGCAATTTATAGAAGATATACTTGGCTACATGGTCACTTGGTCAATTTGTAAAAGAGGGTTACTTGGATACTTGTATCGATGGGTACTTAAGATATTTAGCTTTTGTAGAAAGAATTAACTGTTACTTGAAAAGAAGAGAAGACAACTGTGGCACTAGAAGAAGTACAACACTATGACGCACAAAGAAGAAAAAAAACAAGATCTAGATCAAATATAGCAAGTAAAAATTGAGCTTAAAGAGACAACTGTGGCACATGAAGAGGTTCAACACAAGAAGAGAATTACAAACAAACAAGTTGATATATTATAAGCAACACGTGGTCAAACGAGACTACTTGAAGAGATATCATCAAGAAGAGAAATTCATTACAACAAAAGAAGACCTTTAAGTTATATTTAAAAGTCCATCATAATGAATACAATGTAAGGAGATTTTAAAATAAGAACGAAGACACCTACCAACATAACAAGGGAAGATAACCAAAATTAGATAAGAACAAATGACAAGGAGATTAGGAAGATTAGTCACCTTAATCCGAACGACACTTTGAATCACTACGATACGGTTAACCCTAGGAACAAGTGAAGGTATTTGAGCTCTCCAATTGTCAAAGAAATTCAGTTCCCCAATCCCTCCATTCATGTTTTGAGGCTCAAACATTGGGGCAAATGGAGGGTTTCCCAATCCCTCCAATAATGTTGTTAGGCTCAAACACTAGGACAAACGGAGCCTTGTCAATGAAGTAAAGTTCCCCAATCCCTCCCGTAATGTAGTCAGGCTCCAACTCTAAGACAAATGGAAGGTTGTCAAAGAAGTCAAGTTCCCTAATCCCTCCCGTAATGTAGTCAGGCTTGAACATTGGTACAAATCGAGGGTTGTCAAAGAAGTCAAGTTCTCCAATCCCTTCTGTAATGTTTTCAAGGTCAAACACTCGGACAAACGCGGGGTTTGCAAGGAAGTCAAGTTCCCCAATCCCTCCAATAATGTTGTCAGGCTCAAACACTTGGACAAACAAAGGCTTCTCAAAGAAGTCAAGTTCCCCAATCCCTCTGGTAATGTTGTCAAGCTCCAACACTGGGACAAATGGAGGGTTCACAAAGAAGTCAATTTCTCCAATCCCTCCAATAATGTTGTCAGGCTAGAACAATTGAACAAATTGAGGGTTGTCAAAGAAGTCAAGTTCCCCAATCCCTCCGGTAATGTTACGAGGCTCGAACACTTGGACAAATTGAGGCTTGTCAAAGAAGTCAAGTTCTCCAATCCCTCCGATAATGTTGTCAGGCTTGAACAATTGAACAAGTTGAGAGTTGTCAAAGAAATCAAGTTCCCTAGGCCCTACGGTAATGTTGTCAGAATTGAACATTGGTGCAAATCGATGGTTGTCAAAGAAGTCAAGTTCCCCAATTCCTCTGGTAATGTTGTCATGCTCAAACACTCTAACAAACGGAGGTGAGTCAAAAAAAAGTCAAGTTCCCCAATCCCTTCGATAATGTTGCCAGCTCAAACACTTCTCCAGAGGAAGGGTTGTCAAAGCAGTCAAGTTGCCCAATCCCTCCGGTAATGTTATGAGGCTCGAACACTTCAACAAATTTAGGCTTGTCAAAGAAGTCAAGTTTCCCAATCCCTCCGTTAATAATATGAGGCTCGAACACTTCTACAAATGAAGGGTTGTCAAAGAAGTCAAGTTCCCCAATCCCTCCGGTAATGTTGTCATCTCAAAGACTTCTCCAGAGGGAGGGTTGTCAAAGCAGTCAAGTTCCCCAATCCCTTTGGTAATGTTGTGAGGCTCGAACAATCCAACAAATAGAGGGTTGTCAAGGAAGTCAAGTTCTTCAATCCCTGCGGTAATATTGTGATCCTCTCACAATATGACAAATCAAAGGTTGTCAAAGAAATCAAGTTCCCCAATCCCTCCGGTTATGTTGTCATGCTTGAACAATGTGACAAATTGAGGGTTGTCAAAAAAATCAAGGTCCCCAATCCCTCCCGTAATGTTACGAGGCTCGAACACTTGGACAAATTGAGGCTTGTCAAAGAAATCAAGTTCCCCAATCCCTCCGGTAATGTTATCATGCTCGAAAACTCTGACAAACGGAGTGTTGTTAAAGAAGTCAAGATCCCCAATCACTCTGGTAATGTTATCATGCTCTCACAGTCTGACAAATCAAGGGTTGTCAAAGAAGTCAAGTTTCCCAATCCCTCCGGTAATGTTGTCAGGCTCCTACACCATGACAAATCCAGGGATGTCAAAGCAGTCAAGTTCCCCAATCCCTTCGGTAATGTTGTCAGCCTCGTACAACCTGACAAATCGAGGGTTGTCAAAGAAGTCAAGTTCCCAATCCCTCCGATGATGTTCTCAGGCTCCTACACCATGACAAATTGAGGGTTGTCAAAGAAGTCAAGTTCCCCAATCCCTCCGGTAATGTTATGAGGCTCGAACATTTGGACAAATTGAGGTTTGTCAAAGAAGTCAAGTTCTCCAATCCCTCCGATAATGTTGCCAGGCTTGAACAATTGAACAAGTTGAGGGTTGTCAAAGAAATCAAGTTCCCTAGGCCCTACGGTAATGTTGTCAGAATTGAACATTGGTGCAAATCGATGGTTGTCAAAGAAGTCAAGTTCCCCAATCCCTCCGGTAATGTTGTTAGCCTCGTACAACCAGACAAATCCAGGGTTGTCAAAGAAGTCAAGGTCCCCAATCCCTCCCGTAATGTTACGAGGCTTGAACACTTGGACAAATTAAGGCTTGTCAAAGAAGTCAAGTTCCCCAATCCCTCCGGTAATGTTGTCATGCTTGAACAATGTGACAAATCGAGGGTTGTCAAAGAAATCAAGGTCCCCAATCCCTCCGGTAATGTTACGAGGCTCGAACACTTGGACAAATTGAGGCTTGTCAAAGAAGTCAAGTTCCCCAATCCCTCCGGTAATGTTGTCATGCTCGAACACTCTGACAAACCGAGGAATGTCAAATCAATCAAGTTCCCCAATCCCTCCGGTAATGTTATCAGCCTCGTACAACCTGACAAATCAAGGGTTGTCAAAGAACTCAGGTTCCCCAATGCCTCCGGTAATGTTGTCAGGCTCCTACAGCTTGACAAATTGAGGGTTTCCAAAGAAGTCAAGTTCCCCAATCCCTCCGGTAATGTTACGAGGCTCGAACACTTGATAAAATTGAGGATTGTTAAAGAAGTCAAGTTACCCAATCCCTTCGGTAATGTTTTGAGGCTCGAACAATTCCACAAATAGATGGTTGTCAAAGAAGTCAAGTTCCTCAATCCTTCCGGTAATGTTGTCAGCCTCGTACAACCTGACAAATCGAGGGTTTCCAAAGAAATCAAGTTTCCCAATCCCTCCGGTAATGTTGTCATGCTCGAACACTGTGACAAACGGAGTTTTGTCAAAGAAGTCAAGTTTCCCAATCCCTCCGGTAATGTTGTCAGGCTTGAACATTGGTACAAACCGAGGGTTGTCAAAGAAGTCAAGTTCCCCAATCCCTGAGGTAATGTTGTCATGCTTGAACAATGTGACAAATCAAGGGTTGTCAAAGAAGTCAAGGTCCCCAATCCCTCCGGTAATATTACGAGGCTCGAACACTTGGACAAATTGAGGCTTGTCAAAGAAGTCAAGGTCCCCAATCCCTCCGGTAATGTTGTCATGCTTGAACACTGTGACAAACGGAGTTTTGTCAAAGACGTCAAGTTTCCCAATCCCTCCGGTAATGTTGTCAAGCTTGAACATTGGTACAAACCGAGGCTTGTCAAAGAAGTCAAGTTCCCCAATCCCTGAGGTAATGTTGTTATGCTTGAACAATGTGACAAATCGAGGGTTGTCAAAGAAGTCAAGGTCCCCAATCCCTCCGGTAATGTTATGAGGCTCGAACACTTGGACAAATTGAGGCTTGTCAAAGAAGTCAAGTTCCCCAATCCCTCCGGTAATGTTGTCATGCTCGAACACTGTGACAAACGGAGTTTTGTCAAAGAAGTCAAGTTTCCCAATTCCTCCGGTAATGTTGTCAGGCTTGAACATTGGTACAAACCGAGGGTTGTCAAAGAAGTCAAGTTCCCCAATACCTGAAGTAATGTTGTCATGCTTGAACAATGTGACAAATCTAGGGTTGTCAAAGAAGTCAAGGTGCCCAATTCCTCCGGTAATGTTACGAGGCTTGAACACTTGATAAAATTGAGGCTTGTTAAAGAAGTCAAGTTCCCCAATCCCTTCGGTAATGTTTTGAGGCTCGAACAATTCCACAAATTGATGGTTGTCAAAGAAGTCAAGTTCCCCAATCCTTCCGGTAATGTTGTTAGCCTCGTACACTCTGAGAGACAAAGTGTTCTCAAAGAAGTCAAGTTCCCCAATCCCTCCGGTAATGTAGTCAGGCTCCTACACCGTGACAAATTGAGGGTTGTCAAAGAAATCAAGTTCCCCAATCCCTCCGGTAATGTTTTGAGGCTTGAACACTTGGACAAATTGAGGCTTGTCAAAAAAGCGAAGGTCCCCAATCCTTCCGGTGGTATTGTCATGTTCGAATACTCTGACACACAGAATGTTGTAAAACAAGTCAACTTCCACAATCCCTTCGGTAATGTTACGAGGCTCGAACACCCCCACAAATCGAAGATTATCAAAGAAGTCGAGTTCACCAATCCTTCTCGTAATGTTGTCATGCTCGAACACTCTGACAAACAGAGTCTTCTCAAAGCAGTCAAATTCTCCAATCCCTCCGGTAATGTTGTCAGCCTCGTACAACCTGACAAATCGAGGGTTTCCAAAGAACTCAAGTTCCCCAATCCCTCCGGTAATGTTGTCAGGCTCCTACAGCTTGACAAATTGAGGGTTTCCAAAGAAGTCAAGTTCCCCAATCCCTCCGGTAATGTTGTCAGCCTCGTACAACCTGACAAATCGAGGGTTTCCAAAGAAATCAAGTTTCCCAATCCCTCCGGTAATGTTGTCATGCTCAAAAACTGTGACAAACGGAGTTTTGTCAAAGAAGTCAAGTTTCCCAATCCCTCCGGTAATGTTGTCAGGCTTGAACATTGGTACAAACCGAGGGTTGTCAAAGAAGTCAAGTTCCCCAATCCCTGAGGTAATGTTGTCATGCTTGAACAATGTGACAAATCAAGGGTTGTCAAAGAAGTCAAGGTCCCCAATCCCTCCGGTAATGTTACGAGGCTCGAACACTTGGACAAATTGAGTCTCGTCAAAGAAGTCAAGTTCTCCAATCCCTTCGGTAATGTTTTGAGGCTCGAACAATTCCACAAATTGATGGTTGTCAAAGAAATCAAGTTCCCCAATCCTTCCGGTAATGTTGTCATGCTCGAAAACTCTGAGAGACGGAGTGTTCTCAAAGAAGTCAAGTTCCCCAATCCCTCCGGTAATGTTGTCATGCTGTCACAGTCTGACAAATCAAGGGTTGTCAAAGAAGTCAAGTTACCCAATCCCTCTGGTGATGTTGTCAAGCTCCTACACCATGACAAACCGAGGATTGTCAAAGAAGTCAAGTTCCCCAATCCCTCCGGTAATGTTGTCATGCTCGAACACTTTGACAAATGGAATGTTGTCAAAGAAGTCAAGTTCCCCAATCCCTCCGGTAATGTTGTCAGCTTCGTACAACTACACAAATCGAGGGTTCTCAAAGACCTCAAGTTCCCCAATCCCTCCGGTAATGTTGTCATGCTTGAACAATGTGACAAATTGAGGGTTATCAAAGAAGTCAAGTTCCCCAATCCGTCCGGTAATGTTGTCATGCTCGAACACTCTGATAAACGGAGTTCTCTTAAAGAAGTCAACTTCCCCAATCCCTCCGGTAATGTTACGAGGCTCGAACACTTGGACAAATTGAGGCTTGTCAAAGAGGTCAAGTTCCCCAATCCCTCCGGTAATATTGTCATGCTCGAACACTCTGACAAATCGAGGGTTGTCAAAGAAGTCAAGTTCCCCAATCCTTCCGGTAATGTTGTCAGGCTCCTACACATTGACAAATCGAGGGTTGTCAAAGAAATCAAGTTCGCCAATCCCTCCGGTAATGTTGTCAGGCTGTCACAGTCTGACAAATCAAGGGTTATCAAAGAAGTGAAGTTCCCCAATCCTTCCGGTAATGTTGTCAAGCTTCTACACATTGACAAATCGAGGGTTGTCAAAGAAGTCAAGTTCCCCAATCCCTCCGGTGATGTTGTCAGGCTCCTACACCATGACAAACCGATGAATGTCAAAGAAGTCAAGTTTCCCAATCCCTCCGGTAATGTTAGGAGGCTTGAACACTTGCACAAATTGAGGCTTGTCAAAGAAGTCAACTTCTCCAATCCCTCCGGTAATGTTACGAGGCTCGAACACTTGGACAAATTGAGGCTTGTCAAAGAGGTCAAGTTCTCCAATCCCTCCGGTAATATTGTCATGCTCGAACACTCTGACAAATCAAGGGTTGTCAAAGAAGTTAAGTTCCCCAATCCCTCCGGTAATGTTATCAGGCTCCTACATATTGACAAATGGAGGGTTGTCAAAGAATTCAAGTTCCCCAATCCCTCCGGTAATGTTGTCAGGCTTGAACAATAATACAAATCGAGGGTTGTTAAAGAAGTCAAGTTCCCCAATCCCTCCGGTAATGTTGTCATGCTCTCACACTCTGACAAATTGAGGGTTGTCAAAGAAGTCAAGTTTTCCAATCCCTCTGGTAATGTTGTCATGCTCCAACACTCTGACAAATCGATTGTTGTCAAAGAAGTCAAGTTCCCCAATCCCTCCGGTAATGTTGTCAGTCTCATACAACCAGACAAATGGAGGGTTGTCAAAGAAGTCAAGTTCCCCAATCCCTCCGGTAATGTTTTGAGGCTCGAAGAATTCGACAATTCGAGGGTTGTCAAAGAACTCAATTTCCCCAATCCATCTGGTAATGTTGTCATGCTTGAACAACGGGACAAATCTAGGGTTCTTAGAGAAGTCAAGTTCCCCAATCCCTCTGGAAAGGTTGTCAATGACCTACAAATCAATAGATGTAGGGAGCTGAAATACATGTGTACAATGCCTTTGTGAATGTTGAAAGGGCTCGGTGAAATTTCTTCATTTAGTAAAATGCCTTCAAGTTTTTGGTACATCTGTGTTTGGAAAATATAAAAAACATCAAAATCACATCTTCGTAAATAAAGTGGTGATACAAATCAAATGTTGTCATTAACAAACAAGAGAAAATATAAACTATTTTAGTGCATATTACATGAACATCTAGTATATGTTTGTACAACTTAGATATGAACCCTCTCACCAACATGTTTGAAACTCAATTTGGCTACAAACAACCTAATTTTAATGGCTTCCATATAAGAATACCTTGTTTTTTTGTTCATTTGCTAAAGGAATCATGTCTTTTTTCCAAATTCGAGTATCCTTATACACCTCGTCCATCTCAACCATCATTCGTCCCATGTCGCGTAGTTGGTCATGCATCTCTAGGAATCCGTCTGCGTTTATTTTGACCAAGGACCTATCCACCAACACATCAAGCACGCGACTTGGAGATGCACATTTAGTCAAAACTCTTTTTTTTTTATGTCCCATGGGAAAGAAGCATGCTATGTCTATAAACAAATTTTTTTCTTCGTCTTTCAATCCATCAAAACTGACCCTTAATGTACTCCAAAGCCCTTGATCACCATCCAAACATCTACCTCTTTTCATCCTTTGGAAAGCCCGTTCCCAACTTCGAATCCTCTCCTTTCCTCGCAAGAATGCACCCATGACTTTCAAGCTCAAAGGCAAGCCATTACAAGCTTTCACAATTTTGTCACGTATATCAAGGAATTCTAGTGACAATTGTCCTTCATCTAAGGAAGCATAAGAATTAAAGAGTTCATGTGCTGCATTTCCATCTAACTCCTTGACATCTATCTTACCATTCTTACCCATAATATCCTTCATCAGACCCTGATCACGGGTTGTTATGATAATATTGGTGCCTTTGTTGACAAATTGAGCATATGTTGGAATTATATCACGCACTTGAACTTGATCTAGTGGATCATCCAATATAAGAATGACTTTCTTGCTCACCAACAACTCCCTCACCATTTGTTGTGCATCCACCTCATTAGGCTTTGCTTCGTTGTCCAAGCTTCCAAGTTTTTGTAGAATTTCCCATAGGATTTCATGTGAACTTCTACTTTTCAATTGTTCAATGAAGCATGATGCATTGTATGTGGATTTCACATCATCGAATACAGCCTTAGCCAAGGTGGTCTTCCCTATTCCACCCATACCAGTGAGACCCAAGATATTCACTTGTTTAAGATGAATTCTCACTTTAGCAAGCTTGCTTTCAAGATCAACCAATTTTTCATTTTGTGTTGATGGTTCATCCACCTATACCAAGAATACATATGTTAGGATCCTATGGTAAGAGTTCAATAATCAAAATCCAATTTTAAGAAAATTTAATTAATAACTACAAAAACACGACATGTGATAGGTAAACAATAAGCACATTACAGTAGAATGTATTCTTACCTTCCTTTTGACATGCTTTGAGGCTTTCAATTTCCTTTCCATATTTTGGGTCTTAGACCCGTCTTTCTCAAACCGTGGTATATCATTCGAGTATGTTCCAATCATGAACTCCGTCTTCAAGGTTGTGAGTCGTTCACAAATGTTAGAAAATGTTGGCCTTTGTGAAGGATCTTCAACCCAACATTCTTCGATCAACACGGTAAGCTCGTCACAATTGATAGGTAGGTCTGGCCTAACATGATCTTTTATCTTTTGTAAGATGTCCTTTCTGTTCTCAGTGTCCCAATACGGTTGCTTAAGAGAAAGAATCTCTGAACATGTCATAGCAAATGACCATACATCAGCTTGGAAAGGACATGCCGCACAAGGTGGGTCTTCTTTGCTTTTGTTCTTCATCTCAGGTGCCATATACTTTGGTGTACCAATAGTATATATTTGTAATTCTGGTTTGCTTTGAACCTCCATTTTGGAAGTATCATAATCCATCAATTTGACAAAACCATGGCCACAATCTCCCTCTAATCTCGAGGTTGTCATGGAGCTTAGAAGCACATTGTCTGGCTTCAAATCAAGATGGGCAACATACATGTCATGAAGATAACACATGCCCTTTGCAATTTGATACATTATATCAATTGCAACAACATATGATAAGGTTTTCTTTTGCTTCTTCAAGAAACCGCCCAAGCTCATCTCCATAAATTCCATTACTAAATATAATTCTTGTGAGACTTCCATTGTTTCATCAAGACTCTCCTCAAGGTTTTCAATAGTTCCACAACCGATGAATTTGATGATGTTCGGATGGCTCAAACCTGCTAAGATTTTGGCTTCTTTGAGAGAATTTGGAAAAGCTTTCATTACTTTTGTTGCACTTTGAAGTCCCATCCAACTTGATTTGTACACTTTGCCCGCTGCTCCAGACCCTAATTCTTTCAAGAACTTTGGTTTCATAAAATCCTCTAAAACCTCCAAAGCATCCAA
Organism: Polytrichum commune; assembly: GCA_950295325.1. Classification (NCBI taxonomy): domain Eukaryota; kingdom Viridiplantae; phylum Streptophyta; class Polytrichopsida; order Polytrichales; family Polytrichaceae; genus Polytrichum; species Polytrichum commune. The sequence continues at coordinate 69,359,657 of OX485803.1, forward strand.
TTCTGCACCTTTCACTCGTTGCAAGTCATATTCCAATCTCCTCAACAAATATTTTGCCAATTCATAGTCCTCCATATCATTGGGCATTGTTTTTAGCCATTCTTTTAGGTCTTCTTCATCACCTTGAATTTCGTCATAAGTGGCCACATTAAAATCAATAAGTGGGATGTCATATTGTGACTCCACACACGAAGGTGAATACATTTTGCATATTGCATCCCAAAAACACTTCAAATCATACACAAGTTCTCGAAACGCCTCCCTATTGTTCATTTGAAATGCAACTGCATGGCACCATTCTTGCTTCCCACAATCTTCAATCAATACTCGTACTCTTTGAATAATGCGACATAATTCCGCAAGCACAAGCCCAATATTGGGGGTCTCATTAGTAGACATGATCATGTCGTTGAAAGAATACACAACTTGGTTGAGTTTGTTGAGGAGATTTTCACATTGTTTCCTATTCAACACTTGCTTTGTCTTGAGAACCTCATGAAGTTTGGTCACTTCTTCACTCTGCCATTCCAAAATACCTCCATGCTTATTTTGTCCTTGTCCTTTTCGCACGTATGTCCAAAACTTGTATGAGCAAATACTTATGAAACCCCAAATTAAAAACCGTTCCAAAATCTTGGCCATCATGGAACATTTGTTATTTCCCAAACATGTGGATATTCATATAATGACCTATTTTGCACACCATAACCTTGTAAGTACACAATGATTGTCTTGATCTACCATAACAATATAGAAACGTCATATTCTTAGCAAAGTTATAAAATGATTGACAACAATAATAAGTAAATCACTCTACAAAACACAATGCAAAAGTTGATCATCCTAAAGGAAAATCCAAACTCTAATGTTGGGATGAAATCATTTACTATCTAAACAAATAAAAGTTTTTATAATGCCAAGAATGAAAGTGAAAGTAGTTTCTCAGCTTCAAAACTACACCAAAAGCATTATTTGATGTCATTTGGACTTACACTTTGCTATAATTCTTAACAAACAAATTACAAATATGTATTATGCCAATAATGTGCAAGAATGCATATGATGAAAATGGCCATTCCAAATAAAGAGTTATAGCAATGCGACAATCAAGTGCATCTTGCTAATTAATGTTACCACTCATGGTTTTGTGCCCTAAATGAGGCCTAATTTGGTATTTTCTTGGTCAACTACCTGAAACATCTAGAAGCTTCTAGAGTTTTAATTTCCATCCAACTACAAAGTGGAAACTAACCAAGTTTTATACACTGTATATCAAACAAACCAACAAAATAAATAGATGACAATTTTGAATCTTGGTGTCACCAACAAGATCTCCTTGAGAAGCTTGTAATTGCTTCAATTAAGCCCCAACAATGAATTAATGTATTGAACGGATGCATGGCCAAACTTCAATTATTTCAACAAACAAGTTACAAACAAACTATGCGTTCAGTGGATCATACAAATGAGCAAAACCGTGTGCATCATCATGGCCCTCTCAATTCAAGACACTCTCACATAAAGATTTTGAACTTTGTCCAAATGTCGATTGATGTAGTTCAACAATACTATCCTTCCACCTTTTAATAGTGAAGATACTTTTCTTCTTCATTCCTTGGTGGTGAAAATTTCAATCTTCATGCGTGCCTATAATTTAACACTTGACAATTTGTAGGAAGATGAAATTCATTGGATCAGTGCTATTGTTCTTAATCCTTCAAAAGACGCCAAACAAGTAAACAGAAACTTCAATCTTACCCAATTTCAGAATGAAACTTGCTCAATGAGCCTACAAGGATGTGCGTCACTAAGTACATATGGACAACCTTAATTCTTGTCATGAGAAGTTGCATGCTCTCGTTATCTGTTATGTCAATGACCATGAATTTAGACAACCCATTGTGACGACCCACTAACCTATGGCAAGGCACAAAGAAATTGTTGCCTATAGAGTGCCTCTCATTCATCCAACAAAACGTCGTGAAATAGTATGCATGTAGATCGAGGGTTCCTAATTTTTCAACATTATAATTACCTCCAACGGACCAAATTACTACAACAATATATAGTTGAGATGAAATAACCACAACCCTATGTAAGACCCTTTATTTTACATGCATGGATGAGGGGTACACTCATAAATTAGGATCATGAATGTCATCGCCTCTTCAATCCAATGTGTAGGACATGTGGATCGCACCACTATTGAAAGTGGCACAATAAACACCCCCACATCCTTTTCCACATCAACCCAACCACTATTGAGAATTTTGCACTATTACAAAATGTGGGATTTAAAGTGTGGCTTCAATTTTGGGTTCATTTTGGGTTGAGTTCAAAAGTTTAAAACCATCACCCAACTATCACATAGGACACATCCCATCAAATAAATGTACGCTTTATAGAAACCCGCATTATGTAGTAGTGTTATTGATTTGGAGGTCTTCATGATAAATAGTAGTTTAGTAGTGATCAAAGAAACATGCAGAACCCCAAAAACCATTACTACATTATACCAAGATAAAGCGTGTGGCACTCCAAACCATACCTCTAGCCCTTAAATGATCAAGCAACCCAAAATGGGTCGCCACCTACTATTCTACTTGGGTTTGCAACCCACTAGGTGGCAATCCACATGGATGGAAAGCTATCTAGTGGTGTAGGGTGTTGCCCACTACCATGTGAGCCAAAATAACATATAAAATCCTCATATTCCAAGCATATAAGATTTTTTCATAGGTTGACATTGCATGTTTTGGGAGACAATTTCATGTGCTATCCAAATACATGAGCCAAATTTAGTAACCTATATCTTTCACATATAATGCCCAATTTGGGTGGGGTTTCCTTCCTTAGGACAAGGTGGCGGTTTTGCACAACTTGCCTAGACGGATTTGGTCCAAAACTTAGTGTACATGTTGTTTGCCCCGCGATGAAGGGGAAATCTCCCAAAATGACCTCATGTGGTACTTCCCATCTTTGAGGGTGACAAATGTCATCTAAATTTGCTAAAAAAACCAAATTTTTGGGAGCAGCTCATTTGTCATCCACATAATGTATTATGGCAAAGTTGCCAACTTTTGAAATTTTGTGGCATGACCAAAATGGTCATGAAGCAAGAAAAAATAGAGTTTTTTCTAGCTACCCACGGATGAAGAACTTGTTCAATATGTCAAGTTGACATAGCAAATGTGGTCTAATCGACTTCAAATTCTCAGATTCAATGTATGGTAGTGCAGTTCAAATCTACATGGTTCGATTTGAAGAAAACAAAGCCTATTTTGCTACATAATAAAAAACTTTGTAATACTGTTGGAATGTGAAGGCTTGAGCGCTTAGGGGCTAGAGACTTCCCAAGTACTCACCCTCAACTCTGGATGATGATGCTTTGGGGGCAAATCAAATCTCTATAAACCATGCATGTAGGCTCAATCAAGTTCTAGCAACTAGTACGCAGTTCGTTAAACCCCATGTTTCACCATGCCCATAAATGGACGTGCATCAACAAACCTCATTAATTTGAAGCAATATCAACTGCAACTCTTGGAGAGTGTGCAGGTGGAGGGGCTCAAGGTCACCTAACATATTTTGTCACAATTATCAAAAAATAATCAACAAACTTTCGAGGCACAGTAGTATCAATAGAGTTAGTGTTATCATAAAGCACACGATTGACGTATGCATATACAAGGCCCTACACTTCATCGCCTTAACCCTATTATCTAGGATTTTGGTGGATGTCCCATTTTCGCCAATGGGACCATCTACCTCCAGCCTAGATATTGGCAGAGGGCTGCGAACTCTAGGGCTACGAATGGGTAGCTCTGACCACTAGTTAAAAATGAGCCAGTGGAGTTTGAAAAATATCCAGTTCATGGTCAAGACTTTACGCACATCGCCTATCGGTTTGGGAGAATCTATATTTAAGTGAAAATAAATTGATAGAGGAAAACTGAAAGATATCAACATGTAACCGGTTGGACTTGGAACAATGAACAGGGAGAACCCACTGCTAGTTATAGATTATAACTGATTGAGTTTGAGAAACAACTTGTTAAAGTTCAAAGCTTCAAAACAGTTACCGATCATTTCAAGGAATCTATGAACTATGCCCCAAATCGATAGAGAAAAACCAAAAGATTACACCATATAACCGGTTGAACTTGGAAACACTGGGATTTTGACCCATCATGCCTAAAAATGATGCAGAAATAATACAACCCCTCTTATAGGAAAATGCATGCATTAATTCTCTCTCTCTCCGCGATAAAAGGTACACACGCACCTGAGAGTTTGTAGAAGATGGAAGTTAGTATTTCGAACATTAGTAACACGCGCTTCCGCTTCCACCTCCAACTTGAACTTCAAAATGTTCTGCTATTACCATCATAATCATTCACGCAACCGCCGTGACAATTTTCACGAAGCTTCTCAACTCGTAGTTCGTCAATGTACTTCTGGAATGAGAGTCTAACTTCAATTTCTCTCACAACTCTTGTTTGCAATGTTGCTCCTGCACAATAGATGCACGGATCAGTTCAAACAATCCTACACTACATTGCCCAAACTAATTAACAATTGTTCTTTCTTTCTCTCACGTAGTGTTGAAGCAACATGTGTTGCGGGTGTTGTTATATTAGATAAGACTTTAAGACTAGCCACAATAAGACTTCGAACGGAATATCAAAGCCCGATGCCAAAACCGCCGAGAGAGAATTGTAAGTTGATACAAGTGTCTGCAAGTCCAGGTGCACTTGGTTTGTCAATTTTTGTGTGTGTGTATTGAGGCCTTGCAAAATCACACATGGCTAAACCAAATGTGGAGCCCACAACCAAGTTGGTTGACTATGTGCAAACTATGTTGAACGAAGGAACTCGATTCAAACAAATTGCAGAGTCATTGAACATCCATGATCCAAGAGAATTGAAACGAATGATGACCAAAGCATTGGGATATAAATTCCGAGTACATCACCATTTCACAACAAAGGAAATGTCCAATACCATTAGGGTGCCCTTCCTATTACAGAGCATAGGGCAAATTGGGGGTTCCAGCATGTGAGGGCAGCACTTGCACTGGAAATTATAGGGTTGACCTTCCTATCACTGGAAATTATAACTGGATAATTTGTTCAAACATAGTTAAAGTTTGTTTCTGTTGAAGAGAACTCTTTTGGAACCCACACTAGACTTTCAGCAATTAAAAAGTGTATAACCTTACTAGAGATTGACGCCTCAAGAATATGCACAATGAAATTACAATTAGTTTGCAGAAACACTAGGTGACAGCCATTTCAGGTACAATATTACCACGGTGCCAACACCATCTTCATCAAATGCCATCGCATCCTTCTCTTGCGGATCATGATACCTCATAAAATCTCCTACAGTTAACAAAAATGTAGATCATTATACAAGCCTTCCAGATCCAGTGCTATTATCTACATCTAACCAACATCATGCCAGTGTAAATTTGTGCATTCTATAAAACCATCTGTTGGTGGGATGCTTGTCAAGCTTTTCAAAGGTAAGCCTTAGATCTCACCAGAACTTCTGGGGCACATTTGACTTGAGAAATGGTGTCGACTAAAGTAGTTCAGTCTCCGTGCCCCGTTTAGTCTTCCGTTCTGGAGCAGGCAAACCTGCAACAGCTGCTTCTTGCTCCTCTGCTGCTGCCTTCAGGGTTGAATCATGGAGTTTAATGTAAGACCTGAAAGGCAGGAAAAAGTGTCATCAATCTCGTCAACACACAATGATCACATAAAAAAATAATGCAACTCCAACCATCGATGAGATGCGGCCATCTGACTCTTCAACAGGCATGACTGATGGATTTTGCTTCTGGTTACAGTAACCCGGCATGATGAAAATTTTGGTATTGTAGCGAGGATGATATGTCCTAATACAAAGCTAATCGAAATCTCTAGTTGCTGCGTTACAGATAAATACGCAGTCACGTACGCTGGTTTTTTTTTTCTTACTTCTTTTTTCTTTCCCCTAAATCTGAAGTCTCAAATGTCCCTCCAAGCTGTCAAGAGGATGAAGTTCCTACATAAGAAAAATTGATGAAAAGGGAAAATTTGCAGCTGGGATTGAGGTGAAGTCCAAGACCTCCAGAAAAATGAGATCACTTGCTCATCTGTCACCCCTAAGCTAGTCTGACAAATTTGCAGTAGAAGCTTAGAGATAGAGGGTCAGCATGGCCTCACACAGACAGCTTGAGAGAGTCTGGATCTAAAGTCACAATGAAAAAAAATCAATAAAATGAGAGACTTCTCGAAACCCTAATGGTCCTATGGTCACATTCTACTCACAACAAACAAGCAAGCAGAAAGAGAAAGCGGAAGAAACGATTCTGTGTGACAGAAAACGCAGAGTGCTGCCATAATACACAGAGCTCGAGCCTCAGCTGACAATGTCCTCGCTCCATCCCCCGTCCTCTCTCCATTCATCCATGATTACTAGTTTTCCCGACAGAAACTCATCCATGCGGTTCATTGTACGCACAAAGAGAAGGTGGGGTCACCCTATATAATACACAAAGCTCCAGCTGACAATGTCCTCGCTCCATCCCCCATCCTGTCTCCATTCATCCATGCTTACTAGTTTTCCCGACAGAAACTCATCCATGCGGCTCATTGTAGGCACAAGGAGAAGGTGGGGTCACCCTATATAATACACAGAGCTCCAGCCTCAGCTGACAATGTCCTCGCTCCATCCCCAAACATCTCCATTCATCCATGATTACTTGCTCTCCCCGACAGAAACGCATCCATGCAGCTCATCCATTCGTCAATCCTACCACCTGGGCGAAGATCTCCACTTGGGCACGCAAAATACTCACATCCTCACATTACAAGCCCCAGGAATCCATCCTGGCACATTTCCCAATGTGTGGGCAGGGCATGTTGGGGTCACAGGTGAGACAAATCCTCGCATACTAGGGAATTCTCATCCATCCAAGTTTTCAATTTACAAATATGACCTCTCTAGCTTTGTGATGACCCACTGAACAAACAGTGGGTGCTGTGTATTGTTATGTGAATTATTGGTTTGTGTGGGGAGTAGCACCAGACACAAGATATATTATTGTGTGGGGAGTCACCTATAATAATTAGGGTTCCCCACTTGCACACGCAAGACTCGACAGTAGAAATTGGGTATGTGGGTGAACATGGTATCCTTATTATATGATAGAACTTATCGGACAGGAATAAAATATTGTATTGTTGTATTCAGGTTTGGTGGGCCTAGTATCACGAGAGAAAAAACTACATTACTTGTGCACCTAAGTCAAGTATCGAAGAACCTACACTAAAGTTGAGGCATCATCTATGTAGTAGAGGCACCTATTCCCAAATCCTGATCCGGCCCCATCGGCAATCAACAGGGTAGCAAAATATCGATCAGGATGGGATTGAATTTCGATCATTTTGAGGCTGAATTTTTGATTAGGCCGGAACCAATAGTTTCATGACACGTGACCAGGATTTGAGTCCTAAAGTGAGGAGGAATGAGCGGTTAAGTCAGACTCTAGACATTGGTAATATGATCGGGCCAACTTTTGGCTTCAAAAATTCGTGGTAATTTCAATTCAAGGCATAAAATTACCCAAAAAAATCCCATCCTCTTCATTCTTATCTTCCGGCACAGGAAAAGTTTGCACCATCTTGTACTTCTCCACATCTGGCGTAAAATCTCTTAAGTGATCGGTTATGGGCGCCTCTACTCTATAACCGATAGAATAAGAGAGCATGCATATGTTTAAAAGAAGTATAACATATCAAATAAGAGAGTTTACGTAATAATACACATGAACTTTAACTTTGTTTGCCTTAAGAAATATATAGTAGCGGTGCCTATTCTCAATTAGTTACCCATCAACAATATATAGGGTACAACAATTTTGATCAGGCTCGGATTGAAGTTCTGATCACGCTGGGACTAAATTTTGATTGGGCCAATATCAATAGTGCAATGAGACATGTCATGGTCTTGTGTGCTAAAGTGAAAAGAATGAGCCGTTTAAATAAGCGGTTATGGCATACTCTAGACATTCGTAATATGTGTGGGCCAACTATTGGCTTTAATAAATCATAGTAATCTCAAGAATCAAATTACTAAAAAATTTGCAACCCTCTTGATTTCTTTCTTCCTACACGGGTTAAAATTGCACCACCTTAGATTTATCCAAATTTGGCACAAAATATTTTAAGTGATCAGTTATGGGCGCATCTACTATAGATCTCATCTGTGTCATCGTTGCATGACCCTAGTGAGCAACTAAATGGAATTGGTCAACTTTGGATGCCTTGACCTTAAATAAAATATTTAGTGTGGTGTTGCTTTGCATTTTCACCCTCCCCCATAAGTAGGTGTCACGAAACTTCACCCCTTGAGATTTCGGTGGGGTTTTCCCCATCAACCAAAAAACCATCCCTACCTTCATCCAATCTATGTATAGAAGAGGTACCTATTCCCGATCAGGACCCCATCAACAATCTATAGGGTGCCATAGTTCTAATCATGTTTGGGACTCAATTTCAATCAAGTTGGAACCAATAGTGCCATGACACATATCATGTTTTGAGTGCGAATGTGAGGAGGAATGAATGACTTAAATGAGTGGTTATGGTAGACTTGAGACATTGATAATATGTTTGAGCCAACTTTTGGTTTAAAAAAACCATAGTAATTTCAAAACTAAGGAATAAAATTACTGAAAAAACTTGCAGTCCTCGCAATTTCTATCTTCCTACATGGGAAAATTTTGCACCACCTTATAGTTCTCTGGACTTGGTGCAAAATCTCTTAAGTGATCATATATGGATGCCTCTACTCAAGACCACGTTATCCATGTGACTTTATTCACTTGCATGCAATGTATAATAGAGGCGCCTACTCCTAATCGCCATCGGCGATCTATAGGGTATCAAAACTTTGATAAGATTGGGATTGAATTTTGAACGGGCTGGAACCAATTTCTCATCGGGCTAGGAGTAAATTCCAATCAGACCATAATCAATAGTGCCATGATACATGTCCTAGTTTTGAGTACTAATATGAGGAGGATTGAGCAATTATAACAAACTCTAGGCATTGGTAGTATGTTCGGGCCAACTTTTGGCTTCATCCATCATCCATTCATTTTCATCATGTGTCTTGTAAGAGCCATGTACTTCATCTATATGATATGTATGAATTGCATCTACAAAGTTAAACTTGTGCATCCATGTGAAAGGATTAACATGGTAAACTACAAATTACTACAAATACTACATGGGAGGGGCAGAGTTTTTACCGCGGCCATAACCATCTCCCGGTCTTAGACAAAAAACACTGCTCCTCTGTACATTATAGATTCCCTAGCTCACTAATTGTTTTTCTTCTTTAAAAGTTTTTTTTCCGGGAGAAAATGCTTTATTACCATACGTGACTTTTGAACAAGAATCATTTGTGCCATTTTGGATGGATTAATTATACAAACCACAAGTTTATATGAAACTCGAGGTCGTATATGGCCCCAAATGCATTAAGGGGTTAAGTTCTTTTCTACAACTAATCATATCAAGCATTCACCTGTGAATCAATTCAATAGCGTATGCAAGTGGAGAACATAAGGTCAAAGCATCCATAGTCAATCATGTCCATTTAACCACTCATTAGACTGCTTGCAATTCCAACATGGATGAGATCTATTAGGGTTCATGCAAACGGAGTTAAGGTTTATGTGGCGGCGACTTTGTGTTCACTGAGCAAACCAAAATAGATGGCACAATGAGTATGAATGTTATTAGCTGCTAATTATAATTGTTTGCCAAAATTTGTTGTGATGTGAGTGGGTTGACATAAGGCTTCCGACTTTGGATGTGTGTGTTATTGTGCAAACTCTCTTCTTCTATCCATTATATATGCCTCAACTTAGTGTCATCAATGCTACTTGTCTTGGTCAATACTAATTGCAAACTACTTCAGGGCTTTATCTTGGATGAATGCTCTCACCTCTTGTTTTTGAGCAATATGTCATAAATATTTTTCGAATGATACAGTCACCAAGCCGTAGGAAGTGTTTCTTATGTGATTATAGTGCTTGGAAAGCTTTTGGGGTGTTTCGTGTTGGAGGTGCATTAGTGTACATTTGGAGCATCGTTTGGTGTTTGGTGTTTGGAGTTTTGGAGGCATGGGACATTGCTTGGTATTGGAGTTTCAGAGACTTGAAACATCGATTGTTGTTTAGAATTTTGAGGACTTGAAGCATTGTACGTGTTCAGGTGTATATTTGGAGTTTGTAAATGTTGCATTGAATGATTCTAATGTTTTAACGTATATTTGATACAGTGGAGTATTTATTTGAGTTGGTTGGATGTAATTGTACATATTTGAGGGTACGAAAAGTCAATTGAATTGAAGAAGCTCCGATTTGAATGGATTAAAATTAGAAACGAGCATTGGAATTGAAGAGGGTATGATTTAAATACATTACAGGGTGCAAAAACACATTTCAATTGAAGAGTATGTGATTTGATTGTGTTCAGGATGCCAAAATAGATTTGATACTAATACAAGATGTGTTATGTTGTGATAAATGTTATTTCTGCAATAATTTTATAATGAGAGTTTCCAATGTGATATATCTATTACACTTTAATGTCAATATATGTGTTATTGACAATATATCATTATTTGGATCCAAATGTTACAAAAACTACTTCAATCATAGGACCTCCAGAGTGAGTCGGATATTTTTTAGTACTAAACAAATAAAAATCTTAGCTAGTATATAAATTGACTTCATCTAAGTACTTTCATATTGAACACTTAGTGGTGAATGTAAGGATGGGGGAGAAAACATACGTATGGACTTTAATCTTCATTAACCAATCACCGTGCCAACCACTAGAGCCATTATTTTACGCGTGGATATTTCTTCGCAAATTTTTATTTACCTCATCAATTAAAAACTATGGCAATGATATATATAAATCTACATAACTACTCAAAAATAAAATTCATCCGCATCTTCAAATAGGGAAATATTACATATTGATCAATTGTTGGTTGTCATGAACAATATTTTAATATCAAAATTTCAGTATGAAGATTGATGTCAAACAATATATTTGTATGGAGATTGATGTCAAACGTGCAAATGATTGTGTTGGATAATGGTTTGTAATTTCATTTTAGTCAATTTTAATCGGTTAGTGGCACGGGGAGGTCACTCCATTGTCAAGTTGAAAACCACGTGCGAACAAAAAAAATCTACTTTTTCTAAGTTGCATCAACAAAATGGGTCAAAATTTTATCAAAAAAAGATTGTGAGTACATATACATGGTATCTATTACATAGTAAAAATTGATAACCAAAATTGATAATTTTTTTTCTTCTAGAAAACATACCGTTTCTAACTAGAATGACGCAGAATTGAACTAAAAAAATTACTAGAAAAAATGGAGATGACTAAAAATTTCAAAAAAAAATACCAAAGATATTATCAATGGATATGTATATATAGAAAAAATATCATAAATTTTAAAATTATCTATGGCATATAATATAGGGGTAGCAAACTTTGTTCGCACGTGGTTTTCAACTTGACAATGGAGTGACCTCCCCGTGGTTAGTGGTAGATGATATAGCATCATACCTGTGTCATATATCAAACATAAAATTCAATACTAAAATATTCATACAGAAGATTCAATACTAAATATTCATGTGCGTCATATATGCTTCGTGTAGAGTAAGATGAATGGTTTGGCACCATTTCACTATGGTAAATGTACCGGAATACCCACACTGTATTGGTTCATAAATATCATGATCTGAACCATAATTCTTCATAGCCTCTATTTCATAAACACATACATCTCGTACATCCAGTCCTTATTGAAATTCGATAGCTCTACATCCACCACCATTCGATAGCTTCTCCAAATAGATGAAGCTCGTTCCTTCATTTCACTTGCAATCACTCACCCTACAGATGAGTTAAGAATATAATCCACAGACACACGAATGATGAAACATGATATCACATGATATTGACAAACAAAATGCAGGAGAATAACATTGGAGGAATCTTAAACTTCATGGAACTAAGGGCCGCTTTACACCTAGAGGCCGGGCCACTTCCCCTTGAGGCCGATTGCATGAAATTTCAGCCCCTTTTGGGTTGGAGGCCGGCCTCAACTACACGGTATAATAAGATTATGATGGAGGTCAATTTTCCCATATGTAAAGGCTTTAGGGCCAAGAAGCTAGGTCGATTTAATAAATCTAGTATAATCCAACGGATCTAGGATAATCTAGCATAGAGCCGTTCATATTCCCACATAATCCAATGGATATGCTTCGCTTTAAAAATCATATTTTATTTAAAGAAGTTTTATTTATTGAAATTTGACATTGGTTCCGAGGCCAAGAATTGGCCCTTCATTTTGGGTGCACCCAATTCAACGAGCTCGGGCCGTGTCACACCACGCATTTTTGGATTAAAAATTTCATACCACCAAATCGGCCCAACCTCTAGGTGTAAAGGGGTTGGGGCTGATTTCAGCCTTTTGGCCAATCACAAGTGAGGATTTCAAGCCTCTTACACAACGAATTGACCAGGCCTCTAGGTGTAAAGCGGCCCTAAAACCATGTGTGGATGGAAAACTTCTTCTTGCCAGGTGGCAGTGGGTGTGGAGAATACCATCGAGCTGTGTGAAAGGATTTTGTTGATTGCCCATAGTGTTCCATGTAAACATGTCCATGGGCCTTTTTGGTGCAGGTATTATATAATAAGAATCGGATTATAGCTAGGGTTAGGGTGGGAAGGGGGCAAAAGAATGTGAAGGCAGGCATGTAAGGGCCACCTCACACACGAGACTGAGAGCCCGTGACCATTGCACTTCAAGCACTCTCATTGGTGGAAAAGGCGGAGCCGGTCCAAGTTCCCTTCACACTACGCTTGAGGGACCAACGGAATGAGTATGTGAATGCAAGATGGATGTAAAGTCTATATGGATTCCTACGTGGTATCAAATGGATCATGTTTCATGATCACTTGGACTATTGTCAAAAATCACCTCTTGGAGGTAGGCCTAACACAAAACCGGGAGACCATGGCACTTCGAACGCTCACAACCATTGATATATTCTATTCTATCATGTGTGAGGTACCCACATGGATAGAAATTCATTGAAATAGCATTTGGTTGAGGGCCCGGCCACATATGACTTCACACTACACTTGAGGGTTTATGAGCACACTACATGATTTCGGAGGTGTCTTGGGATGGCCTTTGGAAACTTTCATTTGGGCTCCCTCAATTTCATGGTCACAGCTCTTTGCTTGTGTGTGAAGTGGCCCTGAGTCCTAGTTGGTAGTGGAGCAATCTTGATGTTAGAATATCACATGTCCGAGATGACCCTAAACTACCGGATTACAGTGGAGGGGTACCCAAACCGATCAAAGTGGTTGGCGGTTTGATTCTTGGCTGTGAAATCATCTCTCTACTTGACGGAAACTAGTCAGGTAGTCAAGCGCCTCATGTGTTCCAAAAAGAAAAAGATGTTAGAATATCTCCCTCCAACAAGATATGTTCTACATGTAATAGTGACCAAAAACACTCAAATGGCCTTTCTAAATCCTATGTCCCCTTGTAAAGTTGCCATCCTCACAAAATAATGAAAATCAATTTATAATTAATTATAGCTTTATCTTTTGTGAGTAGAGCAATATGTAAAGTATCGTGTTTGGAGTCAAACTTATCACTAAAAGTTAGTTTCCATGTAGGCTGCTTGCCACCAAATTCTAGTAGAAATGTAAATTCCACCTATAGAAACTAACCTGACACATCATCTACTATGATCTTCTAAAAATGTATTTCTATGTATAGAATATATGATAACCATTGAGATTTTCATACTTATCAATTTTATTTGAGTAGTTATAGTTTAGGTTATCTATGTGTTAAATTATGTGGAGTTGGGGAATGCCTTCACATTTCAAATTAGTTCATTAGGCACACAAACTCTTACCACAATAACTTTCTAATGGGTGCTCATCAATTAGGGCTATTTATTATTTTACCACAATTAAATTACTATGTGTGGATTACTGTGCTAAGTGCCACTAATTCTATTTGTCACTGTGATGACATTGTGTTTAGTGTCCTAGGGTATTTATGTCATTGTGGTAACTTTTCTAGTGACACTTCTTATGAATAAGCTTACAAGTATTGTCTTCTCAACTTACATGTCTCTAATGAAATACTCACAATGTTGGGTATATTTTGCATCCTAACATTTTTGAAACAAACTATTGTCATGGATGAGTGAAACCGAGATGAAAGACCATCTTAGTATTTGCAACAATTTAAAGTTATATTGCCCATTTTTATTTTTATTTTTACGAAGAAACAACAAATACTATTAGGTTTACATTTAGTGTTGGTGACACTTCACTAATTGTTTACAGTTAGTATTGAGCAAGACAAATAGAACTGGTGACACTAAATACAATACTAAATGTAGTTCTAAACCTGAAGAAATAGCAAAATATTTGTGAGCCTAAGTAAAATTTCAATGGACGCTTACCGGTAGAGTCACCAATAAGTTTCACGAGTGGCAAGTTTTCTAATGATAGTATGGGAATAGATATAGCATGTCTTCGTGTTATGGCTATAATGCATAGCCTTCCCGCAGGGTGGGGGGAGCACTCATAATAAATTTTTGGAGACACTTGCAATAACCACTTATTTTCAAGGGGGGGGGGGATTATCTTTGGGGATTACAACATCCAAAACCCTAAAACCATAATTCATCTACAAATTTGAAATAGATAAAATTAATTTTCATCCACCCATTTGAGCCTACGTAGAATTTAACATAGGATACCCTTATTCAAGGATATTTTTTAAAAAATAAAAATAATATAATTACACATGTTACAAAACTGGAATTTTTTTTATAAAAGGTTTCCAACATTAATTCAACCCCTATATTTTACCTCGAATTGCTATTAAACACCTTATATTTAATTGCACATCATTTCTAAAATACTGCCAATGCCCCCTTAGGATAGCCTCTTTTGAGCAACCACTCAAAAGAGCAGTGAAAGGGTGAGATGAACCGCTCAAGATTTCAGATAATTAATGGAACTTTGATAAACAAAGTGATGTTGAATTGAATCTCGTCAAATACCTTGATAGATCAAGTTTATTCTTCTTTTCATTAAGAAACACTTGTGATTGAACTACTCAACTGGGAGTGTTGAAATTAATTATCATAAAGAAAGGAACTATAGTTTGTAATTTTAATAATAGAATAATATTTTATTATTACGTTGTGTTTGAGATGTGTTATGATGACATGTCATTAAGTATGAGTAAATTTGATTTTATGATTATGTCAATGTAATTAAACTTATTGTATGCATTATTAGTATAATTATAAGAATCATATTTGTATCTCAAGTGGTAACACTTGAGGTAAACGAAGAAAAACTCAAGAACATGCATTTTTTACATTAATTCTCATTACTACTATACCTTACCAAAGAAATGATTTACACCAAATAACATACTTATAATGATATCAAAATATTATTGATGCAAGTGTATGTATGAATGATTTGAGATTGAATTTTATATATTACAATATTCAAAAAGTGAACTATTAGTTTTGACCTTCTTTGAGAGACTTAATTCAGGCTCTCAAAGAGCTCTTTTGTCATCAATAATTAATGATATTGATTCATATGACTTAGTTTTGAATGACATGGTTGGACCTTTAGGATATTGATACACCTCTAAAACTCACTCTATTTTAGTTGTTCTCATGATCAATAAGCTTTACATTGAGAGTAGTGAAAATTAAGATTAAAATTGTTTAACTTTAAACAAGAATATTCAAATCATAAGGACAAAGAGAGGTTAATAATTTATTAAATGTTTGCGACTAAGCATATTAACGAGGCACGGTATTCTCAAGCGATTATGAATTTACATGATGTTACATCATAAGTCTTCTTAGCTTATTACAAAGGAACGACCCACGGTATTCATCACAAGCATGTGAGATGCCAATACCATTTGATGATTTGTTGGTCAACCTTTATACAACTAAACAACACCTTTGCAATAATCACATCGACTACGCCTCCACCCATTGAAATTTTAGTGTGACTTACACATTGATTATTGTAAGTTGTCAATATGATGTAGCTTTCATAAAATTGGGACCCAATACAGTAAACATCTTCAAGTTTAATGCAGCAATAGAGTTATCACGTCGTGTTGATTCGAGTGGTCTACATAACAATTTGTCATGAAACACCAATTATCATATGCCACCTAGTGATTGCAAGACATTTAATATGGGTTCATGATGAACAGTGTGGGTCATACGAAATCAAATATGTAGTATAATGCACTTACTCAACAAGACATGATGATAAATTATTACCATATTCAAAGCCCAAGAACAAGAGCACCTGCAATTCCCACGCCATGAATTGGGTCAAGAGGTCTATTGTCACATGATACGAACGTACCTCTCAATGACATTCAATCAACATACAAAATTTCATCCTTGCATGTTTTCTTAAATGATTTTAACTAGACTAATTCATAGTATTTATAGCTAATGCCGGTGTCAAATCAACTTAAACAAGTAACATATAGACTACATACTATAAAAGCCTTGGGACTAGTTGGTCAACCTCGAGCAACTAAAAGTACTTATACAACCCCCACAATAGTCCCCCCCCCCCCTTAAACTAAGTTGGCCAAGGCTAGACACCCACCCCTTTGAGTTGGGCCCCACCAACATTACCCAAGGTGATAACATAATCATTCATATTACAACATGTATTTTTCTTTCTAAGATGACATGACCCTTGAATTAGCATTAGGGACCCCAAATTATTCTACACTAATGATGGTAGTTAGAGTCACATATGTAATAATGTCACTTACCCTAAATCGAGGTGCATGTTAAGTTATACTAATGATCAACAACTTCACCATTAGTGTCACCTCATGACATTGGGTGTTCAAGTGCGCTTAGTTATATATTGGCATTAGTATGTTCAACAATGTTATGATGCATATGCCTATGTCACCTCCCCTTAACTATCTTGACCGTTTTTCAATTCTAGCAAGGGTCACGAGCGCTAATCCTTCACATTCCACCCATGTGAATGGTTAGCTCCCAATATCTTGGACCTCCAAGCTCATAGATGGGTGACCAACTCTCCTACACTTGCATTTGGGGTCTCCCCTTAGTCGGTAGCCAATGGTAAGATGTGAATTTTCATCCATGGAAGTCCAATCTTTAGTTGATCATCGGGTTGCCGGAGCAACACCACAACAACCCGAACCATACTAGGCAACTATGCCCCCACATTGGACCAACGCCGATGGAGACCGTGCCTTTCAGCCTCGGGTGGGTTCGGCTAGCCATGTTGCCTCACCCATATAAGCCTCTAGGACTTTGGGCAGGGCCCCTGCCCCACCGTCAAGAAACCTTTTGTTTCTCCTAAGAGTTGGGCCCAAGTAAAAATTTTCCTTTAGCCCCTGGGGTTGGAAGCCCCCGACAGCTTTAGACCTTCATAACTTTGTCATGTGATCCCTATTTCTATCAAGCAACCACTACATCGACACCTACTCTTTGCGTAGATGTCGTTAAATGCCTCACTTGCTCCATTTAGGTAAGTATTAAAGAAGTTATGGCTATTCTAACCTCGGCAGTGCCGGGCACTACTCCCAGGTCACTGCTCTCCCATGGCGCAGTCCATGTGCAGCGCCCCACTCAAATTGCCATATCTTCTAGTGAACACCTCCAATTGAGGTGTTCTTAAGCATTCTTACCCTCGTGACTCCTAGTCTCAATGGGTGGGAGGCGTTCTTAACGCCTGGGGCCCTCTGACCAATGGCGCCACAAGTCCCGGGTGTCACTCCGGGGTCCCCCTTGTGCCCATGGTATTTCGGGCACTCCTCATGGAGAGGTGCACAACAAAGCTGGTCCAAGTTCACTTCACACTACGTTTGAGGGACCAACAAAGTAAGTGATGCAAGATGGATGTAAAGTTTACATGGATTCCTACACGGCATCGAATGGATCATGTTTCAAGACCACTTGGACTGTTTTCAAAAACCACCTCTTGGATGTAGGTCTGACACAAAACTGAGAGACCATTTCACTCCGAAATCTCACAACCGTTGATTTGTTATATTTTGTCATGTGTGAGGACCCCGCATGAATAAAAACTCACTCAAATATTTGTTGATTGAGGGCCCGGTCACATATGACTTCACACTACACTTGAAGGCCGGTGACTACCCTACATGATTTAGGCAGTGCCTTGGGACGGCCTTTGGACACTTCTTTTGGGCTCTCGCAATTACCTGGTCACAAGTCTTGGCTCGTGGCCCTAAATCCCATAAGCGGTGTAACTTAGTGGGACTCAACAAAACACAGTGGCAAGTGATATTACACGAACATTACTTACGATATTCACCCATATTCAACACCCGGGAATGCACCTGCAATTCGGACGCCAGGAATAAGCTTAGGAGAATGCATTAAAATGTAAGTACACAACAGATATCTTCTAACAATTCATAAGTTAGTTGGAGACTGCAGGCATCTTAACCTTACAATCAAGACTCTATAAGTGTTACCCCTATAAGCGTCATAATTTTCATATATGTTAAGAAAATTTTACTCTTCTACAAAAACACAATTGGTAAGACTAGTGAGTATTATGTGTTAAGTGTTATAACATGCTCTACTCCCTTCTTTGTTAATTGCCCCTCTATAAGCGTTAATTTTGAGGAAATCAAGGTAATAATATATGAGAGCATACATTTTAAACATGCAATCACATTTATCCCATATTCTTTGCGAACAATTCAAAATTGTTGGTGGCACACGGGTGTTCTTTCAATCTCTATTGAGTGGGAGATAGAGGGAGCTAGGCGCTTGATAGAGGTTGATGAAGTTGCTCCTCTACTTCATCAACTGACGTTGTTGTCATCTGATAATGAGGTGGGTGACGTGATGAATGCTCATGAATACCTCATTTATGAGGTGGAGTTTGATCTAACCCAAACCCTTATGAACCTACCGATGAGGAGTTTTTGGATATGTATTCCTCATAACATCAAGAAATTGATGTTAATGAGCTTATGGTTGATGTGGTAAAACTAGTTATAAGATTTAGTGTTGCTGAGCGTTCTCTAGAAACTTTGAACATATACTTTGAACAAAGACCAAATGATGCCCTATCACACATCAAGAGCATTCAAGGACTCCAGAGGGAAGTTTCATCTCATCATTTGGAAGCTTCTCGTCATACTACTATAGACTCTTTCGGTTGGTTAGTTTAGTTGGAAGAATCTCGTCAAGTTACGACTATGAAGATTATCTCTTTCAATTAGTTTAGTTGAATTATGTTTTATCATTTGTACTTCCATGTTTTAACTTTTATATAACGTTGTGTTCTTCATTTTCGAGAAATTTAAGTGTTATTTCTATAAATGTTATTAATCATCGGTATGAAATCTATAAGTGTTACTTGTTAGAATTCTATATACGTTACTTTTCTGCTACTCCTGGCATGTTTATAGAGTCTTGACTGTACTTGGTGCAGGAATCCCAAAAATTTGGTGGTTCCAAATATATTTGGCAGTGCGGCTTCACCCAGCTTTCTGCATTCTTCCCCCGCCATAACTTAGTTCTCTATTTACCTTCTTAATGCAACTTTCCCACTTTTTCCATTCCCTCCCTCCCTCCCTCCCTCCCGCCCCTGATCCAAGTCCCAGCTTGGACCTCGGTGGCGGTGATTCACTTCCAGCGATGTAACATAAGGTCGGATTCTTGTTGGCTTCTGTTTCTGTAGCTTCGTTGGAGGTGGGTTAATTGTAGGAATAAAGTGGGTTAAGTGGGGGAATTTTACTGCTGTTCTATGAGCGATTTCTAGTTGCTAGTAAGAGTAGACGGAGAACGAAGAGGTGGAGAGACGCAGAGAGAAAGGCGGCATGCGCATGGAGATGAGATCGAGGAGTGGAGTTGGTAGTAGGCGGGTTGAGAGAGATTAGAGCAACGACTGAAGGTCACGAGATGAAATGCATTATTACATGAATATGTATAAAAGCGAGGAGACCAAACGGTAGCGTAGACATGTGATCCTGAGCAGCTGCGGAAAGCACCAATCTCCTAAGAGTCCTTCTATCACGACCCTTGCTAGCTCCCGTTAACTTATCTTCACCATTTCTCAACTCTAGCAGGTGTTACAAACGCTAACCATGCACATCCCACACATGAATTTTAGTAAATTTTCATTGTGGTTGACACACTAATGAGAAGGCAACCACTTATTACTTCCTATACTGAGTTGATGGGTCCAAACCTCCACTTACACTCACATTAAGCCTTATATACTCTTGGAATTTGAGAATCAAGTTGGTGGAATTTCATCTTGAGTGAACATGTTTAGAGTTTAGAGTTGAAGTAAATAGGACTCCCACTGCTTGGTAATATATTGTGACCACTCTAGGAAGTCACAAAGCACATCCATTAGCTTGGATGAGTCTATACCTTGCACATCGAAGACCATGAAGTCGTCCCTTGTTGTCCCTTGCTCCAAAAAAAATGTGATTGGCCGTTGAACTCGTCCTAGGACTGCAAGCCACAATGTCATGAACGAAAAAATGTCACAGTGGCTTGAGGTCCCAAAAAGGCCTATTTTCATGCCTACATTACCCATTATCATGATCCAATGGGTTTTGTGGTGAGAGAGGCAAAAGAGATTCTCTCAATGCAAAAGCCAAGGGACCATGACAAAGAAATGCCGTTTCGTGCAATTCTATCATTTTCTTGTATTTGCCAGACATTACTTTAGTTAAGATGTTAGAAGGGAGGAAGAAACAGAGAAGGTAAAACATGAAGAAAAAGAAAAAGAAAAAGAAAAATTGCCCTTTTGGACATACATCAAAAAACCAACACGCCCACTTTTTGGTGTATGGTCACTCCTCTTGATCCAAGTTCAATTTACACCTCGCAAGAGGCCAAAAAACTTAAAATTTTGCATTCTTTAAAAAATGCGATTGCTAAAATGTGACCATGGAAAAGGGACCATCTAATTACATGGGACAACTTGAAGGACCATGACGTAAACAACCCCCTAAGAAGAGTGACCACATGAGGGCCCACACCCACCCTTAGGAGACGGAGTCCAGCCTCGGTGCCGGGAGTTTTAGAAAGAGGACACATCCGGGATCCACATTTTAGATCCGGGCAGATGCGGCTGTGAAGACAAAATTTGTGTACCCGCTTCCTTGTGAGGTTGGTCACCTGGAGGCCTAAAGAAGGAAGAGGAAGTTCAAGTTCTTCTTCATTTCTTCATCATCATCATCATCAACCACAACAAGAGTGCAACAGGAGCTGCATATAAGCAGAAGTGAAGTACCCAGCTTAATGAATGTACAGGATGAAGAGTGGAAAGGCCACTGATCTCTCTCTCTCTCTTTCATTGGACGTCATAAGGCGAGGGGCGAGGGGGAGGCCATGGGCATCAAGCATGCCACCTTCATGAGAAGATAGCTTAACTTACATGACTTCCCTAAGTCTCCCACACTCCAGCCTCTCTTCACACCACACTCTTGCCTTCGCGGGGAGGCTGCTCACTGACTCATGGTACCACCTTCACCCTCCGTAATGTCACTCCCTCTCTTATATCCCAAACCCTAGGGACCAGACTCCCCCCTATCAGTCGACACCTCCCTCATTGTTGCTCACGTCTCCCTCCCGTATATCACAGGTTCAACATTCACATATAATCCACCAAAGAACTCAAACCGCCCGCACGCTCGCACGCATCACGTTGTCATTGTTTGTTGCCGTTGTTGTGATGTTGGTGTTTTTGTTATTCCATGCTGTCACATGCTGCACTAATTCTCTAGAATCATGCATTCATGTCAATGTTGCAGACCTCCTAAATATCACATGCACTTTGGTGGTCACACGCGTGATAGTATGGAGGTTAGAGTGTAGGAAGCTTCATAGTAGTAGTACATTGTTTATGGTATTTAGTGTCACATGCACTATATGCAAAGGGCCTCAACTAGATGCCTAGAGGGCTCAAAGTGTCATGCCCTCTAATTGCCAAAATGATTCCATTTGTCAACATAAGTAACTTCTTTAAGTGAAAAAATATCTACATTTATGACATTTGGAGTAGCACATTGGGATGCTTTACATGATAGTCTTGCGTTTTAGTATGCAAGGGGAGGATGTTATTGAGCATACTAATGGCAAGTGTCATTCATGTACACTTTAGTCAACTCGTAGACCATTGTGCAAGATAGGCATGCACCTCATGTAACCATTGAGGTGCATGCCTCATGCCAAGATATTAGTAAGCGCACTTGAACGCCAAGTATTATGAGGTGACACTTATGGAGAAGTTGTTAATCATCAATGCAACCTAGGATACGCCTCAAGTAAGGGTAAGTGACACTATTATGCATGTGACACTAAATACTTCAAACAATGTAGTAGTAGTAGTAGTAAAAATATCTTCCTCTTGCATACTTGAAGGCAAGGCTAACATCTAAAGCATCACAATGTGCTACTTGAAATGTCTTAATGTAGATATTTTAACCTAAAGAAGTTACTTAGGTCGACCCATGAGTTAGGACGGTGGGTCCCTTGGACAAACCCTACAATAGATCCTATGATTTTCTCAAAAAAAAAATCAATGATAAGAGAAGGTCTAGGAAATTTCGCCCAACTTTCCAAATAAGCTCCGACACAACATGAGCTCACAATCTCTTAATAAAAAAATTCTCTCAAAGAAGGATCGAATCCGCAATTTTGTCTATGTGTAGAGAGGCTATACGCATAACCCCAATGTTTTCATCTTTAGGAAGGAAGCACAAAACCAAACTTTAGATTTTATTTAAGAGGGATGGAGGCTAGTTGTTTGTGGGGACTTGTGTGGTTCCAATACGTGCTTAGGGGAGGGTGTGTGGGCGGAGGGATTTGAAAACCCATGACCTTTCCCTTTCAAAGCTCCTTTCACCCATGCTTGAGGGAGTTTATGGGAACTTTTTTAAGCTTCCCGATACAAAAGAGCACGGTGGGGTGGATTTGATTTCTCGAGCATTGAGCTCAGGATCCAAAAAATTGTACTCTCAATTAAAATCCGAGCATGTACTTGGCCTCTTGAAATTGTCAGTTTAGTGGATACCAATGCGTGTTGTCAATGCTGCTAGCGTGTTATGTTTACCTTTTAATCCCACTGGACCAGCCACGGCAACAACCGACAGTTGCTTGAGAATGAGACACACATGCTAGGCTAGACTAGACAAAGTTTCAAATAGTACGCAAACATAACATTAAATTATTCAGGGCCACTTCACACATGAGACTGAGAGCCCGTGACCGTTGCACTTCAAGCACTCTCGTTGGTGGAAAAGGGTGGAGCCGGTCCAAGTTTGCTACTTCACACTACGTTTGAGGGACTAGCGGAGTATATATATGTGAATGCAAGATGGATGTAAAATTCCACATGGATTCCTGCATGGCATCGAATGGATCGTGTTTCATGGTCACTTGGACTATTTTCAAAATCCATCTCTTGGAGGTAGGTCTCACACAAAACCGGGAGACCATGGCACTCCGAATGCTCACAACCGTTGATTTGTTTTATTTTATTATGTGTGAAGAGCCGCATGAATAGAAAGTCATTGAAATAGCACCTGGTTGAGGGTCCGGTCACATACGACTATAGACTACACTTGAGGGTCTGTGACCACCCTACATGTATTTGGGAGGCGTGTTGAGAGGGACGGCCTTTGAACACTTTTTGTTTTGGGCTCTCACAATCTCATGGTCACGGCTCTTGGCTCGTGTGTGAAGTGGCCTTGAGCATCACTGCTGAAATACGTGGGCCCTGGAACTGGGCTTCCTATACAATACTTGGGGACTACTTTAAAGGGATCTGTTGTGGCTACAGTGTTAGCCTGACATGGGGTTACTGCAACATGAGAAACCAACCGGCCACTATTGGCTCCGTGGCTAAGGCCTGGTTTACACTATGGACCATGAAGTCGGACCATGGAAGATGGCCTTTGTCAATGGTCCGAGTTCATGGTCCGACTTTCATGGTCCGACTTCATAAAAAATTAGTTTTAAGAGACTTGGGCCCCTCTCTAGGTGTAAACCGAATGTGGACCAAGAAGAATGATCATACACCAAAATGTAAAGGTGCTGATTTTTTTACTACATGCCCAAAAAGGGCAATTTTGAAAAAAAATCAGTTTGACCATTCTCTTGTCTTTTCTTGGGCTTCACTTGTCATCACTTCTTGTTAAATGTGTCGAAGATGTGGCTTGCAAATCTTCTCACAACAATCTTTACCAAAAAATGAGCGATTTAATTTGTACATGTTCATTGTAATTTACATGTGACATGTACCTTGTGTTGTCACTACACTAAATAAGATATTTGTGTTTGATTATATTTAATGTTGTTACCACCATAGCTTGCTCAACACTAAAGTTGAATTCTTTGATGATTAGTGTTAGAAGATTTCCTCGGGGGGGGGGGGGGGGCAGTGTGTTAAAAAGTTAAGGATATAGGTGCGAACAACCATTATTTTATAGGGGGTTATTACTTTCAATTCTCTTCTTTTTTTCACATGCTATCATTATGTAAATTTCTACTTTGGGTTAATAGAAAAATGGCTTGCATTACTTATAATTCCAAATTACCTATTATTCCATACCCTATAGTACTTTAAAGATGTCCACTGCCATTTTTGATACCCTATATTACTCTTAAGTCGATTTATAATTTTTAGCTCCCATGTTTTTAAAATACCCTATCATTTGTTCGCACGTATATTGCTACTCCAACCAATGACTACCCCCCCCCGAGAAGATTTCCCATTGCAGTAGTTTTGACCACCCTGATCTACAGTCACCAAACGACTACAAATGTTTCTTTTTCGTTTTTCAACTATAATTTTACATTTTCTTGGGGCGTGTAATATACCGTTGGAAATTTATTTTCAAGACCTTTCCAACGGTATATTACAAGCCCACAAATTCCAAACATTTCAGTTGGTAGAGCCAAAAAACAAATCTGCACTCAAATTCTTGAGTTTTAGATGTCCCACGTTGTTTGGTGAAACACGTGGGAGCTGGTTTAAGGGGTAGGGCAAGGTAGTAATGGCATGTCTCATGGGCTATGATATGACTAAGGCACATAGAGGGTGGATTCATTAAAAATTACTAAAATGGCATTTCTTTGCCATGGGCCCTTGTTTTTTCCTACCGGACCACCTCTCTTGCCTCTCTCACCGCAAAACCCGTTGGACCATGTCAGTGCATTTATTAGACCTTAAAAATTATATTTTGGGGACCTCGACCTTCATGGTCCCTCTGACATTTTTTTATTAGTGTAAACCGAAGTTGTCCCGGGACAAATTCAGTAGCCAATCAGCTGCCTTGCAGAGCCATGGTCCAACTTCATGGTCCATAGTGTAAACCGGCCCTAAGGTCCCACACAAATGACCACTTGCAGTCAGTTTACTATCCACCATGGTGCACCATTCATGGTATTTAGTCTCACGTACACTATTTGTGAAGGGCATAAACTCAATGCCTAGATGTCTCTAAATGTATGGTTTGTTAATTGTCAAACTGATTCCATTCGTCAACATAAGTAACTTCTTTAAGTGAAAGAATATCTACATTATGACATTCATAGTAGCACATTGGCATACAATAGATGACTAATGGCAAGTGTCATTTGTGTGCACTTTAGTCAACTTATAAACCATTATGTAACATAGGCATGCACCTCATACCACTGTTGAACATACTCCTACCAAAAGATATTAATAAGCGCACTTAAACACCAAGTGTCATGAGTTGACACTTATGGTGAAGTTCGCAATCATCGGTGCAACCTACCATACACCTAAAAATAGGGTGAATGACACTACTATGCATGTGACACTAAACACCATAAACGGTGTAGTTGTATTGCCTTCCTAAAATATCAGCTAAAGGTGCTAGTGTAGGTCCCACTTGCTTGGACTCATGTACTCCTGACTTGTTGCAATCCTGCACATGAATTAGTACTCTGGATGAACCCAACCCCATACACTCATGCAACCGTAAGCCCATGCTCATATGCCTCCCAATGCCAGTGTGCATGTATGTCCATGCTCAAAAGGCCCCATGACTTGCCACCCGGCCCCATGGAGTACTTTAAGAAGAAGAAAAAATGGTTTCCTTTTACTTTTTGATCAATTTGTCCTACTTTGCTGCTCATGCCATGTCACTTCCTTGGCTCCATGTCTGCTACCACACCACCATGACCACCATGACCACCACCACCACCACCACCACCACGAAGTCTTCCAATGTATATAGAGTTTGGAAATTTGGCACCTGACAACAATCCATAGGCCCGTCGGATCCCCCTTGCTTCAAGCGCCACTGGCTCGAAAATGGGTCCCCTCACCCTTTCCTCACGGATTAACTACCTTCACATGGGCTATATACATTTGAAAACGGAAACCACCGCCTCTAATGACTAATGTCACAAACATAATATACAAGATTTCAGGAGCCCAAAGTGTTAACGACTGCCGGATAATGTTATGAAATGGGAAAGCCATGAGAAACCCCAACAACTTTTTCCAGTGAAGTTAGTTTGTGAATGACTCCATGTCCTCCGTTCCAAGCCATGCACACAACAACATTGTGTAGAAGCTCACCCACAAGCCCCTCGCACATCCCACAAGGTTCAAACTTCTACAATGATCCGTGTGAGCGGTGAGTTGCACATCACATGTACAATGATCTACAACTTCTGAAAGTGTAACAACTATAAAGGTAGTCAAGTGCTTTCAGAGCTTTCTCAAGCATGAATTGAGCTAAAAGCTAACGGTTTCCCACAAATGCGAGATCTGTCATGCAGGAGAATTAGCCACAGACTGAACATAAAAGTTCCAACATTTGGCTCCAAAGACAAGCGAGAACCTCAATTCAGTCCCAAAACCAGCTGATGTTTGTGGCAAATAGATTCCTAGAGAATCTGAATGATACTTTTTTCATGAGGTTTCTCGGAAGGAAATGAATTGATTGTTATTACTTAAGCCTAAATTACGTAGCCTTTCTTTTTGTCGACTGTGCTAAAGAAGGGCAAAAGCCAAAGACACATAAAGCTTATGCATGTCACAGACAGAGAAAGCAACCTTGCCATGCTAAGAAATCAAGGATCTGCTCACAGCTTCATAAGACTCGAATCAGGGTTTAGGTTTTCTCAGAAGGAACTTGAGTGATTGATCCTTTTTGTTAACTTTTCTAAAGAAGGGCAGAAGCAAACATACATATGTGACTTGTCATAATTTACAGACAGAGAAAGTAAGCTTGCCATGATAAGGATCCCCCCACAGCCATAAGGTTCAGGGTTTAGGGTTTAAGTGTTTTCGTATTCTTCTCTTTATTATGGCCACCTCCGGAGCTCGAGCCTTGCGACCATGGACGAGATATCTTACATCTTCTGAACTGAGAAACAAATTGGAGAGGGGATGGGTCCAACAGAGCTGTGACTTCTGTTCTGCGACGAAATCAGAGTCGGAGGAACTAGCATTGGAGCTATGGATGTGGGGCAGAGGAGAAGCAGGGCAACTGGGACTCAGCGAAGAGAACACCGAAAGGTCGCCCTCCCCCATGCGATCGATGTCCCTCCCTAAAGATTGTCGCCTAAGCCCCATGGCTGGTCTCTTGCTGCCACCCCCCATATTCCAACCCTGTCAGGTCAGTTCGAAAGAGCCTCATCTATTAGAGGTAGCAGAATCCACAGGTCTGAAATGGAGTAGAAATTACAGCGGTGTATCTATGGGTGGTGGGATTGAGGAAGTTGGAATTGCATGCGGCTTGTTCCATTCTTGTCTCTGGAAGAATGGGGATTTGTGGCTATGGGGTAAAGGGGATGGTGGCCGACTCGGAACTGGCTCCGAGGTATCACTCTACAGTCCTTACTTGAATCCCAGTCTTTCGGGTGTCAAGAGTGTGGCTCTCGGTGGGTTGCATTCGGCTGTCATCACTGAGGAAGGAGATGTCTATACTTTGTAAGATTCCGATCACCTTTAAGGACCAAGTTGTATTACACTAACTTTGAACACCGATTGCAAGCAACCTCAAACCCTAAATCCTAAATCTTATTGCTGTTGGGAATTGGTAGGTTCAAGAGAGTCTGACACATTTAGATGTGTGGAAATCAGGAGCATGAGTTTGTCTCTCAGTGGGACATTTTGAAAACATGAGGCATGTTGAACGCATGCTTAGGTGACTTTATGATATTGCAATTCATGTTTTCAAGTGAAGTTTGAGCCGCCAGTAAACTACTCAGAAAGGAGATGTCTGAAATTTGTGAGATTTGAAGTTGTTTACATAATTATTGAACACCGATTGCAGGCAACCCTAAACCCTGAACTTAATTGCTATTGGGCATTGGTGGGTTTGATCGAGTCTGACACATTCAGATGTGTGGAAATCAAGGAGCATGAGTTTGTCTTTCAGCTGGAAGGCATTTCTGAACTCCATAGGTGACTTAGGTGACTTTATGATGCTGCATTTCGTTGTTTTCTAATTTCCAATAGTCCCTACAGGACATATTCCAAGTCTCGAGTCTGTTCTACTTCATGTGAAGAAAGCGGGTAGAAGGTGTAAGTTTGAACTGTCATGATCTTCTGGAGCTAGCTCATCCGAATTGGTATGGAGAATATACCTAAATTTAAAACAATTGATGTGCTCGTCAGTTGATCATTCATCTCCTCCTACTTACGTGTGTTCCAGGACAAACGAATGATATACTAGTGCTCCTGGTCATGCATGATGGTATTGCAGTGGTTTTGGAGGTTTTGGTGCACTAGGGCATGGGTCGTACGAGAAAGTTGTGACACCAAAGCTTGTGGATGGGAGAGCTGTGGGTATGGAGAACATTGTCCACATTGCTGCTGGTGGAGCTCATACTGCAGCAGTGTCTGGAGCTGGTATGTTTCAACAAGACATGAATGGCATTACTCTTGGAATAACTTGTCTCCGCGACAAACTCGTATTGAAGTTGTAGCCAAAGCATGCTATCAGTGATTCCTGCGTGTAGATATGCATTTCCATTTGATACGGTGGTCCAAAGAAACTAAAGCAATCTCTGGACTGACCGAGGATGGTGGCAGCTACATACACTTATTCGAATCCATTCATCTTCTTGTTTAAATGCAACACTGTATAAATCTCCTGGTTGTTAATGGTTTAAGTTGTAATGAACAAAATTTCTCCAGTTTACAGCTGATTCATTGGCATCTGTCCATTTTACAACTGAAGATTTGGAATTTGGTTTTAGGAAGATTGTCCTCTAGATACATTATTTCTGAATAGACTTCTTCAGCCTAATAAGACCCTTGCTGGTCTGCTTGTAAATTCTTCATATGAATCGGCCAGTATGTTGGAAGTACATGCATCACTCAACAATTTTAACATTCAATCTGCTTCTCCAGTGTTCAAACTAGGAGTACTTTGTTGTGAATCCTGAATTTGGTAGTTGTCAACCAAGTCACTTGATGAACTATTTCTTCATTAAGATTGGTCACTTAGTATCATAAGAACTTCAATACTGGGTGCTAGGCCAGTATTCAAGTTCTTTTTCCTCACTTTTACAGCTGTCACCACAGGGGGAGTTTTCAATCCTGTTTCCAGGAATGTAGTTATGGATACCTCTGCAGTCTTTGCAGAAAACAGTTTTTGGACACATCTATGTAGAGAAGTCTATGCCTGTCTGTGATAGCTTACAATTGTTTCTAGAACAGGTGATGTTTTCACTTGGGGTAGAGATGAAGGCGAAGGAAGGCTTGGCCATATCCCTGGCCCTCAATATGAAGATGGGGTTCCAGTTCCTGTGCAAGTTCGTGGAATATCAGATCCCATTGCAGCTGTAGCTTGTGGAGGTTTCTTCACTATGGCTTTGACCTCCAAAGGCCAACTTTGGAGCTGGGGAGGTACATATATTTTTTGTCATTGAACTCTTTTCCAGTTGTTTCTCAAGCTCATGTACTTTGTCTACATGGGGTGAGAAGTTGTCTCACTTGAACATTCCCTCAGAGCATCCCCAACATGTTGCGATTATGGACACCTCTAACCTCATGTTGCCAATTTAAAGGTGAAATTTAACAAAGTTTTTTCTCTCCCATTTGAACTCTTCCATTTTTACAAATATGCAACATATAGAGGGGAGGGTTTCAACTCTATAAGGGAAACAACTATCAATATCTCACAATGTTTGACCAAATAGAATCTGAGCTCCAACTTTTTCTATGTAAAACCTCGAGTGTTGTGAGAAATTAGTTTTGATCATGGGACCCACAACTTAAAGTGCTTATATAGGGTGAACGTGTGGAGTATTTAGAGTTGCTACTCTCCTCTAAATTAAAGTTACCCGATTTAACACCTCTTGACGTTTGTGCTTGGTGTAAAACGCTTGGTTGTGCCCTTAGGAGTTGATCCCCTTAAAGTTGCAGGGGCTGACCAGACAAGCATGGTTTGGCGTCTTTTCTTCTTACATTAGCTTCTACCTAATATGTTCACATCTGATTGTCATTCTATGTTTTCTTATGTAACTAATGAAAATTATTGTATTGGGTTTTGAACAGGAAGCAGTAACTATGAGCTTGGAAGAGGAGATCGACGAGCCAGCTGGAAACCATCAGCAGTCCCAGCAGTAGAAGGCATCTGTCTTGTCCAAGTTGCTTGCGGTGGCTACCATTCTGCTGCATTAACTGGTAATATAGATTGTAAACTCTACCCAGCTCAATTGGGTAAAAATAATGATGGTTTAGTGCCCCAGTCAACATGCACTTTTAATGATCAGAATATGGGTATATCATACTTACTGCAACATTCCTGTTTATTGTTGCCATTTGCACTTGTAAAGCATGTTCTGTGTGCCCTTTCTCACTTTTACTCCAATGGGATGCACACTTTCATTCTGGTTCACATTCTCTGAGTTTCTCTCCCATCATACTTGAGTGTTCATTTTTATTCTGCAAACATAATCTTTAAACTGGCTTCTGCTAAATATTACTCTGAGAATCATCTTATGATTTCCAATTAAACATCACCTAGTTGAATTGGTGTTCAATATACTTTATAATCCTTGAAGAAAATGGCTGGATGATTGATCTGAGAAGTGAGATCCTGGGCTTTTGTATGTAGTAGATTCTCTTGAGAGTAATTTGTATATGGATTTTCATCTGTGTGCAGAAGATGGGAAAGTGTTGACATGGGGCCATGGTGGCCATGGCCAGCTGGGTCATGGTGATCTCGCCAATGTGAAAGTACCGAAAGTTGTAGAAGCACTAGGAGACCACAAAGTAAACTTTATAGCTTGTGGGGGTGCATGGACGAGTGCCGTCACTGGTACACTTTTCTTGCCCTATATCAGATTATAAGATTCTTCTTATCTTTGTGCTAAAGGAGAAATTGTGCTGAAAAGATCCGTACCATGCAATCATACAAGCATATACCAGTGTGTCTGAATTGCTACTAAATATCTTGGTGAGGTAGCTAGTGTCTTATTTGCAAGCATTTGATATTTCCTCAAACTTTTGTTGATTCTCATTTTTGTTGTATAATCTTTAGTCTAACAATTTTGTTAATCGATGATGGCAGAGAATGGAGACTTGTTTACGTGGGGGAAAAATCGGGATTGTCAACTTGGTGTCCAAGGGCTCATGGACACAGAGATGCTTCCTATTTTAATCACCTTGACACCTGAGGATGAGCAGGTAGAATCAAGGTATCAAGCAATTGCAGTTGCTGCTGGAGCCCATCATGGCATGTCCCTTGTCCTCCGGACCAAAACATGTTATTAGATCCAAATCTCACAGGCCCCTTTTGTATTGCAAGGACAACCAGGTTTGGCCCTACATTCCCACTAGTAGTGAGTTAATAAGCATTGTGTGCCAAAGTCCTGCCAATAGAAGACTATTTGATTTCTTTCAGGGCGTTGATGTATATTCCTTCTGGTGATTTCTGAGGATGCTTACATTGAGAGTGAGTTAGTTGATGAGTATACAGAGCCTACTTCCTTGTTACACATGTCAATTTAGTATTTTACAACTACACTAAACATCTGATTTAGCGTGGCATCAAAATTGGTGTGCCATGTATATTAAAGTTGTCTTAAGGACTTGTCATGTAGCACCAAGTGTTATTTGACACCCTCTCTAGTTGCCACCCAGTGAATGCAAGACAATTAATGTAGATTGATGATAAATAGTGTGGGCCACACTAAATTAGATGTTTACTTAAGCTCTCTGGTTCTTGTGCTATCCTTGGTGTGAGACAAGTATTGTATTAACTGTAGGAGGTGATCATGAGTCTCATCTTTGTCAAGGCGTTAATGGGCTTTAATAGGATTTTTGTTTTAAAAAATAAGCAGTCCAAGTGATTCTTAAATATCTCTTGGTTATGTCCAATATGGTAAATTCAGGAACACATATTTGTGTTGTTCACATTCCAAATGATCATATAGTTGGACTGTTTCCGAGTACAGTATTCCCAAGGTGAATTATCTTACTTGCAGCTTAACCAGCAAGCTGAGTGCAATCTATGTATGAAATAAGCTGCAAGGAGAGCACTTCGATGAATGTGTCTGCCAACATCGACTCCCTTCGACCTCTTCTTTGAAAAACATTCATGCACGGATCTGTGAAAAGCAAATTTAGAGTCTTCTAAACAATGTGGGTCACACTAAATCTGAACTCACTTCAACTCCTTCAGGAATCTATCTCACAGGATTTTCAAAAGACATGAGGAGTTGTGAACCTCCACCATCATGACAAGGTATACATGGAGAAGTTGTTTTGGTGTGTCACATATTCCAATCAGATCTCAATATGTCAATGCATTTTCGACAGGTGCAACAGTTCTTGGTCTTGGTCTTGGTCTTAGTCTTGGTTTTGGAAGCCAGTTCTGATACCATGTTAGAACAGAGAAACCAAATCACACTCGAGGTGAGAGTGCAGAATGCAGCTATTGCTTTCATTGATGTGTGCAACTGAGTTGCATATATTATGAGAGTCTAAAGTGAATATTCTCTTTCTATAGAAAACTATTTCATAGGTCCAATTAATTGTGTTCACTATTGGATCTAGAATGGTTTAATATATTTTGTATCCACATGTCTTAAGCAAAGGGGCACTAGTATTGGAATTTAAAGCCCCTCTAACCTAGAGGAGTAAATATCTCGTCCCCTAAGCATTGTATGGGTTGCCACACCAATTGATTTCATAGGGTCCCAATGTGAGATGGATTTCTATGAATGGGGGCACTAGAACGGAGGAAATTAAAACCCCTATTGGTGGTTGGTCCATTTAACCATGTGAAGCATGGGGAATCATGCTTTGCTTTGCTTGCATGCGAACTTTGAACAAAAATGTGGATAGTTTGCATGTAGCGAAGTCCTAGGTTGTTCACTGGGAGGAAATTAGCAAATATTGTAATTTAAAATGCATGGTTCAATATATTTGATTCCAACATAATCAATATAAATGAAGTTAATATATTGTTAAGTAAGCAATTACATTTAGCATATCATTCTACAAATGCCACAACATTATGTTTGCATTTTTCCAAATGTAGTGCATGGATATAAACAAGACTCTTGCGGGGTCCTCACACATGATAAAATATACTCCCTCTGTTTCACAATAAAACCATGGTTTCTGCATAAACTCCGTGCCAGAATAAAACCATGGTTTCGTTATTACCACTACTCATGCCTATCATTCACTGCTAACAACGGCAGTGCAGCTGGGCCTACTAATAAATATGGTATATTTATCTAAGAATCTACAGTAGGCTCGGTAAATACTGTATACTCCGTGCCAGCTTGCTAATTTTCGGCAGCTCCCAATTTTGGTTAAAAAACGCATTGTGGTTCAAAGTTGGTCACTGTTCTTAATCCCGCACTGAAATAGAAACCACGGTTTTATTTTGAAACAGAGGGAGTAATGCACAACATTTGTGAGATTTCAGAGTGCCATGGTCTCCAGTTTTGTGTTAGGCTTACCTTGAAGAGGTGGTTTTTAAAAATAATCCAAGTGACTATGCAACATGTGCCATTTAATACCATGTAGAAATCCATGTAGACATTACTTTAATCTTGCATTCACTTACTCCCCATTGGTCCCTCGAGTGGAGTTTGAAGTGAATTTAGATTGGCTCTGCCTCTCCCACCAATGAAAGTGCTTGAAGTGCAATGGTCATGGGCCTTGAGTCTTGTGTATGCTTTTGAGGAAGTTTAGTTCTATTGGAGGATGTGTTTTGGATCGTGGAGGGGTTTCATGTGACCCGGCTTTGGATCTCACTAGCAGATCTGCAAGTTCAACACCAAAGCTAACCAAGTTTGAGATACAAGTCGCACCCCCTCTTCAAAGCAAGCATGGGTCTGCACTCCGTGGATTGTAGAAAGAGTCGATCCAACTCATCTAGTGTACAAACTGAGCAGTAAGCCTGCGGAGGTGGATGATGGCAATGTTGAGGTTTTGAGGGTTGAAATGGAAGAAGGGAATGGAAACTCTGAGGGTGTTTTGAAGGACAATTCGTGGAAGAGATTGTGCTTCCTCTACCTAGTATTGAGGATGAAACACGACATGTTATTTCAAATATGTTAGATTGTGAGGAAGTGTTTGGAAAATCAAGTGTTACAAACATGAAAGTTATGCCAAGGGTGGAGTATGACGGACATCAAATCTTCAAGGCCACTTTGGTCCCTCAACTTAATGCTAACCCGTTCTTGTCCAAGGATAGGCTTATGTGAGTTAAAAATTCAATGTACTTCAATAACAACAATGACTACATCAACTCCTCCTCCTTGCCCACTTCCATATTGGTTAGATTGGGATTTGGCATGCGTGTCTTTCTTGTGTCCAGAAAGTCGACTAGAATTCCTTCAACATTTACAGTTGCCAAGAAATGTAGTGGAGGGAGACTTCCCAAGAACAACACCCCAATTCCAGTTTTCAAAAGAGTTGATAGTGGTACGTGGTGGAGTGGGCAGGCTTAAATGATGCGAAGAAAATTTGGCACATAATAGGAATTATGCAAGCAACCCGTTGACCTCCAAAAAAGACAAGAAACTACATTTAAAGAGGGAGTTGCAGAAAATATTGTTGGGCATTTGATTCTTTGCATACAAGAATGTTGGATATATTACTCATCTTGTAGGTTCATTTGGCTATGTTTTTTAACACATTGCTTGAATGTGAGAACCATCTACTTCTTTCCATTGTTCTAGTCTTTGTTCATGTTTTTGAAGGTAACCATGCCAAATTGCAACACTTTAGGCATTGACCAAAATTGTAAGTTATTTGAAAGTTTTGTTAATGTATTGTTGTCGTTTGGTTATGGATTAACGTCAATTTATGTCAATATTCAAAGGTTTTGTTAAATGGTACACTTTACAAATAAAATAGTCTATAAAATAAGCTCATGGTGTATATTACATGTACCTATAAATTCTTGAAAAATACCTCAAATTACCATTTTATTTATTAACATAGCGCCAAATTAATCAAGAAACTTAGACAAATAGTCCACCTTGAAATAACCCTTGACTGCACGTGGTTTACAAAAAAGATATACAACTAGTGACCTCCCCGTGACTCCTTCCTAGTATAGTACACCATCCATGATATTTAGTTTCACTTACTATTTGGACTTATGCAATGCTATAACTATTTTATAGAGAGCGCAATATTTTACCATGCAAAGTCATTTATGTTGTGTAATATCTGAACAACTTATACAACCTTGGCCAATAATAAAAAAATTGGACTCTCACACTAGAGAGTTTTTATTTTTGAGACAGAAGACCGACAGGCCAACGCCAAATCACAGGAGGCAGTTGACCACCTAGCAAGTTTTCCGTCAAGTATAGAGGAGATTTCACCGCTAGTTTACACTAAGGTAGAAATACCATAACCCGTGAAAATAAGGTGATTCGCATTGAAGATCTCGTCTGACAATCATGACATAATTTTCCAAGATAGACGAGAAGGATTCATGAAGAATGCAAGTTGTTTCATATTTTTCTACCCTATACAAAAAAAAATGCTACAATTTTTCAAAGTGGAAAGTTGTCCAAACCCCTACTTGTTCACTAGATTCTCCCTACACCAAACACGGTAATCTGCATTTCCATACAAAACATCGCCTAAATCGGTTACTTCATGAGTGCATTAACACTTGAATCCCATTGGCTACACTAAGTGTACACGCATTGAAGTTGCTGCCGAGCCATAATCCGTTTTAGAAATGGCACTTCACCATTATGACGGCGGTCTAGTGCAGGGCTAGAGGGTGGTTAATGGGTTATGATATTTCTACCTTAGAGAGTCTCTAAGGAGATGTTGCATTGCGTAATTCCAAATAGTAAAGTGGCACTAAATGCCTGAAATGGGGTGGCAAGGAATGTGAAGTAAGGCACTCAAGAGAGGAACCCATGGTGGAGAGTGAAGAGTGGGGCGCGCCATTGGTGCAGAATGGGCCCCCGTTGCCGCGCCGCCGCATCGCGTCTCCCGAGTCTCCTCGCCTGCGGCTCCTGAGGTCCGGTAGGCTGCGACTGTCGCACGACAGGCCTACAATAACTCCACAGGGACAGCGCCACAGGTTCCAGAAGCTAGGCATGTAACGGGAGTCTGACGAGACGGGAGCTGTCCTGCGGCGTCCTGCGGCGTCCTACGGCGTCGTCAGTCCTGACTAGCTGCCACAGAGGCAATACCTGTGTTTGGTAAATGCCAGTATATACAGTAATCTCCTGCTTAAGTATGCACGCACCTGGTTAAGGGCACATCCCGGTTAAGTGCGCAATTTTTTTTGACAAAAATTAGGGTTCATACTTTATTGTTTGAACATGTCACGCAGAGTCATTTGCCACGAACGCATGAATTTTTAACACTTGACATTCAATGTCGGTTTGTTAACGTTTCGGTGAGACGTCTCAAACGATCGCTGCAGTTTGTCATACATCTGTCCAACTTCCGTTTGAACATCGGAGTAGAGCAATTGGTTGTCGATGCCGAGGACGGTGATGTGTAGAGCTTCGAAACCTTTGGAAGTCGGTAGCACTTTCACGTTTAGCAAATGTCTTGATAAGTTGGATTTCGTCATCGATAGGTGGTTCTTCTTCGATTTGCAAATCGTTTCCAGAACTTCATCAACGCCCTCCAGCATAACAACACAATATTTTTTTCGTTGTTTGCATCATCGATATTTAACAAACCGCTCATTTCTGTTGGTTCGATGGAAATCTGCAAAGTACACCTACCAACTAAGTGCGCACCAACGGCTCTGGTTCAAAGTGTGTACTTAAGCGGGAGATTATTGTAGGTGAATGCAAGGTATCAAAGAACCTATACGTGGGTGCCCAAAGTGATGTACCAGTCCAAAGATTGATCTTTGGTAGGTATGTCAACTTTCAAGGCGCATAAAACACTGCTTAGGTTTGATAGTATAATTTCCTTGGAGAGGTTAGCTGGGTTTCATGGACTTTGAGAGGAGTTTCTCTCGCATGTTAGGGCCACTTCACACACGAGACTGAGAGCCCATGACCATTACGCTTCAAGCACTCTCATTGGTGGAAAAGGCGGAGCTGGTCCAAGCTCGCTTCACACTACGCTTGAGGGACCCAATGGAGTATGTGAATGCAAGATGGATGTAAAAGTCTACATGGATTCCGGGAAGAATTTGGGGCATAAATTGGTTCTTATCCTAGTGCTTCCAAGTCCAACCAGTTTACATGTTGATCTTTTGGTTCTTCGTTATTGAATTGGGATGGTATTCTGTAAATTCCTCTAAAGTGATCGGTAGTTTTCTTGAAGTCTTGAACTTCAACCGGTTATTTCTCAAACTCGACCGGTTCATCTGTAACTAGCAGCCAGTTCTCCCCCGTTCATTGGTTAGAATTAACTGACAGTTAGGCAACAAGGCAGGCAGCAGAAAACTCAAGGTTCAAAATCTTACTAAACATTCTTGCTGGCCCCACACATGATAGTCATATTAGTAGTTGGAGAATCTACGATTTTTGACACACAACAAAGTCTAGTACAATACTTTAGAAACAATAGCTAGTTGTTAGTGGGGTTTTTGTTTTGTTTTGAAATGAGTAGTACTCATGCTTAGTATACCCCAATTGTGGGATAAAGTAAATGTAAAAGGGGCATAATTCCTAGCTTGAATTTTCAGCCCCACAGAACATTGATAAACATTTAAGTGTTGCTATGTGAGAGAATCTTTGTATACCTAAGTTATTATTTGGGTCATGCAATCCTAAATCTTATTGATACTAGAAGAATTGTATCTAGGTATGAAGGTTCTTGCATGGTATATGAACTTAAGTGGGTATCAAAAAAACCAAAAAATTAAAAAAAAAAATCGTCAAATACCCATACCCTATTACATATACATGCATGGTATCAAGAATCGACGATGACAGTGTAGCATTGGTAAACAACTTAGTAGGAGGGGTGTTTAACTTTCTTACCACCTTGTCGTCAACTGCCGGTCAAGTTTAGCTGGTCAAGTTTAGCTTAGTGAGACAACAAAAGCATCTCACACCGGGAACGTACAATAAACTGGAGGGAAGGATAGAAGGGAAGAAGCATCATATCCCGCATCGAAGAGCCAAGGGTGTAGACAAAAATCCCGCCTCGAGGAGTCACTCATCATGTGTATCCCGCATCGAGACCCTTGAATTATTTGCCTTGAAGTAAAGGGGGAGCCCGGGAGCGCCTTTAGCCTTTCTTGATGCGGGATACACTACATTTAGAGGCCTCCTCGATGCGGGATACGCTATGACTGGAGCTCTTGAGGGGGGAGGTTCTTCACCTCACACATCTCACATTTTTGCCTTCTTGATGCGGGATACTTGCTTTTTCCACACAAGCACCCCCTTATTTTTGGGGTAGTAGTGTCAAGTGGTGCACGTCGCTACACATTAGTCGCTATAAATTATTTAGGCCAACTTGTTGTCATGCTCCTCGATGCGGGATAAGTATATAATCACTCTTGGGGCGGGATATTTTGACTACTGGTGAGTTTTCGACGGGGGATATTATGCATTTTCCTTTGTGTTGTCATCATTTGGAGCAACTCAACGTCAATTGAAGTTGTCCAACCTAGTAAAATTAACCAATTTATCCACTACAACTGTAAGTTGTTGAGCAAGAAAAAGTGAAATCATCTAGTGATGAACTCGAGTTGACTTCTTTTAAACTTCTTTACAAGACTGCCAAGTGCTTCATTTTGTTGTAAAGCATCTAGTAGGTATATGACGTGCTTGAAACTTAGTGCCTTCTTATAGATATGGTTAATAAACATGACTCTTGAACCTAGCTAAATTGTGTGGGGTTTCCCCCAAATTTACATACACTTACAAATTGTTTAAACAAGGTGATTGTGGTCCCGAGAAAATATTGTTCTTGTCTTGAGGGAAGGATTTGAGTGTTCTCTCTCTCTCTCTCTACATACAATACTCACCAATTACCATTGTCATGGTCGCGTCATGGTCAACCTTGTGTAGACAGAACTACCAATCACAACTGATAAGCTTTTTGGCCTGTGAAAATATTGGGCGCAAAATTCAACTGGACAATTACTTTCAGTGTGAAAGGAACAAACTGTCCCACATCGAGGAGAAATAGGCTGTACTTGAGAAGAATTGCCATGCAGTCGGAGTACGGTAACCTTTTCATGGTTCCTTTGACATGTCAAATGGGAACCGACCCACCTGCATTAAATATGTAACACATCCAGATCTCGTCCTCATGATCACTGCAAATCATTCCGGACATGGAAATGGATGTAATATGCATGGCGAGGCGAGCACTGGAGAATTGATGCAGTCAACTTTTTAGTCGTAATGTGCCCATGCTGTTGAGTTTTTACACTGGTCAACTTGGCCAAAAGCCTTTAATCCTTTAGGGTCATTTCTGGGATGCTCTGTATGAGGAGGTTGCTTGGAAGAAACGCAAAACTTTTACTGCCTCTTGACAGAGAGTGGCTTTCACCAGCAGGTCCCACTTCCAGGAGCAAGCCAGTAGAGTTCTTTGTGAAGTGAAGAAGATGAAGCCATGGGTTAATTTAGTTCGAAACCTTGAGTTCATGAGAATCAAGACAAAGTCATCCAGTGTCCAGGGAGATTTTTGGCATGATCGGTTGAGATCCTAGTGTTTGCAAGTCCAACCGGTTACATGTTGACATCCTTCAGGTTTTCTATATTAATTTGAGGTATATTCCATAAATTCCTCTAAAGTGATCGGT
This sequence comes from Polytrichum commune, assembly GCA_950295325.1. NCBI lineage: Eukaryota > Viridiplantae > Streptophyta > Polytrichopsida > Polytrichales > Polytrichaceae > Polytrichum > Polytrichum commune. The sequence goes on from OX485803.1 coordinate 69,400,055, forward strand.
AATTCTCCTGAAGTCTTGAACTTCAACCAGTTATTTCTCCAACTCAACCGGTTCATCTGTAACTAACTGTCGGTTCTCCCCGATCATTGAAGTCATCCAAGTTTGCTTGATGTTCAAATCACCATACGCAAAGAGTGGTGTTGGGCTATTGAGAACCGGCTTTCTAGCTTGTCCTACTAGGATGGGTGGATCAAGCCAACTTTGTATAAACCGATCCGAGATTTAGGACAACGGCTCCCATGCGAAAACCTTATTTTAGATCCTTAAAAAAAATTCTCAAAATTGGAGAGGGGAAAAAAGAAAGTCCCAAATGTTTCACCCAACTTTCACAATAGGCTTCACACAATGAGCTCTTAATAGAAAGTTCTCTCAAAGAAGAATCAAACCCATGGTTTCGTCCCTTTTTTGAGAGACTACATGGATAACTCTAGTGTCCGGGAAGATTTTTGGACGCAATCAGTCACAATCTTAGTGTTTCCAGGTCCAATCCATAACATGTTGTGATCTTTCAAGTTTTCTTTGTTAATTTGGGGTATAATTCATAGATTCCTCTAAGACGATAGGTAATTCTCCTGAAGTCTTGAACTACAACTGGTTCATCTGTTACTAGCAGTTCTCCCTGTTCATTGGAGCAAGCTTCAAGATGAGCCTACTACATCTCCAGATTACAGTCACCGATGAAAACTTCCAATGTCCTTGGAGCTCCAAAGTCCCATGTCCCATCAGCCCAACTTAGGGGGTCGAGCCCCAATGTGAGATGGTTGAATTGACATGTGGATAGTTGGCTATGGCGAGTAGGGAAAACGATTTTCAAGTAAAACTCCAAAGTCCCGACTTCCATGTGCATTTTTATCTCACATAGGGGTTTCCAATGTCAAATGAGGGATGTTTTTAAATTATGGTGCCACTAGAAGCATAGAACTTGAATTGATATGTGGATAGTTGGCTGCATATATGGGGAAAAGATTCTCAAGTAGAGTATGTAGTCACATGGTGCGTTTCACTTAGATGCTTGAGAGTGACCAAGTAGGTTGGTAGTCATTGAAATACTTAGATGGTTGGGAAATGAAAATCAATTGTATGCACACCTACAAGAAGGCGACCTTATTGAAGAGGGATCGAGGGAATTTTTCACATACAAGTGTACCTCTCATTCATCCAACATTAAAGCCCTAAAATAGTATGCAATCTAAAGGATATTGTTTTTGGTTTATTTGGCACTAGAATTCGCTTTAAAGATCCCAAATTAGTCTTGTCCAAGACATTTGAGACAAATCGGCCACAAAATTATAGGTAGTCATGTTTTTATGTTGGATGGATGATGGATGATAGGTATGCTTGTATGTAATAATCCTCTCTCCACATTCAATACAACTTCTCATTTGCACAAGTACAAGCACAGGTTGACACTTGAGCCATGTGACTAGGAAATACTCGACTTTTGTCTCCGCGTGATCTTTTGGATTTTCTTCTCTCACTAAATGCTTTTGGTGCAAAAGAGGAGCACTACAGTGCTCATGATATTTAGTGCAACTTACCATTGGAAAGTACGCAAGGTTGTATCTTTTTACTATTGGTTCATTCTCATTTATTCTAAAGAAAGAAAACGTTACTTGGGAAAAGCTTACATTCTAAGTAGAAAGTTCTAGCTCATCGTGTAATTATGAATAGGAATGCCAATGTTATAAGTAGTGCTAACGATTCATATCATCATTTATAAGTCTCATGCTCCATTGCCCTTTCTAAATAAAAGAGTGATTGTCATGTTCCATGAGAACCTTGCCGCAACATAGAGACTTAGACATCCGTTTTTTGAGTATCACATCATGTTTACTCCAACCCTTGGTCATTTTATTATGTTATCTAGGGTAAGCGGTGGCTAGTGGAGCATAGCAATGTTATATATCAAGTCTCAATACATTGAACTCCAACAACAACAACCATAGGATGGATGGGGTTGAAAACCAAGCTTGACAACATGGGCATTCCAACCTTCGATTGGCTCCAACTTTGAAATGTTTTGGATGGATTGGTTCCTTCAATGGGGCCATGACTAGACACTTCACCTCTTTTAATTGGTCCTTTATTATTATCATCTGAGATGAAAATGCATAAACTTTTATTGAAACAAGTAGATTGCATGTTTTGGATAATTTGACCCTAAAAGTAGTATCAAAAATCCAAAATTAGTCTATGGATATCCACTTCAGATAAATTGGTCACAAACTTATGGGGTTCAAGTTTTTATTAGACCTCCTTCACCTTGGTAATAGTTGTGGGATCCTAGCTGAAAAAGGTAGGCATCTAGACCTGACCGTTCCTTGGGCGAGGGAGAATATGTACATCGACTTTTGTGCTTGTCATTCCAGATTCTTTGCAATGGCCATCCTTGCCATTTTCATTGACTACCCACATAGACTTCTCAAGCATGCAGGGAGCATTTTTGAGCATAATCGGTCGAGATCCTAGTGTTTCCAAGTCCAACCGGTTACATTCAGTTTTTTGCAGTAAATTGTGGTATATTCTTGAAATTTCTCTAAAGTGATTGGTAATTTCCCTGAAGTTTTGAACTTCAACCAGTTATTTCTGGAACTCAACCGGTTCTTCTGTAACTAGCAGCTGGTTCTCCCCATTCATTGGATTTCTCCCACCCTCCAGGTACACACCCTGATGACCCACCTTCAGAAAGTTGTATCTTTCCTCTCCTTGCTCACAAACTTCACATACCTATAAGGTAGATGGGTCTTACGTGGTTACTTTTTAGGGTCCCACTTCTCAGAGGGTAGGAAACACGTGATTAGGACGAGATTAATCCAAATCAAGAGGACGTAGCCACTTTGCTCATAGCTTTTGGAGCCCACATGAATATCTTATTCATTATCAAATTGGAGATCAATGGGCTCATCAAATGGTCATATAGACTCCCCTTGATTATGTTGAATGTTGAGTCTAGATTGGTTATCATGTTTTGAACATTTAGTCTAATTTTCTGAACATACGTTTTATTAGGTGCCCATTCTCAGAAACCATAACAAAGGGCCACGTTCCACTCGAACAAAGGTGTCCAATTAAGATAAGTAAATGGATTAGACACACCTATCTTAAGATAGAGGGTGCTCAAACCAACTTTTGACTGTTTTAGCCTATTTTAAAAGTCCTTAGACATGGTAAATTATTATTATTATTATTATTATTATATGAATGTATTACAGATTTTTGAAATCACTTACACCTAGCCACCTGAATTCCTCCCTAGACCCACTTTTTCCACTGCAAACAGCTCCCAAGCCTTCCTAGACCATTGCTCAAAATCGACCCTATTTTTCATCCAAAACCGCCTGCACATTTACTCTTACCTATTTCATGCATTTCTCCTTCACAGAGGTTCCAAATTCCAATTGCAACTTGCACATAACCAGCAGGTGCATCTATCTACAATTTTTATTTTTATGCGTGTTCACAATCACCCTGGAGCTTCATTTCTTGAGTCCATGCATGGATTGATCTGGCTACGTAGGCTCTGATCTGCCGAAAAGTGGTGTAAGTTTGACCCGGATGTGTGAGTTTTTCACTGTTACAGGAATCTTTGCAGCGAAAGAGTAGCGCCTCCCATGCTACTATAAAGTGGACCTTCAACCTCCTCATTCCGGAGACTTTGCAAGCTAATTCCTCTCCTGCAGTGTCCACTTCTTCGCCCTCACCACCATCTTGCTGGTACCCAATTTTCTCCTTTTGCAGGATTCGACGCATTACGAGGACCGTCTCAGAAGTTTTGAGGTTTCTTGGGTTTGTGATGTGTTTGATTCTTCTGCTTGCTAGATGTCCATGGCGATGATGCATAACATATTATGACAGGTTCAAAGCATTTTCACGGGGGAAGTCTGAGATAACTAGCTGGCTTTCTTGAAAGGTCGTAGGTAGAAATTATGTGAGTGGATCGAACTTTCGCAGTCGAGCAGTACTGTTCTACTGTTGCCATTTTGCGCTTGTTCTGCTTCACAACAGAATTGGGCACATGCAAAATTTATGTCGTTTTTGCTGATGATTTGTAAGTTCGTTCTTTTCTTCACCACCATCTGTGGTGCCCGATTTTGTCCCTTTACAGGATTCAAGGTACTAGTATGACGGTCTCAGAAGTTTTGAGGTTCCATGGGCTTGTGATGTCTTTGATTCTTCTGCTTGCTAGATGACCACGGTGATGATGCATACCATGTGATGGCAGGTTGAAGGCATTTTGATTGGGAGATCACTAGCTGGAATTCTTGAAAGGTCGTAGGTAGAATTAATGTTAGTGGATCGAACTTAGCAATCGCATCTTGAGTACAGTACTTCTAGTGCGGCCATTTTGCACTTGTTCTGCTTCACAACAGAATTGTTTGGGCATATGCAGGATTCAAGTGATTTTTGTGAAAAAAGTGGTGATAATTTATGTTTGCTCCTTGGTTTGATTTTTGTCGTTGCTATGCGTGCAGCATCCATCTTCAAAATGGCGTCCAAGCCAACGCCCAAGCAGCTGGGTTACACTATGCCAGGTATAGAAAGAGAATCTAAAAAAGCCCACAATAACTCAATTTTGCGGCGACTAGTCCAACACCTGGAAGATGACTTGTAAGGAGGATAAATCTGTGCACATTCCTCCTTGTAAAGAAGATCTAGCTCTGCGAAATGTTCTGTCGAAGGAGATTCTCTTTTGTTTACTTTGGGAATTTTTAAACTTGCAAATCTAACATCTGGAACTATGCGTTGATTTCTTCCCTTGCCTTTAGACTGTGAGACAAGGAGAAGTGAGAAGTTCTAGTTCCTCTGTGGCACGGATTCCTGTTATGGAGTCAGCTTGTTGTTATGAGGAGGAAATTAAGTGTGACTCCGGCACTCCAAGTCCTCCCTGTGACTCCATCCAAGCTTTGATTGAGAGGTGAGCACTAACTGGAATTGGATGTGCAACTGTCATAAAATTACTTCTTACATCTCGGAGCTTTGATCACAAATTTTAGGTGAATTCGAGAAGCACGCGGGGTGCTGGATGGGGTGGCCTTACGATGGGAATTTGTGGAGGGAGAATGCGAAACCCGCCCAAGCCCAGTACGCCGCAATTGCCAAGGCCATCTCTCAATTTGAGCCACTCACAATGTTCGCACACCCTGGCGAGGTGAGTTTAAACCCTAACCCCTAGACGCTTTTGGAGCCCAAATCCAATTTGAAGTTTGATGAGAGTTTCATATCATCCAGTACTAATTACAGAGAGAATGCACACGTAGTAGACAGTTTAGAGGTTAACTCTTGAATGCTTTGGGAGCTCCGATAGGGACTCCCAAAGATACGCCATTATGAAATTTGTACAACGTGAGTGTATATTCTGATGTGACATTGTGGTAGATGGTGTGATAGCTTGTTGTCTTGCAAGGTTATACCTCTTGACACCTGTCAGATAGAAAGTAGCTTGGAAAGAGTTTGATGAAAATTTCATATCATTTAGTTTTAATTAAAAGAGAGCATGCACAATTAGTATGATCATGCTGAAAGCGTTCAGGGGTTAACTCTTGGGTGGTTTCAGCTGCTCACCCGACTTGTGTGCTTGGATAAATAACCTATGCTTCTTCGCTAGCTATTGTGTATTATCACAGGATATGATTTTAATTTTGAACAAATCTGATTGGTTTTTATTGTTGTTATTTTGTGCACATTAGCCAGCAGAGGTCGCACGCGAATATCTGAAGGATGCACCGAACGTGACGGTGGTGGAGCTGGAGATTGAGGATGGGTGGACACGCGATTGGGGCCCTTCGGTAAGCCCCGTCCCTTTTTTGCTTCCAGAAATTGATGAAATGATCACATGACGTTCGTTCCAACATATTATTCCTTTGGCTTGAATGGGAAATGCAAATCAATGTACGGGGAAGAATCGGCTACTAGGTACAGATGAACCGGTTCGGTTCCCCAAATTACCGGTTCAAAATCAAAACTCTAGGAAGTGAACCGAACCATATTTTTGAAAAAGAATTCTCATTTTAAGTAAGAATACAAGGACTAACCGATGCATTTGAATGAATAACGGGTTGATTATAAAGGAGTAAGGATAGCAACCGAGTTGGCTCAAATTCCTCCCTGTTAACTGATGCAAATCTCTCGTTGGGAGCCTGTTGGGTGATGAATTGATTGGATTTGTGTGGTCGATCCTGGTGTGCAGTGCATTACCAAGGATGAGCCCGCGACCGGTAGGCGGATTGTTGCGGGTGTGCATTGGGATTACGATTGCTACGGAGGAAACCTGAAGAAGAAACTGGGCTTGCCGACCATGATGCCCACCTGGGAGAAAGACTACCACGCCGGGCGGAAAATACTGGAGATGAACAACCTTCAAGTCTTCGAGGCACCGATTCATCTCGAAGGCGGCTCCATCCATTCCGACGGCCAAGGGTAATCCATCTCTTCCCATTCCAACAAGGACTAGTCGCATTCCATGCCCTAAATATCGAAACTGGATTCCATCATTAGCTGCGACCCCTCTCCCATCCCCAAAATAGATCTAACAAAAGCAGAATCGGGATCCACGCCATGGCAAAAGTGATGCATTTCTAGGTCACATGGTTCAAGTGCAAGTTTGGGATTGCATCAGTGCAAAGGAGACTCTTGTAAAAAACAAATTATGGAATATCCCGTTAGTATTCCATGACTTTTGTGAATGGAATAGCTAGAAATATCCCTAAAATTCATTAAACTGGAAGAAGTCGCCAACTTTTGGGTGAACGTGTATGAGTTTTGATGAATTTCTGTATAATCATCCATATGTGGCTTCGCCATTCCAATGGTTGTAGCTAACGCTCCTCTTCTTGAAAACTTGAAAGAAAAATCACGGGATAGAACAAGTATGAACGTAACCATCGTTGCCATCGTCGTCATCGTTTTTATAGGTAATATACAAGAATTGGCAGCTGACGTTTAATTGGGTGCACTTTGAGGATGGTTGTTAATTCGGCTACCAAATTGGTGACAATTATATTGTTTTGCAGGACACTGATGTGCACGGAGGAATGCCTGCTCCATGCATCACGAAACCCGCACTTGGGCAGAGAAGGGGTGGAGAAGGTGCTGAAAGAGTACCTTGGGCTGGAGAAGATCATCTGGTTCTGGCGAGGGATCATGGGAGATGACGGTGTCGTCAATGGCCACGTGGACAATTTCTGCTGCTTCGTGCGGCCTGGTGTTGTTCTGTTGGCATGGACCGAGGACAAGGATGATCCACAGGTTCCGACCTATTTTTCCCATGCGTTGACTGCACTATAAAGTATATTTTTCTGATTGGGTGTCACATTTTGAAATTCAAACTGCCATGCTTGATTAGTGCCATGGCTTATCTTGTAGTACTTAGCAAGTTTCCGATGCCATCTGCGTTACACTAACATGTGCAAGTTATTAGGTTGGCCCACGCTAATTTATCGACATACTACTCTAGTTTGAATACTTATTACCACATTTACAAAATACATGAATTATTCTTTTACTGTGGTTGCTATCTGGATAAATAAACAAAGTTATAAGTTTTTCTGATCTAATTTCGACTCAAGGTAATATGCACGGGTAAAGAGGCACCCTATTCAGGAAGGCAACCTATTGATTGCACATAGCAGTGTGATTCCCACCCAGTGATTGCAAGATCACTTATGTGGGTCGATGATGAACAGTCTTCAAGTGGAGTAGGATGTAAACCACTAAATCAGATGTATAGTGTACAGGAATTTGCACATAATTGCTTGTGGAGGTTGGTATTACTGTAGAAGGCTCTTAACTCTGATCCAGATAAGTTACTGTTCATCCATCATGTTGCCCACGTGTCATTCCTACATTGGCAGAGAACACTAGAATCCCAGCGTGGAAACGACACTCTGGCACTAGGAGAGATGAAATAAAGCCCCTTCTATGGTGTTCGATTCCCCTGTTCCTCCTGCAATGGCTGCCCTCAGATGCATGTGGACATGTCCCCGTTGCCCAAGAATTTGGACAACCAGGCTATAAGTTAGTAGGTATCTTTTGTGATAAACGTAGGAGACTAGGGATTTGATGGCCGATGCTAAATTGCTTGTGTGAAATGTGCAGTACGAGGTGTCAATGGATGCTTATGAACGGCTGATGAAGACCACCGACGCGAAAGGCCGCAAACTGCAGGTCTACAAGCTCCCCCGCCCGCCTCCCCTGTTCCGGACATTTAAAGAAGCCAATGGGCTTGCGGTAAGGCTCCTGGACTGCCAACTCATGTTACGTCTTTGAAGTAGTGACTTCAATTTTAGGGCACGTAACCAGAAGACTTCTTGCAATGTGGCAAGTGAAGAGAGAAGTTCTACCATTTAATTTCATACCATGAGAGGAAAAGGAAGTGACTTTCAACGATGATTCATACTTGATTTGTAGGTTTGGGTTGTGGTTCCGAACTCCATGTGTTGACATGGCAAGAAAGAGACAACCTAGGACTTCCGGGCACTACATGGTGCCCAGAAGTCCTCGTTTTCTAGTTGCTGAAAGTCATCAGGCCGTGTGAAAATTAGCATCAGGCACCTCTACGTTAGGTTTTAGAGGGTTAAAGAATGGGCGTGTGCAAATTGACCATAAAGTCACCCAAGTTTTTTCTCATGGCCTGAATCACCATACTCAAAGAGTGGTGTTGTTTTTACAGCTTGTCATTTTACAATGCGAGGCCCAAGCTAACCTTGAATAGGTCAATCCGAGATTTACGGCAGGAGTTTCCATGGGAAACCCGTGTTTTAGATCTTTAAGTTCTCATAAAAAATTTGAGATGACAAGAATATCCGAGTGTCACCAACTTTCAAAATATTAAGCTCCAACACAGGACGAGCCAACGAGCTCTTCATAGGAAATTCTCGCAAGGAGGGATCAAATCCCACGGTTTCGTCCCTCTTTTGAGCGACTTCACACATTTAGTAGCTCTGTTGCCACTAAAAAGTGTCCCTCTTCATTAACTGTTTTGAGGGTTTGGGAATGAGGAGTTGCAAATCGAACACCACCAGCATTGTTGCAGCCAGAAACTGACTTCGATAGCTGTGACCCATTTTATAGGAGGGTTACATTGAGAAAGGATACGTTCCTCGCATTGCCGGTGAGCGCCTGCCATCGACCTACATCAACCACTACTGTGCCAACGGCGGAGTGGTGGTGCCCCAATTCGGAGGCGTTGCGACCGAGACCGACAAACGCGCACTGGAAATCATCCAGGAGGCCTATGGACCCGATTACAAAGTGGTGGGGGTGAGCTCACGCGAAGTCGTTCTGAATGCTGGCAACATCCATTGCATCACCCAGCAGCATCCTGCAGGCTGGTGATTAATTGCATCCAATCACCGTGACATTTATATCTCATCCCAAGTAAGAGGTCTGAAGGAATCATGCATATGAAGTTAGCATGTTCCGAGGTTTCTGTGAGGCTAAGTTGCAGACTCGTAAAATTGTTTCGATCCGCTTGCTGAGTGTGTGTGGAGTCGACAACATCAATGGCCCTGCTGCCTGTAGTCTTAATTGCTAGTGGAATTAGCTCAGGCGGGGCGCCATTGTACAGGTTTGCGTGCATCGAGATTCATGTTAAGCTGTGTCTACAGTATCTGTCATGATCGTATTTTTAATATAAAAGCAGCGGCCGAGGCTCACTTCTTGTATGCGATTCGTGTGTTGCACTAAGTGGTAAAGGTATGTGGGTGCTATTTGGTTCGTTTTTCCATATTCTCCAACTTTTGGGGATTAGATTCACACAAACAAAACTCGTGGCAAAAACCGGATTGAAAATCGGACCTCCCCTGATTTAGTTATGGTTATTAGAAGTGCATGTTTGTTGATTTCTTAAGTGAGTACATATATAGATCCTCCCCATTGTGTTCAGTATTGAGTGTAGAGTAGTTATTAATATTTGAAGATGTAGTCCAATCTCTTTTAAACATGTGTCTTTATGATGTTTACTCTTTGATCCTCACCGAACCACATACAAACCAAATCTAGGGGTCCAATTAAGAAAATGAGCCACTTAAGACCCATCTACCTTAAGGTAGACATCACGCCTCATTCCAACACATCAATAATCTGGACACTTATATTTGAGTGGCATGTGGTTAGGTGTGGATCTAAGAACTGATACCAACAAGGTGTGTGTTAAAATAGGTTGGACTACGTGCTCGAAATATGCTAACCATTGTAGACATAATGGTCAACCTTATTGGGGGGGGGGGGGGTACATGACCATTTAATGAGCACAATAATCTTCACCTTGGCAATGAAAGAGATATTCATATGAGTTCCAAAAACTATGAGGCATATGGATCCATGCACACTTTGGATATGCTAATCATCCCACATTAATTATGTGTACCATATCCTTCAAGAAGTGGGTGCAAAGAGAAAAGTACCTAAATAACACATGCCATCTAACTTAGTGATTATGTCAATTAGTTTTATTGACGTGTCTTATATATTCTTGATTGGATATAAAGAGGCACATTGTCACCAATAAACGATGAACTTGCTATGGTTTGACCACTATATCCGGTAATGGACACATGTCACCTTACATTGGTTGTAGTAAGCACCCAATATTTACCACATTGCTACTGCATCTCCAACAATAGCTTGGACACTCGGGGGTGAATTCAACATAGCCCAAATGGTGCCACCTGGGTGTACAAAATAGTACTAATGAATATGATTTATAAAGTATGCATAAGGGATTATTGATTTATAAACTACGCATCGAGGAATTTCTATGAGGCTAAGTTGCAGACTCGTTAATTGTTTCAATCTTTTTCGAGAATGTGTGGCGTCCACAACAATTGCGCTGCCACCTGTAGTCATATTTGCTAATGGAATTAGCTGAGGCAGTGTGTGCTATGTGACAGGTTTGCAAGAAAAGATTTGCCAACTCAACAAAGATTCCACATCCTTAGAAAGATGATTTTACATTCTTAGAAATGAAATGAAAGATGATTTTACATTCTTAGAAATGAAATGAAATGAAATGAAATGAAATGAAAATGTCTTTTAAAGTCTAGGAAGTCGAAAAGGCTAATGGGATTGAAAGTACATCAAGATGGTCTCAAACCAGCTAATTCTTTATAACGGTGGAGTGTTGTAGCCTTCGTGAGATAGAGGTTGATGTCAACTTGATTGTCCAATTGAAAGAAAGACTTGAGGCTCCCTAGAACTACATTCTCAAATAGTGATGAAAACTTATCTCTAATGGGGATATATAAGGGACATCCCAACACGAAATGCGCCTTATTTTCAACTGTGTTATAGGAGCAAAAGTGGCATAGTCTAGTATCTCTAGATTTAGGGATAGTCGACCATCGTCCAGTTTCAATGGCAAGTCTTGTTTGAGGTGCAGTAAGCAACAATGATCTTGCGTTGTGGTGGTATCAATTGGTTGCTTCAAGTACAATTTCATATTTGTATTTTCAAAAAATCCTTGAGGTTGAGGTAATCTAGTTCTTTCCTTGATAAATGGAAAAACTCTACTCTTTATCAAGAAAAACCTTCTTGATATCATCATTTGCTATACTTTATGTGGTTGGGTTCCCAGTGAGGTAGACCCCATGGTATTTGTATTCATGGGTTATCTCAATTTGGTCCTTGTCGAGGTAAAATGCCTCTTGGTTTAATTACTTTTTGATGCGGCCAAACATCATGATTCTAGTCTTAGATAAATTGACTCTAAGGCTAGAAGACGTGCAAATCTCATCTAAGTTGTTCGAAAGTCATTGTGGGCTTGCTCCTGATTTAGAGAGCAAAACATCATCCTCGACATAAAGAAGAATGGCAATCACTATGTTAAATGAACACAAAGAATCCTAGTTGATCTTGCCCAAATGCTTCAAGTTCATCAATGTACTAGCCAAATAGTGTGGGGGAGAGGGAACATTCTTGTTTAACACCAATATCGGACATTACTTCACCATGTGTGTCAACATTTCTATGATTTTTTGCATAAATTGCAGTGTACATGGCTTTGTCAACTAGTTGTAAATGACGTGGTACACCTAATCGTTGGAGGCATGCCCAAAGCTTGTTGTGCATGACTATGTCAAAAGCTTATTTGAAATTGAGAAACAATAATAAAGACATTGACCAACAAGTACTTCTCGTTCAATTAATGTAATGTACGGATGTGGTCCAAAGTAGATCTACCTTCCCTAAAACTTGTGTGTCCTCTCACTCTAACCCCTTTCAATTCCGCCCACCGACTATTTTTTTTTCATAAAACAAAGCCATAAAGCTTACCGAAGACTATTCGTAGCACTATGGTCCTATAGTTCCCCAGGGGGGCGTCTTTCACCAAATTTGAAGATTATTTGAATGATGTTGATAGACCATGAAGCCAGAAAACCCTCTTCAGCCACCAAATTAAATAGCTTTGTGATTGGTTCACATATATCATTTGCAACCCATATTAGAAACTCCAATTTTAACCCATGGATATCATTGGCCTTATCATTTGCTAAAATCTTTCAAATAGGTCTATGTTACCCCTTATGTAAAAACATCAGCAAGTTGAATGTTAGGATCAAAATGATCATTGATACTTTGTCCTGAGGTATATAGTTTTGTGCAATAATCTACTACTTGTAGGAGGGTTGATCATCGTTTTCTTCAAAACTCTTCCAAAAATATTTTGGGTGGCGTTTGAGTAGAAGATGAAGTTCCATTTGTTTGTGCTCCAAGAGCGTTTCTTATATCGGATCATCATGAGGTACTTTTTGAAAGCCATTCTAGAAGTATTTATCCGAGTGACTAGAGTTTAACACCATATGGAAGTGTCGTTGGGCCTAGGGTACCTCACTAGCGAAATGTTAGAACTAGGGTGAGACCTAATGTAGAGTACTCTTTATATTGCAAGCAAAAAAATTGAAAAATATTCATTTTTATATAGTATCAATTCTATTCATGTACTTCATTGTAAATACTATATGACAGCCTGTAATGTCATGAATTGTTTTTGTAGTACTACATATAGGGTACTATGTTTAGGATGATACAAGTCTTGAGCATTTAGTAATGTTCTTGTAGTGCTCAGTTGTGTTTTTGTTCATCATGTTGTATCCATGTCATTGTTTGGTGTCTTAATCCTTTGTCATTATTGTATTTCATCCTTTATCGACAAACTTAATAACATAAGGCAACCAATGTCGTATGTTAAAAACAATCTTATATTCCTAAGCTTGTTGATAAAGGGTGCCATAAAACATCATACATATGGTGGTTACAAACAACATAGAAGAGGCATTTTTTGAATCAACATAGGGTTAAGTTTAAATGGAAATAATCAAGGTGAAACTATCAAAGAGTGCAAGATAATGGGGCAAAGTAGAAGTAGAAAAAAAACATTAGATAAACAACCCCCCCCCCCCCCCACACACACACACACACACACACACACACACAAGAAAAGAAAAGAAAAAAGTAAAAAAAGCTTTGACACATGCATATACAAAGACTATGAGGTAGTAAGGTACCCGTGGCGAGGCCTCCATAAATTTATACGGTATCAAGGGCATCCATATATGGAAGAATATAGAAAGTTATGTAGAGCTTAGGCTTGAGATAATCATCCAACATGTCCATATTTAATGGATATGGATGGCATGCCCCAATACCCTAGGGTTTCAAGTTTGGTTTTGTGGGTCTATAGTAAGGGCCGGTTTACACTACGGTGGAGAAGTCCACCGGTCATGAAAAAAAAGCGTTTCTCAATTGTGATTGGTCGAAAATGCAACTCTTGACCAGTGGGTGTTTACACTAGGTGAAGAAAACAATGGTGGTGAACTTTTCTCATGGATGATAAAATGACATGGCCGCCTACATGGCGGCACTTTTTGGAGTTGGGCTTCTCCGGAGGAGGAGTTTCTTGTCCGGCCTCTTGAGGCCGGACAAGAAACTCCTCCTCCGGAGAAGCCCAACTCAATAGAAATATTTTATTGCCTTTAATTCTTCTCCGGCACATCCACCATTTGCCTCATATAACCATGTCTTGGCCAAGCATTCTTGACTGACCGGAGGCCTTCTCCACCGTAGTGTAAACCGGCCCTAAGGGTTAATCAATGAGGAAATTTGGGATGGTGGGGGGGGGGGGGAGGGGAGGGGGAATCTACCATTTGGCATGTCATATAAGATGAAGTATTTGTGCCTACAAATATTGGAGACCTTATTTTTGCAAGCTTTTTTTTCCCTCATAGACATATGTTATGGCATTACCTTCTTATTATAAATTCATGTGTTATATAATATACTTCTTGCTACTCCTTTGCTTTAACTTAGTTTTTTGGGGGTCCATGCACAAGATGTATGTTTTTTATGAAGGGTGTACCCCCCAGGATTGACCCCTAGGATCGACCCCTTAGATTTATTCAGACAACTTTTCCTTGAATGTCTATTTTCAAATTAAATATTTTCACTAGTAAAATTTTACAGCATACTCAAACATAGTCTTAAAATAGTAAACATTGAAACAATGGTTATAAAGTGAGTATATATTGATTTCGTTGTTTTTTTTCCAAACTATGCATGAATCATTTGTTAAAACTTACTTGTGAGAAAACTATGATACTAATTGAAGTATTGTAGACCATATATTCCAAAAGAATTACAATCATTTATCTCAATTCCACTATTAATATCCTCTATTAAGTCCTAACATAAACTTTGAAATAATCGGATTGTGACTACAAAAAGAACATTCATAAGTTTGAATCAATGAACCACCCCCAAAATACTAGACATTGCCTCTTTCATTACGCCAAGTCGTCGATATCACCCTCTTCATATTTGAAGTTGAAGAGACAATCTAAATGATAGACTGCCCAAATTACATGCAAACAATACCTTTACTTTCAAGATAACTACATTTTGCACACCTCGAAACACGATTGTGAAAGTCAAACCCAAAACGGGTGACATTGAAACCCACTTGAGAGGGTCCCTTTGAAACATAACTTAGGGTTACTCTAACACTTGCATGTACTAATTTTCCGTAACTCATTAATCAAATCCAATGGGATTGTTGTCAGGGTTTGCGGCAAGTGGGTAGGTGAGGAGGCACATCACGTTCAAATTGCTCCAACCTTCAAACGCTAGGCCTAGAGCTCATGCCAAACCGCATGGGCCCCACCCCAACCAGCTATGACCCAACATAGGGGGAGGGGTGTCAAGGACAGGGCCCGCGATCCAACACCCGCCGATTTTCTTGATCCTAACCAAAAAATGTTGTCCATCCTGACCAACTTCAAAAAAAACTAAAAAACTAAATAAAAATCCCTTGTTTTTCTAAAGGTTGTTTGTCCACAAATTCCATAATGAGTTCACTTCACCTAAAAGGCTCTCTCTCTCTCTCTCTCTCTCTCTCTCTCTTGGTAAAAAGGCTCTACTCAGAGACCTTTGGGCTGCCCGGGAGAAAAAATATATACTATATAAAAGAGCACAAATCCCAGAAAGCTCCTCTAAACTGGCTTACCCGCACTCCATAGATGTACTCTCACTGGGAAGGTTGAGTGAATGCTCTGTACAAGCCGACTGGAGTGATGCCGAAACGGCAGAGAGGGTAGGATTGAGATTACTGCAGCAAAGTAGCGGTACTGAAGCCCTTCAAGGCTAATATCACAGTGTGAAAAAATCTGGAATCAACTGCGAAGGGTTCCTAGATAGGAATTACAATTCACAGAGCTCCTGATTCCTTTAAGCAACACCGAGATGAACAAGAAGAGTTCGCAACAAGACGAATTCAAGGTGTAGATCCGGAGTGGTTAAGCCTACTGAGATCACACCGGATTACTAAAGTTGCTTAACATGATTCATCAGTTTTTCATTTACAATTATTTCTTGATTTGGGAATTGCATGATAATTTTTCTTTCTATGCAATTATGAAGAGTGTTTGATATTATACTTATTTCTATGGAAATAGCATTGCCTTGTTGACATCGATAACAAGTAAGATGGTCCGCCTACACCTGTTGTACGCTCTACTAATTTATTTCTTGGTAATATTGGGGAGCATGGGCACATGTGAGGACCTCTTCTACAAGTGTTGTGCACCTTCCGAAGAAACTGTCCACTCATTGCAAATCTTTTCAGAAGTTTCTCTATGAAACCCAGAAAATTGGTGATGAGATTATCGTTCTTGATAATTACATTTCTAAATACTCTATAGATTGATGAACACCTGAGATTGTTTTCTACGCAAGATAATCAGGTGATACTATGATACTGTGAAAATTCATACTGCTTCTGCGAAGTATGCTTGATATGCATCTACTACGTGTTAAATAAGCAATGCAGTGTACTGTTTGTGCTGTTGTCAAAAAACTATAGCGATGGTACTACGTTTTCTATGATGAGTACCAGCGACTAATAAAGTTAGTGATAATAAGAAATTAGATTGTTGCTGATATATAATCTACTTTCTTGTTTCTTGCGAACTCAATAAGTAGTGAGCATTGGACCAGTGTGCTAAGTATATATATATGGGATATAAATATGCTTTCCCTGATGTTGAGAGGTGTTTAAAATAAGAGAGATAAATATCTACTGGATTTCGGTGAAGACTCTGGCCTACTGGTGGAGTACTTACCGTATGAACGATATCTGTTGAAGTGTGTTCTTCGTGTGAGAACATTTTCAAAGGCACAGATCCCTGACTGAGTCTTGTTACTAAAGGATGAATAATTGCATAAGATCTTGAACTATGGTAAAAAGAGACACGGGAAAGAGGGTCTTTACAGAAGAAAGACCTTTCTACAAGTGCATATGAACTAATTCTTTTGTTCCCATAACAATGCGGAGCAGTAGGCCATCAAGATAGTTCCAAAGAAACTAAGAATGATTGTGCCTGCCAAAACTTTCTATTCTGCTGAAAGGAATTGGTGGTTTTAACCGGAGATGGAAGGCAACATAGTATGTACGCTCATAATAACTACATGGGGTTGTCAAGTGTTGTTATTCAGAAACTTGGGTGAGTGGAGTAGAGTTGCCGTGGACATAAAATTGGAGAGTCTATAAATAAAATGGGTCTCCCCAGGACTGACTGGAGGGCGAGTCAATAAAATGGACACAACCGCTTGGGGTTGTATACCCATGATGGCCATTATATTTGAGAAGCCATAAAATATTTTCAGATAACAAGCTGGACTCTAATTACAGGATTTACCCTTTATCTTTACCCATCTGAGAAATTTTGGACAAAGATAAGTACTCAACAATACCATAAGATTATCTAGACCTTGCGTGAGCAAGGATGTATGTTGTCAGATATGGGACCTTACCTAACCATACATAACAAGACTTTACAATAAGTGTGACATGACCTATTGTAATGTGACTCTAATCAAGACAAGATTAGTCAGCTCTCTCTCTCTCTCTCTCTATATATATATATATATATACATTTGTTTGCTTCCTCTCATTCCCAAATTGAAACCATCAATGAAGCATGTAATTAAATTTGGAATCCAAAAAGATTACAAAAATCCTCATTAGCATTGAGGTTATGATTTATGTGACTTCCCATTTAAAAGGGTATTTTTGTGATTCTAAAATAAAACTAATATTAATGTGCTATTTTTTTATCTTATAATATTTAGTGAATGCCTTCTACTTTCATAAGTATTCGTACAAATTCAAACAAATTAAGCGTGATTTGAATGTAGTTAAGTACTTTAAGCCTAATTAAATTGGAAAACCTAATTAAGCATCATGAAGCCTAATTAAAAAATTTAAAGTCATGCCTACCAAAGTAATAAAGCATGACACTTTGGCAATCAGTTAATTACCATGGTAATCATTTTTATTTATTTAATTTAGCTCCATCAAGCTTAATTGGATTTTGGACCTTGAAGGTGAAGTGTGTTTCATATGGGATTTGTGGACAAACAACCTTCAAGAACAAATGATCACGGCCCTGGCCCTAACACCCCTCCCCCTTCTCCCTAAACCTATGATGGGTCATAGTTGGTTGGGACTGGGGGCCATGCCATTTAGCACGAGTTCTAGCCCCAACCACCTTCAAAGGAGTCTAACCTAGCTTGAAACAATACAATTATTCTTAAGGTCTCTCAAAGAGGGACGAAACCGTGAGTTCAATCCTTCTTTGAGAAAATTGCATGTTAATAGCTCATTACCTCGTCGTACATTGGAGCTTATTTTGAAAAACAAGTGAAACTTTTGGGACCTCCTCTTTCCACCTCCCAAACTTGAGAGAATTTTAGGATCTAAATAGGGTATGCTCATGGGACACGCCATCCTAAATCCCAGACCGGTCTATACAAGGCTAGCTTAGCCCACCCCATCCTAGCAAGAGAAGCTACAAAAACCGGTTTTAAATAACCCAACACCACTCGATAGTTCAAAATGCCTTATTGCAAAGAAGACCACATTAAAAGGACCTTCGTGTATGGTGCTTCAAACATTACGAACACTTGAGTGACTTTGTGTTAATTCTCATAAACTCAAGGTTTGGGACTAAACCCACCGTTTCATCTCCTTCACAAATAACTCCAGTGTCAAGGGAAGATTTTGGACATAATCGGTCTAGATCCTAGTGTT
Organism: Polytrichum commune; assembly: GCA_950295325.1. Lineage (NCBI taxonomy): Eukaryota > Viridiplantae > Streptophyta > Polytrichopsida > Polytrichales > Polytrichaceae > Polytrichum > Polytrichum commune. Next base: position 69,418,635 of record OX485803.1, read on the forward strand.
TTCCAAGTCCAACCAGCTTACATGTTGTGATCTTTCAATTTTTCTATATTAATTTGAGACATGTTCCATAGATTCCTCTAAAACGATGGGTAAATTTCCTGAAGTCTTGAACTTCAACCGGTTATTTCTCAAACTCAAACTAAGGGCCGCTTTACACTACGGTGGAGAAGTGCACCGGTCGGTCAAGAACTTTCGCCCAAGACATGGTTGTTTGAGGCTAGGGATGGTATGCCGGAGAAGATGAAAAGACAATAAAATAATGCCTTAAGAAGTCTTGACCAGCCGTAGTGTAACCACCTATAGAAGAAGTGTATTGGACAACTAAGTGGGTCGGTTCTTTCATTGGCCTGAGAGACTTTTGAGGGATGTACTAGGCCATTGTCCTTGCCTGATTTGAATGCCATCGGGAGGCTCAACAAAATCGTCATGAGTCAGATCATAACTTAGCCTATGAGCCAGATCCCCACAATCTCCATCAGATGAGCGACTCCACTTTACTTTGACATGGTGGTATTTACTTTAGGTATGTTACATTAGGTAGATGGGTCTTAAATGGCTTCTTTTTCCGACTATGGAGCCGACATCTCCTAGGATATGAAACACGCAATTAGAATGAGGTGGTTAGCAAGCCCCTTTCCTCATCGTTTTTGGAGCTAGTATGAAGAACGTGTTCATTAACAAAGTGGAAATTTTTCGTGTTCGTTAAATGGTCGTAATACAAGTCTTTCATTGTCTATTGATTGTTGAACTTAGGATGTTTATTTTAAGTATGCAGTCCAATCTCGTTTGAACACGTGTCTTTTTGGTATTCGTTTTCGGAGTCACATGCATGAAACCACATACCGCTTCGAATAATAGGTTTCATATTAAGATAAGTAATTGAATTGGGCACGTCTACCTTAATCCATCAGGTGTTAACATAAAAAATCTACACTGATTTTTTAACCCCTAAATGTCAAAGCAACATCTTTCCAAAACAATTGAGCTCAATTCAACAACTTCAACTTCATTAAAGAGAATATATACGTCCTATGGTATATCCAACTACGATCCAACCACACAGATGGTATATTTGTAAAGTTAAGATTGTTCACACAAAATTTCAAGCATCCATGTGTTTAGAATCCAAAAATTAAAATTAAGCACAAATATTTATGCTAGTATGAACCGGCGGAGGTGACATCCTAGATTTTTTTAAATTGCCTCGACATTTAGGAGTTAAAGTAAGCAAGCTTTAAAAATATTTTTAAATTAAATAAATAAATAAATAAGTTTGCACCTACCTCTTCTAGGATATGAAAAACACAAATAGTGCATGATGATAGTAAATCCACAATGTGCCCATGGGCAATAGCCAGTTTCCTGATAATTTTTTAAGCTCATCTGAATAACTTTCAATCGTTATCAAAGTGGATATTTTCTTTCTTGTTAAGCAATCATAAAGGTTTCCCCTAAATATGTTGACTAGATATTGAATCTAGAATTATTAACTAATTTCAAACACATAGTTCAATCTCACTTCTACACTTGTCATTTTGGTGTCCATTCTTAAATCCACACCCAACCACACGCCACTCAATAGAAAGAAAGAAAAGGAAAAAAAGGATGTTGGCGTGTGATCTACACTGACATGCAATGTTCGTTTATCACTTGTTACCATGGCCGCATGGACATGGCAGGCATGGTGGTTCAATGTTTATTGTAATAGGTGGACTGGTTGTTAGGTCTATGCATAGCAGGGTTAGTAGTTTTCAGTCTAGGGATATCGGGCTTGTGTCGTTTCTAGTTTTCTTTCGTTAATGATGTGTGTTAGGTATTTGATTGCGATATGTGAAAAGCATTGCATTTATTTATTAATTTTGTATCGCGGGATTTGAGGTCTGATAAGCTTTTGATGGTCGGTGTGTGTATGGAGCCTCTTATGCGTGTTGTGATGATGATGGGTGGGAACGACACTCAATACAAGCACCCACTCAAGATGACCAACCAAATTAGGCCCACTTATCTTCAATATTTTTAACAATTTCATACCACAGTAGAAAGCGTTTTGTTTCATCTTTACTAATGTTGGAACGTAAATTACATGTGGAATACAAGTGGGCCTTAGCCAATGTGAGCATGACACACAACAAAATTTGCACGAAGATTTTTTATTTATTTTTATTTTGTGGGAATACAGAGTCCTCTATGATGTTCTCTTAACATTAAATGTTGTGATATCTTCATCAAAATCTTCCAAGTTTCTTTTTCATCTCTTTGTGTGGTTGTCAAGAATTGTAAACTTGCCAAACAACAAGTTGCCATCTACCAAAAAGTCAAATCATAGTGTATTTATTTTGTGCAATATCAAAAACATCATATGTATGAGAGGCCCAAATGGGGCTTCAAAAAACGCTTACAATTAATCTTTAGACATTTTTGGTCTCAAATATAAAATATATATATATATATATTGAAATGCACTTCTATATGGCTTTTTGGGAAGAAGACTTTGTCTCATATCACACATTTAAGTGACATGGGGTTCTTAGAGCAAGAAAGCTCTTCACAAATACATAGTAAAGTACATGAAAGTATCTATAATGCAAGTGTTAAACAAGTTATGTTGATGCAAAAGTTACAAATTAAGTAAAGATTGTCAACACATCTCACAAGGAGAATTTAATTCAACGAATGAGAGTTGCATATTGGTGCTACAAAGATGCACATTATGTGCCATGGGGGTGCATTCATTCTAGAGATTAAAAATGACGTTAGTGAGAAATAATGCTACACCATTTATGGTATTTAGTGTGATGTACACTATTGTGAAGGGCCTAAACTAGATGCCTAGAGGTCTCAAAGTGTCACATATGTTAATTGCAAGTATTATACTATTTGTCAACATAAGTAACTTTTTGAAGTGAAAAGTATTTGTATTGTGACATTTAGTGTAGCACATTGGGATACTTGAGATGATAGATTTACATATTAGTATCCAAGGGGGGAGATTTTATCAAGTATAGTAATGGCAAGTGTGATGTCCTAACATTTTTAGTATGCAAGAGGAAAATATTCTTGTGCATACTATTGCCAAGTGTCATTTGTGTGCACTGTAGTCAACTTGCAGACCATTGTGTAACATGGGCGTGCACCTCGTGACACTATTGACGATACTCATGCCAAGATATTAGGAATCACAATCAAACACCAAGTGTCATAAGGTGACACTAATGCTGAAGTTGTTGATCATTAGTGAAACTTGACATATGCCTCAAAATAGGGTAAGTGACACTATGACACATGTAGCCCTAAATACCATAAACAGTGTATTACCCCATTTTTTACATTTACCATTATCATCTTTTGGGTTATGTTTTGGGATATTATCTCACTCCTTGCCATTCTTTCATTTGGAAAAAAGAATTTGACTAGATAGAATGAAAGTGGCCTTCAAAACTTGCATGAAAGTTTGAATTGAAAATTTCTAATTTTTTTCTTTGAAATTATAGAAAAAAAATGCCAACACGTAATAGATACAAATTTCTACCATATAGAATTTGCAAAAAGTTTAACATGTACATATTTTTCATGTCAATCGTTAATGTAAATGGGGGGGGGGGAGCGTGGGGGGGAGTACTACCATTGAGTGCACCCCTCGGAGTATGTGCTTAAGATTGTGCTCCAAACACATAAACCCTAATGTCATAAATGAAATAAACTAAACAAAAGTAGAATTAGTATTCTTTCACCGACATGAGTAGGAGTGTGTTCTTCCTTGCCTTGAACATGTTTATCTCGTACATGTAACAAATTTGTATTAAACATAGTGAGGAGGCCAACCCTAAAAACATTCAAGGCTAGCTTATTGATCGGTATAATTAATCTTTTACTAGGTTCATGACCTACGCATGGTGTGTCCTAGTAGAGATGTGTATCAACTTTATGGAAGGAAAAGTTCATCTATGATACTCCACCTCCACCTAGCATAAGTTAGCATCCATCAAAATTTGTGCAAAGCGCGGCAAACAACTTGTGTCGAGCTTTCAAAAACCATATATATGAGCTCAACTTTTTAGTTTTGAAGTCAATCTCCATTGAGTCTCAAGAAAGTGCAAATCTAAACCGCATATGTCATAGGCTTTTCGGATCTAGAAGTACACATAATCTAGAAGTACACTTTCCATACACAACATGCTTCCAAACAAGTGTTGCAGAATCCAAGATATTGTGTGGTTTATGATTTGTAAATAAAACGTACATCTTCAAATTCTTTATAGAAAATTAAAGTTGTATTATATCTCAAACATGCCTTTTACTATGTGTACTAGATGTGTCATGTCTTTCTTATAAGTATATTGTGAGATGTGCTTAAATGCATGGGAGTATGTATGTATGAGGATTGAGTATGCATCTAGGCTTGTTTAACCAAGGCCACTCAAGATCGAACAATAACCAACTTTGGTTGATTCTTGAGTGTCAAATTTGCAATTCATCAATTTTGAATCCAAGATCTCAAAATGAGAAGCCACCATGGAGCCATGTCTTGTTTTCACCACCCTTTTTACACACCCATAATGGAGGTTCTTTAATGTTTCAAGATTCTCATTAGTTATTCCAACTTGGAAATTTCAATTTTTGCAAGTGTTGAATGTTTTCCAATTTTGTTGAAACAAATAAATATTTCTTTTCATGTCTTCATAACGGAGTTGGTTTCCACACACCAGTAATTTACCAAAAACGTTGTTGATAATGGGTTGAATTGCCCTCCAGATCAAGAGCGGTAGGAAAGTTCCAAGTTCATTGGAATGTACCCTTTGGCAAAACAAGGTGACCAAAGTTAACCCCTCCGACCTTTCAATCTACTGCCTTATCGACCTTTCCAATTGAGCATATCGACCCTTTGACCTAGGAATTGATGCGTGCAATTAGGTTGCCTTTGTGAATAGGTTGCCTCTTTACCCGGTACATTCGGGTTTTTGCTGTCATTGATACTTGAAATGAAACAGAAAAGGCAAATACAAATTACCCCTAGATCCAAACCAAATTACAGAAAAACTCATAACTTTGCCTATTCATCCATACAACAACCCACGGGGATTTAAGCATATTTGGATTTATGCACGAATTTTAGATAATTTCTTCCACCAATATGATGGTTGGCGAACATGGAATACAAACATTCGAAGTTGTGGTTGTTGTGTTGGCGTTTGATGTTGTTGTGCCCACAAGTGCACATCCCCTATGTTCTTTGGACAAGTAGTTTGTCCAAATACACTTAAACATCAAATACCTACAATACACATATAAACTATGGTATTTTGTTATTGTGACAGTAAATGTTCCAAATAATGTGGAATGTGGATAAATCAGCATGGGGCAACCTAATTGCACATATCAATGTAGCTAATCCAACTCTCAACTACATATCTCCTACACCACTTATTGAGTTTAGTACGGAGCACAGTAATTCCAAACTCCATCACTATTTTTTCGAGTGGATTTTTTTTTTTGTTTTTTTTCCAATGCCTATACATAGCACCGGCACCACATTACAAAGTGCACAATGAATAGCTTGTTGTACATTGTTGGATTTGGGATGGATCGCTCTAGCTTCTCATCCCCATAAAATTCTATATGTGGTGTACTTATCCTTACCTCATCCCCATTGAATACCCAAGTAAACATTGGCTTGTGTACTTGTTGGGGCCTTGCATTTATTATTGCATGGCCCATATAGCGTAACTTAGTATCCGGGGAGATTTTTGGGCGTAATTGGTCAACATCCTAGTGTTTTCAAGTCCAACCGGTTACATGTTGACATCTTTTGGTTTTTTTGCGTTCAATTGTTCTATTTTTTATGCATTTTTCTTTAATGACTGGTAATTTTCCTAAAGTCTTGGACTTCAACCGATTATTTTTCAAACTCAACCGGTTCATTTGTAACTAGCAACCAATTCTCCCCATTCATTGACGTAAATGGGAGCTTGTTGAAATGTTTATTACCCATGCGACCACCGTTCAACATTTCCAAAATGTATAAGGTAAGCGGACTTAGTTTAGTTACTCATCTCAAAAGGACATCCATATATGAGTGATGTGTGGTCAGGTGTGGGTCTAAGAATAGACACCAAAACAACATGTGTTTATTATATATTGTATTACTTGTGCATGTATCTGCACTCAACAATCAAAATTATCGGGAGGGGTGGGGATTTGTAAGGTGATCTAAATGAGATAGAAAGATTCACTTTTGATATTAAATAAATATTCATTTGAGTTTCAAAAATTATGAGGAAAATAGTTACAAACTTAGTTTGGATTTGCTAATTATCTTACACTACTTGTGGGTTTCATAACCTATGACATGGGACCTAGGGGTGGACTCTTCATTGAAAATTATAATGATGTGCATTGGTGACTATGAAATTAAACCCCTTACATATGAGAAATTTGTAAAGAGTAAATATATGTATATGTACTAATGGCATGCTAGAAAATGGACTTTTGTATTTTGTACTATGCTTTTCAATTTAGTGTAATAAATGCCTCCGCAACATAAAAAATAATATATAAATCATGAAACAAATAGGTCTTTGTTATACATACAATCCACTTTCCATTTCCAATGAAAACAACTATGAATTATTTTTCATCCATTGGATGTGTTTCATCATAATATGACATTAAACCACATGTCATTGAGCTCAATGCAATAATAGCATCTAAATTAACCATCATATGATATGATAAATCATAAGTCCACTCTAACCCATTTCACTTTTGATTCCAACATAACCCTATCTCCATATGCCTCGGGGAGGTGACTATCGGAATTTTAGAAAACCATGTGAGATTAAAAAAAAAAAATAGGGTCAATTTTATTCGTTTAGGGTAAAATTTATAATTTTGTTAGATCTACCATAGCATTGGAAATATGTCCCTTACATGATTATATGTAAAATAGGATGGTGGATAATTCCTCCATTTTAGTAATTAGTAGAAGAAGAAAAATAGGGTCATAGACATAGGATCCCCCTAAAAGCGCGTAGTAGGATTAATAAAATAATTATGGGTTTGACTACTTAGATGAAGAAGTGTGTAGTTTTTTTTGTCCAGATTTGAATCAAGCGCGTTAGTATGGAGGGAAGTGTCATGGGATTTTTTTTGGGCGAAGGAATGTGTTGGCGCTTCTCAACGGCCATTGGGTTTTGCAACGATGCTGAACATGTGGGACCATGCCGGATGCTTAGAATGTGACAGCCTCCACCGTCACCCTCAACCGCTTCATGTCATTAGTTTTGGTTTGTCACAACCTTGGTCCTCAATCGTCAAACTCACGTTATTTATGAGCATTTTCTAGGGTTTCTTTCATGCAGATTGATAGTGCACAATGGCCACTTCCTTTGAAATGTTTTCCACATGTATTTGGTTAACGATTTATAGAAAGAATAAAAAATGCCAAAAATTAGTCTCTTTAAACAATTACATATAAATATAGGGTGCTTAAAAACACGTCAAAGTCACTTTTTATTTACAAATAAGGAGGGAAAAATATTGAGAGGTGCATAAATATCCCCCCATTAAATACCCCATTATCGCCCCAAGCCATATGCAAAGGATGGCCCATTAGGTCAATAGGCTCATTATATTTTATCCACCTATTACCAAAAAAAAAATGTGTTGCATAAACCCTTTCAATATACGAAGTCTTAGTAGTGAGAGACTTTTTAGTTTTAGAAGCTACAAAAGCTCCCTTAAACTCGGAATGAAGGGGGGGGGGGGGAAAAAAAAAAAAAACCTTCACAATTGCATCAACAAACAAAGACAAGAGCATAACTACTTGGCCACAATTTGGAGAGCAAATCTCAAGGGAGCGATGAGTGCTCCAAAGAGCCTCTAGTTTGAAAAAACCTAAAATCCAAATGCAAATCCTAACAAGAATGGACAATGTAGATTTTGGGGACTGATACCATATAACAACAATGGATGAAAATGTGAATTCAATGTAACTGGCACATCTAGTGTCAATTTTTTCCTCTAAACCTTACGGCCCCCTTTTGTAACTCTACCTTTACTTCAAAATGCTTCATAGCCTTTTTAAATGTACCCACAAGAGAAAAAAACAAAACCTCTCCTTTATGTATACTATGTACACTAATGCCTCAAATAATACCCTCTTTTACACTCACGTTAGTTTGTACATGGTATGAAAAGTCCACCCCCTGAGAGATGGGTATAGAACATAAAAAAGTACTTAAAAAACCCAGTTACATGCATAACTCATCCTAGACAATGCTTTACTATTGTGAGCTCTTTAAGAATTCAAAAAATGTCATATTTACTTTATCATGGGGCATTTAGAGTCAACAAATGGACACCTTGAAGAGTGGAATCTCCATCAAGGGAAACATTGCCGTGTTGATGTATTTATTGAATTGCCAACGTTATCTTCAAGCCGGTAATCTACGTGCAGCCCCGGGGAGTGCATACAATATTAGCCATACCTATTCAAATGCACAAAAAGGGTGAAATATAATGGAAGGAAAATTTCAAAAATACAGAGCTAAATGTATTCATTTTCTTTATTTTGTAGATTTATTAGACTATTTCTAATGCAATAAGAGTTGGAAGCCTATATTGAGGGTTATAAGCATCATTTTGGGAGTATATTTATGTTAAGCAGTTCATTATATACCGTTTTTCCTGCTTGTGTAAATACTTGAGGCTATTCTTTACCTATGAGTTGTATGTTTATCCTACGTAATCTACGTGCAGCCCCGGGGAGTGCATACAATATTAGCCATACCTATTCAAGTGCACAAAAAGGGTGAAATATAATGGAAGGAAAGTTTTAAAGACACATAGCTAAATGTATTCATTTTCTTTATTTTTTAGATTTATTAGACTATCTCTAATGCAATAAGAGTTGGAAGCATGTATTGAGGGCTAGAAGCATCATTTTGGGGATATATTTATGTTAAGCATTTCATTATATACCGTTTTTCCAACTTGTGTAAATACTTGAGGCTATTCTTTACTTATGAGTTGTATGTTTATCCTATTTTTGGTTTAAAACATTGTATTAGGGGTATTAAATCAGGGGCAGCGCACGTACATCGTTTTATACTTCTACTACATGTGTAACCCCAAGACATGCATGACAATGGATTATTGTAGTATTACGATCAAACCTTTGGAGGTGAAAGACAATGTCAATAGTTGCATTCGAGAATAAGAATAAGAGTACTTATATTTGATTTTATTAGAATTTGATCATTTGAAATTAAGAGTCCCATTTGGGGGTCGGATAGGCCACTAGGCCATTCTTACGGGGTTAATACAACCTACACCTCAAAGAAGTGGATGTAGCCCCTTTGCGACTCAGCGGTAGTGCCTTCTTTGATGCCCTAATGGAATTCGATAGTGGTCTTCAGGAATCACAAGCATTGATGACAATTTTAAAAACGAGCTTTCGAAAGTGATAAACGATAATTGCAATAGTTGCGACCAAAGTTACACATTGCTAGAAATTCATTCACTTTCTAATAAAGTTCAAGTTCTTTAAAGTAGAGGGACCCATTTTGGGATGGTTAGGCCATCACTCAAGGGTTAGTCTACACATTGAAGAATGGGACTCATCACTCGGCTCCCATGTTAGAGTTACCAAGTGGCTAGGTTATCATATTGATTAGTACATCCCTTTACTAGCCTCGTGACCTACACATGGTGTGTCCTTTATAGAGAATTTGTGTTCCAACTTTTTGGAAGGAAAAGTTCATCTATGATATATACTCCACCCCCACCTAAGCATAAGTTAACATCATCCACTAAAATCTATGCAAAGCACGCCAAACAACTTTTGTCAAGCTTTCAAAATCCATACGAGTTCAACTTTTAGTTTTAAGTCGATCTCCACAAAATCTTAGGAAAGTGCAAATCTTAACCACATATGTCATAGGTTTTTCGGATCTAGAAGTACACATAATTTACAAGTACACTTTCTACACACAACATGCTTTCAAACAAGTGTCGCAGAATCCAAGATATTATTTGGTTTTTGATTTGTAAAGAAAATGTACGTCTTCAAATTCTTTAAGAGAATTTAAATTGCATCATATCTCAAACATGCTTTTTACTAAGAATATATGTACCATGTATCTCTAATAAGTAAATGTAAATGCACGGGAGTAGGTATGTATAAAGGTTGAGTGTGCATTTGTGCTTGTCTAATCAATAGAAAGTTGGAGAGGACGAAAAATGAGCCGAATAACAACACCCACATAAAATAAAATAAAAGTGACATCAATGTTTTTGTTTGTACAGCGACGTGAATAGGAGTTCATTCTTCCTCCTTATCTTGATCATGTTTTTACCAAGCTTCAAGATAAGGGTACTTCCTCCCTTTTGGAAGGTGGGCTCCATCACGTATCAAACGTACTTGAAGGGTTTTGCCCTTCTATAGCGGTTCTATCAGGGGATTGCTTGTTGCCGATTTTCTTTTATTTAAGACCAAGTATGTAATGAATTTACATACTTGGTCTTATTGCTATTTGATGTATGTGTTTCATAAGTTCTTCGATTTTGCTTGAGGTGCTTGAGTGCTTGAGAATTTGTGGGTGGCACCTCTTACTCCTACTGTAATGGTGATGAGAGGGTTGGCTTTCCATCCTTCATTTTTGAGCATGTCTTTAAGTGGGTTGTATTTATTTAATTTCTATGCGGTGACGGTGGTGGGGAATCTATCACAGTAGTATGTAAATTTGATGAGGTGTATGATGTTTGGTGGGGTTGGAGTTAGTGAGGGTTGATTGTGGTTTGGGGCCCTTAGTATGCATAGAATACCTGTCTTAGTCTTGCTAGGCATGCACATTGGGTGAAGGTGCATGTGCATTGGTACAACCATTATGGGGTTGTCATGTCTGGAATTGACATAGTTTAGGATATTTAGTGTCACGTACACTATTTGCGAAGGGTATAAACTAGATGCCTAGAGGTCTCAAAGTGTCATGCCCACTGATTTCCAATACGATTCCATTCATCAACATAAGTAGTTTCTTCAAGTGGAAAACAATCTACATCATAACATTAAGAGTAGCACATTGAGATACTTTAGATGATAGTCTTATGTTTTGGTATGCAAGGGGAAGATATTATCAAGCATACTAATGACAAGTGTCACGTGCTAACATTTTAGTATGCAAGAGGAAGATATTCTTGAACGTACTAATGCCAAGTGTGATTTGTGTACACTTTAGTCAACTTGTAGAGTCCCATTGTCTAACATAGGCATGTACCTCATAACACTATTGAACATCCTCATGCCAAGATACTAGTAAGCGAACTCAAATGCCAAGTGTCATGAGGTGACACTTATGCTAAAGTCGTTAATCATCAACATAACCTAACACAAGCCTCAAAATAGGCTTAGTGACACCATTACACATGTAACACTAAATACCATAAACAATGTAGTGTTTTTAGCTTCATGTGGTAACAAGGGTGTAACATCTTATGTGTTTGTTGGATTGGAGAGTGTGGACTATGCAGTGGACTGCTTTGTTATGGCGGGCTGTGCTTTACACCCACATCTAATATCTTATGTACTAGGCCGACAATGGTTGCAACCACCTTGGCAAAAAGCTGAATATTGCTTTTAAAAAGTTGACGATGATGAGTCAGTTTGGCGATACAGTTCGAGTGAGTAATATGAGGGAGGCCGGCCTTTCATATTAGGGCCACTTCACACATGAGACTATGAGCCCGTGACCATTACACTTCAAGCACTCTCGTTGGTGGGAAAGGCGGAGTCGGTCCAAGTTCGCTTCACACTACGCTTGAGGGACCAACGGAGTGAGTATGTGAATGCAAGGTGGATGTAAAAGTCTACATGGATCCCTACATGGCATCAAATGGATCATGTTTCATAGTCACTTGGACTATTTTCAAAAACCACCTCTTGGAGGTAGGCTTAACACGAAACCGGGTGACCATGGCACTCGGAACACTCCCAACCGTTGATTAATTATATTTTACCATGTGTGAGGACCCTGCATGAATAGAAATCCATTGAAATAGCAGTTGGTTGAGGGACCGGTCACATATGACTTCACGCTACACTTGAGGATCCGTGACCACACTACATGGTTTCGGGGATGTGTTGGGACGGCCTTTGGACACTTTCTTTTGGGCTCTCACAATTTCATGGTCACGGCTCTTGGCTCGTGTGTGAAGTGGCCCTTAGATTTCCATCCACATCCACTGGACATGTCCGTGGTTCCGGTTCCATAAGGGCCGCTTTCCACCTCGAGCCGGGCCAATTCGTTGTGTAAGAGGCTTGAAATCCTCACTTGTGATTGGCCAAAAGGTTGAAATCGGTCGGGCCGATTTGGTGGTATGAATTTTTAATAAAAAAATGCATGGTATGACACGGCCCGAGCTCATTGATTTGGGTGCACCCAAAATGGAAGGCCAATTCTTGGCCTCGGGGCCAACGTCAAATTTCAATAATAAATAATAAATCATCTAATAAAACATGATTTTTTAGCGAACCATATCTATTGGATTATGTGGGAATATGTATGGCTCTATGCTAGATCATGCTAGATCCGTTGGATTATGCTAGATTTATCGAATCCACCTAGCTTCTTGATCCTAAGGCCTTTACATATGGAAAAATTGGCCCCCATCATAATCTTATTATTCTAATGTGTAGTTGAGGCCGGCCTCCAACCCAAAAGAGGCTAAAATTTCATGCAATCGGCCTCAAGGGGAATTGGCCCGGCCTCTAGGTGTAAAGCGGCCCTAAGTATCTATCTACCTACACACCATAAGTGCTAAGTTAATGAAGCCACTCATATATACCCTGTTTGTGCAGATTTTTGGTGTATATAAGTGCTTGTTGATGGCAGAGCAGAGCATTGGCCGCCGGCCACTGACTCAGCCCACAGCTTTTTCTCACACCAACCCCCGCCGCTCTTGGTGGTTGGGACCAGTCTCCAAGATTGAAGTCTTCAATGCCCTTCAAACCAGTGATTGGGGAGGATTTTGGGCATAACCCGGTTGAGATCCTAGTGTTGGCAACTCCAACCGGTTACATGTTGACATCCTCCGGTTTTCCTTTATGAAATCGGGGTATATTCTATAAATTCTTCTAAAACGATTGGCAATTTTCCTGCAGTCTTGAACTTCAGCATGTTATTTTCCAAACTCAACCGGTTCATCTGTAACTAACTGCCGGTTTTCCCCAATCATCACTTCAAACGCGATTTGGCCCTTCAAATATGTACCTCTCTCCAAACACAACCCTTCACAACGCAACCCTGGATTGAAAATGACAATGTCACTTGAAGTCCTCAATATAATTTGCCCGCCACAAGAACCGACGAGCGTAGGGCACTGTCACGACAAGCAGTGGAGTTAGATGGTTGATTCTTGATTCTTCACATTGTGCTGGAAACATATACCATATAGTTCATGCATAGGTTTAATATGAGTTTTGTGTTTCATTTCTATATTCTTGGATTGACGTCTTGGATTTGAACTGGCCTTTCAGTTGAAGGGCTGAAATTTGAGAGCCCTTCAAAATGGAACTCATATGAGGGCTTCAATCGTGAACGGTGGTGGTTGGGACTTGGCTCTCCAAGCTTGATGGCATGTGAGAATCTCATCTTGATTCCACCGCAACCCAAAGCTCCCTCACACACTTCACACCTGTCTGCGCGTCTATGGATTTACGTCGAACTAGGTTTTCGCTAATCGTGTAGAAAAAAAATCACCTAATTGAAAATCAACCGATTAATCAAGTGTCGGATTTTTCAATGGTTTGATGATATCTTAATGTAAATTAAAGGCTCCAAGTTTTGATATACATCGTGGGTGCCCTTGGATGCAAATACATCTGTAGCATACTGATCATCAATGTTGAAATGTGATTTTTTTCTTCCTCTTTTGCATAAGATATTTTTGTTAAAATAAATGGAGTAACTCGATGAGAGAGTGAGACAGAGTGAGAGACATTTTTAAGAGTTGATGAGGATGTATGGAAATGGTTCAAATAAACTGATTATTATGATTGGGTCGCTTATACCTTTCAAGGCTCATGATATTTTCCAGACCTTGGTTTGTGTTCTTTGTCTAATCTAAGCATGTCAGCTTAGAAAACACAGTGGATATGTGTGGGGAACCCCGGGTGCATAATCCAACCACACAACCTCTCAAGCATATGGGTTTTTATTGGCTTGGGATACATATCAATGTAAAAATAATAAAATGTGAAATGTGCCTTCAAGCATGTCAACTTGAAGTGTCGTAAGCATGGTCCAACATCCATGGGTGCTTATAACTTGCTTCAAACCGACAATTGGCAATATGATTGGAATTCCACAAAGCTTGAACTAACCCAACCAGTGTCGATTCGGCCTCACTTTGCATGGGAGATTCATGGGCGACTGCTTTATGCTATTATATTAGGCCTGAAATACACAAGCCTAGAGAATGAGAGTTTAAAGCTCATTAATGTTATGCTAAAGAGGAACAACATGCTGCCTTGCAAACAAAATGAATAAGATTTTCATATTCTTAGTGTAGGGTTAGAATTAAAGAGTCATATGTTGACATACGACATCTCCCCTTGAAGTTTTCAAGAAGATTCATGCACTTCAAGGGAAACACTCTCCCATCTATTAGATTCAATTGAAGATATGAAAACAATAAATAATGTGCGAAATGATTCAAGCATCAATTTACAATTATTGTTTGGACTAGGCACTACACATACATTGACTTCAGAATGTTGTGCACATTCAATGACTTCTCACTTTTGAGTGTTTGATGCACACTTGATGGGCTCTTGATGGGTGTCCCAATGTTGTAACTTCATGATACCTAAAAATTTAAGGTCATGTGTAAAGCAGTGGCTTCTATACCTTTTGGGGGGGGGGATTCTTCATTTGAATTCTAAATAATATGCGTGGGTCACTATGAAGTTTATACAAAAAATAATTGCATATATACTAATGGCATGCTACAAATATACTCATGTATTTATATCAAGCTTTTCAATTTAATGGATAAATGTCTCCACTGTATATAATATAATATAATAAATTCAATAAATATAATTTTATTACATGTAAAATCCATCTTCACTTTCTATTGAGAAAGTCATTTAAACATATTTCATCCATAGCATGTAACTCTCCGATTGCATTGAACAAACAAAGACAAGGGCACAATAACTTAGCCACGATCTAGAGAGCGAAACTTAAGGGAGCCCATGAGCACTTCAAGAGCCTCTAGCTTGTCCTACAACCTAAATGCAAATCCTAACAAGAATGAACAAGGGAGTCATTGAGGATTGTTACCGTATGGCAAACATTGGATGATAATATGCATTGCATGAAACTAGCACATCAATTGTCAAATACTTCTTTATACATTAGGGCTCCAATTTGTACATCTACCTTTACTTCAAGGTTCTTAACATCCTTCTTAAATGTACAAACTGGAGAGGATTAATACCTCTCTCTTATGTATATTATGTACACTAATGCCTCAACGAACACCCCTTCTTACATTCACGTTAGTTCATACGTGGTATGAAAAGTCCACCCCCAGGGTTCTATAGTCAATGTTGAAGAAATGAAACAAATTTTTACTCAATAAAGCCCAAAGTACACAAGTCACTGGTGCTCTCAAAATGGATTCATTATGCTCATTCCCATAAGTCTCTTCCTCCCTCCCCCACCACCCATGGCCATCACCTCCCCTAGGTTTCCCCACCATACTCACCTTTTGTGCATGTCTCATGGCCCCCCACACCTTCCCATTTTTTTTGTTATTTTTACTTTTATTTTTATGTCACATGTTTCCGTTCTTGAAAATGATCCACTTGAACGGCAACAAATTGCAAGGAGTAGCAGGGAACTGGTTGAAACCATGCCCTTCTGGCCCATTGCACCCAAACATGTGAATTATGAATCACCTTAACGTGGTCCCTAGCAATCCAAGCTTGCCACCTCACCGTTTTCATCCATTGTTCTCGGAATGGTTGGTGATCCAAGCCTGCTACCTCACAATTTTCATCCACTGTTCTCGGAATGGTTGGCGATCCAAGCCTGCTACCTCACAATTTTCATCCACTGTTCTCAGAACGGTTGGAAACATTGGGGACGATGGCCTCACCACGACCATGTTGTCTATTATATAATAGGTAATGAAGACATCATAGTATGGAATTGTATTTGTAAGTACCTTCGAAATAGTTGAGGCAAGACATATTAACTATGCCAATAAAGTCGAACTGTGTCTTATTGGTAATCTAACATTTATGATTTGTGATTGAAGGTTGTGCTTATAGAAAGATATTAAATATTGGATTTCACGGAGACATCGTGAACAAACGATCGATAGATTAAATTAAAACATCATAAAAGAATCCCCCTCCTTTCCCACCGCACAATGATATATCATTGGTGGTTGTTTTTATTTTCTATTATGTATCAAATAATCAAAGCACTTCAGTTGATTAATTTCGACATGTATGACAAGAAGAAGAAGAAGAGGAATGATTGTATTATCCTCATATGTGAAGACACAGGCTTCAACTCCAATAGACCACGGCCAACCCAAGCTTCAAGCACAATGTCAAATTCGCATAACCTAACCATTTCTCGTAGGAGAAAAACGGAGGTTTCTGAAATCGGAGGTTTTTGAGAGGCTTTTCAGCTCACACAGCTAGTTTGATCTCCGACGTGGAAGTGCTACTTTTACTTCCCTTACATCGCAGACAGATAGACAAGCAGACAGACAGACAGCAGAGGAGGAAGGCCTTAACCCTAACCCTAACTTCTCAGGCGACGTGGCCGCCTGAGAGGGCTTCATTTCGGGAAAGGGCTATAGGCCCTCCTCCTCGAACAAACCTCGGATGATGGTGGGGTGGGGTGGGGGGGGGGGGGGGGGGGGGACATATGTGTAAGGGTCATGAATGGATGCTAACCACTTGCCAAAGAGAGGCTGAGAATGCCTTGGATGAAATCATTACACTATTGGATCCATGTTTTTCTTTTAATCCCTTGGTTTTTTTCAATAAAAAAATGTAGTAGATAAGCTACCTCAAAATTCCTTTTATTTGAAAAGATATGTCATAACATAACTCAACTGTGTTGTTGTGTCTTGTAGGTTCATGCACATGCTAAGCATACCGTAATGTGCAACATAGAATACACTTATCTTAATATGCTTTACCCTCATACTACATTCAATATGTGAGTAGTGTTTGGGCACATTAGTGAGGGTTGATGAGGTGGCCATAGTTACTTGTCCAACAATGATAAGATAAGATAAGAGTAAGATATCCAATATAAGAGGAGTTACAAGGACTTGGAAGTAGTTAGCAAGATTACCACAAGGGGTTACAAGTAGTTAACTAGATTGCCACTAATCCATTTTTATCCGCTTGGCTTCATAAAAGCCTAGTTGAGTTCACCCTTCATGCTTCAACGTAGTCTAGTTCCATCTATAGTTCATAATAGTCTAGTTACGTCCCTGTCAAGGTACTTAGATCTAGGAGCATCGAAGAGGCTTCTTGAAGCCCATGTGTACTTTTGGTTTTTGTTTGCTTGTAATAAAGCAACCATTTCCTTTGGAGATGTGATGTGGTTTTTTTTTGTGCACTCTTTTTTGGTGCGCTATGTTATGGACCCCCCCCCAACTAATGAAACTCCCCAATATACACCCCTATATGGGGCTTGGAGAATTTAGCTGCGCAATTGTGGGTACAATGCCAAGGTGGCAATCAACGAAACTAGCAAAAGAGCCATTTATCCCAATAGATAGGTAGGTTGAAGTAAGACATGGGAAGTTGGTAGTTGGCCCATTAGATGACATCTTCAAGGTCTCAAAGGCATTGCTACTACATCAACAATTAAATTTGGGATGATTTTAACCCTAAGGTACAAGCCAACTTCTTGGAAAGACAATTTCCTTACGTTCTATATATAATGTACACTTATCTACATTCACATACAATTCTACATGATATGACAACTCAACCGCCAGAGGGTATATATTTATAATCAGGTTGGCATGTTCATTGCAAAGTATGTGTGTGACTATATATATACATACATAAGATAAATAATCCAATTGATAGAAAGTGAACTCTCATAACCTTTCCCTTGAAACGTTAATTGTAATAGCATCTTGGCTATATTTAATTTAGGAGGATTTGGAATACTTCCTACTCTATGTTGGTTTGGTGTTTGGTGTTGATGGAGAAGTGGTGGTGGCTCATACATATAAGTTGCAATGCATGTTTTTATCGATAGTACTCCCCTTCAACACTTTGAAGCCTGTACTAAGATACCACATTCACTATTTGCAAAATGACAAGTGCAACAAATTTGAAGTTATGCTAAAAACAAGCACATGTAACTTACCACAGTCTAACCTTGTTAATACGACACTCGTTTATATGATACCCTCGATACTATGACACATTTTTGCGAGACCAAACTTTTTAGTTCAAAACTCCCTCTTTTATACGACTACGACACTCGATGATGCGACATTTAGAATATCCGTTTTGTCATATTAAAGAGGTAGTTAATGCTAAAATTCCTTTCATCTATGTGATGTACATCTAAAATAAATCCATTTTCACTTGGGATCTTCTGTACTTGGGAACTTCACTTATCATTGGGAACTTAATGAGAATTAGGGTTATTGGTGTAGAATGGACATGATTAGGGTTAGAGTGGCCTCCTGCCTAGTATGTTGTTGAACGTCATACATCATTGTTGCCTAGTTTCTTATTAAAAAAACTCTTTATATTTTGATGTTAATGAAATTACAATTTTACAAAAGTTAGTAGGGAGTTTAGATAAGATGGCAGTTGCTAGCTTGGGTAGGCAACACTAAAGATCTTTGGACTCTTGTTTCAAGAGTTCTTGAAGATATTTGTATTTGCTTGGAATTATAAGTTATTGTTTCATACCATCTATATTGCTTAAACTCGTTGTATATATTTTTAAGCTCATATTACTTATGTTTTCGTATTCCCTCAATAATACGACAACCTTACGCCATTTGTCATATTAATGAGAAGACGACACCTCGATAATATGACTTTTTGTGTATTTCCCAAATGTGTCGTACTCAATAGGAAGAACAATACCTCATTTCACTTGAAAACCAAGGATGTTGCAATAATGAATGTAAAGTGAGCATGCCTTCAAATGGATACTTTTAGCGAGTCTCCACATCCTTCTTCTTGGACACGAGTGATCATAACCCCCCCCCTAATTATACTAACTATTGAATTTAAAACCCGTTAACAAAATTTGAGCACACAATCCAATCTCTTCTAAACACACATCGTTTTGATGTTTGTTCTTGAATCCACATGTAATCGTACACCACTCAAATACAAGTGTCCAATTAAGATAAGTAAATACCAAATGTAGACCGCTTATGTTAATGGGTATGACACACATCCCATCGTGGCATGCTAACAAACCATACATAATAAATACACCCATCAAGAAGTACAAAAGAATGGGAAATTAACGAGCGTGACTAAAATTTGGTTTAAGTTACTCACGGTTGTAAGTCTACTTCAATCCACATTATGAGCGGGATGGTTGTACTAAGGTTGCACATCATCACCATAGACATCTATTCAAGGGCTTAGTCCAAAAAACGGTTGAAGTATTCAACCGCACACACACACCTAGGCCAGAAAGTATAACAATGAAGTGTAGAAATAGGCAATCCATTAAAATAACACAATTTCACTCTTTATTGCCCCTTAATGTCTACTACCGGTAGCTAGGGTCCGGGTTGCTCGTGGAGGGACAGTCCTCTACATTGTTTATGGTCTCTAGTGTCACTTGCTATTTGGAGCTATGTGGTGCCACGATTGCTTACTACAAAGTAAAAAGGTTTGCAAATAAAGTACAGATAAATAATAGTGTGAAGATTGTATAACAAGAGAGAGACGGAGTCAACTGTAGGTTGATGTGAATAAGAGATGCTTCACCCTTGATCAACGTTGCGAATTTACATGTAACTTCATGGCAAGTTTCTGCAGCATGGCTAATGGGACAAGGGATGTTGTTGCATGTCAAAGGTGATCCTTTGGTAACCACTGAATACTATGATACATTTCATTTGATAATAGTACAAATTATAACCATAAGGAATATTGGGGAATATACGAAAGTATCAATTGATAACCCTAGGGGAATATTGCTTTTATTATTATTATGTCGCTTGATTATTTGTGGTTATCTTTACTTTATGCAAAATTTCTTGTGTTGTGAGTTGGGTCTAGCTTTTTGCTCGACCCTACTCTCAACACAAGTCCCGAGCCTTACCTCCAAAAAATGTTGCCATGTAGGCATCCATGTCATACTTGGGAGTTAGGACTTGGGACCCCGTGTGAAGTGGCAAGTCCCAATTTCCATGCTCTCAATGGTTGAGATTGCACGAATTGACCTCAAGTGAACTGGGACTTTGGACCCTGTGTGAAGTAGCCCTAAATACCATAAACCGTGCAACTAAGATTATTTCAAGGGAAAGAGGTTGGGCTCTTCCTACTTAAGGTAGACGAGGCTAATTTGGTTAGCTTCCCTATTTGGACACCTATTTTGGCTCTTAATGAACAATACAATTGCTCTAATTCAACGGGTGACTAATACATGTTGATTTAACCACCACCTTGATGATATTTGGGTTAGTCGCCTTTGCAGAAATCAAACTACACCCACCATCCTCCATAATTAGGAGTGCTATCCACTAAGCTATGACATGCTTGATTTTGTGGGCGAGGCGGGCAAATTAGGAGGTGGCATGTGGATGTGAGGTGCCAACCAACTTGTATTGTGGGTATTTTACAATGAAAAGCTAGTTTGGAAACATTTTATCTTATCCGTGACCACTTTAGAGACATGACACAATCAATATTGACATTAAACTTGGTTTCCATTGGCAAATGGCCCAAGTAGAATCTGCTAGTGATGTCATCCACTCACACAGTATAGAACGATGAACGAGTCCCCCAACCCCCCCCCCCCCAATAACACCAGGTCGGGAAACAAAGCAACTTTGATTCCAGAACCTAGAGCAACACCTTCCTCAACTCCAATTTCAACAATTACAACTCCTTTCGTCCAAATTCACACTTGCTAACATGCTCAAACTCCCAATGCTCACATCCATTACATGGATGACTCCACAGAGTTGGAGATGTCCACAATAGCCTCATCTACCTTAGCAAATGTTATGTCATGCATATGCGAGAGATGCCAAAATAGGCACCTATACACATTACAATCTAAGCACCATTTCTAGAGCATTAAATGGTATAGCTCATTCGGTCTATCATATTCTGCAAGGAGTTTTACAAGTTCCACTCGTAACGTGGCGTGAGCATTCTCTAGAGTATAAGTTATGTGTTTCACAGTTTGTATGTATCAATGTTCTTCCTTCTGCAACAATTAATTGTATGCATATTTTACGACACGCATAAGTGATATATGTACCACTGTCACGACACTATTCGGCACCGATGAAAACGATCGGAAGTGAGCTGGAGGTGGCCTTGTCGTATCAATTAGTGTACTCTTTGTGACATTTGGAATATATGTATCATTCCAATGACAACCATCGCTGTTGCTTGTGTCCAGATATGTGGGCCTTGTTGCGGGCACTTCCAACTCCACCGATATTTTTGGCGTTATCTTGCAATGGCAACGGGAATTGTCTCATCTCATCCTCGGGGGCTGGGGTGAACCAACCTGTACACTGGTTCCATGAAGGCAAGGGTTTAGGCATCCAACAAGGAACGAGTGTATGGGTTGGTTCGCCCAAATCATCCTCGGGGGTCCACTCTTTCTGTTGCGTTACACGTATGATTAATGTGGGTGTAAAAAGGGGTATTGATCGAGGTATTGTTCTCCCTCTGTGTTAAGACATGTTTGATTGTACAAGGAATTATCATATTACCCAACTATTGTCTTTGCGGTAATATAATGTTTAGGCCTTAAATGTTGTACTATCGAGTTTTTTTGAGTTTTTTTGAGTTTTTTGGGTGGTTTTGTCAACAATGGCTTACTTCAATGTAACATGCCATTTTGTATACTCAATGAAGATACATAAGTATGAAAGGTTGTTTTAATTGAAGAAATACGCTCATAACGTTCCCTGCGGTTCCGTGCTGCTTGCAATGTTCCCCAATATGTTCGAATGTACTAATCACATACATTTGGGCCCCACTTTATATGCACATTAATTACCTCTAGCATATGACAAGCTGGGTCTAAAAATAATTGTATTACGAGCATCGAGTCATAGTATGAAGGTAAATTAACACTATAGAGTGTGGGCGATGGGAAAATGTGTCATATAGTTGAGGTGTCGTATAATCGAGTGTTGTGATATGGAAAATAATTTTAAAAAATCAAGCCTAATTCTTTTGGAGATTAATGAGTCAAATGGCCTAATTGAAAGTAAAAATAATCATAAAAGGTTTAAATATAGGAAACTTTTCAACACTCAATAACCTCTCATCCTTGTCAATGGCATGGAACACATGACAAGTTCGACTTTGCCTCTTAGACATGCTTGCAAATTCTCAAACAACCTCTACTGAACATGAGCATTAAACGACATAACAAATTGCTCACAACCCTAATTAACACATTAAGAAGGCTTAACTTAAATTGTAAAGGTTGATGTCACATACTTAACTGTCATAAAATGAATGAAAAATAAGTCACAACACATGGATTTGTATGTAGAATATGTTATGCACCTAAACAGATAACTATATGTATACATGTTTGCCTAATTTTTCATAAATGTTCTTATGGACCGCCTAAGCCTTTAAAAAAAGAAATTAAGCATTGAACATTTCCTACCCAACATGCTATAGTAGTCAATCACACACGTCATTTAAAGGTCCAAGGAAGAGCGTGACCTCCCCCCTCCCCCAAATGCATCCTATTAACAAGATTGACACTTCATAACAATATTAAGTATTGGCAAAACATTATTAAGCAATGTGTGTTAATGTTATGCGGGCATTGTTCTCCTTTCTAAACCTAGATTCTACCTCCACAGTCTGCAATGTCTGATGAATTTGATGCACAAGAACTTGTATTCATATTGAGTTTGGAGAGTTTAAAGCATCACAGCTACTTGATGCGAGAATATATTGTTCATATACTGGGTCCAAAAAGCAGGCTCGACCTGTTGAGCAATGTTATGTTGAAGTTTCGGAGTTGAGGTGTAAAATTATAGTGAAGCCCACCCATAGTTGACCCTCCCAATCATGGAGACGGGTTAATTATCATCTATTGGCTTAGTAGAATGGTTAACATATTTTGAATACACATTCCAATTTTGTTGTAACACATAGTTTTAGTGTCCATTCTTAGATACAAAGCTTGTCACATACCACTCTGATATAGGTGTCTAATCAAGAGGAATGACTACATAAGACCCATCCACATTCCTCCTTACAACCATCAATGTTGCTTAAGATAAGGTCGAGGCATCTATAACCGATAAAATAAGAGAGGTTGCATTTTTTTAGGAGGAGTAATAGTGGGGAAATATTTTTCTTGTGAAGGGAAACAAACTCTCAGGAGAACAAAATATTTCTTTTTCATGAATATGGAAATTGTTACAAATTTTGAAGCGATAAAGTTAGGGTAACACATAGTCGATCCATAGGGTAACCCATAACCGCTCATCTAAATTTTAGTGCTTGGCTATGACAGTTGGAAAAAACTCTTATGAGGGTAATCAATCATAACCTGCCACCAAATAGAGTAGAGGCACCTATTTCCAATCAAGACCCCATCATGAACCCATATAGGGTGCCATAATTTACATTGGGTTGGGATTGAATTTTGATAAGGCTGAAACCAATAGTGTCATGACACATGTCCCTAGTGTGTGTGCTAAATTGAAGAGGAATGAGTGGCTAAAATGAGGGGTTATGGCAAATTCTACAAACCTTGGACAACTGCCAAATTAACTATAATTAACTAGATTTTTTTCAATACATTGTACGGAACAACTATAGTTAACTAGAAAAATTTAAGACCAGATTCAAGAACAACTATAATTAACTATTGTCAAAATCGAAGAAGTTCGCCTCTTGATTTGCTTGAGTTGAGGGTCTTTAACATGCTTGAGTCACTCAGGATCATCAAGAAACATCTTTATATGATCACTCACAATGCTGGGATTCGGAACATCCTCCATGTACACCACCAACGCAAATAACACACTACCACAACATAATTCCATGAATAGGCTGCGCTCAACTTTAGTTAACTAGATATAACTATAGTTAACTAGATTTTTTGACAGACGGAATATAGAACAACTATGGTTAACTACATTTTTTGGCTGGTCAAATTGCGAACAACTCTAGTTACGAAAGGCAACTGGTTACCTAATAATTGAATTAGTTGGTTAGTTGTCCAAGGTCTGAAATTCTAGGCATTGATAGTATGTTTGGGCCAACTTTTGGCTTCAATAACTCACAATAATGTTAATCTAAGGAATAAATTACCGAAAAAATTGCGATCCTCATAATTTCTATCTTCCTACACGGGGAAAAAATTCCACCACCTTATACTTCTCTAGATTTGGTGCAAAATCTCTCAAGTGATCGGTGATGGACGCCTCTACTCTAAACCTTAACTTCATTCGCCTAAAAAAATATAAATCTCATCCATGTCAGCAGTGCATGACCCTAGTGAGCGGCTAAATGGACTTGGTCGACTATGGATGCCTTGACCTTAGTCTCAAAAGAATACATCACATACGGAGGATACCTCTGATAGCTACAACAATTTTGGCAGTTGTATTGGCATTCGGGCCTTGACTGGTGGTGATGATGATGATGTTATAGGTAATGAAATTGTTTATAGTGTCACTGACATCTTATCAGACATTTCGTCACGCTCGAGATTCCAAATCCCTCCGTACTTCATGACAAAACTCGTTCGAGAGTTTTCAATGGTCTGGAAAATCTGGACATATCAGGAAACTCAGCCTTCCGCAGTAGAATTGACAGTGCTGCTTGTGACTGGCAATGCCGCTGCAATTCAGATCTTTTTCTCCCTGCAGGCTCCTCCGCGCCTTATTAATTCGCAATTAATCTTCACTTATTCCCACTTGCAACTCTGCATACTTATATTTATGATCCTGGTAGCAACTGAGGTGCTTATACTTAACCTTTCATAACTGGTGAATTATCAATCCTCTGCCGAGTGATGAAGAAATTGTAATTGTGACTGTCTCAATTATAAGTTAGATTCCACAAACGACGACCTTAACTAAGATGTAAGATAATAATGCAAGCACGAGGTCAATGTGGTTGATGAGAAAGATAGCGTGGTCAGTGAATTCGAAGCTTGCACTATTAAAAACCCCGTTGGATCCCAAGTGGGGTAAATCCACCCAGCAACATTGTTGGCAGTCATTATTAAGCCTTGAAAGCTAGATGGGTAAAGCATTTTTCTAAGGTTCGTCACAGAACATTTCCAAGGGTTTCTTATGAGCGTCATAAGACAAGTTGTGTGGAATGCATGTGGACATCTGTACAGATAGGAATACCCACACAAAAAAAACATTTCCCCTTCATAATGACTAAACTATAAAAGTAGAAAAACCAAAAATTCATCACAATCACAAATCTCATTATTCACATGAAGTAGTGCTTGGTTTAATTCGATGCGATTACACATACTATCAATTGGTGGGAAGTTTTAGGCATGATGTGATCTTGAAGTGATCAAACTAACAAATTATCACCTGGTATGTAAGTGCTTCATGAGGTACAGAAGACATACATTCATGAAACACAATTTGACTTTTGGAAATGATACACAATTCTAATAATTACACAATCTAAACAATAATATAGCTAAGAATTACCGATTTCTGAGCAAGATCCGTTCCTTGGAAATTGAGAGTCCCAATTTGGGATGTCTAGGCCATTAAGAGTCAACACAAATGCATCTTGCACAGAGAAGGTTTCATGTATTCTTGATCTTGACTCTAGTCATAAATTTTTGGAGGCTAGTTACACTTTTCCTCCCAAAATGGATGACCCATTTCCTAAACATTTATGCGAGAATCTGTGCTGGTGATCATAAAAAGACACCAGTTCGTTGAAGTCAACTACTTACAGAAAGTCACCATATGGAGAACTTACACCAATTCATTGTAACTGCAATGCAGATTGCTGCAGAGCAAAATCATGTTTGTTCACTCACAAAATTAATTCTTGTGTACGTTTTTGCCTGTGGTTGTGAAATCCAGAGGTTTAATCGAATGGGTAGAGGCAAAAGCTTGACAATATACTCATTACTTACATATCCACCAGATCGTCAATGCTTGAGTGAATAACCTAGTCAAGGGTAATGAGAGTTACTCATTGTCCTTCCTTCTGCTCCCACACTTGCTGCGCAAACCAACAGAGCGGGGCAACTACCTACTTACCTGTGAAATTGGCACAAAAGAAAAGAATTGGGAAAAGAATACGGAAAGAAAACTGATGAGAAGACAACAATGACAGAGGAGTCATCTGTTCTTTGTAAGTATCTCCTTGGCATTTCTCTCTCCCTCCCAGACAGTTGTTGCTGCCATAGCCACAATGACTTGCACCATCCCCACTGTAACTTACTCATTTTGATGAGCTTGCCTGAGCTAGCTGTCTGCGACACATGAACATTTACAACCTCCACATTGATACTTACATTCTCATCCTCACATTCCAGATCACGGACTTCACCACAAGCTCATCACCTCTTAATTTTGTACCTTATGTAGTTGTCTGGGTTCGTATGTGGTTGTCAAGAACTTGCAGGAGCTTTTTTGAGGTCGAGAGCTCTTGTTATAAGCCAGAACTGTTTTACTCTGTTTGTGTGGGGTTAAGTTTATGGCGGATGTCTTCTTTGTAATTTATGCCAAGTTTGGACTCATCAGCTTTGGGTGCTTCTGAGCATGGAGGCCAACATCGTTTCGTTGATTTGTGGGGAAGGCGGGGTTGACCCCATCGTGGCTCTTCTCTGCAAGGTTTTTTTGTAGTATAAACCTTCTCAGAAGTTCATGCTAATCCCTGTTGCTGCTACATTTTGTTTTCTCATACATCTAAAGAGGGAGTTTGGTGGTTCTTGGCAATGTCTCTGTATTATCGCCTTGGGATAAGCTGTGGTGAAGGATAACCCATATTTTGATCAATACCCTATCCGTGGAGATGGCATTCTTCTTCTTCTTCTTCTTCTTCTTCTTCTTCTAACGCTGTTTCTTGTGTTTTACATGCAGGACTCTGTGGACTTTGCAGCGTTTGAAGAATCAAGACTTTCATTGAAGAAGCCGGTGCTTGTTCCTTTTGCTTATTGAGGTGAATCAATTGCTTGAATGTAGAAGACATAGGTGCTTGGAATGCTGTTGGTTTAGCTGCTTTAGTTTATCGGCTACGGAGGCCACAGAACAGGTGCGGTCACAATGGCTATGGCGACCCTGCTTATAGTCTTTTCTATGTATTCCAATTTGCTTAGTTTTTATCCTGTCAAGCCCGACACCTAAACTCATTTGTTTAAGGAGTAATATCTGCACTCAGCTGCCATGTATATCAAGTGCTACGTACCAGGACCGAATTAGCAACTTTCTGAAACTCTATGATTCTTGCCAAACAACTGCAGGTGGGTTAAGCGGCCAACTTGGTAGTTAACAAAAAAATCTACAGCTGGGCGTGCTGATTAATCCAGCAGGGAAGTAGTGAATCAAGGAAGAACTCCCTGTGCAGGAGGACAAGAAGCCCAAGGTTAGGTTTTCGAGCAATGATGTATCTGAACAATCTGTTTCACACGTACCATGAACGGAGAGGATTCGTCAGAGAGGACTCATAAAAAGACCTTGTTACCTGCAGTGATGGCTGTTCAATGCAATTCATGAACAGGAGTGCCATCATTTAGTGCCGCTGTTGTGCAATTCCCTTTCCAGCGGCCTCTCTTTTCCTGTGAAGTTTCTGTGGCCAACTTTTGTGTGGGTTAAACTCAATGCTGTCTACCCATAGTGTCAGAAAGGTGCCAGAATCCATTCTTGGGTGTTCCCGTGGACGGCGAAGGTGGCAACCGTTTTCTCCAGAGGCCGTAGATCAACCACATTGCCATGACTTCTTCACTCCGGTCAACATGCATTGCCTTCCTAATTCTTCATAGGAAGCACACACAAGTATCTCGGGCATAACTTTGAGGGCCGAGTTACAGAAAATCTTCAACTTAACCCCGCTCAAGCCCAGCAAGTTTTGTAGAACTATATGTATGTATCTGCAATGTAGCAGGAATTCTGTCACTCAAGGTGCTTCAATGCACATGAGAAGCATGCGCAGGATTCAATGTAGGGACTGTGATGAAGTTGCCATGATCAGACATAGAATGTCATGGACATCTGCCTTGGTAAGAGCATCATCAGCGCACCGAAGAACATTCAATCTTGCAGTCCTGATTATCCTATCTACACTTGTTCTGGGGGCCAATGGGCTGGGTTCCATGTCCACCATAGCTGCTGCATATGGAGAAGAAGGATTTCTATGTGCAATTGAGGCCAGCAGAGGCCAACCTATTCTGTGTTGGGGGCAAACAGCTGCTTCACAGGTATCAACATTCTCCACTTCGATGCGGGAGCCTTTTTTGGCCCTTTCAGGGGGCAATGGATTTATGTGTGGTCTCAAAGCACAAAGTCTTCAGCCATACTGTTGGCAAGGGAACAACACCAACCAAAACCTTGTTCCGCAATTGTACCAGCGAACAGCTTACACGGACTTGGCAGCTGGGGAGTATCATGTGTGCGGCATCCGCAAAGCTATGGGTTTGGATTGCTGGCGCATCGATGGTGGAGGCTCTGCGAGGCTGAATGTTTCATCAACGAATTTGGAGTCTCTTGTGGCAGGACGGGGTTTTACATGTGGCATTGATAAAACAAGGAAAGCCATATGCTGGGGTGAGGTTAACATCGGAAACCCTAGTGGGAGTTCTTTTGAAAGCCTTGCGGCAGGTCGAGATCATGTATGTGGAATTACTTCGGGTGCAAGAACAGTATCATGTTGGGGGGCTAATTCTGTAGGGCAAGCGAATCCACCGAATGGTGTTGCTTTTGTTGCCATCACGGCTGGAGTGTTTCATTCTTGCGGCATCATGAACAGCAGCCATGAGGTCATGTGTTGGGGCGGATTGACGAACATCAACCGAAGCACCACGGTGCCTCTTGGTACACAGTTTGTAGCACTTACTGCGGCGGATAATGTCACTTGTGGAGTTCGTGAGAGCAATTTGCTGGCTGTTTGCTGGGGGGATGGTGTAGACTATGAGCCACCTTTGCAGCTGTTCAGCCCTGGGATATGCCGCACAGGTGAATGTGGGGTTAGCAGTTTTGCATTCAACTTGAGTGTCATTGACAACACGCAGCCTAACATTTGCCTGGAAACCTCACAGAGAATCTGCTTGCCATGTGCAATGTCATGTCCACAAGGAACCTTCATGTCTGCACCATGTTCGCAGGGAGCAGATCGAGTGTGCACAGATTGCGCTATGTGTAAAAACTCGGTGTGTCAAGCTGTCTGTGAACTCAGCAATGCGGAGAGCACTGCGGCTTCCTCCTTGGATCAGTCCACCATAAAGATGAGGGCAAAAGTGGCAGTCATCTCCATCTCAACCGCAGGCGGTGCTGCATTGGCTATCCTTTGTGGAATTTTCTTTTTCTTCAAGTACCACAAGAAAGGGCGAGCTTTGAGCCTCTGGTGCGGTTGCAAACCTCGACACTCTACCGAAAATGGGTTGATGCAAGCTTCTTCATGCGCAACCTCCATGTCTGGACCGACTAGAAAACCCTCACATGAGTTGATCTGCACACAAGCATTTAGATTAACTGAGCTTCGAGATGCAACAAATGGGTTCAAGGAAGTGAATGAGCTTGGCCGTGGCAGCTATGGCTCGGTTTACAAAGCAATCCTCCCAGATGGACGGAAAGTGGCTGTGAAAAGAGCGAATGCGGCTAGGCGAATTCACAGCAACAGCAGAGATTTTGATGCAGAGCTTGAAGTTCTCTGCAAAATTAGGCATGCTCAGCTTGTCAATCTTGTTGGATACTGTGAGGAGATGGGTGAGAGAATCTTGGTGTATGAGTTTATGCCAAATGGAACTCTTCATGACCACCTTCATGGAGGGTTAGCTCAGTTGAGCTGGTCGAGGCGGTTCCGAATTGCAGTCCAGGCAGCAAAAGGCATCGAATATCTGCACAGAGATGCAACCCCCCGTGTCATACACAAAGACATCAAATCTTCCAATATTTTGATTGACGGTGACTGGAATGCAAGAGTAGCAGATTTCGGGCTATTGCGTGCGGGAGGAATTCAGGTGGAAATAATCAAAGAGGATCAGTTGCTGAAATCCCCAATTCATCACTTCGAAGTTGGCCCATACACCGACCCCGTCTTCCCCAAAACCCAAACGTTCACCGACAAGAGCGATGTATATAGCTTCGGAGTGGTGCTTTTCGAGATTCTTTGTGGTAGGCGTGTTCATGACAACGATTACTCGCCTCCGAACATTGTCGAATGGGCCTCCAAAGCTGTGCAACAAAGTAAGACCACAACCATCCTTGATCAATCTCTAGAACTTCCCAAGCATGTGGAACCCATCCTCCGAGTGGCAGAGATTGCTGAGCTTTGCGTGCGAACTCTCCCTGAAGAAAGGCCTAGCATCTCCGACGTGGTTTTGTGGCTTGAGCTTGTCGGCCGTGGCAGTTTTATGTAACATATGCAGACATTGGTTCAAGGTGTACCATGACATCTCTCCTTCAATC
The DNA here is from genome assembly GCA_950295325.1 of Polytrichum commune. Classification (NCBI taxonomy): domain Eukaryota; kingdom Viridiplantae; phylum Streptophyta; class Polytrichopsida; order Polytrichales; family Polytrichaceae; genus Polytrichum; species Polytrichum commune. Next base: position 69,449,505 of record OX485803.1, read on the forward strand.
CGCCCCGAAATGTCCAAACAAGAACAGCAAGCCGAGAGGAATCGTGCATGGTTGACTCAACAATTTGGCAGAAAAAAAAGATGCAGATACAATGGACCGTGTGTCACTCCATCTTCGCCTGCTGTGTACCACGGTCCATACCGAAACATCACCATGTAGCCCAAGCAACAGGTTTCCGATACAAGTTCATGCCCGTAGCCACATGAGCAAACAGATGAACCTAATGTGGCAAACTGGGTGGGAATTTATAGTATCTGTGAAACTCGGAAACTCGGATTGCTGATCCGTTTTCCCTAGACTGCTTGTGGTTAAGATAATTTCATACAATCCAGGCGCTCCTTCCACACATGAGGTAGCACCTTTCTGTGCTTCATTCAAAGTCTTCACATTTCAGACAGGATGGTGTGCGATGTATTAATTGTAGGTAGAGGTCGTCAAGTCCTTCATGTGCTGTGATAATCCTGGAGGGCTTTTTGTGCCAAGGTATTGTAGGTGGATCTCTCTTGGAAAAGTCAGTTGGTACATGACAGGCACTCTCATACAAATCATGGGCGGCAACAGTAGTAAGAGAAAAGAATGTTCGCCTCAGATATATAATTTTATTGTCAGAACTGTAAATTGAGATCAGTGATGCGTCTCTGGTGTGGCATGCTACTTTATATCAACAGCGTACAAATCCAGCTTCTCTATAACATCCCTGAAGTAATCAGAGTCTTTTTTTTCTGCTCCTCTCCTTTCAATTCTTAATTTGACTTCCAAATCGGATTACTGATACATTTTCATACAGTCCAGGAGCTCCACACATGAGGTGGCACCTTTCTGTGCTTTAAACAATGTAACATTCCAGACAGGATGGTGTCCGATGTATTGTAGTCAATGGTCGTCATGTCCTGCTTATGCTTTGTTCCTGGGATTTTTGTGCCAAGACAGTGTAGGATCCCCCTTAGCAAATTCAATTGTTAGATGAGAGGCATTCTCATAAAAATCATGGGCAAACAACAGTAAGAGAAAAAATTCTCCTCAAATATGTGATATTGTCACAAATTGTGAAGAGGGACTGACGTATCACTGGTGTATGGTACGTTATATCATCATCAAACAAATCTAATTTCTCTCTCTGTAGAAAGCACAGTCCCTCTTTTTTGTGCCTCCTCTTTCAATGACTGATTTGTGCAGGTCACGGTGAGCATCCTTCTGAGAATCTTTTGTGAAGAGAGATTGACGTCTCTGGTGCATGTTACTTTATATCCACAGGAAAATAAAATTATCCTCTCTGTAGCAAGCAGAGTCTGTTTTCTGCTCCTCCCCTTTTTAATGGCTGATCTGCCTTTGGACTGAGGATTAACGTGGACTTTGAATTCATTTGAAAGGCAGTTACCATTTCAAGATGACATATCCAAATGCTTACATGGGATACCACACTGCATCATCAGGAAGAGGCTAGGGCCATGGTCAGTCAAATGTCAACAGACACTAGAGCTTGTTATGAAACCTTGAAAGCAGGTTATTTCGATTTAGAAAGTGGTCAACTCATCTATTTGCATTTGAGAATTCTTTAAGAAAGCGTGGGCACAATGTCTAATGCCACATCCTTTTATGCTTTGTGCAGGTCATAGGTAGCATCCCTTACAGAACCTTAATGGGAGCTCAACAGTGAAAGGTCATTGTAGCACTATATTGATTTGTTACGTACCGACCTCCATTAGTGCCAGTGACATCAAGCAAGGGGCAAGCAAGTGATCCTCTTTGGTAGCTTTTCAACAAGCTAGTTTTCTATATGTTGAAATGAGCTTTCACAATATGTAGTGCAACATACAAAAATTTAGTTTAGCTCAAGAGTGTATAAGGAAAACAAGTTGAGGATAAACTCCTCAAATTTGTGATGGAGGAGTGCACAAAGTCTAGGAATACTAAAGAAGGTCCTGTGTCTATGTTGGTAATGCACATCAATCTCACTTTGCATATATCACAAGTTACATCTCAAGAACAAAACTTGAGGACCTAATTGACCCATGCGTTTTGGCTACGAGTCCATGAGGAGGAGGCGAATATATAAAGCAAAGTTGAAAAGGAAAAAAACACACCTATCTTGGCCTTTTGACTAAGATCAAGTGTACTATTTGTTATTATTAGATTAATATTTGATATGAGGCTCATTGAGCCTCATGATATTGATCTAGTTTATCTTCGGGTGCGGTTTCATCTGGCAGCTTGCTGTTAGAGCCCGCGAGCGTTGCCTTGGTCTTGCACTATATCCTTGGCAAGCGCAACCCTCCCCTTTGGGGACCCAAATAAATCAAACCTTATGCTTTCAAAACTCCTCTTGTCTATAGTTTTCAAGCAAGTGTCACTATATTGCACAAAATACTATGTACTCACTTGCAATTTGTAAGTGAGAGGTTATGCAAATAGTTAATAGGGTTGCTCTTCGGATTTGTGTGCACTGTGTATATATTCATGACTAGTTTGTTGGTTAATTATCTAAGGATTTTTTTTTGAATCTAACATTTACATCATTGAGTTTAGATTGAGTCATCTGTCCCTCTTGCTTTATCAATTCTCAAACACACAATGTATTCCAATATGAATAAAATAAAATGAAGTTGATTTTAAAGTCCAAAAACTTATATTGCAAGATCCAACATACCCAATTTCTCATTGCCATATCTTATTACATGAGCAAGACAAGCAGTTCCACCTCATTCACTCTCATTTCTAGACCACCATCATTTTCCAATGTTAGGACAATGATGCAAGACTAAGTTCCTATATTCTAACACAAACACACTTCCATTTATTACAGAGTTCAACATTGAAACTTAGGTGATCCAAATGGTGGATGCTCTCTAAACACACCATCTGACTCATGATGAAAAATATGCAATACCTGCATTGTGAAGAAAATTACTCTCCACTCACTTGGCCTTTCTGGCTCTGTGCCAACAATCTAGCTCTTGCTACAACAACCGGGCCAGCTTTGGCCATCGAGCCTGTGTCATAAGGTGGTTGCGGATCATACTCAATTAGTAGTTGCACCGCTTGTGCAGTTGTTTCATCGGTGATGAGAGCTGCGAGTTGAAGAGCCATGTCGATTCCCGCTGACGCGCCAGCAGCTGTGATGATCTTGCCCTGGTATCCAGCAACACAAATAATGAAACAACATTCACATATCCAAAGTACATATGCACTAGTATTGAAGTCATGTCGTTTCTTTCATATTGACCAAATTTTTTGTCTCAAGAATGTTGGTAGTACTTCAAATTTCTACCTCGGCAAAGATTAGTTCGATCAAACTCAAGCACTTAACAATATAGTTTGAGGGCCCGTGACCATTGAAATCTAAAATCTCTCGTAGGTGGAAAATGCCAAGACCATCCACTTCACTTTACACTAGAGCTTGAGGGCCTAAGTGACCAAGGAAGTTGGAATGGATGAAAAGCCTACACGGAGTCCTACATGGCATGCAATCGATAATGTTTCATGGTCTACTAGATTTTATCAACTTGAGCCCAATCTAACGTTCAACTGGGAGACTACGACTCTTGAGATCTCACAACCCTTGATTTTAGATTATATCTTATTGTATAGATTAATGGGATGATAATGAAATACCATTTGGTTGAGAGCCTAGTCATGTACTATGTCTTTACACTACACTTCAAGGCCCGTGACCACAGAAAAATCAGTTTCAAATTTCCACAGTATGGCCTTCGGATGAGTTTCAAGGGCCTTCACAATTACACGGTCACGGCCCCTTGGACACAGTGTAAAGTGGCCCTCAAACTTTGAAGCAAAGGTGAACCTTACTCTGTCAGAAGGTGGTATGTGCCTCTGGGGATTTATCCAATTCCGAAACTGAAGAAACATTGACCTAGTTTGAGGATTTTGTTGTGCTTCTAAACAGCAGCCATGGATATGTTGTCAAAGATTGGCGGAACAATGACATATGATATGCCGCATGTATAATTTCTACGCAAGAATTACAGATTCAATGTTGTTGAAGTGATCATTTGTACCTGGTGAACAACACGGGAGTTGACAGGGTGGGCACCGAAACTCGACAGTATCTCGTATGCACTCCAATGGGTAGTTGCTTCGAGCCCCTTGAGAAGGCCGGCGGCCCCAAGTAACAGCGATCCTGTGCAGACTGAGGTTGTGTATAGACTTGTCTCGTGCACCTACACAAAATCTCAAGTTAACCATCAGCTTTCAAAAACTTTGCAAAGGAAGGAGGATTGGGAAGAATGGACAAAATCTCCTTTCATTTGAGAGTCCAAGCTTCCATTGAACATATCCCTCTCACGTGCAGAGATCGACGTACACAAAAACATGGAAAATGTGAGGATAAATCTGTCATTTCATGAGGATCACTCTCTTGTCCAACAAGCAAGATTCTGTACAAAACTTGTTGGATCATGATGCCAATGATCGGCATTGAGGAGCATGAATGCCTTACTTTGCGGATCCATTCAATGATGGGTTTGTCGTGGATGACATGGCGAGTGCCAAACCGTCCTGGCACCACAACGATGTCTGGGCGTGGAACCTGATCCATAGCAACAAAACAACACGAGTCAAAGGATTGTAAACAATTTACAATATTAACCCATGGATAGTGTCCTGCCATGGCTCTGAGTAGGACTTCTGGCACCTGCTGTGGAAATGGAACGATTACACATCGTGCATTTTACCCTAGAATGTATAGTGGGGTGACAATCAAAATGGCATTTTTGAATTCGCAGTGAAGGAAATTTCATATCTGCCAACTTTGACAATTTCCTGAGGGCTGAAAAATTGGTATTTTAGCACGAATTTATTTTTCAAGATCATTTCTAAGTAAATAACATGTGTACCAAATTTGATGGCCAAAAGATTCACCCAATCTATATATATATAAAATCTACCAACATGTGTAGCTTTTTGAAAAAATTCATTGTTGCCAACTTTAATAGTCTCCCAAGAATTGATTTTTTTTTTTTTGCTATGAAATTTTGGAACAACAAGTTCTCTATGTTAATAACATGTGTTCCAAGTTTCAAGGCCAGTAGACCAATTAAAAAAAAGATATTCACAATCTACCTACATGTGTTGTTTTGAGAAATGATCATGGAAACCATTTCAGTACTGCTAACTTTGAAACCCTCCCAAAGGCTGAAAAATTGCTTATTTATTATTGATTTTTGTCACAAAATCATTTTTATGTTAATAACATGTGTGACAAATTTCAAGGCCAAAAAAATCATATCAGAAAGATATTAAAAATCTACCAACATGTGTAGCCATGAGAAACCATTTCACTACTGCCAACATGTGTAGTTGTGAGAAACAATGGGGAATCCATTTCACCACTACCAACTTTGACACCCTCCCAAGGGCTTAGAAATTGTTTATTCACCTTGAATTTTTTGGCACAAGATGATCTTCATGTTAATGATCTATGCACCAAATTTCAAAGTCAAAAATTTTACACAAAAAAAGATATTCACAATCTACCAATGGAGGACACACACATTGGTAGATTGTGAATATCTTTTTGTGTATAAATGTTTTGATCCCCGGAGAATTTGACTCTCCATATCGGATTGATTCTCCAACATGAAGCATACATTCGCATTCCCAATCGGTTGACGCATCATGGTGAAGCGACAGGAACGAGCCAAAAGATTATTACACAATTTACAGAAACCCATGGATAGTGCTCCACCATGATTTTAAGTGGATTTTGTGCCGCTCACTGCGGGCATGGCACAATTACACATCGTGGAATCTATCCTTGATCTACAGAGGGCAACAATTTCAGGATAATCTCCAGAAAATTCAATCATCCACATTGGTGTGTTGTTCTCCAGCAGAAACAAAAGGAAAGTGTCACACTTGGATTCCAAATCAGTCGACGGAGCATCATCAAGGGATAGAAACCTCGATACAAACACATTCGAACCAGAGCGACATGGTCATGCAGAGGGTTAGGGATAGCAACCTCGTCAAAACTTGCGTTCGCCTCCATGGCCAGTGCACCGTCTCTGTAGAGTCCCTTGCTGTGGCTTACAAACACTATATTCACGTTCGGCAATAACTGCAACACATTGTAGGGCCCTATAGCGTCGAGTGCCGTCATGCCGTTGAATATGGGGATGGCAATCTGCAGAATCCGCGGCTCCCCCGATTTCCCCATCTCCGCAATTCAAAGAGGAGATGCTGCTGAAATCTGTCACAGAGATTTGCCAGGGAATTTGCAAACACAAGAGCTTCTTCTTCAGATTCTTAATTTCTCGCTCATCTTTCTCATGTTGCCTGTCAACGATATCTTCAATGTGTGAACTCAAATCTGATTGCCTACATTGAACGAACTCCAAAACAGGGATAATACCAGCTCCGTTCACTAGTCAGTATATCTTTCGATCAGGTTATTACAATCGACACAACACACAACCCCGAGACCTAGGTCGTGAAGAGCCTCGGGTGGAAAGAAACATCAAATTTCCGGGAACCCAAAGCATTTTTCCAATTTGAAATATATAACAGCTCAAATGTCCGTCAAACAATTATGTTCAGGCTTTCCGCACAATAGAGAAAGGTCTACTATGAACACCCACACAAACTACTATTTATCGTCGTCTCATCGTTCCGAAATTGAACCCCTCCTGCCTAATTTGTAAACTCGATGACCACATCCATAAGGGGACCATGGAATCCGCCCAAAAACAAACTCTGGCATCCACAACAGACTCGACCGCCGCTTATCATTGCAAGGGAGACAGCAGAATCCAATTCAGGAATCAGACATTGCACCACGTAGATATTTACTCACCAAATGAGCTCCAGGATCAGCCACCAGAGCCACAGCAACTTCAGCCTTTACTTCATACACCCGACAATAGCCTTCAGAACAATCTCAGAGAAAAACAAACTGTTCTACATAAGTGACTAGCTCTTAGGTGGAGGCCATGGAGGGTCCAGCCCCAGCAACAGATACATAATCTAAGAAAATATTTTATATACTGCCAAGGAAACTGCTGTAGGACTTTCCTCTAACTGTGAAGACTGAGTTGGTGCGCCTCAAGTTTGACAAGAATCTACAGCTTGACTGCTAGACTACAAGAAAGTCACCACTATGGCAAATCCTGTGTTAAAAACATAAATTGTATAACAAAAATCTTCAAGTTATCTTCCTCGGTAGTTGGCTATGATCAAGTGTAGTATCTGTTCTGATCAGTTCGCCGTAGCACTGGCCATTGCCACCGCCATCCATTATCCAACACTACATCGAGTCAGGCAAAACATAGAGGAAATGTGTCCGGTCACTTATACCCACTATATATTATGTTGTATTGCAAGGTCAATGTTGCATTAATTCTTGGGGTTTATATTATCTATATCTGGATTTTGTAGGAGACATCTTCACGTCGATGGCAAGAATAGATCACCGCCGTAACTCCTGTACAATGGCAATTGTTGCCCACATCCAGTGTTCTACACATATCAACTGTAATCCTTATCATCTTGCTGTGAACCCGAAAGCCAGCTCCTGAAGACATTGTTTGTTCTTTCCATGGCTGCGAGGGTCTGAAATTTCTTCAATTACCTCCGCAGAAGATTCAACACATTTTCTACTTATCCAGCAACCTGAAATTCACGGAGAGTCTGCTGTCCCCAGAGCCAATTAGAATCATGTTCAATAGGCTCAGAAATGTAGTCGATTTGCTTTTTGACTTATAAGGGCCCTCAAAGAGGAGGGTCGTGCTCGCCAAGGATGTACTGGTTTCCCTCTTTAGTATGACATGTTTGGGAAACACAAAAAAAGTCGTATTATCGAGGTGTTGTCTTCTCATTAATATGACAAATGGTGTAAAGTTGTTGTATTATTGAGGGAATAAAAAAACATAAGTAATATGAGCTTAAAATTATATCAACGAATTTAAGAAAAATAGATGGTATGAAATAATACTTTTAACTCCAAACAAATATAAATATTCTCAAGAACTCTTGAAATAGGAGTCTAAGATTTCTGGTGTTGCCTACCCAAGTTAGCAATTGTCATCTTATCTAAATTCCCTACTAACTTTTGAAAACAAATAATTTTATTAACTATTAATTTCACTAATAAGTTCAAAGGTGTGAATCAAAGGAAAAATAAGAATCCCAATCAAAATATTGCAACCCAATATAAATAAGTGAATTACCTACCTAACATTGTGAGAAGAAAGCCAATAGATTGTACAAACAACCAAAAGATTGTACAAGCAGTAGAATAAGGTGGTGACTGTGGAGACTAGAAATTGTGTTGACTAGTATGGAGTTTGTGGTGATTGTGTGCAGGCTGACAAAACAAAATTGGAGTCTATGGTGACTAGTATGAAGTTTGTGGTGACTATGTGCAGACAAAACGAAATTGGAGATTGCAAGAATGCAAGAATGCAAGAAAATGCACAAAGATACTGGTGATCGATACTATATCATCATGAGTACAAGGCAACATACTAGACATGAGGCCACTCTAACCCTGACCATGTCCATTCTACACTAGTAACCCAAATTCTCATTACATTCCCCATGATAACTGAAGTTTCCAAGTAGTTCCCAAATGGATGTATTTTAGCTATACATAACATAGATGAATAGAATTTTAGCACTAACTACCTCTTTAATATGACAAAACGGAGATTCTAAATGTCACATTATTGGGTGTCGTAGTCGTATAAAAGAGGGAGTTTTGAACTAAAAAGTTTGGTCTCGCAAAAATGTGTCGTAATATCAAGGGTGTCGTATTAACAAGGTTAGACTATAATGCAATACCAGGGCAAAGCTCGCAGGCTCTGACAGCAAGCTGCCGGATGAACCTGCACGCAAAAAAGAAAAATGGATTAATATGGTGAGGCTCGCTGAGCTTGTATCAGATATTAAACTGATGAGAACAGATACTACACTAGATCTTAAGCAGAAGGCCGAGAAAGGTATGTCTCTTCCTTCCTCAACTTCACATTATATAGTTCACCTCCTCCCTCACCAATCCTTATCCTAAGCGTATGGGCAACGTTCAGGAAAAGGAAAACAAATTAAACAGGATAAAGAGATCTAGTGAATATCATGAAAAAACAATGTCCGATACGATATCTGATACAATATATGTAGAGGTTGGGCTTGGTCTTGTCCACAGCTTGAGCCAATTGTGCAGGTCGTTCTTCGATGAGTGTGCCAAAGGTAATGTCTTGGCGACACTATATTCATACACGTAACATTCGACCTATTCTGTTTTTGAACGGTTCACACTGGTAGATCGGCAACATGATCATGACTTTTGATTGAGTATTGCGAAACTCTCATGCTTAGGGTCGATTCATACCTAAACTTGGGATTCATTGAATGGCAGGCATCTATCTCATCATCAGTGCTTGCAATTTAACAGCAAGCATTGAGTCCGGCCATTGCACCTGCTGAAACAATTGTAGCCCTCCATAACTCTTGATTCATGTGCTCCTTGAATCAATTTATTACTTTCTACACCGCTAGAATACCGCCTGAGTACGGCGAATGCACGAATCTCGCAGTACATAAATCGTTTTTGTCTCGCAGAACAATTGGACTTTAACAGGCTCAGAAGTGTAGGTTAGTGTATGATTCGTCGCGTTCCAGTTTAGTTTATTGGGATCCCCGAAGGGGAGGGTTGCGCCTGCCAAGGATATAGTGCAGTACCAAGGCGACACTCGTGGGCTCTGACAGCAAGCTGCCGGATGAACCCGAACCCGAAGATAAATTAGATTAATATCATGAAGCTCGATGAGCCTCGTATCAGATATTAAACTGATAAGAACAGATACTACACTTGATCTTAGCCAAAAGGCCGAGAAAGGTATACTTCTTCTGCCGTCAAACTTCGTTTTATATACTCGCCTATTCATTACTAATCCATACCCCAAGCATATGGGGCAACAAGGTCTAGCTTACTGCTCTGCTTCGTTCCAGCCGCTATTCATTCCCCTTGCCTCACCTTCCGTTCAGGAAAAGAATAAAGAAATTTTATGATAGATCATGAAAAAATGTCTGATACGGTGTCCGATACGATGTCTGATGCGATATACGTAAAGGCTGGGCTTGGCCTTGTCAAAAGCTTGAGCCAATGCGCAGGTCGTTCTTCGATGAGTGCACCAAAGGTAGTGTCTTTGGCTACACTGACTTCATACACGTAACATTCGACCTATTCTGTTTTGGAACCACTCGCACTGGTAGTTTGGAAACACGATCATGAACTCTGATTGAGTGTTATGAAATCTTCCATGCTTGGGGTCGATCCATACCTAAACATGGGATTCATTGAATGGCAGGCATCTATCTCATCATCAGTGCTTATCAATTAACAGCAAGCATTGAGTCCAGCCTTTGCACCTGCTGAAACAATTCTAGCCCACAAAAGCTCTTGATTCACGTGCTCCTTGTACCAATTTATTGATTTCTACACCGAAGAGTACCACCTGAGTAGGCCTAACGAATGAATTATTACAGAAATGTGTCATGCAATGACAGTGTATTGAATTTACTTCCTTGGACCTTGTTGCAATGGCCAAGGTCTTCTTCCTTCTTCATCAAGATGCCACAATTTTGCAGCGAGCCAGCTGATCAGCAAACTGAAATTGGTGACATGAAATTGAAGACTCTCCATGGACCTTCATGACGAATCCGGGCTCCTTGGGCTCATTGCAGCAATTTTCCAATTCCTGAAAAGCACCCAAGTAGAGGCACCCTTCGGTCGACTGACTGGAATGCTGGAAGTTGCGACAAAGATGCCCTTCGGGGTGGCCTTGTACAAGCACTTCCTGGAAGCCGTAGCTCCGCAGATGGATGAGTCTTGATAGCTGCTCCCTCTCCAGACAGGAAACTCTTGGAACATGTTGAGGCCCCAACGAAAGAGGAGGTGTACAGAGTGGTTTCTTCCCGGCTGGGCTGCACTTTGAAGGTGTAGTCGGCCCCGTGGGCAATCCTCTGCGGCTTCAAATCGGTGAACTGGTCCTTGCAGTGAACTGTGATCGAATCCCCCACATAGTTGTAGATGTTCACCAACCCCGCATGATCCCACGCAGCTTCAGGTGGCTGCGCTGCTACGACCATGGAGGTCATGAAGAGCATCATCACGAACACCATCATCGTGTGTGGCCAGGATGTCGATGCGGATGTCATGGCTACTCCTGCTCTAAAATCTCGCCATCCTGTCTCAGGTAGTGATTTATGTGTCAATGGCACAAAATTATGCTTCAGCACTAGTGATCACTGATGAATTAGGCATTGCAAATTTCCAGTAGTGTGATGGGTGTGTTTGAGACAGTTCAAGCTTAACACCTAATATTGACCTAAGCTCGTACCACAATGTTGATCTGCATGTGAGATATGCGAATGGACGGATCTCAGAATTGTTCTAGGCTATGTCGATTTGCAGATGAGGATGGAAGGTCACGAAAAAGATTTCACTATGAGGTGCGTGAATGCATGCATCCCGCAAATCTATAGTGCCTGGATCGGATGTGCGTACTGAGTGCTAATGATGAAGATCCAAGAGTTTGCCGCGCTAGTTAAAGATGAGAGTCCTTGCAAGTTGTTGGACTGTTGGCGTGTTGCCCGCACCAGCTCCCAACCCGAACCAAGTTGTGCAGCTACTTCGACTGTACAGGAATTAGATGCAGCTCCTCCTCACCTACACTACCATGCTCTTGCTTGGCATCCGCTATGCCGGACTTACAGGTGTTGTCGATGCATGAAAGGTCGTGTACAACAAACAAACAGTCCCTTGCAATCCTCCTACATGGTAATTGCTTAATTTCTGTATATATATATGCTCCATTGACATCCCCTGCATTCGTCATTAAATAGTTAAAGCACATAGATAAACCCTAAACCCGTCCTCACATAAGGGGATTCCGGCAAACGTAACAGTTCTTCCGAAATTTGCAGAATAATTCCTGGATGAAAAACTCGTGGGCCTACCTTTCTGCTGGATCCACCGAGTCAGTTAGTTTCAGAACTCAAGTTGATTGGTGCGCATTCACAGCCTTACTTGTTGCAAGATATGCGTCAAACACCAAAAACCTGTCATGGTAGAGCCATTCACTACATATCTTCGGGCACATACATGTTCAGATGTTCTGACAATGCAGCTTGTGATCAACGATATTGGCCTGGATTAGTTGCCATGGCAGAGGTGCAAAACGCTCGCTTGCTAGTACCAATCTACGAGCTCCAAAAATTAAGAAGATACAGAGTTTGTTAACAAGTAACCCAAAACAAATCCGGAGAGGGAATAGAGATGATGTACGATACTGCGATGAATTGCTATTTCAATTGTTTGGGTACCCGAAGGGTAGGGTTGCGCCTGCCAAGGATATAGTGCAGTACCAAGGCGACACTCGTGGGCTCTGACAGCAAGCTGCCGGATGAACCCGTACCCGAAGAAAAATTAGATTAATATCATGAGGCTCGATGAGCCCCGTATCAGATATTAAACTGATAAGAACAGATACTACACTTGACCTTAGCCAAAAGGCCGAGAAAGGTATACTTCTTCTGCCGTCAAACTTCGTTTTGTATAGGTCACCTCCTCACTCACTGCCCTTTCCGAAAACTATGGGACCATCACGTCCACCCAACACAACGGGCAGTCTCGAGTAAATCCCTTTGCCATCGTGCCCAAGTTGGTTGTTTCACTCACACACAGACCTCTTGCCCCTTGGTTACGGTGTTTCCAAGTGCACCAGATTTAGCCTTGCCGGGCAATAATTTGCTCTCTGTTTGTACAAAAGAGTCACCTGAGCTTCAATTGCCTGTTTCGGCCGGGCTGTAGCTTGCCCTCACCGCTCCTGAAACAGCTGTGGAGCTACTTACCTGCAGAGGAGATTTAACCTCACCGATTCTCCAAGTTCTGAAACAACCATACCAATTTCAAGGGCAGGCTTGTATCCGCAATTGTCGTTCTTCTCGCATTGAGGGCTCTTCAAAGCTTAAAAGCTGACAACATAACTGAGAAGGAGGTTGGGCTTGCATACCTCAACTTAGGGTAAGTAGTGCATCCTAGCAGCGATCAACTTTCTGGACAGGCGAATGTAATGGCAAACAGGAACTTACATTGCACAGCTGATCGTAAACACTGTTGAATGTTTAGTTAGCACTGAAACGATGGTATGTGTGCTAGCATTGTTTAAATGCAGGTCATTTTGCATTGTGAGATGTGGTGTATAATTTCAGGCGAGAAGAGATTTCAACATCACACGCGTTGCGTTTCCCTATTGAAACACTAGTATGATTCTTTGGATTTATTTGCGTTCCTGAAAGGGAGGGCCGGTTGCGCCTGCCAAAGATGTATTGCAATGTGAGAAATCAAACAAAATCAAGAAACGAGCAAACAGAGTGTGCCGAGAAACGAAGTCTTTACTGGTTTTGGTAGACAGATGAATATCTAGAGTTCCATACATAAGTGACACATACTTTGAACGAGGATGCTTATGAATACTCTAAGCTTAGTCAAACCCATGCTTGAAGCATTCTTGCTCAAGACAACCGCTCCTAAGGTATAGCGTGCTTGCTGAAGGGTGATCCAAATGTTACGAAATGATCCAGTGCACAACAAATTGTGCAATGCACTGGTAACTACAATTCGAGAGCTAACAATCATGCTAAGTAACCCAACACCACTACTTAGGAGTAAAGGGCCTCTAAAGAAAAGGAAAGCGAAAACCATACAGTTTCATCATCAACTACGTACTTAAGTACGATGAAAGGAACAATTCTCTTCTCAACATTTTTCACAACAATGTAATTAAGTGATTGATTGTCATGTGTACACTGGCTACATGGCATACCAACAATCCAAGGCCCCACTCGCCCATCATCAACTCTCAAACTGAGTACCTAGAAGCAAAAAAATAAATTGGTCGGGCTCAACCCTAAGCTTCCCAAAATCTTTGGCAAGCACCTGCCATGAATCCAAGGCTACTCTTAGCGGCATAAAAGCCTCACCGTGAGCAACTAAAAGCAAAGAGAAGGAGGGCCACGCCTTTCAGCCCAACCCTCTATGTAGTGTTGGCTCAATACAAAGATTAGAAAATAGGGCAGTTTGATTTTGAAGGTTGTGTTTGAGATCTCAACAATCACTAGCATTTGCATATGTTTGATTGTATGATTGTTCAATATGTTAATCATTGGGAGAATATTAGGTCAAATATGTCATCAATATGTTTTTTATTTTACACACGCACATACACACACATGACATTCTTTTGTATTTAATGTCATGTGATCTATTCAAAAAAAATGTAGGATCAAACAAACTTCATTGTTTATTCTTTCAATTCTTGAAACTATTTTATTCTGAAAGCATACTTTCCTCAGCCAACGCAAAGTGCACCTATGTAAGTTCTTTTGATTGACACATTGAATATTAACTATAGGACAAAAATAGCACAAAATGAAATAATTGCGTACATTGATTTTGTAGAAAAGACAATTAATGTGGCCCATGCCAATTTTCTACTAGAAGTTTAGCGTGGGTTGAGAGAGAAGAAACTTCGATCCCCTGTAGGGGACCGACGTGAATGAAGTGTTTGTTCGTTCCACCCCTAAACCTATGTCCCTAGCGTGGGTTGAAAATTAATGTGTCCCACACTGATTCTCATTATGAAAATAGTGTGGGTTCTAGAAAATTATTGTGGCCCATAGTAATAGGACTTAGTGTAGTTGTTAATTTGACCCTATATGTCAATATAAGCAATTTATTGAAGTGAATGCTAATTTATGGTATGACATTTAGCATAGGATATTGAAATTTTTGAGATGATGGGTAAAGCTAAATGGTCATGTTTGTGTGCCAGGCCACAATAATTCTTTTGAACCCCCATTAATTTTCAACCTATGTTGAATTTCATGTTTACAATTAGTGTGGACCACATTGCTTTTCTTTTTCTTTTTTTCTAGGGCAATGATGTGGATGACTATTTTATTTATTTTATGAGCCTACTTTTGTCCTTGAGAGAGACATGACGCCAACCACTAGGTTGGTGTGAATGAGGGACGTTCACCTTCATCATAGTTGCGAGCTCTTTGTCTTTGAATCAATGCTCTATATGTTGGTTGGAAAGTCTGCAAGAAGACTTAGAAGAAGACCTGGATCCTACTTGGGCCCACACATCCCAACCCACAATATTCCACGATGACTAGACAATTAGTGCAACCCACATTAAAACGATTTCCACATTATTTTTTCACCCACACTAACATGAGAATATAGTACAAACTTGGTTTTAACACTTTGGTATGCAAGAAGACAATGTCATTGAACATACCATTACCAAGTGTCATGTATTTACACTGATAGTCAATTGGTTGATCATTACCTAGTGTAACCTAGGCAATGTGGACCTCATGACATAATGACTCATTACTATTGGGCCTTGGGGGTGGATTGTTTATTTGAAACCTAAATGACGTACATGGGTCACTATGAAATTAAACCCCCTATATACAAGAAGTTTGTAAAGAAGACAAATTTATATGAATTAACAACATGCTAAAAAAATAGATTTGTGTATTTGTACTAAGCTTTTCAATTCAATGTGACAAATGCCTCCACTAAATATACAAAATCAAACTCATAAATTATATATACCTTCTAATACATGTAAAATCCATGTTCACTTTACCAATGAGAAAGTCATTGAACATTTTTTCATCCATAGCATATAACTCTTCGCTTGCATCTAACAAAGAAAGACAAGAGCACAATCACTTAGCCACTATCCAAATAGCGAAACTCAAGGGAGCCCATGAGCACTTCAAGAGCCTCTAGCTTGTCCTAAAACCCAATTGCAAAACCTTACAAGAATGGACAAGGGAGTCATGGAGGATTGTTTCCATATGACAACGATGGATGAAATTCTGAATTGGATCTATCTAACACATCTATTGTCTACTTCTTCATTAAACCTTAGGTGCCCAATTTGTATAGCTACACACAATAGAGAACTAATACCTCTCCCTTACGTATATTACGTATGTTAATGCCTCAAATAATATTACTTCTTACACTAATGTTCATTTGTACATGGGATGAAGGGTCCACCCCCGGGACTGGGTTGGTGACATTAATTACCATGAACTATAAAGTATGTAAAATTTGATGACTTCATCTTTACAAATCCTTTTTTTTTTGCAATAAATAACACATGCACTTTTCCTACTATTGATGCACTTGCTCTTATCGAATTGCGTTCCTTGATGAGTGAAGTCAAATGTAGTTTACATTTGGACTAGTGACACACGCTACACTAGAAAGTAATTTCTAAGGAATATGTGGTGCACATGACTTTTGTAGACTTAACATATTAGCAATAGCATGCCTTGGACAAGATTCAAGTGGAGCCGGGCCACAATCACTCACGAATTGAGCACGAGCCTTAACTTAGTGTCTACAACAACTTTTGCTTGATTATCTCACACATATGGTCTGAAGCTTCGGCTAGGCTTAACTCTACCCCAACCTCTTACTTTCATGTCATGCTTCCCTTGTGTCTTCAAGCAAGTGCACGACACTGCCCTTTTCAACCAACAGGCGTAAGGGCCGGGTTTACACCATGGACCATGAAAGAAGGCCTTTTTTCCATGGTCTGACTTGATGGTCCAGCTTCCATGGTCTGATTTCTTTAAAAGTCAATTTACGAAGCCTTTGGGTCCCTCACTAGGTGTAAACCGAATGTGAACCAAGAGGAATGACCATGCACCAAAAAGTGAACGTGCTGATGATTTTTTTATATATGTCCAAAAATGGCAATTTTGAAAGAAGAAAAAAATCGAGTTTGATCATTCTCTTGTCTTTTCTTGTCTTCATTTTCTCTTCCCCCCAAAAAAACATTCATTGAAATCTCCTTTTAACCAAATTTCTCTGCCGTGGGCCCTTGCTTTTTTCTACCCAAGCACCTCTTTTGCCGCTCCCATTACAAAACTTGTTGGACCATGTCAGTGGATAATGTAGGCCTTAAAATATGTCTTTTGGAGACCCCGAACTTCATGGTCACTTTGACATTTTTTCCTTAGTGTAAACCGAAGTGGTCCCGGGACGAGTCCAACAACCAATCACAAATTTTAAAGGGCCTTGGGACAACTTCATGATCCGTGGTGTAAACAACCCTTAAGTAAGTTAAGCATTCGAGCTCACTGTGCAATGTGCTTCACCTAGAAGTTGTGATGCATTGCTCAACATTCTTACATAAACCTCGCAAGGTCCCCGCACTCACATCCATGGAAGAAATAGTGATCAGTCAATGTGTTAGTCAAAAGTCTCCATGAAGACTTGGGGGAAGACCTAGGGTCTTGGAATCCTGTTGTTTCCACCTTGACTACAAAATTAGTGTGACTCACGTTAATTATTTCCATGTTAATTTCCCGCCCACATTAATAGGATTATGTAGTGTACACTATAACCTCCCTAATATCACGCATGTGGCAACCAAAGCGCACGTGATATTGAGGAGGTCTGTGATGTTAACATGGATGTGTGATATTGGAGAATTAGTGGAGCACGTGGTTTGAATTCTTTGGTGGATTATTTTAATGTTGGAACACCTGATTTATGAAAGGAAAATGTGAAAACAAGGAGAGAGGTTTAAATTGAGCATATCCGTTTCCTAGGGTTTCAGGATATAAGAGGGGTGATATTACAAAGATCAACATTATAGAGGGTGACATTACAGAGGTTAGGGTGTATTTGAGTGGTGTGTGATTAGGTGCAGATGTGTGGACTTAAAAAAAGACATATGTTTAAAAGAAACTGGACTACAAGCTCAAGATTTCTTAATCCTTTTAAGCTCGATTATCAACAAAATTTGGGAGGGGGGGGGGGGTGGGACCTATATGACCACCTAATGATCACAAAAATCTTCACCTTGATGTTGAAGAAGGTATGAGCTATTGAAAAAATGGTTGCAGTGTGGGTTGCAGCCACGATTTGAATTTGTCAATAATCACACTAATTGTGTGTTGGGTGTAGAGTTAAAATGTCCACCTAAAGCCCACTTACCTCATATGGTCGGTAAAAGTTACAATCAAACACATCAACTATAAAATCAATGCATTGGCATGTTTGTGTTGTCTCAAAGTGCAAGTAAATTTTGTTAGCTAGAAATATAAGATATGTGAGCTTTCGTAAAATGGACACTTTCGTAATTGATAAGCAATGTACTATGTCACTTTTGGATTTGGAGTCTAAATTGAAGAGACATGCTACATTTTAGAAGATGACCACCCTTTACAATCGGTGTCAATTGTCTAATTTAGAGTCACACTTTACGGAAATTAAAAAGGACCATTATTATTGAGCACACACATTCCTCAACTGTGCCCTTCCCAATCCATTAGGATTTCTAGGAAGTCAAAAAGCTGTGAACGTGTCTTTGAGGGAAAACTATTAATATATAGCGGGAACCGGGAAGAACTGGTGGTTTAGTTACAGATGAACCGGTTGAGTTTGAGAAATAACCAGTTGAAGTTGGAGACTTCCGAAGAATTACTGATCATTTTAGAAGAATCTATACAAGAATATACCCAAATGAATAAAGAAAAACCGGAAGATGTCAACATGTAACCGGCTGGATTTAGAATCACTAGGATCTTGACCGACTATGCCCAAAAGCTTCATGGGCACTGGCAGGAATCATGTGCACTTTGCGATTTTAAAAGGTTCTTTTAATGTCCATTAAATCCTCAACTCTAAATTCGCACACAAATTCAAATCGCCGTTCATGCATTCTTCACAAGTCATCCATAAATTACCAAAATGAACGGAACGTGATGGGGAATCTTTTATGATGACAAACACCGATTTTTATTTTTATTTTTATTTTTGTCATGAAGAGGTTCCAGTTTTTTTGAGGCCATGGAAGTCTCAAGGCATGTCCAACTAAAGCCGAAAACACATGATAAATATAGGAAAATCCAAGGCTTGTGTTATGAAAAATAAAATGCAAAGCACTTGGAGATGAAAGTTGACATTGAATATTTTTTGGGGGTGAATGATTGCACATGTCTTATCTAGAAGCTCAAGGAAACTCATTGATTTCATCAATTTGAGTCATATTACTAGCTTATGGAATCCTCTCGAGGAAATGATGAAAAATAGATGATACAAACTTTTGATTGTCTTCAATGAGTTTAGGGGCTTTATTGAAGAGTGTTTCTACCCCTCCAATTTCTCTATTTGGTCCAAAATGGACTTTTAAATCCAATGATTAATCTTGTGAGGGTTTGCAAAGTCTTTTTTGGTTCCTTGAATATTTTTGGGGCTATTGTTCAAGTTGAATTGTGGTTGTAATTGTGAGTTTATTTTGTTCAATTAAAATTTCAAATCGAAGTAAAAATTCCATTATGACTTACAGGACCACTACAACCACATTCATCGCCTTTATGTGCACCAATTATTATATAAGGTCTAATTCGTTTATCAAGAAATTGCTAATTTTTGTGAGATTGCAATAACTGACATTGTGTGCTCATGCTTTTTATTCAAGAGCCTTTAGCGGCATCCATATTGGCACACAATATTTATGCTTACAAGTGTGCCTATAATGACACTATGGTTTAGGGCAATCATATCCCAAATACTCTTGAGGCCCATGTAATCTTCGCATTTTCTTTAGGTATGCTATGTTTATACCAACCGTGATTAAAGATTTGAGTGATGTAATTTCCAATGATTCTCACCATTTTTGCATGTAGTAGTTTGAGAAGTACTCAATGATATTTTAGCAATAGATTTTTTAGATGATTGTGGATGAAATGCACAAAGTCTTATTTGTCCAACAATTCCATGAAGCATAAGATTTTACATCTCCACTGAATATTACAAACCTACGTCTCCATGCACTCGCTAAGCAGTTGGCATATTCATCAACCAACTAGATATAATTTATTGATTCAATACAACACCTAAACAAAAAGCTCGTTTTAAAACACACACACACACCAAGTTCACAAGTTCTCCTTTATGTTCTACTATAGCCAACTCCTACTTTGTAAACATAAAGGTATCGCCTACTTAATTATTGGTGGATAAATATTGGTAACTTTTTTACTAGCTCAATTAATGGTTGACACTAATTCTTCAGCACACTCACATGAAACTTCTTCTTACAGTCAAAGTGGAGTATTAATTGATTTGAATTGTTTTTGGAGCAACCCAAAAGAATTTTGGGGCAAGCCCAACATTTTGAATATTTTCGTGGGCAACCACCCAAATAGAATCTACTCTTAGGCATACTATAACTTTTTCTCTGGAAATCTTGAATTTTTTCTTGGGATGCCCTCCAAAATGAAGGAAAGCCTATATATAGACATATAAATCCACAAAAATAGGCTTGGCATGTCTAATCATATGAGTAGGCTCATTTGAGCCTTCCCATGAAATAACATCACTCTCTCAACACCTTGCCGAACAAGGATTTGTCACTGGGCACAAAATGACAACCATGTGAAAGACATCATGGGGTCTATTTCAATGGGAAACCCATGACATCCTGACACCATCAAAATCCACACTTGATGATCTCAATGAGGCTTTTCATGTTAAAGAGTGGAACTCTTTCCATTTCTCGGGACAAAATTTGATTACCTCCACATCAAGGATTATCTCGAATATGATTGTGAATTGCACTTGAGCAACCATTGACTCCACCCCAATGCAAGATCATTGCTACTTATTGCACCTCGAATCATAGACTTGCCATTGAAATTGGATGGTGGTCAACTATTCCTATCTCTAGAGATCATATTGCCACTTTTGCTCTTACAATATAATGGTTGAAAACGAGGCACACTTTGTGTTGGACTGCCCTTATACAACTCCATTAGAGATAGGTTTCAATCACTATTTGAAACTGTAGTATCAAGGAGTTTCAAGTCTTTCTTCCAACTGGACCATCAAGTTGATATCAATTGTCTATCTCATAGAGACTACTGCACTCCGCTAAGTTACTATAGGAAAGTAGCCGGTTTGACACCATTTTGATGTGCTTTTAGTCCCATAACCCTTTTGGCTTCTCGGACTCTAATATCAATTTCATTGCATCTCCAGAAAAAAAAGCATGAGGTGCTGTAGGGAGTTGACTTGTTGGTCATCAATAAACAGGGAGAACTGGCTGCTAGTTATAGATGAATTGGTTGAGTCTGAGAATTAACTGGTTGAAATTCAAGACTGCAAGAAAATTACTGATCCTTTAAAATGAATCTATAGAGTATACCTCAAATTAGTAAAGAAAAACCAGACGATGTCAACATGTCACCGATTGGACTAGGATCTCGACCGATAATACCCAAAATCTCCCCAGACACGGATCCTCATGTAAGACAATGAGTAGCCAAAGTAAAGCTGAAAATTCTTTCCTTTTCTTTTTCTTTTCCTTATAGAGATTACCTGATACCAGCACATCAATCTTCGTTGTATGTGCAAGCTGCCAAAGTTTGGAGATTTTCAATAAGTGGCCAAGGGATGCAGCATTGAGTTTCTGGTGGAATCTCAACTCCATAATTGAAATGTATAAGGCATGGAATTTGATGAAGAGATACAACAGGTTTGCAATTTCAATCAATCAATCCGCGACATAAGGTATGCGGGCCTTACTTGGTTACTTTTCTCACTCAGCCACGTATTGTCGAGAATCCTCACTTTTGATAATGAATAAGATACTCATACGAGTTCCGAAAATTATGAGGAAAATGGCTACGGCCATGATTTGGGTTTGTCAATCTGCCGTCTCGCACTATTTGCATGTTTCACATCCAACGAGAAGTGGGTGCAGAGCTAATTAAATATGTCCATTAAAGGCCTGATTACTACCTTAAGTATTCCGATCAGCCATTCACTGAAATTTATCTCTATTTCGCTTGAATGTCTTTGACGCAACATCGGATTCGTTTATCTACCGGCTATGGCCAAATCAAATGTGTCAATAAACTACAGTTATGCCGAAGATCGACCTGCTCAGGGCTCCTTTGGCAAGGTGTGATGAGCATCTCCTGATTATCTTCAACAAATTCATATCTGGTGAGATGGATAGGTAGGATTCCTTCGCGGCGTGGACTCGGATAGAATTCAGGGCTCACTTTCAAACGTGAAATCTTTCTCAAGGGGGCCCCCACTTTTGAGCATGATGGAAGGAAGGAAGGAAGAAAGAAGAGACAGACAATCTTCTCCCTTACCTTTTCCCGGGGCTTTTTTTAATCAATCAGTGACGTCTGTTGTGACTATAAAGTTTGGATATGTCGATGCAGAAGACCGTCATTTGATTCCCTCCTACTCCGAAGGAGCTCCTTACTTGGACGACTAAGTGCTCACGAATTTGACAGGTAAATCTTGCATTTCCTTCCAGTTACCTTCTTCTTAATCTGAATTTGCACTCTGTCCTTTTTCTCGTTGTTTCTCAATCTTCCTTGGGCTCCTCAAGAAATGCACATTGGAGACATAGTCCAGAATGTGTCAGAGGATTACTACACCGTCTGGATGTGAAAAGGATGCGCATCATCTTATTTGGGTACGAAAGAGTGATAAGCCGCGAATTGAAATCTGTAGAGAAATTCTCTCACAAGTTGGAAGCTAAGAAATGTCGATGCCCATGTCGTCAAGAAGTTGATGTTTCGGTTAGAGAATTTGAGGCCTATCCGAACGAAGACAGACGAGTAAGACGAGAGAGAGTCACAAACAAACACCCTTCAGATAGTTGTCTGCAAACCCTCAAACGAGAGGGTTTGCTTCTCCATTTCGTGTTTGGTTAAGTGGTGAGAAGGTTTATTTTGCATCTGGTTCAGTCACGACCGAAGTCCATGTTTACGCTTCCTCTTCGTCGTAATCACAATTTCTCGCCTGGGGTCGATTCTCTCGGGTCCAGTTGCTTGCCCATGGGCTACTATCTGTGCTACTCTAACCCTGTACTGACCCTTTTCTCGTTGTTTATTGATCTTCCGTTGGCTCCACAAGAAATGCACACTTTAGGCATAGTGCAGAATGTATGTATTACGCCGTCACGAATTGAACAGGATACAATTACTAGATTCCAATATGCAAGAACTCATCCTCATCTCATTTGGTTACAGAAGAGTGATATGCGACAGAATGAGGTCATAGACTTCGTAGGAAATTTGCTCTTACAAGTCAGAAGCCAAGAAACGTGGATGCCATGTCCTTCAGCATTTTTTCGGTTAGAAAAACCGAAAAAGGCCCATCTGGAAGAAGAGAGTCACAAACAAACACCCTTCACATGCGTGCAAACCCTCCAAAAGAGAGTTTCCATTTCTCCATTTTGTGACATTTGCTTGAATGGTGATGAAAGGCTTTTGCTTCTGGATTTCTTGCATGGGGTCAATCATTTGGACTCCACTTCTTACCCCATGGGCCATCTGTGCAACTCTAATCCCATCCTCTCATTTTGCCACAGGTGAAACATCAATTTGTAAATCCATCACAATCAAAGAACAAGGCGCACTTGAAGAAATGACCGACTCGACCCAACCCACTGTGCTGCCAGACGGAATTGGGCAATCTTGGAACTGCAAATTTTGGGAAGACTTCACAACTCCAAATTGTCTCCAGGACCGATTCTGGCATCCCTGCGGAAGTGGGAAGTGGAAATGGGATGCTGTGTCATGGAAGGAGATTCACTGGGAGCCAGCATGCTCACAAATTGTACAAGACCCCGCCACTCAGAAATCCATTCTTCGTGTCTGTGTCTTCTCTGACTGGTTCCACCGAATCGACCGCCTGGCCACCAAGGAGCAATTTGGCTATGGCTACTATGAGGCTCGGTGCAGGTTCAAAGGGGCCTCGGGGATGCATAGCGCCTTCTGGCTCCTTCCCAACGCCATGGACGAAGTAGACACCTCACCTGGCCTAATCCCTGGAGGCATTGAAGTGGATGTCGTGGAGCATCGAGGGTTCAATGCCGCCAACAACGACATATCCACCATTGGTGTCACCACCATGCACTGGGGCGGCTATGGCGCACACCATCACTCTGCAGGCTACCGAGAGTCGAAACTCCCGACCAGCAACTGCGATACTGTAAGTAAAAGACATCATTACTTGCTACATTATAGCACCAAGGACATTTTGTAACTTTCTCTGTGTGGTGGTTCAATTCAATGCGATGTAATGCAATTCGACTACACAATTCATCCATGTCGAGATGGTCAGCGAGAATTTTCTTGTGATTCTCCAAGTGGAGAACACTTCGAACCTTCCTGTGTATCATGTCGTCTGCATGTGAACCCGAACGCTGGGAATTGATATTCAAGAAGGGCGTGCTTCAGATGTCTCTAACAAGTACCAGATATGTTGTACATAGTATGTTGCCTTTGAATGTGAACATTGGGATTTTTTTGAAAGAAGGCCAATCCTGGGTGTGCTTCCAATAAGTAGCAAGCTGTGAGGGAAGACTTCACCTGATAGATATGACCTCGCCTTTGAATCTCACCGTCAAAGAAGGTTCAATATGTGAGAGCTCCTACCAGTGACTACAATCTTTTCCTGATGCAAAACATGTTAAATTTGAGAGTGAACCAGTGTGGAAATTGGAAATTGACATGGCTATTAACATCAATGATACGTTACGCCTGATCCACAACATGCCAACTTTGAAGAGCATAACTGTGAAATTTGTTGTGAAACAAGGTTAGAGTTTATGATGGGCGATTCGTCTGACATTCTGACCGTTGACACCTCATACATAACTGTACACGGACTTTGAATCTGAAGGTTGTTGAATTTGTTGTCAAAGAAAGGCTAAATTTTTGATGGCTCCCTGCAGTGGGCGACGTACGGCGTGTTGCACATGCCAGGAGGATTGAGATGGTTTTGGAATGGGGCAGAAGTGAACTCCGTGCCGATCTGGTCTTCGAGATCGAACTTCCTGTATTTCTCCACAGAGGTAAATGAGAGCGGAGGATGGGCGGGCACAGACATGAGTAGCTATGGCACCCTCGCGGATCCCGCGGGCTACGTCGAGGTCGACCACTGCGGCTTCTGGGAGGTGCGATCTTCGTCACCATCTCCGCTCGCCTCCCTCGCTGACTCCCATGAACAACCTCATGAAGAATTGTGATCTCCTTCATCGATCCCCTTCGGTAACTAGATCATGGAACATTCAATATTTGGCATTCAATATATGCATCACGTAATCTGATCCGTAAATATTAGATTGTTGTACTAAAAGGTACTTTCAAGATGTATTATTTCACTCAAGGGTATGAAACATGGGAGCATTTTTCTTGGCGATTGCCGCTCACCTCCCTCGATGACTCTCTCATTAACCTCATCAGGACTTTTCAACTCAAGTCTTAACCCATCCACCTAGAGTTGCATGAAATGTAGGGGATAATCAGAAAGCCTCAAAGGTATGGATATGTGGAGAGTGCCTTGCAGTCATCTTATCCAAGCGTTACCGGGGAAATCTCACACCGATAGCCCTCCTCTCAATAGTATCTGCATATAACACTCGAATGTCAGGATCGTAATTCAGATAGTTTGAGAAACATTTGTCCGATAATTTCAAAAAATTGCACGCACAAGAGTGACAGATACTTCATCAAATAACCATCTTCTACATTGATGCTGCGACACACACACAATCAACAAAGAAGTGTGTTGTCAACCCATAGGCTGGACAAGAGTTTCAAGCAGGTGTAGAACATCTGATGTCTTGAATTTCGTATGGCTACAAATTAGAGTCTAACTTGATGCACAAACATCATAATCGTTTCTCAGTTTTGTACCAGATTCGACAATATGACAAACTCCAATTTTTTTACCTTCTGCATGTGAAACCTTGCTTGTTCCTTGGTAAATTCTAGAGAAACAAAACTTTGTCCATGCTTGTGCACATAATGCATTAAACCCGTCTATTGTAATCTAATTTTCCAAAATCAGGGAAAAAACAACAACGAAATTGGGTGCACGTTCACTTAAACGTCACAACCAGAATTCCCATTTTATCAAGAGCTTGAGATCTAACCGAGGTGCCCAGAGAAGTGCAAAGGAGCTGAGTATTGTTATGCTTTGGTGTTTTTTGTTTCCCAGTTGCTATGAAGAACAAAGAAAAAAATACAACAATTTTTCTTACTTAAGTGGTTTCTATTTGTCTCTAAGAGAAATCCAAAAAATATTAGCAGAAGGAACCCTCCTACCAAAAACCCTGGACCTCCAACGATGTAGACTTCACTTGGGCTTCTTTCAAGTGTTAAGTTCTGCACATGTGTCAAAAAATTGTCTACCTATGAAAATTGGGTGTGATGGCCATGTAAAAATTTGTAGATGGCATTCAAGGTGTATGAACTTGAAAACTTCAGATTTCCTTTCATAATTATTGTTAGTTGTTTCCTTGGGGGACTCATCATTATTGTTAGTTAGTTCTATTCATTTAAGGATTCGGAGACCTTTTAGTTAAACGGATCCAGTTGTTGCCCATAGTTGAAAGCATTCTATAAAACTTTGGTAGTTGAAAATGATTGATGAATGCATAACAATTCATTCTGGATAATGTTGTGAACAAGTGCTTAGAGAGTGCTTTTGAACACGATAAAAAATCATACACACATCTCAGAATTTGACCACAAATGAATATTTGCATGTGTGTGAATGCAAAATAAAATAAAAATTTACATGTTTGTTAAAATAGTATTACACCATTTTGGTGAATTCAAAGTGCATAAATGAATCAATTTCAATAAGTCACACACTCCTTAAGAGTTAAGACTTCTTATTACTATGACATACACTCCTTGTCCATATTAAACAATTTCATGTTTATGATAATTTAATTGAACGAAATAAAGAAAAATACAAAAATACATGTGCACCTCATATATATACACAACCAAAATTCCGCTAGATTTGGAGCTTGAGATCTAACCAAGTGGCTCTCACCAATTGAGATACTTACAACATGCATATAAGTTAAAGGGTGCTTAAACCAACACTTTAAGCAATTTAGCCTATTTATGGAGTCCATTTGGCTTAGTGGTATCCATGAATGGTTTACCAAATTGGCTTAGACATAGTTAAAGAAACAAAAATGAAATTTAAGTTGCACATCATGTTAATATATTACAAATTTTTGCAGTCACTTACCCCTAGCTTCCTAAATCCCTCTTTGGATCCCAACTATTTCCAATGCAAATAGCTCCCAAAATTACTAATGTTTTTCACCCAATACCAAACCCATTGTCTCCCAAAACCACCCCACCATTTGTCCAAATTGAGCCCTTATAACTTTTGCATGTAGGACCTTAACAAGTACATATAAATAACCCACCCCTAGCTATGTTTCGACACTTGCTCAAATCCAATCCCACTTTTGCTTACAACCCACATGTTGTATTCTCCCGGAGCCGGTCCAGTTGTCATCCAAATCCGCTTTTGCTTTGCGTCAGAGACATTCATATGGTTTTAAGGTGTGTTCTAGGTGCAGGATTAGGAGGCATGCATAGGCGTTGGTTTTGGGTGGGGTGTTGGTTATAGCACCCTCTACCTTATTGCTTGACCCAACTTCCTCCCGAGTTTCAAGCTATGAACGGGGAGAGCCGACCACTAAGGTTGAGGCGCTCATAGTTGGTCATGTCAACTTAACTGCTCACTACGGTCATGTAATGCCAACATAGATGAGATCTAGACGAATAAAGTTAAATTTTATGTGGTGGCAGCTTGTGATTGATTACCCTATTAAGAATTTTGGCAATTGTTGTAGCCAAGAAATAGCATTGAGATGAGCGGTTATGGGTTAACCTATAGATCAACTATGTGTAACCCTAAAATTTAAAGCAATTTCCATATTCACGATTTGTTTTTTTTTTAAATGCTTTCTCCATAGAATACGTTTCTCTTTGCAAGAAAAACCATTTATATTGCAATATAAATGAGTTCCTTGTTGCTGTTGGCTTACTTCCCCTTAACTCAAATCTGTAGCAAATTGTCTTCCATAGGTTGGACATTTGACACGAGCGTAGTCCCCAAGGATTGCGTGCAATATAAGTAGTTGATGACACAGGGCAATTAAAAGCCAATATCTGTCATGTGTGCAGAGCAAATTCCACTCTACAAGAATAACAGACAGTTGCGATCGTATTAAGCGGCCACTTTCGATCGGTCTTGACTCGGTGATCCTAACGGACCAATTTGCCCAATTCTCAGTAATGGCAAACGCCGACATACGGTAGTCTATTACATAGAGTTCGCGATTTGGGATTGAATTGGGGAAGGGCCGCGCGAACGCGAGCCCCCGCTGCCACAAATTATGACGTGTATGCCTCCCGTAGGAAGATACTAGAGTCACCCGGCCCGAAGTGCAATGGGGCAGGCTCCTCTAGGCCATCCACTTTCCGGATCATGGATTGACCCCGCCCAGGTAAGTGTCCTCCACATCTGCTCAGGGAGTTCTTGTACCCAGAGTTTAACTAAGATACGACAAACTGTAAGGGTTATTTGTTTCTTTCCCCCTCACTCAATTCGCAGGAGTACATATGTATGAGAGATTATTCGCAAAGGTGATCCAACGTGCATCTAAACCGGAGAAGCATGTCCTATTTCTATTCACGACTTCTGGGTGTTTGAATGTCAATGCATTTTTCCTTTGAACATGAAGAGTGTTGACACCAAAGACATCTGTGAAATTCTCTCTCTCCTCTGCTGCTGCATCTTCACAATGCTTAGGCAGGGAATTCATGATGAAGGGGAATGTCCGTCGGGGCCACTGCTTATAAGTCTGATACATTTATATTCTTATAGTTGTATGAAGGATAATCTCAAATGCATTTGTCTTCCTCCTAGGCTTGGGCCTTGGCTCACATATATGGCAGGAATACATTGAAGACTCTGAATTTGGAAGTTGCCACAATTGGGTCACAAATGCACTCTGTCTGATCAGCCATGTAGGGGAACTCGAATGAGAGCTTGCACCTAATCTGGAACATTACAGACGACGGATTATATGAGAATGAAGAGTTTTCTTAAGATTAATCTTTTCCTTTTGTCGTAAATCCCATCCTCGGATTACACTCCTCCCAGCAGTCCAGAATCTTCAGCTGCACCAACTAATTACCCCAATCTCCATACAAGCCCGACCAAAATGGAACCTACTTAAACATTCTTCACTGATGCACATGTGCACGCATCTCCAATTTATGAGGCTTTTAGAGCCTGAAGGATCATGAATTTGCGTATGCGCAAGTGGGGAATTTAACAGCCAGCCACACAACCAATGACAAGCTCCCACAGTGACATAGACCCAATATTAACATTTGGGATTAAATAGTTGACAATACATGAAGATAGCCATTCATTTCGAAGAAGATTGAACCAGGGCTCCACAACATGGATACTTCAAAATCCAGGTGTTAGGCTGACAATATTGGCGATGATGGTACTCGACTTTGTTGCTGAATTGCGGATATTTGGTGCACGAACTCACATTGTGCCTGGCCAGAATAAAATCATTTCCTAAGCGGTCATTTTCCCTCCCATGCAATATGCAAATATGCTCATCGAATTCGTTCAAGTCATCATCGTATCAGTTTCAGCAGGAGATGATGGACAAGAATCTGTCAAACTGTGTCTTTCCGATATCAAAGCTATTCCCACCAATGTGGTGGCATTTGTCTATGAAACTTTCTAAGAAATCAGCCTTGAAAGCTTGATTTTGAACATGAGTTTCTGTACCAACGACTAATGTTGATTACCGTATGTGCCTATGAAAATTCATTGTTTTCTCAAGCTTTATGCCACAGTGGGTGGAACCTCTGACGTATCATACGTGTTGCTATAACTTTTTACCAACATCATTTATTGTTTTTTACCAACTAAGTTACATCATATTCTTTGGTGTGCATACTAACTACACTACATATGATATTGAGTGTCATATGGTATTGAATCCCACTATGGTAATTTTTTGGATGACACTTCTTATGGATAAGTGTACAAATATTGTCATGGACGATGGATGAGTTCATCCATTGGCCAAAACCCTACCTTTCTCTTGTCAGCAACTTGTGATGAAATATTGTCATGGATGACTGAAATTTGGATGAAAATTCACTTGACAAGTGACAATAATTGCAACACTGTAAATCTACAATCCCCCAAAAAATTTACAAGGAATGACAAATAATGTTGGGTGAACATTTGGTGTCGGTGACACTACACCACGGTTTGCAATTAGTATTGAGCAAGACAATTAGAACCAGTGACACTAAATATCATATTTAGTGTACTTATGTTATTTGGGTAAAAAAAAAAATACTCTCAATAAAATGTTATAACAACGCGTAACTCCAAATAGTAACCCACACTAATTAGACAATTTAGTGCAGTGGCAATCCTCTCCTCCAAGAATTTGATGCTATACACGTATACGTCACGATGCTGTTATGCTACCATGCTTCCTACACTAAATATGATATTTTGTGCGACATACTGTTCGGAGTTACACATTCCTACATCTTCTTATTAATAATGTAAATTTGTACCAAGCAAAGATCATGTCAATGTTCTATAATGTCCAAGCAATCTATTCGAACTTTGTTGATAAAATAATGAGATGGACGGTAATCAATTATATGAGGGTTGCATGATTCCAAATAGTAAGCGACACTAGGTATCATATTTAGTGTAGCTTCGGCAACCCAACGTGGCAAGGGCAACACACCGGTTGCCATTTCCCAGTCTTCAGAGACTTAACTTCAAGCGTACCGTTGCCTGTAGTTTTCAGGGTCAACAACAGTATGCTTGCTGTTTGTAAAAGGGACCAAATATAGGTGTTGGAATCGGTCACTCATGGAATTGGGCACTTCTACCTTAGGGCCGCTTTACACCTAGAGGCCAGGTCGATTTGTTGTGTAAAAGGCTTAAAATTCTCACTTCTGATTGGCCAAAAGATTGAAATCGGCCCCAACCCCTTTACACCTAGAAGTTGGGCTGATTTGGTGGTATGAATTTTTTAATCGACAAATGCATGGTGTGACATGGGTCGAGCTCGTTGAATTGGGTGCACCCAAAATGGAGGGTCAGTTCTTGGCCTGGAGCCATTGTCAAATTTCAATAAAAAAAATTTAAATATATGAAAAAAATATGATTTTTTTCTCAACGAACCACATCCGTTGGATTATGTGGAAATATGAACGGCTCTATGCTAGATTATGCTAGATCCATTGGATTATGCTAGATTTCTTGAATCGACTTGGCTTCTTGGCCCTAAGGCCTTTACATATGGGAAAATTGGCCCCTATTATAATCTTATTATAATGTGTAGTTGAGGCCGGCCTCCAACCCAAAAGGGGCTTGAATTTCATGCAATCAACCTCAAGGGGAATTGGTCCAGCCTCTAGGTGTAAAGTGGCCCTTATAGATATTTGTAAGCACTTGCAACAGGGTTTGGGCGAACCAACCCATACACTTGCTCCTTGTTGGATGCCTAACACGGGTAGATCACTTAGTGCATTTTAAAAACGACGTGCAACATAATATAGAGAGGATTAAAATCATTTGAAATAAAAATTATAAAGGAATTCCAAATAATGAAGGGGCCATTAAATGTAGACAATCCCATTATAAGTAAGTTAGATGGACATAAAACGTGGGCCATTATTTTTTTGTAAAATTAATATAGGGGCTGAAGATAAGGATCCTAGAAGGTATGTTTAGTACAGTATGTAAATGGGTTTAGGACTCACGGGGATGGATAATAATTGGGATTTCCGTTTGTCCAAAATTACTTAAAAGGAATATAGAGTACAAAAAATTGCAGTGACTTGGACAATATAAGTAATGGAAGGGTGCAAACAAATGGGCCATTTTTTAAATTATAAGTAATTATAGGGAGGCTTTAATTCAACCGTTGAAGGTAAATAGCCCCAAAACAAAAAACCCCTAGCCGCACGTGGTGCACAAAAATGCCTTAGAGTGATCTACTCGTGATGCCTAAACCCTTGCCTCCAAAGAACCAGTGTACAGGTTGTTTCGCCCGAGCCCTACAACGGAGGCCGTGTTTGTCAAAGGGTTGAAATTTACATACTATAACAACTTTCACGCATAATGTTTGTTTCACAAAGTTGAAGAATATTCTAAATTTTAACATATGGCCTTAAGTGAGTGGTTGGGGAGGATAATTAGGCATGTGCTCAAAGATAGGGGGCACATGGTCCACTACTTATGTGGCATAAATTTTGACTCATGTTAGTATCAAAGCATGTTTTTCCATATTGTGAAATTTTTGTAGAAGTATCAACTAATAGAAAACCGACACATGGCATTTTGCTAAATTTTTGAAATAATTCATGTTGAACCTACTCTTCGCGTATGGTTCACCATTGAGCTCATGGCCAACCTCCCAACCGGCAAACAAATTTCCCAATGGAATTGGTATATTCATGGAGTTTTTTTTTTTTTTTACTTTCAACCTTTGAATAGTATTTATTTCCAAAGAACTATTGTTGAGAATATCTTTCACTATACGTGCAATAAAGCAAGTACAGCAAAGAGAATAATTTTCAAAGAATAAAACTTAAATAATTCATACAAAATGCTAATTGCATCAATTGTTTTTGCAACTTTGGTATTTGACATATCACACCAATGTGATTTTGTATGCACAATAAAAAAGATGGAACCCCAATCAACTCCGATAAAGTGAAAGACAAGTTTTCAAGTTATATTCCGTTGATGACCTAAAGTCATAGTTGACTTATGTCCTTTTGTGATGCACTCCAAAGTGCTCAACCATCAAGTTCTAGCCACTATTTTTGTGTATGTTCTATACAAGTACATTCCAAATTTTAGGTTTTGACACTAGAGTTGAACCAAACAAGTTCTTCACATTTGTAGTAGTTGTGGTGGAATTATAGGTGGAGGTGTAGGTATAGAAAGTGGAGAGATAAAACGAACATGAGGAGAATAACTGCTTGTTTGCACATGCCTTATGTTCTTTGTGATGAACTCCAAAGTGCTCAATCATTAAAGTTTTAAGCAATGTTTTTGGGCATGTTCTATATGTCATGTACATTTCAAAATTTCAAATGATTCAAATACATATTATAATATACCTTTGATTTGACTTGAAGCCCCAAAGCTTCTAATGGTCATTTTATCCCTAAGTTCTATCATTTGAGTTCATATGTAGGGTAATATCAGAAGACATGATATTTCGTTATTATTATTACAAAAATGATTCTTCAAAGTGAACATGTAGGGGATGATTTTCATTGCCCCCTCCCCAATTGTATATGCCAATATTCAAATAAACAACTTACAAATGGACGATCTCAGTGTCTGATTTAAATTAATACATATTATAAATTATGAATAAATGAATTTTTTTGTGCTACCTAAATCATATGTCATTGTTAATGGTTGGGTGGAGCATCGAGGAGCCTTTATGATTAACAAATGATGTTCACACTCTACACATAGGATCTTTCATGCATTTTAGGATATTAAACCTGTGATTAACTTAGTTTGTATGACATGATAGCAAATCCAAACTGAAATTGTAGACATTGCTTCATAGCATTTGGAACCCATATGAATGTATCATTCATTATGAGTTTATTATGTACTATTTATTATTTATTTTTATTTTTTGTCTCTTTCTTCTTAAATGATTGTAAAAGTCAATCATATTTTTTTGTTAAATGTCTTACATACCTCATTCTCAAGAAATACCTATACTACCCCTCCCTCCCCCTCTACACACATAGGGGTTACTTAGCTTATTGCACGACAAGGGGCCTACCTACCGCAACGTAGGCATGTAAACCCTAACATGCACCAAGGGACTCTTGAGCATGCTAACAACAATGAGCTTAAACTTAGGGCCGGTGGACTACAGTGAAGTGCGCCAATCGGTCAAGAGTTTTAGCTTAAGACAAGGTTAATGGAGGCAACAGTTGGTATGGAGGACAAGATAGAAGTTTAAAAAAGAAGAAGAAGAAGCCTAATATTGGAGTTTTCCAGCGGCCAAGTTTCTTGTCCGAGGGTTTGAGGTTGCCAAGAGAGTTGACCTCCAAAGAACTTCCCTAGCCAAATGTTTTGCCATGTTATTTTTTGATCCATGCTCGAAGTTCTTCACTGGAGAAGTCTTGGCCGTAGTGTAAACAAACCCCTGCCAGTGTTGAATCCATTCAAAGCCAATCATATTGCTTCATTCCCGTAAAATTCTTGATTGGTGTACTTCTTCACCGTAGTCTAAAACTGACCCTTAAGTTGGCAGAATCCAACTTTCTTTTTCTTTTTGCTAGATGTCCAATTGAGATAAACGGTTGCCAAATTAAGCCCACTTAAAGTCACCTTGTGACAATAAAAGGATAATTACATCTTCTTCTCGCTAAAGTAAGTTACGCCATACTACCTCAACCACACGGACCACACTTTTATTGTGCCCATAAAAACGTGGGAGCTTCCCTCACGACGTTCCATTCAAGTTCGCCACGTGCCAACGTGGCCCACCTGGCCGTGCACCTTGTGCCGTCCTGGCCACTTCTGTGCCACGTCAGCAGGCGGTGCCTCTCCGTGCTGTGGAGCTTTGCATTGTTGCCCAAGCGAAGCCCCAGCTTCACTGGCTGTCCGCCATCGCCAACCTCAATCTCTCTTCCAATTTCCCTCGGTTTCCTCAATCCCTTCATGATCGCACAACGTCAGGTAATGCATTTCTCAGAAATATGGCGAATTTCGACCATCGTACGAGAAAGTTTGGTCCAGTTTCTACATTGAAAGGGTTTACTCCCCATTTTGGGAAGCGCAATGCTTTGTATCTCGCATTCTGTGCATTTATGCCTACGTTGCTGATTTTATTAGCGGTACCCGATCTGAACGATTAAAGATACATAAAATCTGGCCATCTCG
Source organism: Polytrichum commune (assembly GCA_950295325.1). Classification (NCBI taxonomy): domain Eukaryota; kingdom Viridiplantae; phylum Streptophyta; class Polytrichopsida; order Polytrichales; family Polytrichaceae; genus Polytrichum; species Polytrichum commune. Next base: position 69,484,405 of record OX485803.1, read on the forward strand.
TGAGAGGCTGTGCTCCGATTTGTACCCAATTTGTGTTCTGGAGGGTTACGAATTCGTTGCGTGAAGCGCGGTGCTTTTTATTCTGACTTGTATGGAGTTATGCATGTGGTAGTATGTCTGAGAACTTAGTGGCCATCCCCGATGCCAATTATAAGATTTTGATAAATTCTGGTTCCTCGGACTGTATGATAGGGAAGGTTTTTTGGCTAGGGTTTGGGCAATCCGAGAAGGGTATCGTTGGAATTTGCGATTTTGATAATCTTATCCATCAATCAATTGGAAGGAGATTATTGTGCGTCCTGGAAGCATTGGCAGTTGCTCGTCACAGTGTCATCGTTCGGGGAAGTTTCTTGTTAGATGTAAAGATTTCGGAAAGATAATGCTTCCTGGTTATGGTTCCCTTATGGTTTTAGGGAATTGAAATCTTCGTGATAAGAGTACAGTATATTCAGTAAGTGTGAGTCAGCAGCTTCCGCGCACAGAATATTTAATCCACATACAGCAGCATTCCATGCAAAATTCATGGAGAACTATTGTTGAAGGATGTATGTACTGATGATCAAACTTACCGGACGCTCGGGTTGGAGGGTTTTGGATTAGCGATTTGTGAATTCTTTGCGTGATTGGTGGTAGCCTAATTAAGAGGAGGTCATGGTACATTCTTTAAATAGCCTTGACAGCAGCAGATAAGACCACTGGTTGACAAGAGAGTACGAGTTAATCCAGGTGGGTGAATAGTTTGATCGGCTATGCCACTGTCGAGTCTTTCCTAATAAAGCACCCCGAGCATTTGTAATACGATTGTTCTCAACGTGGCCTGGTAGTACATTGTAGCGATGTCACGTTGATGAAACAACCTTTGAAGAAACCATTACTCGCTACATATCTGTGTTGTGTGATATGCTTTATACCAAGGTAAATTCTTCGTATATTGGTCGATGTAGGATCCACCGGGATCTGCTTAGAAAGTCTAGCATTCTGCTAGCACTCGATTTCTCACAAGTCTGGGTAGCATTACCATATATGGTCATCATTTTGCATGGCCCTCTCCTTGTTGTATCAAGAGATTATTTTCTGCAGGGGTCTGTGTCATGGTTTTAGTTAGGTACTTAAATTAAAACATTGAATTTACAGCTCTCAAAACATCATATTTTGCAGATTATCAATGGCTGTGATGAATGGCAAGAAAATTGTAACCATTGTGATGGTTACTAGAGTAGCTTCCCCGAGGATAGTAAACACTGCGGACCCTTTCTGCAACATGTTCCTATTCCTTAATGAAAAATGAAGTTGCAGCACATCCTGACTACAAACAAGCTTAAATTGCAGGAATTGTGCAGTGTGTTGGGTTTGCTACTGTTAAACGTTGTAGTCTTCCATTCAACGTAGGCGGTTGCTAACTTGCTCCGATAGTAGAAATACTGAACGGTGTCATTTGAGGTATTTACAGTTGGCAGAGAAGATTTATGTGTAGGTTTCTCCTGAAAAAAGAGGTTAAAAGAAGAGAAGGTTTTAAGAGGAGAGGGACTTGAAATGGAATTAGACGACAGGTGGTTTTAATTGTCATAGATTTTAAATCTATGCAGACGCTATATTATGCACCATGCACTAATTTAGTGATATTGATTTGAAATGGCATCCTTTTGTCAAGACCTTCGTACTTGAATTTCTCCGACCAGCTAAGTATGGTTATATTTTGTGTGTGGTTATCTTGGCAGGTTTTCAACTTATGTCCGCCGTGAGGGACTGCAAAGAGGAGCTGTCTTCGTGGTTCTAGACTCGAATCTCGTCCTTCACGATGAGGAAATCAGGGGCTATTTCAGCTGGACTACTGAACATTCTCTTATTCAGTCTTGCCTTGCTTATTCCTGTACGGGGAACATTCCTTGTGGAGACAAGCAGTTTGACTGTAACCTCTCCAGACTCTGTGAAGGGACATTATGATTCGGCTATAGGAAATTTTGGAATGCCACAGTATGGAGGTACAATGTCTGGTACAGTTGTGTATCCTTCCAAGCAAGCAGATGGGTGTACTCCGTTCACTGAATCCTTTAAAGGAAGTGATAAAACAGGAGGACGCCCAGTTTTTGCTCTCGTCGACCGCGGAGGTAATTTTAGCAAAGAACCACTACTATGTTCAAATTTCAATAATTCCATATCAGTTTCAATTTTCTGTATCTTCATTGTAACAGAATCTTTCTGTTAAGTTCCTGGTCTTGAAAGAGTATGTACTAACTTTTTGTGCATACATGCAAAGGGAGTGGACAACAAAATTCTTCATAGCATATCTCATTGCTCAATGTGGTCCGCTGTTTCTCGGTGTAGTTGTCGCTGATTTTCATTGCTATCCAAAAAACAGGGTGCTATTTTGCGTTAAAAGCCTGGAATGTGCAAAATGCTGGAGCTGCAGCGGTGCTAGTGGCTGATGACAAAGTGGAGTCACTTATTACCATGGACACTCCAGATGAAGGGAAATATTCTGAACTGACCCAGAATATTTCAATACCAGCTGTGTTGATTGAGAAAAGACTTGGTGATAGTCTAAAGCAAGTGCTTGCCTCTTCCGAACTGGTGAACCTCAACCTTGATTGGAGAGAGTCCCTCCCTCACCCAGATGAGCGTGTAGAATATGAGTTATGGACCAACAGCAATGATATTTGTGGGACAAAATGTGACGCACAAGCTGAATTTAAGAGCAGTTTCAAGGGTGTAGCTCAGCTTCTGGAGAAGGGCGGTTATACTAAATTTATCCCCCACTACATTACGTGGTACTGTCCCGAGGTACTGTATTTGTCTCCTATCTCTCATCATCCAGAATGTGTTACTTTTTATGTTTGAATGAACATGTAGATTGTACTTAACGGATGTTCGTCAGCAAGTTATGGAGTCATGTGGAACTGTTTATAGGATCCTTAGTTGAAGCTATGATTTTTTTCTAAAGTCTTTAGAAAATTGATGCTTCAAGTTGGGCTTGTAGATTAGATTGGATCAATTTGTTAGAGCAATATGTTATCATCTTTACAAATGCACTTTTCGAGTACTGGCATTTGTATGAAGGGTTCATAATAAATGTGTTTGTGTTTTGTCAGGCATTCATTGAGTCCACCCAATGCAAGTCTCAGTGCATCAATAATGGGCGGTATTGTGCCCCTGACCCTGAGTCGGATTTCAGCAAAGGCTACGATGGGAAAGATGTCGTGCTGGAAAATTTGAGGCAGTTGTGTGTGTTTGAGGTTGCTACAGCGAAAAATCGGCCATGGGTCTGGTGGGACTATGTTACTGACTTTCAGATACGCTGCCCAATGAAGGACAAACTATATAATCAAGATTGTGCTGAGAAAGTCATCGAGTCACTCTGTAAGCTCCTCTAAGATGTTCAGTGGTGTTGTTTTTTGGGTTCCTCACTATGATTTGTTCGAAAGTTAAGAAGATGTCTAGGCTTGAGAAATTGAAGAAAGTTGTCACCAGGCTTTTACTTCCATGTTTGATACACATCTGGTTGGATTGCAATGTGAATTGTGATTTATCCCTATTTGTTGCCGACACTCATGCTGATCATCTACCTCCTGCATTGTTTGCAGCTCTAAGTGTAAAAGATGTTCGCTCATGCATGATGGACCCTCAGCAAGATTCAGATAATCCGTTGCTGAAAAAAGAACAAGATGCTCAGGTGTGCATTATTTCTAGGAGATTACTGACCTTTTTATAGCGTGATTATATTAATTTATCAAGTTTTAAACCTTTGAAGCTTATCGGTTCTGAAGTATGAGTGCATATTGAGGCTGTTGAACACACCTTGGATATAATCCTACGAATGAGTGTCCAAATGGTTATGGTAGGTGCTGATCAATAATGGACAGAGCTTGTGGTCTTTTAGTATGCCAGTGGTCATATTTCACCAAATGTACAGATCTGATTTTGAAATGTTTCTCTGTAGATTGGAAAGGGGGAGAGGGGAGATGTTACAATTCTTCCAACTCTTATTATCAACAATAAGCAGTACCGAGGTACTGCCTATTCTGAATTTTGTCACCAGTATTAATTTTTCTTGCTATTTTTGTATCCTCTGTTAATTATGTATGCTTCTATTTTCAATATGGTATTGTTTTGTAAGTTGGTTCTGTTTTCACTTTCTGTTGATAGACTTTAGAACACATGAAGCTGTTGATAGTTTGTTGGCTCTTGTGACCATCATGCTGATGGTCTGTGACGTTGACCCCCTTCAAAGGGATATAGCAAATAACATTGAGCTTGCAAACCCTATTGTAATTGACAATTTGAGTTTTTATTGCAGGTAAGCTGGATAAAGGAGCAGTGACCAAGGCCATCTGTTCTGGATTTCAGGAAACAACTGAACCACCAGTGTGCTTGAGTGAAGGTAAATTTCTGTGGAACGTAGACATCATGTAGTATCTATAATATTTCTATTCCTCAGCTGAGGTTTATACTTACCTGCTGTTGGCTGGGTGTTTCATTTTCCTTTTTAATGTCTCTACTTCCTACAATGTTACTTCTTACAATTTGGAAAGATGACCAGTTTCATGGTCTGTGTAGGTGTGGAGACTAATGAATGTCTGGAAAACTTTGGAGGATGCTGGCATGATGTGAAAGGAAATGTCACTGCTTGCAAGGTAAGAGTTATTTTTTAATTGCCTTCAGTATTGTGTCGTCATTTAATCTGGTGCATAAGTGTTTCGATTTTGTGTGTAACCTACTGATAAGGGAATTTTTTTCTGTGTCTTACATCCTGCCAAGCCAATTGGCTGTGTTTGTTCTGCTTTTAATACATATGTTCTTGGCTCTGTGTTACTGATCTAACCTTTACGTGACAATTCAGGACACTTTCCGAGGTCGAGTCTGTCAGTGTCCATTAGTTGATGGTGTGCAGTTCCAGGGCGATGGATATACTACTTGTGAAGGTGATTTACCTTCATCCTATACTTGCATGGGCTTTTTATATATTCTATTTTGACGCATCCACATGTAGCGTAGGGGGTTCATGATGGTGCGTCCTTTAACTTAGGTGCTTTGTCATCCTTTGATCTCGTCGTATTTTCATTTTTATGAGTTGTAAAATGTGTATTATTTGGTGTGCAGCCATGGGACTTGGACGTTGCAAGGTTGATAATGGTGGTTGCTGGCAAGATAAGAAAGGAGAGGTCTATTTTTCCGCTTGCAAGGTAAATTTTGTGTTAAAATTCTTGGTCCTTGCCCTTCCCTCTTCAATGGACAAATGGAAGAGTCGGATGTTTAGTTTTTCCTCAGGTCATTCAGACGAAGCCAGATCTCTCTTGTAGCAGTTTGCTTTGTGAGGTTCCTGACTGCCGGACCTTGGACTTGAATATGGCAGGATGCTGATGTGAAAGGTTGCCACTGTCCCGATGGTTTCAGAGGGAATGGTTTTACGGAATGCACTGGTAAGCTTGAAGTGGAAAAAATTACATGATAAGTAGATTATGCATAAGAACATCTGTCATTGTAGTATTTATGTATTGAATTTACATCTTCTATTTCTCTTTTATCATTCTTTTAGGATTATTGATCTATTTGGATGTGTGCAGACATTGATGAGTGTAAAGAGAAGACCAAATGCCAGTGTCCAGATTGTCAATGCACCAATACGTGGGGTGGTTATGACTGTCAATGCTCAAATGACCTCCTATATATTCGTGAGCATGACGTTTGCATCAGTAAGTCTCCCTTTTTATAAATCTATATATGAAGAGCCTGGACAGGATTTTGTTGGTCAGAACACTATCTCAAATGTTCCTTGCAATTTTCGATAATTCTTCCTTTCCTTTCAAGACTATGGAATTGGCACTCTGTAGGGTGGTTAAATAGTTGATGAAATTTATGTGGCCTCCTTATCCAGGTAAGAAGGATCAAGAGTCCAAAGTTGGGTGGACTGTGACTTTCATCATAGTTGCTGGAATAGCGGCGCTTGGAGCTGGAGCTTATGTTGTCTACAAATACAGGCTTCGGGTATGTGCCGCAGAGCAGGTTTTCAATAACTTATTATACATTATTAATTCTGTTAAGATTGTTTACCAATGGGAAGTTTTCATTTGTGTCAGTCAAAATAAGATACTGGAGAGCATATTGTCACGGGAGAGGTCTGAGTTTGGGTGAGGTGGAACCACCCATGCATGATGATTACATGCTTCTATCTTTTTATTCTACTAAGTTTGTGCTGGTGATGTGGGGCAACAGTCGTACATGGACTCAGAGATAAGGGCAATTATGGCACAGTATATGCCATTGGATAGTTCAAATGACATCAATCAACATCTAACCGAGGATGCGTAACTCCAATTTCGCATATTGAGGCTCAAAGCACTTTGTACCAGGTACTCTTTGTGTTTCTTTGTGTCAAGAATGCCAGTTTCTTATTCATTAGTATTTTGGCTTTAGAGGAATGAATTGTGATTCCAACGTAGTGAATTTGGAGCAGAGAGATGCGGTTCCTGCTATTTCTGCTCATCACTGCAAATTTCATCTGGTGTGCAGATTTCAGGAGCTTCAGTTTGGGGTGGGTGGTTTATGTGTGGATGTGTTCAGACATGGAATTTGGTTCAGGTTACAGGATTCACCTTCATAGTTTCAGAACCTTTGAAAGGTTTTCTGGTGAAAGATGTTAGAAGGTATTCATTGCAGATGTTCATATGTTAATTATGTGTTGTGACATTGTAGAACTCGGCCTGTACATTTGAGCCACACTGGAAGGGCTTGGGAAATTTAGGACTCAGAGGACTACTGTTTATGAATAGCAGCAACAAAACTTGCTGCTTGCATATTCCTTTATCTTAAGCTGACCGTTGTGTCATAGATTGGCACATCAGGGTTGGCCTTTACTATGTCGATTGCCCAATTCCAGTGTGTGGCCTTTTTCATATATTTCATCCTTGAAGATAGATGAGTGGGAATATGGTGCTTGTTTGTTGTCTTTTGGTAGGGGGACACATCCAGGTTTTAGGTTGCTTCTGACAGGAGGTCTTGACTTCAGAAATTCGAAATGAGTCTTGTAACTTAAAGTTACTGAAAAACTTTAGCTGCAGATTATGTTATTATCTAATGGCAAAACGCCCTTGTATATAAATATATGGCCTCCACCTCTCCAGTTCAGTCCATTGCTGTGACTCAATGTTGATCCATTATAGGGAGTGGTTAAATTGTTAGGAAGCGGCTCAATAAATGGAGAAGCAACAGATGTTAGTCTGATGATCTATAATGGGCTAAAGGTGTAATTGTACAACTAAAGGCAGTTCATGATCCTTTTCAAATTTCATCTTCACTTTTTAGTAAATTCAAAGTCTGCGAAAACACTCGAGCACCAAGATCCTCATAAGGTGCAAAGTAACCATTTAATTTAAGATAGGACCATTAGACTCTGCCTTGATCCAATATAATCCACTATTGAACATTATGCCTTGTCATTCCTTGTAATTTTTTTGGGGGATTGCAGATTACAGTGTTGCAATTAGTGTCACTCACCAAGTGATTTTTCATCCTAATTTCAATCATCCATGACAATATTTCTTCACAAGTTACTGACAAGAAAAGGTAGGGTTTTGGCCAATGGATGAACTCATCCATCATCCATGACACTATTTGTAAACTTTATCCTTAAGAAGTGTCATCCTAAAAGTTACCATTGTGACATCAAATACCATATGAAACTAAATATATCTTATTTAGTGTAGTACCTCGGATATTAAGGATTTCAACAGTGTATGAGGAGGGTCATGAGGGAGAGAGTATTCCCCTCCCCCCGCCATTTTTGGACTCATTCTCCTCTCCTCTCTCTCAAGCACGAAAGTCTTTTGCAGCTTTGTCTTTGAAGTTTGTAGATTTGCCTTCTTCATATCCGTTCATCTTAGGTCCTTTACTTAACTTATAAGACTTCCATAGTTTTTTCCCCTCTACCAAAGATTCATTTCAACACTCCCTTATGTCCGCTTCCACATCGTAAGGTTCTACTTTAGATCTACCTCTAAAGCTTGCCACAACTTCTGCTACTAAGTTTGCGTCAAAAGCCTTGTGTGCTTATGCTGTGTGTACCTAACAAGTTAGGTGAGTATCCATTTCTTCAAGTTTCCGATCCATCTTGGATTGATGACGATGATGTCCTCGTGTTTAGCTTTGCGATTCTCTTGTGTATGGAGATCAGCTACTCATCGTGAATATGGTGTTGTTGTGTTTCATGCTGATTACCTGGTCTATAAACAGTCTGATTCGTCTTGAAAGTGCATTGCAAAGGCCCCTCTCCAATTGCGGCATTCACTTAGGGTTTGATACAAGGAACAGGGAGAACCGACCTCTAGTTACAGATGAACCGGTTGAGTTTGAGCAATATCCGGTTGAAGTTCAAGACTTCAGGAAAATTACTAAAGATTAGGAAAGAATTTGTGGAATATGACTCAAATTCATAAAGAAAAACCAAAAGACCAAAACACGTGACCAGTTGGACTTGGAAAACACCAGGATTGTAACCGATTATGCCCAAAAATCTCCCCACACACTAGTTTGATGTATTTTGTGAGTGTTTTAATGGGTTGAGAGAATTTTGTGTTCAAACTAGGTGCAAGCCTCTGCATCTGAGGCCCATTGTGATTCCTCCATTCTTACTTGGCATTGTACTCTGGGATTCTGCACAATGCAAGTTGCAACATAAGTTGGTTAGTTTAGATTATATGTTGTAGATCTCAACCTTGCTGTAATTTCTAGGGGAGGATAGTGTATTATACGAATTGCTACTATCTTTTGTGAGTGTTGCGATAAGAAATATCTTGGGAAGGATTATTGTTTTCTGAACAACAAATTATGGGGCACAAGCAAAGGTGATTTCCTCAAATGAGACCTTGATGGTATGTGTGTGTATGAAGTGTCATTTCAATTTTGGCGATAGTAAGTGGGATGTTAATTTCCCAACAAGCAATTTTGATTTTAAGAAGAATTCTCTTGTACGACCTAACAAATTTCATTGATCTAAGCTCCAATACTTGATAACTAATCAGGAAAAGCATTACTTAAAGGAGGTGTCACATAGAGCGCCCAACTTGTATTGACAACCGGATTGAGAAATAAATCTAATTGATTTTTTTGACAAATTTTGTTCTATAAACCATATTCATCTAGAGTCTTGGAATTGCTTCATGTGTGGCAAATGTGTGGTAATTTTGTAACAAAAGTTAGGTCAAATACAAAATGTTGGATGTTTTATTCGTGATGATGGTTAATATGTGTGTGAAAATGTGGTGTTATCTACTTAACTCAACATCTCCTCTGATAGATTGTTGAAAGTACGATGATGGTCTTATATGGATGAATGTATGATAATCAACTCATATGTATGAGTTTGGTGTTTAGAAGGGTTGGAAATCCTTGGCCCCCAACCAATGGGGGGCTTTGCCAAGTTTAATCCCTAACAAGGATATTGGGCATGAACTTAAAATCTTAGGTTTATTTTTAATATATTTTTACCCTTAATTGGATGATAAAAAACAAAAATCTGGTTTTCTAACCGATTAGTTTTCAAGGGGTCTTGATTTTAACCGAGAAGGGTAACAAGTTGGGGAAATGAACCAAATTTGTTTTGGATGACTAGGCTCCAACTCACCACCCTGGCTCCTCAACTGAGTCCAAAGTTGTCTAGGGGGTTCTTAGAAGGTTGCACTCAAATTTCTCCCTGTTAATTGGGTGATAGAGCCAAATGGTTAAGTCCAAGCTACCCTCTAGACTATGCAAGCAATCACAATGAAACCTTTTAAAAAAAGAAGGAAACATGGTACCACACCAACACTATTGCAAACACAATTTTCAAGCAACCCTAATTTCACAAACCAAAGCATCTGTCTCATACCTAGTGATGATTTTGAAATACAATGCTATGTAGAGTAGATATCCGGATGGAATTAAGCTTGTTGTATTGTATTACGTATGTAAGTGCAATACACTACATTGCACACATTCCGTGAGATGAAGAGAAGCACCTCTAGTGGGGGTCTAAGAAGGTATGGAGTTTGAGCAATTTGTGCTTCTACCCTGGATGAAAGACATATGAACATGAAGGCCTCTGTAGCAATGGAGTTGATTCAAGGGAAGTAGTCAGCCCAGTTGTGATAATAAGCTTCTCGCTGCTCCTTGTTCATGAACTTGTTCCACTGCATGTATCCAGCCGAACACAAAAACTTCAGATGAGATTGACAAAACTTATTTTGTTTCCTTCAATATAAGATGGAAAAGTTCCAAGCCATGTGAATGTAAAGAAAACCATACCAACTACCTTGATTATGGTAAATACTGTGAGCTACACTCTTGAGCTTATTTCCACACTAAGACATTGGGATAATCTTGTGGATGCACAATATTTACAATTGCACGTTATTTTACCTCAAAGGTCCACATTGTACATTATACTTTTTCTATTGGACTAAGTATATCCTAGGGGAAGAAGCTGGGTATATCATGGGGCATGACAAATGTAACTAGAGTAAGTCGCATTCTACATCGGCCCACATTATTTGTGATAATCAGTAAGGTGCAACTTACAATGAACATACGGTGCTTCAGTAAAGAAATCATCAGCAGGACAGAAACATTACCTTGAATTCATATGGTTTGCCTTTCTTCAATGCCCGCCTCATGTGATGATTCTCGTGGACCATTGCAAGATCGTGCCAGCTGCAACCACGCAACCACTTGTAATTTCGGTGGGAGGAAACAGCCATAACACCAACGACACACTCAAGACATGTTGAGACAAAGACTAGATTGAATAAACGATCGGGCAGACAATTACCAGTCCAAAAAGTGTCCATTAAAACATTAAAAGAAAGCGATGACAGGTTCGAGAGTTGGAAACTAAAAAGACAGCCTGTAGCATCATCAGTTTCCAGTGCCACCTCATGATTCTCATACTTAATATAACTGGCTCTCTGACAGAAACATTCAGGCGGGTTAGAGCCTTAGAGTAACTCCTATGGACGCTGCAAACTGATTCTCTCAATAATCGCCTTTCAAAGGTATGGGGGTCAATGCCACATGATCATCTCACACATAAAGTCCGTATATATATCATACATCTTCACTGCACATCGATTATTGAGGGAGAGATAACCCTTTATAGTCCTTTTACCCTCAAGAGTTGAGGGCAGGTAGGGAATTCTCTTAATAATCGGTGAGCAAAAAGAACTCGGAAAACATTTACACTTTACGGGTGGGTGAGCATGCAGCCTTGCCCCCCCCAAAAAAACCTAGACCGATCATTGAGAGAATCCTTTTTCAGCGACCATACAAATTGCTCTTAGGACATCATGATTCACCTATACCTATCTCTCTAACTGCAACGTCACAATGACTTAGTCTTTGATTTCTAAGTATCAAACGGTTCCTGACCATCCCACCACTCGTCCCATAAATCGAACGTTTGCATCGAGAGTGCCTTCACACATAGTTGTGTAGGCTTCCAGTAAGAAGTGAACATGATGAACTCTGGACAAGCTCGATAGTATCTCCAGAGGTACTGACATGAGGGAGTGCTTGATGTTCTCCATATGCATGCTATTCCCGGAAACATCATAATAAATGCAAGTAATTATGAACCGAAGAGCTCAAAGCTACTACCTCGCTTCAAAAGCTTCACATTAGCTTAAGCACATTCTTTATGGAGGAATGTACATAACATTGCTAAGCTCCACCTGCCACTTACCCTAGGCAGCAGCCGGGAATAAGCATGTTGTTGTTCACAAAAACAACGGCTCCAGTCTAGTGCTACGGCAAATAGCCCATGGGACATGTCATTTCTTTTATTTAGAATGGGTGGGTGAGGGAGCATGAGGCAAGGTCCCCATGGAATATGGCATCTCTTTAATTTAGAAGGGGTGAGGGAGCATGAGGCTTAGTAATGTTATGGTATTGCGGTTCACAACATTGCGTTGTTTTACGATGAATCCCTGAGCACAAAATTCAGCTGAACTTTCCATGTGCTTGTTACCCAAGTGATTTACAGAGACCAAGACCTCAGGTATGAGTAAAAGGAAGAATTACGAGGTAAGAGGGTGAACCCAATTGTGAGGTAAGAATCCCAATGTGACCAAGAAGGCAGGCATGAGCAATACACTATGCAATTGCCGGTTGAATCAATTCACTTTCAAATGAAGCAGCATAGAGAAGGAGGATCCCAAACTTGTCGATGGAAAAAAGAAGACATGGAGAGAAGAATTGAAATTACTTGAACATGTTGTTGGCCTGCTCCCAGTAGTAAGGGCAAACTATGGAGTAGGCAGAGAAGGCAACGGATCCCCAAAAGATGGAACTGAAGGCCTCCTTGTCCGAATGGGGCACACCTGGGTCACCCGTGTAGGCAGGTCCAAACATTTTCTCCATAGCTGCAAGTTTGTCTGCAGATTGCTTGCAGAATCAAATCAAATGGGTTGCAACCAAAGCAAGAGCTTCAAAGCAACAACCTCTTGAATCCGCACACTACCTTACTTGCAAACTGTGAGAAGAATGCAAGAAAATGATGAGCTAAAACCCTACCACCACCCTATCCTCTTTTTTTCGCTCTTCTCATCCACTACAACGTAGTTTTTCATTCATTCATCATCCACCCTTCATCCTCATCCTCTCTTGCTCTCTCCTGGGTTCCTTGTTTTCGCTTTGCAGGCTCGCCGCTTCAAGCGTATGGTGGATTAAGAAGGCGCAGGCAATCCCAATAACTCTTTTTGGACGAAATTTCTCATAATTTTTTCAAGGGTCAGAGTAATCCCTACTTCGAATTCTCGCTATTTCTTCTCAACTGAAATTGGGATGATGTCGTTCACATTGTTTAATGGTGTTTCTGTTCAGCACTCGGAGTTTGTCAGTTTGTTTGATGATGGGAATGTGTGCGTTGGTGTTTTTAGGGCTTCAGAAATTTTCTGTGCATCTGTGAATCTCTCAAGCTTGGCTTGCAGCTACCGTTCAAGGTGAGCAACCTGCCGCCGCTTGTTGTTCCTTATACTTTTTGTTTAAACTTTTTATTCTATATTTAGTGGGAAAGGGGATTGATGGTGCCAAATTGAAACTTTTTTAGCAAACCAAATTGGTGTTTCCTCCTGTTCCTGTGGTGGAATGAATTGAACCCAATTTTGGTGTCAGGTTTGAGGAAGGCTTCGGGAATGGCGACTGCCGCAGGGGCAATGATGGCCTCACCCTCCCATACGGTATCTCTCCAGCTCCTCTCCCTTTTTCTATTCCCTACTTTCCAGTTGCATCAAAATCACCGATGGCCTTTCTTTTAGCCTCTACATATATGGTGGCCATTATCTCGTTTGCATTATAGTTTTTAAAATATCTACATGTGACCACTTGTCGTCTCGTGCTCATTCAGCTGTGGTCTGTCTTGTCCTGATGTTCTTACTTCTTGAATGTGAGATTAGAGCACCTCAGTGAGCTTTCCTGTTTGGAGGTTTGTTCTGGGGTTTGTACATTCAACGCATCTTTAGTTATGAGAGAGAGACACACTAGTATGACATTGAGGAAAGGGGAAAAATCAAGACAAGAGACATGAATGTTTGCAAGGGTAATTGAAATCAGTGTGTTTGCGTGTTGGGATTTGTGGCTTATTGTGGTCTATTTTCTTGAAATCTGATTCAGTGAGACATGATAGTCAAAATTTAAACCCCTAATCCTCACGGGGATGGTTTTTGTTCTTCAAGGAACGATGATGTAGTTTGTTCAAATTCAGGAATTCGAGGACAGTGGAGTAATTCTTTTTGGTATCTTTAAGTTGTGGAATGTATGCCATCTAATTATCATGTTTTTGAGACAGGTATGTGGATGTCAGATTCTGAGCTCGAGCTATGAAACTCGTCATGGGAGGGTATCAAGCTCACTTAGTGCACAGAAGGGGCTCCGATCTCACGTAGCCAGTTTGAGCATGAGCCCTAAAACCTCTTACTCATCGCATCGAAGAGCCTCACAGCTGAATCTAAGACAGACGAGAAGAGTTGTCGCAACAAGCGGAGACAACCAAGCAGTTGAGGAGAGTGAGGAGGGGAAGGTAGAGCCAGAAGGTTCGGATTCAACTTCAAACCCCGCACCACCAGCAGAAACTCCATCCCCTTCCCCATTCACAGCTGGGAAAATCTCGTCGCGAATTGCTGCCAAAACCACCCCCAAAAGCTCCGAGAATGGTAGGAATTCATCATCGTCAAATTCAGCTTCGACGACAACATCATCAAGCAGCATATCAACAAAGTTACCATCAGCAATTAAACCACAGAGCAATTCCAGTAAGCCATCATCCTTGGATCCAGTCTCGGCTCCAAGGCCGTCGGTCTTCACTGCCACACCAACACCAAAGCCTTCATTTTCAGTGAAACCCAAGTCTCTCATAGATGATGGATCCCAGGGTGCTTTCCCCACAGGGAAAGTCTCACCGTTTGCGGCTGACAGGTTGAAGTCACAAATGGCGTCCCCTCCAAGCCAATACAATCGTACAAGCTCAGGGCGGACAATGATCAAATCTGGAAAACAGGTGCAATTGTTGTCTATTTAAGCATGCTCATGTTTCCTTCTTAGCATCATTCCAAGTAGATGAACATATATTCTAAGAACACAATTGATGGTTACGGTCTACAACCCTGTGGGAAATCTGGACGCTTCAATACATAGATTTGAAAGTCTTGCTCTTGCATACTACTTTGGTTGCATGGAACATCAATTACCTACAACTACGACATTTGTCTTTGTCAACATAGTAAGAATGCTATATATGACTACTAACATATCAGATATAGCTGAATATGGAGTTGTAAACAGTCAATTTTCATGGATTTTTTAGACCCCACACCATTAAACCCAACTTCCCTTCTCAACTGGTCAATTTGTTGAAACATCTTTTCGAAGGCTTTAGTATATGGCGTCTCATCATTAGAACCAATGAACGGGGCGAACCAGCTACTAGTTACTGATGAACCGGTTTGTTTTACCAAATTACTGGTTCAAAACAATGATCGGGGAGAACCGGCAGTTAGTTACAGATGAACCGGTTGAGTTTGAGAAATAATCGGTTGAACTGCAGGAAAACTACTGATCATTTTAGATGTATATATAGAATATACCCCAATTTAATAAAGGAAAACTGGAGGATGTCAACATGTAACCGGTTGGACTTGCAAACACTAGGATCTCAACCGATTATGCCCAAAAATCTCCGCAATCACTGGTTCAAAATCAAAACTCTAGGAAATGAACCGAACCATATTTTGGAAATTTCCTATTTTAAGTCACATTATAAGGCATAACTGAAGCATTTTAATGAATAACCGGTTGATAATAAAGAATTAAGGATAGCGATCAAGTTGGCTTAAAAATCTCCCTGTTCACTGAGTAGAACCAGAAATCTTTTCTCTAGTGCTGGAAATCTGCCTCTACAGCATTGTAAACAATCCTCAAGTCTCACTCTGATTTTTAAGAGGGAAGGTTGCGAAAGCTCTCTTAGCAAAGATAGACTGCCTTCTCAAATGATGACAAATTCTCTCTTTTGTATTGTCTACTTTCGTGAGTGTCATAGCTGTCTTAATTCCATATGTTGAATTTGAGGGGCAACAGTAGAATCCTTGTGATCCATCATCTAACAAAATTGTTGTCTATTTATCTATTGCTGCATTTTTGCTTTCTAAATCATTCTTGTTCTTGTTTGCTCTAGGTTGAGTTTGTAACTCCAAGATCTCCAGATCAACTATCTCCCCTTGCTTCTTTTTGTGTTCTTATTCAATTGTTTACTGGCTACCTATATCGGTATGTGTTGCCTGAAACACTATGCTGACAAGGATATATATATATATATGTGTGCCAATATTGATGATGAGGCAGGTACTTGAGGCTTTCAAGCAGGGAGAGGTGACAGGGAAGACCACAAAATTTGGGCAACCCATTGTACCAAAGAATATTTTTGACGATGTGAGGCGGACGCCACAGGAAATGGAGGACGATAAGTTCAAATTTAGTTTGAAACCAGGAGACATCTTCTTAATATTTTCTTTCTTGCTAATCATAGGGCTTATGCTGGGCACAGCGTTTCTTGTTTGGAAAGTTGGTGCTATTCACTATAATGAGTAAATATTGCCTCTTAACTTCCAAGGATCATGCATGGGAATAACTACTGCATTCTTATTGATGAATGGAGCTTTATGCTCAAACATGGACATATAAGGTATGTTGGTGTTAAGTGGATCTTTTTTCATGTTCTCCAACTTCTACCCATTCAGATTTTTGCAACAAAATTCATGTTGCTTTAGACAATCTGGTGAAGTATCAGCAAAAATTGGAATTCTCTCGAGTTAGTTATGATTGTTGAAATTGGTTGTGTGTTGATTTCTTTAAAAGAATACCTAGGTCTGCCTCAATTGTGTTGACTATTGAGGCTGGAATGGTTGATAAAGTTTGAGCACACAGTCCAATCTCTGCTAAACATGTCTCGTTGGGCGTCCGCTCTTAGATCTAACCTAATCACACTCCACTCAAATATAGCTGTCTGATTAAGATAATTAATTGAATAAGGCTTGCGTGCCTTAAAAGTCGATGCTCCAGTAGTCGACTTTGTGTGATTTTTTCTTCAGCATGGCTCCAATTCAGATGTGTTTAACCCTTAAAGGTCACTGAGGCCTCAACAGGGCTTTGGGGACAAGCAGGATGAATTTTTCTCGTTATTGACTTCATTATTAGTATTTCCTTAGAAAAGTACCTCTTAATGAAATAGCTATATCTTTCTAGTGAGCTTGTTTGATAATAATGTCCAAATACAACATATAATACATAGAACAATTCTATGCAATATAGAGTATTTTAAGCCACCATTTCTACACATGATTGTACTTTCTTCAATCTTTCAACCTATGTTTTGTATAAATTAGTTTGATCCTTGAGACATAATTTCACTATATAATGCCTTGATATGAAATGTTCATGCAGATTTACAATCAAAACTTATATACAACAGAAGAAATGATGGTGGTAGTGGTCATTGCCTTGTTGTCCTCATTGTGCTTGCCCAAATGGGGCAAGTGAGACCCTTGCTAAGTTGCTACCTCCTCCTTAACTTATCTTGACTGTTTCTCAATTTTAGCAAGTGTCACGAGCACTAACCCTGCACATCCCACACGTGCGCATGATATGATAAGCTCCCCATACCGCGGGCCTCCAGGCTATTGGCTTGATAACCACCCCTCCTACACATGCATTTGGGACTCTCCCCTTAGTAGGTAGTTAATGGTTAGATGTGGACTTCTATTCATGAAAGTCCAATCTTAAGTTGATCATTGCGTCGCCGGAGCAACACTACAAACAACCCGAAGCATACTTGGCAACTTTGCCTCCACGGGCCAACGCCCATGAAGGCCACGCCGTTCTGCCGTGGGTGGGGTCAGTTGGCAAAGCCGCCTCACCCATATAAGACTCTAGGACTTTGGGTGGAGCCCCTACCCCCACCGCAAAGTAACATTTTGTCTCTCTCCTAAGAGTTGGGGCCAAGTAGACATTTTCCCTTAGCTGCCGGGCTTGGAGCCCCCCAACGGCTTCAGACCTCCATAATTTTGTTGTAATCTTTGCTTATATCCAGTGACCACTCCATCGACATTTACTCTCTACTTAGATGCCGATAGACTCCTCACTTGCCCCATTTGGACAAGTAATGAGGGAGTTATGGATGTTCTAACGTTGGCAATCTTGCATGCCACTCTCAGGTCACTGTTGTCCCCTGGAATGTTGGACGTTGTCCTTAGGCATCGCCCCCCCCCCCCCCCCTCAAATTGCCATATCTTCTAGCTCACACCTCAGATTGGAGAGTTCTTGAGCATTTCAAAATATGGATGTCATAAGCTACTCAATGCTCATGGCCTTACCCTCGTAACTTCTAATCTCCGTGGGTGGGAGATGTTCTCAACGCCTGGGCCCCCCATCCACACTAATCACTTGGGCCCTTTCACCTATGACGCCACAAGTCCCAGGCGTCACTCCAGGGTCCCCCTTGTGCCCATAGTGTTGCGGGCACTTTTCATGAAGAGGTGCGCGACATTGAAAAAAACTTAATGTGGTAATACCACTCATTGGATCCAAAGTAAAAGCCAAGTGTTGTTTCAAAGTCCTCATGATAAAAAATGTTGTTGATTTTAAGTCCATGATTTTGGAGTCCCCTATTGATATGAAACCAATTTGCAAAATGTGTTTTTGCCATTGTGTATAATTTGCGCATCACATAGACCAAACTACATCATGCATGTAACAAATGTTGCTACAATAGAAAAAATAAACAATAAAAACAAAGTTGCAAAGTGGTTGATTTGAACTTAGAAACAAAATACAGTATCTAAATTGCTGAAAACCGTTGTTCATTACTTGTATTGGCAAGGAAAGAGGGTGAAGTGGGAGAGACGACACCTAGGGCAGGAGAGCACCACATCCAAGTGGGTAAGGTTTGAACAAGCTGAGAAAATGGGAACAAGTGCAAGGTGGCCCACCCCCACTTGGTTCAAACTTGGTGCCCTCGGGGGGTTCACTGGCGAAAATCGTAGAACAACGTGCGATAAAAAATAGGGTCTACTATATTCATTGTAGATAAATTTTGTAAAAAACTTACATATAATATAGGGGGTTTTTAAATAGTGAAAAAGGATTACATGTAAAATACCATCAGATGTAAAATACCATCACACCTTTATTTTGAAAAAATACCATACCTTATAATCTTTTCTGCAAGGTAAATAGCCCCCCAATAAATAGGTCCCGAACGCATGTGTATGCAAAATATAAGAGGGAGTGAACCCCCCGAGTTGGTGCCCCATGTAACCCTTGCGTTGGACCAATAGGATTGCAATTTTATCCACATTATATTTCTAAAAGAATTATAGGGACAAGACTTTTCTCAGACAAATGTCATGTGTCTTTTGTTCTTGATGGGTTATCCCAATTGTGCATGGACCCCCTTGCCTATTGGGAGGTAGAATGTTTTGTCTTCATCGGGTGATCCAAATTCTATCATAGATACATTTTGTACTATCTATTCTATGTTCACATATCTCAATAACATTTGAGGTAGAAGGTGTTTAAATCAACACTTTAAGTGATTTAGCTTACTTTAGAGTCCATTTAGATTGGTGATATGCATGATTGCTTAGTAGCATAGTCGAATATTGAGATGGATAAGAGTATAAGTGTGAGAATAAGGAGAAGTTTTGCCATGCTCCTTGTTCACCAATTGCTATTTAATTTGAGATCTCAATTTTAGCTATTCACTTGATGGAAGTGGAGTATGAGAAAGAATGAGGCATCGTGAGCTTATGGTTGTGAAAAGTTGAAAGGCGTGATAATAAAAAATGTTATTCAAATTCATATCACCTTAAATGTCGGGCACCTCTCCATGAGGAGTGCCTGCAACACCATGGACACAAGGAGGACCATGGAGTGACACCCGGAACTTGTGGCACATAGGTGAGAGGGCCCAAGTGATCCTAGTGTGGGTTAGGGCCCTGGGTGTTGAAAACGCCTCCCACCCACGGAGACTAGGAGTCACAAGGGTAAGGCCATGAGCACTAACAATCCAAGTGTGGTTTTATTTCAATCATCGGAATGCACTTAGATTGATAGTGCCAAGTTATGTATAAAGGAATCTTAACACTAACAATCCAAGTGCATTTTGATGATTGAAATAAAACCAAACCAATTGACTAATCAACATCGTCTTCACAACATGTGATTGTGAAGTAGATAAACTTCATGCTCATCAAAAACAAACCTTTCCACTCAAGAATAAAATCTACCAATCGTGCTTCTATGTTCACTTGGATTACCACACCCACACGTTGCTCATCTAATGGCATCATGGTAATTGAGTAGATAGACCATGTGTATAGACAAACACAAATAGCCATACCATGTCAATAGTTGTTCTTTAGAATAATTCATTTTCACATATCAATATTGAGAGACGGTCGATCGCACTATTGAATTTATGAAAAACATGTACTTGCTTCTTTGATTAACATTGGCTCATAGCATTTGTTTTCTAGAAAGTCTAAAAGCCAATCCTACATTGTGGCTTTCATAGCATAGGAGAAGATAAAAATAATATGTGCAAGAGGTCGATACACCTAGAGATATAGAACATGTCAACTTGCCTAGAGTTGATTATGCTCTCTAACTATGAACCTTATAGAGAAATTAATGAATTTATCATAACCTACGTGAGGTTTCAATAAGGCCACAAGAAAAATCTCACCACACTAAAATGGCAAACGCAAACATGTTTCCACATTTTTATTGGAGATGGATAGCACACTAACAAGAACCAAAGTTTTTTTTTTTAAATCCTTAAAAACAAACATTCATGTCCATTTTGAAAGACAACACAACCATGAGGCTTGAAACTTAGGATAAGTATATCACCACAAAAGCTTCAAGTTGAAGCCTTTTCTTGAGCCCTTCAACCAAATTGCCTCTTTGTGTGTACACCTCATCCATTATTCATCATGTGCAACCTCTCATTTGTGTTGGCAAGACTATATACGAACATGAATGACATATCCGCTTTACACTAATATGGGAAAATGTTAGGTTGTACAAACATATAACTTACAGATTAAGAGATTCTTCCTTTCTCCCAAGATCCACAAGAGCAACTACTCCAGATAACCAATCGTGATGCAATCTATTGATGCCTAACCCACCTTAATCTCCTCCAACTAGGCTGCAAAATGTTTCAAACAAACTTGGTAAATATTGATGGGGCAAGGATGAGTCTTACTAATACAAAGAGCAATTCTCAACAATAATATCACCCACCAACTTCTTATTTTGAAGGACATGATGTGAGCTGCACATCATTTCTTGGCTTTGCAATTAACCATATATAATAATATGAAGCTAACATTAATATCTTATGGGTGCAAGCATGGGAAAGTAAACAACTCTTGATCCCTGGCTAGGTTAAGGTGAAAGTGACTCAAAACTATACACTAACTTTTGAATTTTTGAAGAAAAATTTCATAGACATTTAAGAAACAAATTGATTTCAAAGCCTAGCAATTTATGATGACAAAAAAAATTCCAAGAAAAGTCTACATATACTAGAAGACGGTGTAAGTGGTGTGCAAGTAGGTGATATTGAACAAGTAACTATCTAAAATTTGTTTGAAATACGATAAAATCACATTAAATTGACGGTTTTCTACAAAGGTTTGTGGGGATGCCCTCAAAAATTAAATGAACTCAAGGAATTTGAAATCAAAATCCAACTTCAAAATATTTAAGGTCATGAAATTTACATCCAAAACCATATTCAAGCTTTTGATTTTGAGCAACACTTTTAATAATAATTTTTAAAGATCTCAACTTTATAAGCCTATATTTGCATATTTAACACAACAATAGAGGTCATCATGGGAAAAACCAATTTAAACAACACTTTGCTATTATTTGTAAGCCCTTGACCCAAAAAAATAGGTTTTTGTGTATACCAAAACATTTTTTGGTCCAATTTACAATGCTTGCACCCTTATACTAAATTGGTCATTGATGTGATCCATAATCTCTTGTCCTTTTAATGTACGTGAAAATGAAGCAATATAAGATCCTTATTTCATCAAGAATATCTACTCCAAGTCAAATAAGCCGAATTGCATACTAATGCCCCGAAGCCTCTAGATTAGAGTTTGGGAAGTTTTTGAAGCCTTAGTGGCTAATTGCCGGTAGTTGCTATGAAGGGTCGGATTTTTTCCAATTTACATCGGCAAGAGCCGGTCTTTTGTAAAATCAATCGGCCAATTGCCTATATTTTCATATTTTCATTGGCCAATATCCGATTAAATGGAATTCATATCGGCACTAATTGTTTAAAAAATGTATGAAAAGTTATTAGAAATCATTTCTTAGTACAAAATCTTGAATAAGTGAAAATAAAGGCATGTTCAAAACTTTAAATTTGAAGAGTTAATATCTTTGGCAGGAATTGAACCTAGCAATGCCTTCACCGCTTGAAGGCCAAGGGTCCCCCAATTCTTCATAGAAGCAATTGGATTCGGTCATGGAAAGGTTGCATAATTCAAAAAGTTTAAGGTTTAGGGTACTTCCTCAAGTGCATCATCAGATGCCCCAGACAAATAGCGCTCTGGATGCTTCCGTCTGAAATCCAGTAACTCACAAGAAGAATCGGCTACATTTTCAAGACATTTTCTGGTCCATCGGCTAATTGCCGGAGGATTGAAATTACAGTCGGATTGCCATCCGATGGTTGGAAATTTGGACCGGCCATGAGGGGAAATCCATCGGTTGATAATGAACTAGCCGTCGGTTTTCCCCAAACATAGTTCTAGATCACAATTGAATGGAAATGAACATATAAGTGGATCCTTGCAAGAACACCTCTACTTGATCTATGCACATGCTTCCAACAAAGTGACGATCGATAAGGATGGTCACAAATGGAAGACTCAATAAATCAAATGTGTAGAGAACACAAGAAAAGCATAAGAGGTACTAAACCACATGTTTTATTGCAAGTGACTACAACAAGAGCAAGACAAAACAATTACTTACCATTGCCAGGGCAGGTGAAGGACGAGAAAACCTGCAAAGAAGTCGGAACCAAAGGAAAAGAAACAAAAGGCAACATCCTCAACAATAACAAAAAGATGCCAATCCTACCAAGTTCTTGAAGAGTCAAGTATGATATGGCCTCGAAACCCCTCAGTGGTTGTTGCATATAACTACGTGGAGATGCCAATTGTTGAAGCATAGACCACATCAATCTCCTTCAGTCGTGTTACCACATGTTTCAAACTACGTTAAATATGTGAAAGAAGGATTTTGGGACAAGTGTTGTAGAGGGACCATTCCACTTTGCCCACAGTTCCTGTGTCCTAGCACCTTTCAATCTCATTACCTCTCTACAACCCAACTTCTACATAATCATTTCCCATTATCAAAACCCCAATCAGGTGGCTTCGAATTGTGAGATTCCTTCCAAGAACCTTAAAACATTTGAGCAACCCCTCATAGGACATGTCCCATTAAATAAATGTGTGCTTTATAGAAACCCACATTATGTAGTAGTGTTAGTGACTTGGAGGTCTTCATGATAAATAGTAGTATCTAGTGAGTGATCAAAGAGGCACGTAGAACCCCGAAAACTATAATACATTATTCCAAAATGAAGTGTGTGGCACTCCAAACCATATATCTATCCCTCAAATGCTCAAACAACCTAAAATGGGTCGCCACCTAATATTCTACTTGGGTTTGCAACCCACTAGGTGGCAATCTATATGAACGGAAAGCTATCTAATGGTGTAGGGTGGTGCCCACTACCATGTGGGCCAAAATAACATATAAAAACCTCATACTCCAAGCATGTAAGAATTTTTCATAGGTTGGCATTACTGGTTTTCGGAGGCGGTTCCATGTGTTGCTCAAATACAAGAGCCAAATAGAGGAGCCAAATTTAGTAGCTAATATCTTTCACAAACAATGCCCAATTTGGGTGGGGTGTCTTCCCTTGGGACAAGGTGACGATTGTGCACAACTTGACTAGATGGATTTGGAAAAAAAATTATGCACATGTTTGCATCATGAAAAGGGAAACTCTCCCAAAATGGCCTCATGTGGCCTCTCCCAACTTTGAGGGTGATGGACTTCATCTAAATTTGCTAAAAAAAAACCAATTTTTTGGGAGTAGCTCATTTGTCATCCACATATCATATTATGGCAAAGTTGCCAACTTTCTAAAATTTGTGGCATGATCGAAATGGTCATGGAGCAAGAAAAATCAGAGTTTTATTTAGTTGCCCCCCTAATGAAGGCCTTGTTCAATATGTCAAGCTGTCCTAGCAAATGTGGTCGGATTGACTTCAAATTTGTAGACTGGATATATGGTTGTCTAATTCAAATCATCATGATTGGATTTGAGGAAAATAGAGTCTATTTTGGTATTTAACAAAAAAACTCAACACTAGTGTTGGAGGTGCCCGAAAATGTAACATGAAGGCTTCAGCGTTTAGGGGCTAGAGGCTTGCCAAGTACTTACCCTCAACTTTGGATGATGATGCTTTGGGGGCAAATCAAATCTCAATAAATCATGCATGCAAGTTCAATCAAGTTCTAGTGACTAGTACGCAGTTCGTTAAACCCCATGTTTCACCATGCCCATAAATGGACATGCATCAACAAACCCTTGGGGGGGGGTAGTCATTGGTTGGAGTAGCAATATACGTGCGAACAAATGATAGGGTATTTTAAAAACATGGGAGCTAAAAGTTATAAATCGACTTAAGAGTAATATAGGGTATCAAAAATGGCATTGGACATCTTTAAAGTACTATAGGGTATGGAATAATAGGTACTTTGGAATTATAAGTAATGCAAGCCATTTTTCTATTAACCCAAAGTAGAAATTTACATAATGATAGCATGTGAAAAAAAGAAGAGAATTGAAAGTAATACCCCCCTATAAAATAGTGGTTGTTCGCACCTATATCCTTAACTTTTTAACACACTGCCCCCCCCCCGAGAACAAACCTCATTGATTTGAAGCAATATGAACTGCAACTCTTGAAGAGTGTGCAGGTGGAGGGGCTCAAGGTCACCTAACATATTTTGTCACAATTATCAACAAATAATCAACAAACTTTTAAGGCACACCAGTATCAAGAGAGTTAGTGTTATCATAAAGCACATGATTGACATATGCATGTATAGGGCCCTACAGTTCATCGCCTTAATCCTGATATCTAAGATTTTGGTGGATGTCCCACTTTCGCCAATGGGACCATCTACCTCCAGCCTAGATATTGGCAGAGGGGTGCGAACTCTAGGGCTACGAATGGGAGATCCAACCGCTAGTTACAAATGGGCCAGTGGAGTTTGAAAAATAGCTAGTTCATGGTCAAGACTTTATGCAAATCGCCTAACAATTTAGGAGAATCTATATTCAAATGAAAATAAATTGATAAAGGAAAACCGAAAGATATCAACATGTAACCACTTGGACTTGGAACAATGAACGGGGAGACTGCTAGTTATAGATTAACTGATCGAGTTTGAGAAACAACCTGTTAAAGTTCAAAAGTTCAAAACATTTACAAAATATTTTAAGGGAATCTATGGAATGTACCTCAAACCTCAAAACTAAACGATTATAACATATCATGGGTTGAACTTGGAAACACTAGGATTTTAACCCATCATGCCTAAAAATATCCCCAAACACTAACTTGGAAACACTTGCATCTCATTTGGTTTTGTCCAAAACCTCCCCGGACATTGCTCTAGGGCCCTTGTCAGGCCCTTTGAAGGCCAACACCTTGACGATCACCTTGACTCCGATATCATCAATGTATGTAGTTGTATGGTGTTTGAGGAGCTCTTAGAACCAGAAATAGAAAGTGGTGAACTTGTTGAGGCCCGTATAATTTGTGTATTTTGCTGTACATTGAGATCCTATGTCCTTTAAGGGTTAAGTTTAAGTGGAAGATCAGTACTATGCGGGTGGATTTATTTGAGGGTTCGTGGTCTTCTATCTTCATTCAATCTATTTGAAATTGAATGATGGACAGACCATTCAAGGAATTGTGATATATTATGAGCTAGCATACATGAAAATTTTGAAATAACCTCTTCAATACCTTTTTATTTATCAAATGTTTGAACTTTTTTGTTCAAAGGAGCTGACAAAGACAATCATATAAGAGTGATCATTAAGATACGTTATTGAAGATACATAACAAATCTACCTTCTGAATTTCTATAGAATAATGTCAAAGACAAATCCTACTACTTAGCCATCAAAGTTGTTAACCAGACTACCAACACACTTAATCCTTAACCTCACCAACCAACCAATGACCTTGGGTTGTCCAAAAAACAATGCTTCCGTACCCTTAAGGTATGTGGGTGTTATTTGGTTCATTTTTCATGTTTTCCAACTTCAATTGATTAGATTTACACAACGAAACTTACATTACACTAGCTAATCTTCGATGAGCATAAGCAAATATCAAATGGAAAACCAAACCTCATATGATTTAGTTACGGTTATTAAAAGTGAATGTTTGTTGATTCCTCAACCAAACATTGGTCCTCCCGATTGTATTCACTATTGATTGTGTAGTAATGATTACAATTCGAAAACATAATATGATCTCTTTTAAAGATCATGTATCGCTATGGTGTATGTTCTTTGATCCTCGTCTAAGAAGAGTTTGATTCCCTTATACACCCTAGATAATTGTATCATGTTACCTAAGACACAGCTCACCGGAAGATGCTCTTCATTCATGCTTGCTCTTACGGAGTTAGAAATTATATCTATCTCCAAGTTGTTATCAAAATTGCGAGAAGAGGTTCATTCACCAAATGCACACGTCTAATTCTTGAAATAATAAAAATAAAAAATAAAAAATGATAGATGACAACAAATGATGAACAACGCACTCCACGACCAACAAGTACACATCAAATGGCTAGAGAGAATCGTAAATGTGAAGTGATATCTCTCTGTTGATGATAAAAACTACATGAATTTGCTCGCCATGTTTTAGTTGTGTTGTACTCCAAAAAGAGATTACTACTTAGATCCATTCCCACTGGAAATAGTGTCACAAAAGGTGTCGCACACCCCTCTATGAGGAGTGCCCGCAACCTCATGGACACAAGGGGGAACCCCATAGTGACATCCGAGACTTGTGGCATCATAGGTGAGAGGGCCCAAGTGATCCTAGTGTGGGTGAGGGCCACGGGCATTGAGAACACCTCCCACCTACAGAGACTAGGAGTCACGAGGGTAAGGCCATAAGCATTGAGTAGCTTATAGCTTCCAAATTCTAGAATGCACAATAACGTTTCAATGGGGGGTGTGAGCTAGGAGATATGACAATTTGAGTAGGGTGTTGCCTAAGAACGGTGCCTAGCACTCCAGGTGACAACAATGATCTGAGAGTAGCACGCAAGATTGCCAAGGTTAAAACAATTATAAATTCCGCAATAATTGCCTGAATGGGGCAAATGAGGAGTCCATCGGCATTTATGCTAAGAGTAGATGTTGATGGACTAGTTGCTTGGTAGAATAGGACACCAAACAACAAAGTTACGAAGGTATGAAGTTGATGGGGGGCTCCAGCCCCAGCGGCTAAGGGAAAATGTCTACCTCGCCCTAACCCTTAGGAGAGGGACAAAATGTTACTTGACGGTGGGGTAGGGGCCTTGCCTAAAGTTCTAGATGCTTATATAAGTGAGGCGACTTTGCTGACCGACCCTGCCTGCAGTTTAACGGCATGGCCTCCATAGGCATTGGCCCAACATAGGGGCAAAGTTGCCAAGTATGCTTCCAATTGTTGCAGTGTTGCTCCGGCAACATGATGATCAACTCAAGATTGAACTTCCATGAATCGAAGTCCACATCTAACCATTGGCTACCTACCAAGGGGAGAGTTCCAATTAAATGTGTAGGAGGGTTTGGTCACCAAGCTATAAGCTTGTAGGTCCAAGGTATGGGGAGGTAACCATGCGTGTGTGTGAGATGTGCATGGTTAGCGCTTGTGACACCTACTAGAGTTGAGAAACAATGAAGATAAGTTAACGGGAGCTAGCAAGGGTCGTGATGAAAGGATTCTTAGGAGATTGGTGCTTTCCGCAGCTGCTCAGGATCACATGTCTACGCCAATGCATTCAAAAATAACATCCACACAAACATGCGCTTGGAAAAAAATAGCCATATCTTCAGATTTGCCATAAACCTCATAATGATACCAAACCAAAAAAAAAAAAAAAAAAAAAAAAAAAAAAAAAACACACACACACACACACACACACACACACACACACACATGAACGACATCACAAATCCTAAGTTAGATGAATGCAATCAATCCTAAGATGCAAACTAGTAACTCAATGATGAGCAAAGTGACAACCTTGGTGAAGTTGATAAGCACTTTGTAAGGAGAGCCAACAACGGCAATGCAAACAGAACGTTGATGTGGATGCTACTGTCCAGTCTCCTCGCTTTGATACATATTCATGTCGTAATCTATTTCATCTCGTGACTTTCAGTCGTTGCTCTAATCTCTCTCAACCCGCCTACTACCAACTCCACTCCTCGATCTCATCTCCATGCGCATGCCGCCTTTCTCTCTGCGTCTCTCCACCTCTTCGTTCTCCATCTACTCTTACTAGCAACTAGAAATCGCTCATAGAACAGCAGTAAAATTCCCCCACTTAACCCACTTTATTCCTACTATTAACCCACCTCCGACGAAGCTACAGAAACAGAAGCCAACAAGAATCCGACCTTACGTTACATCGCTGGAAGTGAACCACCGCCACCGAGGTCCAAGCTGGGACTTGGATCAGTGGAGGGAGGGAGGGAATGGAAAAAGTGGGAAAGTTGCATTAACCCTTAAAGGACAATGCTGCCCCACGGGCTTGGTATTATTTTGGGAGAATCTTGTTCAAAACTTCTACTCCATTGCACCAAATGGGGTTTTTAGAATGCCAAATCGAGCACCTTAGCAAGCTCTATACTTCTTTAGAATAGAGTCTATGTAAATTAATTGGTTAATCATGCTTAAAATGAATTTTAAAAGATATTTTGGGTGTGGTATCGGGAAAGCATATGTCCTTTAAGGGTTAAGAAGGTAAATAGAGAGCTAAGTTATGGCAGGGGAAGAATGCAGAAAGCTGGGTGAAGTCGCACTGCCATGTTGTGAAGTCCAGGTCTACATTGACAACGCCCATGCAATCGGCAACACTTGGACTTTGGGTGTGGTGGAGTGCGGTGGCGTGAGGTACATTTGGAATCACCGAATTTTTGGGATTCCTGCACCAAGTACAGTCAAGACTCTATAAATGTTACATGTCGAGAGTAGCAGAAACGTAACATATATAGAATTCTAACAAGTAACACTTATAGAATTCATACCGATGATTAATAATATTTATAAAACTAACACTTCAAATTTTCGAAAATGAAGAACATATTGTTTTATAGAAGTAAAACATGGAAATACAAATGATAATACGTAATTCAACTAAACTAATTGAAAGAGATAATGTTTATAGTCGTAACTTGACGAGATTCTTCCAACTAAACTAACTGACCGAAAGAGTCTATAGTAGTATGATGAGAAGCTTCCAAATGATGAGATGAAACTTCCTTATGGAGTTCTTGAATGCTCCTGATGTGTGATAGGGCATCATTTGGTCTTTGTTCAAAGTATTTGTTCAAAGTCTCTAGAGAACGCTCAGCAACACTAAATCTTATAACTAGTTTTACCACATCAACCTTAAGCTCATTAACATCAATTTCTCGATGTTATGAGGAATACATATCCAAAAACTCCTCATCGGTAGGTTCATATATAGGGGTTTGGGTTAGATCAAACTCCACCTCATAAATGAGGTATTCATGAGCATTCATCACGTCACCCACCTCATTATCAGATGACAACAACGTCAGTTGATGAAGTAGAGTAGCAACTTCACCAACCTCTACCAAGCGCCTAGCTCCCTCTATATCCCTCTGAATAGAGATCGAAAGTACACCCGTGTGCCACCAATAATTTTGAATTGTTCGCAAAGAACATGGGATAAATGTGATTACATGTTTAAAATGTATGCTCTCATATATTATTACCTTGATTTTCTCAAAATTAACGCTTATAGAGGTGCAATTAACAAAGAAGGGAGTAGAACATGTTATAACACTTAACACATAACACTCACTAGTCTTACCAATTGTGTTTTCGTAGGGGAGTAAAATTTTCTTAACATATATGAAAATTATAACGCTTATAGGGGTAATACTTATAGAGTCTTGACTGTAAGCATAAGATGCCTGCAGTCCTCGGGGAGGACACTTAGGAAAATTAGTAAACATGGTACGTTAAAATATAGGGCGTATTTTATTCATGAGCAATAAAATTTAGAAAAATTAGATGTAATATAGGATGCTTAAAAATCAAGTAAGGAATAATTAGAGAATATATCAAGAATATACCTCGAATATTCCAATTATGTGATAGCCTCATTTAAATACCCCTTTAACGCACGTGTTCACACAAAGTATAGTGAAGTGTCCCCCCCGAGCTGCAGTCTCCGACTAACTTATGTTGTTAGAAGATATATGTTGTTGTGAGGCCAAACCCACCACCCTTAAGCGTCCTAGTCCGGGTGATGGTTTTGTGAGTCACATGTGTAGCACCAAATTCACAATAGCATGGTAGGTACCCTTCATATTAATGAACATCCCATGGCTCAAGATTGTGATACTTTATTAATGCTTGTTTCTTGAACAAGTGGGGCATTAGCCTTCTCGAGGGTCCACCCTGCAGCTTTGGCCACACATGCCCTTAAGGATATGCCTCTGGCACCCTTAATCTTCACTTCCTTTGCCTTCCCCTTGTTAGGATCATTCATCTTCTCCATTCTTGTGCATGTAAGTTATTTTGACCAAGAGGATGCAAGTGTTTAAAAACATTGTTCTCAATAATCAATCTCAATTACACTTACTTGTGGAGCAACACCTAAAACTATCTAGCCTAATAAGTCCAACACCCACACATGTACCACGTCATCAAAAGGTAGTATGACATGGCCGTTATTTAATCTTGGTGATACCACCCAAAATTAAGCCAAACTTTAGGCCACTAACTAGTCTCCGCTAAACTAATCCTAGCTAGTATTAGCTCTCGGCCACAGTCCCAGAGTTAGCCTCCAGCGCTCCAGCGTCAAACCAGTGCCCTCGGCCACAGTCCCAGAGCTAGCCTCCAACGCTCCAGCGTCAAACCAGTGCCCTCGGCCACAGTCCCAGAGCTAGCCTCCAGCGTCAAACCAGTGCCCTCGGCCACAGTCCCAGAGCTAGCCTCCAGCGCTCCAGCGTCAAGCCAGTGCCCTCGGCCACAGTCCCAGAGCTAGCCTCCAGCGCTCCTGCGTCAAACCAGTGCCCTTGGCCACAGTCCCAAAGCTAGCCTCCAGCGCTCCAGCGTCAAACCAGTGCCCTCGGCCACAGTCCCAGAGCTAGCCTCCAGCGCTCCAGCGTCAAACCAGTGCCCTCACCCACAGTCCCAGAGCTAGCCTCCGTGCCACAAAGTTGGCTTAAGCCTAATTAATCAACCCTACCCAACCACTAATTCGGCCACAGTACCAGAGTTAACCTTGGTGCCGCAGAGTTGGCTTAAGCCTCCTTAATCAACCCTACCCAACTCTTAATCATGCTTTTTGCCTAAGTGCCGACTTGTGAGCTTTTGGCCACCCTAAGCTAACCCTCTAAGCAACTAACTACACACATTAATCCTATCAAATTCCTTAATGGTCCAAGCTAATCCTAACATTCTAATTTCACTAACTTCTACCTAATTCCACATATGACATTAAGCTCTAAGAGCTCCCTCCGCTTGAGAGGTGTGAGAGAGAGAGAAAAAAATGAGAGAAAAACACCTTAAGTAGCGAAGAGGGAGAGAGGGAGAGAGGGAGAGAGAGAGGTGAGGATAGGGTGAGAGGATTAGCACCTCCAATCACAATCCTTTAACCCTCTCCTCCAAAGTAGGGACTAATCCCCATCCATAAATCTCCTCCTTCCTAAACCAACAAGGTGGATCCAAAAGTGGGCATTTAACCCGCGGAGCTCACCTTGCCTCACCTTACCCCCTACTCACAATATCAAGGCATTCTCTTATTGAAATCAAACCTTGAAATAATCACACAACACCTTTTAATGCCTAAACTTAAATCCACACCACTCTTCACTCTTTTTATATTTTGTGAATAATCATAACACATCAAAGTCTAACTAAAAATGGTTTCGAAGAGTTAATCACCACATGTGGGCACCATTTTGGGCTCACAGTTGTGTACTTACATTTCAATGTAGATGTCATCATTCATCTCTCCAACTTAAGATTCAGCTCCGCTATTCTCCTAAGCATATTCCTGGCGTCCGAATTGCAGGTGCATTCCCAGGTGTTGAATATGGGTGAATATCATAAGTAATGTTCGTGTAATATCACTTGCCACCGTGTTTTGTTGAGTCCCACTAAGTTACACCGCTTATGGGATTTAGGGCCACAAGCCAAGACCCATGACCAAGAAATTGCGAGAGCCCATAGAAGTGTCCAAAGGCCGTCCCAAGGCACTGCCAAAATCATGTAGGGTAGTCACCGGCCCTCAAGTGTAGTGTGAAGTCATATGTAACCGGGCCCTCAGCCAACAAATATTTCAATGAGTTTCTATTCATGCGGGGTCCTCACACATGACAAAATATAATAAATCAACGGTTGTGAGATTTCGGAGTGAAATGGTCTCTCAGTTTTGTGTCAGACCTACCTCCAAGAGGTGGTTTTTGAAAACAGTTCAAGTGGCCTTGAAACATGATCCATTCGCTGCCGTGTAGGAATCCATGTAGACTTTACATCCATCTTGCATCACTTACTTTGTTGGTCCCTCAAACGTAGTGTGAAGTGAACTTAGACCAGCTTTGTCGCGCACCTCTCCATGAGAAGTGCCCACAACACCATGGGCACAAGGGGGACCCCAAAGTGACACCCGGGACTTGTGGCGCCATTGGTGAGAGGGCCCTAGGCGTTAAGAACGCCTCCCACCCACGGAGACTAGGAGTAACAAGGGTAAGGCCATGAGCTATGAATAGCTTATGACGTTCAAATTCTATAATACTCAAGAACACCTCAATCGGAGGTGTTCACTAGAAGATATGGCAATTTGAGTGGGCGCTGCACATGGACAACGCCCTGGGAAAGCAGTGACCTGGGAGTGGTGTCCGGCACTGCCGAGGTTAGAATAGCCATAACTTCTTCCATACTTACATAATTGGAGCAAGAGAGGCATTTATCAACATCTACGCAAAGAGTAGGTGTTGATGGAGTGGTTGTTTGATAGAAGTAGGGATCACATGACAAAGTTATGGAGGTCTAAAGCTACCAGGGCTTCCAGCCCCAAGGGCTAAGGGAAAATGTCTACTTGGGCCCAACTCTTAGGAGAGAGACAAAATGTTTCTTGACAGTGGGGTAGGGGCCCTGCCCAAAGTATTAGAGGCTTATATGGGTGAGCAGCATGGCCGGCTGAACCCAACCGAGGCTGAAAGGCACAGTCTTCAGTGACGTTGGTCCAATGTAGGGGCATAGTTGCCTAGTATGATTGAGGTTGTTCTAGTGTTGCTCTGGCAGCCCGATGATCAACTAAGGATTGGACTTTCATGCATGGAAGTTCACATCTTACCATTGGCTACCGACTAAGGGGAGACCCCGAATGCAAGTGTAGGAGGGTTGGTCACCCACCTATGAGCTTGGAGGTCCAAGATATTGGGAGCTAACCATTCACATGGGAGGAATGTGAAATAACAGCGCTCGTAACCCTTATTAGAATTGAGAAACGGTCAAGAAAGTTAAGGGGAGCTGACATAGGCATATGCATCATAACATTGTTGAACATACTCATGCCAAGATATAAGTAAGTGCACTTGAACACCC
This sequence comes from Polytrichum commune, assembly GCA_950295325.1. NCBI lineage: Eukaryota > Viridiplantae > Streptophyta > Polytrichopsida > Polytrichales > Polytrichaceae > Polytrichum > Polytrichum commune. Next base: position 69,517,914 of record OX485803.1, read on the forward strand.
AATGTCATGAGGTGACACTAATGGTGAAGTTGTTGATCATTAGTGTAACTTAACATGCACCTCAAGATAGGGTAAGTGACTTTATTACATATGTAATTCTAAATACCATCATCAGTGTAGAATAATTTGGGGTCCCTAATGCTAATTCAAGGGTCATTTCATCTTAGAAAGAAAAATACATGTTGTAATATGAATGATTATGTTATCACCTTGGGTAATGTTGGTGGGGCCCAACTCAAAGGGGTGGGTGTCTAGCCTTGGCCAACTTAGTTTAAGGGGGGCACTATTGTGGAGGTTGTATAAGTACTTTTAGTTGCTCAAGGTTGACCAACTAGTCATAAGGCTTTTATAGTATGTAGTCTATGTGTTACTTGTTTAAGTTGATTTGACACTGGCATTAGCTATAAATACTATGAATGAGTCTAGTTAAAATCATTTAAGAAAACATACAAGGATCAAGTTTTGTATGTTGGATGGATGTCATTGAGAGGTACATTCGTATCATGTGACAATTAGACCTCTTGACCCAATTCATGGCATGGGAATTGCAGTTGCTCTTATTCTTGCGCTTTGAATATGGTAATAATTTATCATCATGTCTTGTTGAGTAAATACATTATACTACATATTTGATTTCGTATGACCCACAATATTCATCATGAACTCATATTGAATGTCTTGGGATCACTGGGTGGGATATGACAATTGGTGTTTCATGACAAATTGTTATGTAGACCACTCGAATTAGCACGACATGACAACTCTATTGCTGCATTAAACTTGAAGATGTTTACTGTATTGGGTCCCAATTTCATGAAACCTACATCATATTTACAACTTACAATAATCAATGTGTAAGTCACACTAAAATTTCAATGGATCGAGGCGCAATCGATGTGATTGTTGCAATGGTGTTGTTTAGTTGTTTAAAGGTTGACCAACAAACCATCAAATGGTATTGGCATCTCACATGCTTGTGATGAATACCGTACGTGGGTCGTTCCTTTGTAATAAGCTAAGAAGACTTATGATGTAACATCATGTAAATTCATAATCGCTTGAGAATATTGTGCCTCGTTAGTATGCTCAGTCGCAATCATTTTATAAATTATTAACCTCTCTTTCTCCTTATGATTTGAAGATTCTTGTCTGGAGTTAAACGATTTTAATCTTAATTTTTACTACTCTCAATGTAAAGCTTATTGATCATGAGAACAACTAAGATAGAGTGAGTTTTAGAGGTGTATCAATATCCTAAAGCTCCATCCATGTCATTCAAAACTAAGTCATATGAATCAATATCATCAATTATTGATGACAAAAGAGCTCTTTGAGAGCTTGAATTAAGTCTCCCAAAGAAGGTCAAAACTCGTAGTTCACTTTATGAATACTGTAATATATAAAATTCAATCTCAAATCATTCATACATACACTTGCATGAATAATATTTTGATATCATTGTAAGGTATACTAGTAATGAGAATTAATGTAAAAAATGCATGTTCTTGAGTTTTTCCTCTTTTACCTCAAGTGTTACCACTTGAGATATAAATATGATTCTTATAATTATATCAATAATGCATACAACAAGTTTAATTACATTGACATAATCATAAAATCAAATTTACTCATACTTAATGACATGTCATCATAACACATCTCAAACACAACGTAATAATAAAATATTCTTCTATTATTAAAATTACAAACTATAGTTCTTTTTTAATGATAATTAATTTCAACACTCCCAGTTGAGGAGTTCAGTCACAAGTGTTTCTTAATGAAAAGAAGAATAAACTTGATCTATCAAGGTATTTGATGAGATTCAATTCAACATCACTTTGTTTATCAAAGTTCCATTAATTATTTGAAATCTTGAGCGCTTCATCTCACCCTTTCACTGCTCTTTTGAGTGCTTGCTCAAAAGAGGCTATCCTAGGGGGGCATTGGCAGTATTTTAGAAATGATGTGCGATAAAATACAAGGTGTTTAATAGCACTTCGAGGTAAAATTTTGAGCAATTCTATATATAATACAGGGGTTGAATTAATGTTGGAAACCTCTTATAAAAAAATACCATGCATTGTAACATGTGTAATTATATTATTTAAAATAGCCTTGAATAAGGGTATCCTATGTTAAATACTATGTAGGCTCAAATGGGTGGATGAAAATTAATTTTATTTATTTCAATTTTGTAGATGAATTATGGTTTTAGGGTTTTGGATGTTGTAATCCCTATAGATAATCCCCCCCCTTTGAAAATAAGTGGTTATTGCAAGTGCCTCCAAAAATTTACTATGAGTGCCCCACACCCCCCGCCCACTCTGCGGGAAGGCTATACATTATAGCCATACATGATTTTTTGAAGCCAATAGTTGGCCCACACATATTACGAATGTTCAGAGTATGCCATAACCGCTTATTTAAACGGCTCATTCTTCCTCACTTTAGCACACAAGACCATGACATGTGTCATTGCACTATTGATTATGACCATATCAAAACTTAGTCCCAACCTGATTAGAACTTCAATCCGAGCCTGATCAAAATTGTTGTATGCTGATGGGTAACAAATCGAGAATAAACACCGCTACAATATATTTCTTAAGGCAAACAAAGTTAAAGTTCATGTGTATGATTATGCAAACTCTCTTATTTGATCCGTTATACTCCTTTTAAACATATGCATGCTCTCTTATTTCATCCGTTATAGAGTAGAGGCGCCCATAACCGATCACTTAAGAGATTTTACGCCAGATGTGGAGAAGTACAAGTGGTGCAAACTTTTCCCGTGCCGGAAGATAAGAATCAAGAGGATTGGATTTTTTTTGGGTAATTTTATGCCTTAAATTGAAATTACCACAAATTTTTGAAGCCAAAAGTTGGCCCGATCATATTACCAATGTCTAGAGTCTGAATTAACCACTCATTCCTCCTCACTTTAGGACTCAAATCTTGGACACGTGTCATGAAACTATTGATCCTGGCCTAATAAAAAATTCACCCTCAAAATGATCAAAATTCAATCCCATCCTAATCGAGATTTTGCTACCCTGTAGATTGCCGATGGGTCCGCATCGGGATTTGGGATTAGGTGCCTCTACCACATAGATGATGCCTCAACTTTAGTGTAGGTTCTTCGATAATTGACTTAGGTGCACAAGTAATGTAGTTTTTTCTCCCGTGATGCTAGGCCCACCAAATCTGAATACAGAAATACAATATTTTATTCCTGTCTGATAAGTTCTATCCTATAATAACGATACTTTGTTCACCTACATACCGAATTTCTTACTGTCGACTCTTGCGTGTGCAAGTGGGGAACCCTAATATAGGTGCTGGGATATTTGACTTGGGTGCACAAAAATCTCGTGTCTGGTGCTACTCCCCACACAAACCAATAATTCACATAACAATACACAACACCCACGTACTGTTTGTTCAGTGGGTCATCACAAAGCTAGAGAGGTCACATTTGTAAATTGGAAACTTGGATGGATGAGAATTCCCTAATATGCGAGGAATTCTCTCACCTGTGACCCCAACATGCCCTGCCCACACATTGGGAAATGTGGCAGGATGGATTCCTGGGGCTTGTAATGTGAGGATGTGAGTATTTTGCGTGCCCAAGTGGAGTCTTCGCCCATGTGGTAGGATAGACGAATGGATGAGCTGCATGGATGAGTTTCTGTCGGGAAAACTAGTAATCATGGATGAATAGAGAGAGGATGGGGGGATGGAGTGAGGACATTGTCAGCTGAGGCTGGAGCTTTGTGTATTATATAGGGTGACCCCACCTTCTCCTTGTGCCTACAATGAGCCGCATGGATGAGTTTCTGTCTGGAAAACTAGTAATCATGGATGAATGAGGAGAGGACGGGGGATGGAGCTACAGTCTAACCTTGATAATATCACACCATCCGTTTCACCATAAAGTGTGATATAAACAAGGTGTGACATATTTGATAATGTCACATTTTGAAGATTTGTGCATAATGTGATATTATCAAAAAAAAAAGGGTAGAAAATCAAAATGAAATTACAATGTAAAAAAAAAAAAAAAAAAAAAACACAAGACTTCAATGTTTTTGAATGTAAAATATAATTCAAAATTGTGAATAACAACATGAGCACATCACAATGTGTCATTGAGATCAGCCAATCACTAGCTTCCAATGTAGCAACAACAACAAAAACAACAACACAACGAAGAACACCTACACTGCATGAAGAAACACAAGCCTATGATAGAAAGTGTGCATTTAAATTCCAAATGAACAATGGTTCATTATATACAAGTGAGCTCGACCATGAGCTTGACTAACCTACCTAGGAGACTGTTTCTACTTATGAGCTTGACTAACCTACCTAGAAGACTGTTTCTACTTATGAGCTTGACTAACCTACCTAGAAGATTGTTTCTACTTATGAGCTTGACTAACTAATCTAGAAGATTGTTCCTAATTGAATGCCCACTTAGGATGAGCGGCTAACACTTATGATCTTACTAGATTCTCCTATGCGACTATTGACTATAGAAACAGTGAAGACCGTGCCACATATCTTGAGATTTCTACATTGCAAACCAATTGAACTAATTTAGCTTAAGTCGACACTACTCTGTACCAGCTCAGCTAAACCGTAGAACTTAACATCCTAAATTACTTCACACAAGCTGAAACCCTCAAAGACACATAGGTGAACACATGTGACGGAAGGTGGGGTGCATAGAGGCCAAGAAGTCTTGGCAGCGCCGTCAAAGACAACACCTTTGAGTGCCGTGTATAGACAGCACCGTTCAGGGTTGGTGCACAGAGGCGGCTCATGACCCTTTGAATAACATTGCATTTATCACAGGGGTGGCTCATGACCCTTTTGGCTACTACAATATGTCCATCCAACCATCACATACAATCCATCCATATTTGATATTATCACATTTACACTACGGATTTTGGAAAAAAATAGTGACATTAACAAGGGTGATAGGGATAATAACGAGGGAGTTTTACACTAAGAAAATCGGTTTCAAACTTTTAGGTGACAGTATCAAGGTGTCCCATTAACAAGGGTGACATTATCAAGGTTAGACTGTAGGACATTGTCAGCTGAGGCTGGAGCTCTGTGTATTATGGTGACCCCACCTTCGCCTTGTGCCTACAATGAGCCGCATGGATGAACTTCATGGATGAATTTCTGTCAGGAAAACTAGTAATCATGGATGAATGAGGAGAGGATGGCGGATGGAGCAAGGACGTTAGGCCCGCGCACATGAGCCAGAATACGCCGCTCCGCCTGGCGGGCCGGAGGAATCTCATCCGGCCGGAACAGACCCCTCCGCCCTCCACCGGCGAGGGCGGCGAAGCGGACCTCCGCCCCAGCCCCGGGGTTGCAGGGTTCGCTGCCCTCCGCCACTAGGTCACATAAAAATCTCACCCCAGCTGTCAGTAACTAATGAGCCCAGCAAGACACCACTTTAACACCCCTCTCCACCCCTCCCCAAAACATACTTAAGCACAAGTTTGAACACTAAACATCCACATCATTCACTTCCTCTTCACTCACACCCATTTCTCTTCTCTCATATTCACACCCACATTTGGGCTTTCTTTCTTCCACGTCACCCTCAAGTTGGGCCTTTTTTTTTTTTTTTTATCATGGAGGAAGGCTTGGGTTATTTGGGGAAAGTAGTACTTGCATCCCCTCCAATTTTGGGGACTCCATCTCTCCCTACCAATGACGAAATTTCGGGTTTAGGTTCCTCATCTCTTCCGGCTAGGGAGTGGACCCATGGTGCCACCAAATTTCTCATAGATTTGGTGAAGGAGAGGATTGAGAGCTTTGGCACAACTGTGTTTAAGCAACAAAATTGGGAGAGGATTAGGGAGCAAATTTTGAGGGAACATCCTAATGAGGCTAGGAGGACTTGGAGTCAAATTAGGGACAAATGGGACAAGCTCAAGCGGCACTATCACAAGGAAAAGAAACTCCACAATGTCACGGGTGACAATGCAGGATCACAGTGGATTTGGTTTAACACCATCGATGAGGTACTCTCTGGTACCGCCAAGGCGGATGGTGTGCCCGGTGGGATGGACAATGGCGAACATGTGGGTGTAGAAGAACAAGTTCCATCTCAAGAAGAAGAGGCAACACAAGAGGGTGGAGAGGAGGAGCCGGATTCTCCTCGAACTAGAGCCGCAAACTTGCCTGGAGTCCGGGGACAACCAGTGAAGAAGAGAAGATTGTCAAATGATATGGCAGCTTCTCTGGATCGGTTTTGTGAGTCTACCCGTAGAATTGAGGAGTTGAAGTTAGAGGCGGCTGTTGAAATGCAGAAAGAGAATAGGCAGTTGGAGTTGGAGATGTTTAAACTAACTCAAGCATCACAGGAGAGGATGGCAGGTCTTTTTGCAAGTGTGCTGCAAAATCTAAATAAGTAGATATGGCAATGTTGTCATTGGAAGTTTCCAATTTCATTGTACTTGATATTTTGATGCAATATAACAATATCTCTTTGCCATACAATTACATATCATAGTTTATATATGTTTCTTATTACATTTCCTTGAGTTCATATAATATGTATATGTTTAATAAAAATTACAATCTTCACTAAAAATGTACATGCTTCTTTTATACGGTGAATGTTAATGCACGACATACTTCTACAATATACATAATCAAGTGTATTCGCTTTCTTAGCAAATTACACCCACATCATGAATATTGTCTGCTAATACAATTACATTATGTGACACTAGAAATCCGTGCGTTTGTAATTACCTATACACTTCATTCAATGCACCTACAACATAAATGTTTTTCCTAACAATTGTATAATTCCATATAATTGTCTTCACAGTATACTGTCACATTCTCAAGCATGCGTTCTATAATAATTTATATATTTATTACAAAATACACATTGTAATTATAACAAACTGTTAGCTCCCATGCAGTCCAACCTCGTTGGTACGACAATCATTTCTACGACACCCTCGATATTACGACACATTTTTGCGGCACCGACTTCTTGGCTTAACACTCCCACTTTCATACGTCTACGGCACTCGATAATGCGACATGTAGAGCTTACATTATCTCATATAAAAAAAGAATAAATGCTACAATTCCTTTCATCCATGTTATGTACATGTACATTACATTCATTTTCACTTGGAAACTACTTCAGAGCTTCACTTGTCATTGGAAACTTCATGATAATTGGGGTAACTAATGTACAATGGACAAGGTAAGTTCATGGTCCGACTTCCTGAAAAATAAAATGAAACCCTTGGGCCCCTCACTACGTGTAAACCAAATATGGACCAAGAAAAATGACCATGCACCAAAAATTGAACGTATTGATTTTTTTAATATATGCCCAAAAGAGGGCCATTTTGAGAAAAATTCAAATTTGACCTATGTTTTGTCTTGTCTTGGGCTTCACTTGTCTTCACTTCTTGTTAATGTGTCGAAGATGTGCCTCGCAAATCTTTTCACAACAATTCTTACAAAAATTAGGAGCAATTTAATTTGTGCATGTTCAATGTAAGGTACATGTGACATGTACCATGTGTTGGCACTACACTAAAAATGTTATTTAATATTTGTTTATATTTCATGTTGCTACCACCATATCTTGCTTAACACTAATTCTCAATTTGTTGGTAATTAATGTTGGAACATTTGCTATAAGAAATGTTGATATTCTTCTTATATCGTAGTTCGTTATTTTCATGTCCCTAATAGAACTACATTAAAACATGTAACCTCCACATATTACCATAGTTCATATTTAGTGTTTGAATTTACATTTCATATAACCTATTTTGACAGGGATATTGTTTTTTAGTGTATGTGTTCGTACGAAGTGTATGAAATCCTATTTAGTGTACTAGAAAACCATGCTAAAAATGACCGCAAATGTGGCCCCTATTGTGGTTCTTTTGACCACCCTAAGTAACAATCTTAAGACACTTACAATTTTTTGTTTTGCAACGGCAATTTACTTAGTGATGCTAAACGTCATGCATCATTACTATCTAATTCTTATTTCATATAATCTATAGCGTTTAAACTCGTTGCATGTGTTTTAAAGGTCATATTTGTTGTGTGTTTTAGTTCCCTTGAAAGTACAAAATTTTTAGGTCATTTGTCATATTAAGGAGAAGAAACACCTCCACAATACGACATTTGTTGCATTTCCCAAAAGTGTCTTACCAAAGACAAAGAGCAATATTAATATAATTATGATATTTTCCAAACATTAACATTTACATATTGTTTATTCGTCACTCAACGACGAGAATTACTGAAGACACATTTCATAATGTTTGTACCAATCATTTATACACTATAAAATAGAACAATACAACATAGACTAATACTGTACATCATAAAGATGGGTTTCTTGCAACCCAAGCTTCAAACAGGGTTGCCCTCATCTGTTCTCCCGCTACTTTACCAACCCGACCATCTCCAGGCACTCTTAGAGGTCCCCTACGTACTCCAACAAAATGATCGGCACGTTGATCTATATTCTCTGGCAATAGAACACGCTCCGAGAATATCTTGCAGTAATTATGCAAAACACAACACGCAAGAGTGATTGTAGCGGCCTTATCTACGCCCATATTCAAATTCTTCAAAATTCTCCATCGATTCTTCAATGCCCCAAAAACTTGTTCAATCACAACTCTGCCAGAATTCAAGGACTCATAAAATCTTCTTTTATCTTGAAACCTGGGATCATTAACACTAGACTTAAAATTCTTCAACAGATAGGGACGGCTAGGATAGGCGGAATCTCCAAGCAAATATGGTTGAACTTCCAATCCACCAATTTCCAAAACTGGCTCCGGTAAAATCTCTCGTGTCCTCAATTGCGTATAGATTTTGGACCAAGCAAACTGAGCGGTATCATGCACTCCACCGGACTGCCCTGCACACATATTCCAAAAAAATCCCTCTGCATCGCACACTGCTTGCAATAACACACTATGAAACTTTTTTCTATTGAAAAAATCACAAGGTATAGGGGTTAAACCCCTTTGAGGCCTAGTAGACAAATGAATGTGGGTGCTATCTATAGCATCCACCACATTGGGCAAACCGGTAAGATCCCTAAACTTACGGATAGTATCCATTATTCTATGCCCTCTAGGCGCGTGAATGTATACACTAAATAATCAATTTCTAGAAGACAATACTCTACAAACAATTAGGGTATATTTTCTAATGGTAGATTCTCCACAACCATATAACATATTCATGGCTTTGCAAGAAAAACCATGGGCTAATCGGTATATAACTAAACACACTTGCTTCCTAATGGGTATAGGAGGCCTGACAAACATCTGCGCAGTAGGACGCAAAAATGGTGTTAGTTCGGCAACCAACTGTTCAAATGCTAGAAAACTCATCCTATAGGTCATACGGTATTTCCGATCTAACATATCCGGGGTGGTATGCCACACATTTCCCTCAACAACATCATAATGGATATTTTGTTTTGGTTCTACCCACCACAATCTTTGCGGGAAACGTAACATCCACGAATAAACAACAACTAAAGGAAAATACCTAGCCCCTACACTTCCATCCAACAATTCTAATGTTGGTCGCACACGCGTTTTACGAATTGGAAATGTGAGAAAGACAACCATGAAGGCAAAAAAAACTAAAATCATATCCTCCTCCCTCGTGGCCATATTGACTTGTATTTGAAAGCGATGAAATATGAGTGAGGAGCTGGGCCTCCCTCACCCATTTAAGCTTTGGGCGGACCAAAAGGTAACCGCCCTTAGCTGTATTTTTTTAGAAAAAAAATATTTGATTCAAAAAATTTCACCCCGCAGCCTAGGAAATTTCCTGGCGCGGGGGGTAGGTGGCGGAGGCTGGGCGGCGGTGGACGTGGGCGGGACCGCCCAGCCTGGCAGGTCAGCCTCTGCCGTGGGCCTGACCGCCCCCCCCCCCCGCCAGCCAACCGCGGGGGGCCACCTGGCTTCCGCCAGGCGGAGGCTGGCGGCCCAACATCCTCATGTGCACAGGCCCATTGTCAGCTGAGGCTGGAGCTCTGTGTATTATGGTGACCCCACTTTTGCCTTGTGCCTACAATGAGCCGCATGGATGAACTGAATGGATGAATTTATGTCAGAAAAGCTAGTAATCATGGATGAATGAGGAGAGGATGGCGGATGGAGCGAGGACATTGTCAGCTGAGGCTGGAGCTCTGTATATTATGGTGACCCCACCTTCGCCTTGTGCCTACAATGAGCCGCATGGATGAGCTGTATGGATGAATGTCTTTCGGGAATACTAGTCATCATGGATGAATGAGGAGAGGATGGCGGATGGAGCGAGGACATTGTCATCAGCTGAGGCTGGAGCCCTGTGTATTATGGTGACCCCACCTTCGCTTTGTGCCTACAATGAGCCGCATGGATGAGCTGCATGGATGAATGTCTGTCGGGAAAACTAGTAATCATGGATGAATGAGGAGAGGATGGCGGATGGAGCGAGGACATTGTCAGCTGAGGCTTGAGCTCTGTGTATTATATATGGTGACCTCAGCTTCTGCTTGCACCTACAATGAGCGCTCTTCCTCTTCTTGTCTAGCAAATCAGAGTGCATGCCAATCAACAAAGAATCCAATAGCCAAGGCCAACAACAAGGGTTGTAGTTGCTAGTAAGGGCCACTTCACACTTCACACCGTGAAATTGTGAGAGCCCAAAAGAAAGTGTCCAAATGCCGTCCCAACACACCTCCAAAATCTAATAGTGTGGTCAAGGACTCTCAAGTGTAGTGTGAAGTCATATGTGATCGGGCCCTCAATCAAATGTTATTTCAATGGATTTCTGTTCATGTGAGTCCTCATGTATGATAAAATAAAATAAACCAATGGTTGTGAACGATCGGAGTGCCATGATCTCCCGGTTTTGTGTTAGGCCTACCTCCAAGAGGTGGCTTTTGAAAATAATCCAAGTGACCATGAAACATGATCCATTTGATGCCATGTAGGAATCCATGTAGACTCTACATCCATCTTGCATTCACTTAAGCCTAACCCGCACATGCTGGTGGGGAGGCCAGTCACAGGCTCCCACTAGTAGGGACACTCTTTTGAACCACTTTTGGGCAGCGGCAACGACTGGTCGCAGCAATCGCGCTACTCGCCCGTTTGCTGTACATCTCATATTTTACCAACAAATGTTACATTGATAGTGAAGGGTTTAGGGAAACATTGACAACTTTATTTGGTAAAAGATCAGGTGCATAGTAAGGATCTAGCACCGTGTAAATACAAATAGTATGTCACACTAAATATCATATTTCACTAATTGTCCACGGAGATATTTGGCAAGATCAGTTTAGGGTTTATTCTTTCCAAGTCCGATTGGTTACACGTTGTGTGAACTTTCGGTTTTTTCTTTATTAATTTGAGGTATATTCTCTATATTCCTCTAGAATGATTGATAAGTTTTGTGAGGTCTTGTTCAACTAAGTTATTTCTCAAATTCACCGGTTCATATTTGTAACTTAAGGTACAAAATTATCATGAAGTCTCGAACTTGAACCGTGTTATTTCTCAAACTCGCCGGTTCATATTTGTAACTTAAAGTATTGAATTATCATGAAGTCTCGAACTTCAACTGGGTTATTTCTCGAACTCACCAATTCATCTTTGTAACTTAAGGTACCAAGTTATTGTGAAGTCTTGAACTTCAACCGGGTTATTTCTCAAAATCAACCAGTTCATGTGGACTAACCGCCGGCTCTCCCCGGTTCTCGCCCACACTTACTGGTGGCAGTGAACGGAGTTCACCTGTTCACTGCTGCCCACCACCAGTTTGTGTGGGCGGCCTATTACTCCATTGGTCCCTCAAGCGTAGTGTGAAGCGAACTTGGACCAACTCCACCTTTTTCCACCAATGAGAGTGCTTGAAGTGTAATGGTCACGGGCTCTCAGTCTCATGTGTGAAGTGGCCCTAAGAGTAAGAGTAGACGGAGGATGGAGAGATGGAGAGATGGAGAGACACAGATAGAAAGGCCGGGGATTTGTGGCACTCAAGTAAAGTCATCCGGTAATGAAAATCGGATGAGTCCATCAAGAAGCTCGGATGGAGCTTACTTTAGTGAAACCCTCCGAGTTGGCATGTAAGACCTATTTTCTCCCTCATAGTTATTTTATAAATATTAATTAGTTGGCAAGGGGCAATGATGTGGCCTTGGATGCTCTAAGCCTATTTTCTAACCTCCCATGAGTTGTTTCCAAGGCCATGATGTGGCTTTGAATTCCACATGATTATTTTGATAAATATCGCAAGATATCAATGTGTGCAATATATAATTATGACGTGTTGTCATAGACATTTTTTTTTGTTCATAATTCATTTATATTTTGCACGGGTGTGATTGCTCAAACATTTGTAATATGTCAAATTAATATATATCACCTTATGATAAATTGGTGAACTAAAAAAATGAATTCAATATTATTTTATTTTATTTTATAAAATAAATAATATACACCATGTATTTTAAAGATAATAAAATTTGTGATGAGGATAAATTATTACAATAATTGAGATAGGCTATAGTCAGAAATTTATGATTTTCTGAGTATACCCCATCCATAACGTTGTCCCACAAGTCTAATTCCAAATAACATATCATATATTTATACCTTATATTATATTACCTAAAAAATAAAATTGATATTTGTATAATTTTTTGATATATGTTTTATATTCTATCTTCATTGTTTCATTTTGATCATCTTATAAACACTTGCACTAATCTATCATTATAATGACAAAGATAATTTTAAATGGTAAGTCACAAAAGTATAACCTCAATGTTAATGAGGAGTTTGTAATGTTTTTGACCTTCAAGTTAATTACGTGCTTCATTGATGGTTTCACTTCCAGAATGAAATCCCAATCAATTAGAAGTGCACATATATATTGGATTTTAGACCTTGAAGGTGAAGTGCACTCAATATGGGATTTGTAGTCAAGCGGCCTTCAAGAATGCGATGGAAGCTATCTTATGAGCGATGAGCAGTGAGCGGTGAGCGGTGAGCAGTAACACATGAGCAATGAGCAGTAACATATGAGCAATGACTCCAAATTTAGTAAAGACATACGGGTTTAGGGTACATAACCAAAATTTTGACAAATTAATTGCATATTTTCAATTGTAAATTGCCAGTATTTTAAATGAAGCACACGTGAAAGGACCCTATTGCCATGGATCATTTTAAATACTTTCAATCCATTGCTGATTTTTATTATAATAATCCAAACCAATACATGTCATTTATTGACATCCTTACACATGTAGTTACAACCCACACTTGTACAACTACTCACATTTCATAACACCAACAAGTTCAAGTAGGTGCATAACCTCATTATACGTATATGTAGGTGTCATAATTGTGAACCACTCAAACTGCTCACGGGCTCAGTTAAGGCCCACAATCTACAAAAGCAAGGAAATTAGATATTAAAAATAGTCAATATGTAGGTAGCTACTAGATTTTGAGACATCCGCCTGTAGATGCGAGTTGTGTAAGAGACTGGTATTAAGTCTGGATCAACCCGGGTTCGAATCCGGTTGGTTACATTGACTGGTGCTATCCCAAATTGAGCTAATGATAAAGTAGGAATAATCTATAGGCGGATACCAAGAAGAGGTTACTACGCGGATGTGCGTAGAATCTTGTCGATTATTTTTTATTTTTAGAAACTTGTTATTATTTATCTGTGTGATTCAATCAAACCGCTCACGGTTGGGTCGTAGTCTAAATAGAATTGAAGTTACTGAATCATTTGAAAGACTTTCAGTCCATAACTAATTTTTGTTATAATAATCCAAACCAAAACATGCCATTTATTGACATTCAAATATATGTTGCTTAATAGAACACTTGCAATACTACTCACATTTTACAATATCAGCAAGTTCAAGTAGTTGCATGACCTCATTATATGTATATGTAGGTGCATGAATGAACTTGTCACTCTCGTAATCCACCTTGCACAAAAATCTAAACACATAATAAAGATAATTACAATACCCCATTTTCCTTTTTTTCCCGATGCATGAGATGACATTTTCGTGAAATCCGGGCATGTGCAATGCGGGATTTCGCCAATTGTGACATGGTAGGTGATATCCTGCTTGGAGACAATGTTGATTATCACTCCAAAGCCCGGATATGAAATGGCAGTGACCCCAACCACATAGTAATCTTCCATGAGTCCGGTGCTTTCCCATTTGTTTTTGTGATCCGCCAGTGGTGCTGTTGGATTACGACGCACTGTCTTCCCAAACCTGAATGTAGGGTGGACGTCCGGGTTTAGTGGCATACAAAAATGCGAGCGAGGGTTGGGAAGAGTTGCGATTGTTGAAAGCCTACGACGAGGGGACAATGCCTCCCTCTGCTGTAGTTGAAATTCAGCATCTTCAAGTGCCAGAACCTCCTCTCTCGATAGATTGGTACCTATCTTCACCGGCCACATGTTGGGTACTATAGGCCAATCCAACACATATTTCTTCATACTGCCACTCACACAATGCTTAATATCGTCAAGGCAAAATCAAAATTCATATTCCACATTGTTGGGAGAGCAAAATTCCTTCCTGAGCCCTTTGTATGTTGGAACAGGTGTGTCATGTTTTTCAATCCCGACTTTGGTATTGTACATAGTCCCTGTAATGGCCTGCAATACCCAACATCGTTTGGCTGAGTTGGGTGGCAATCCTGCAATGTGCCACTTAGAAGGAAGACAATCAGTCTTTAATACAGATGTGGTATGAGCCACACCATGAATTGCAAAATTCAACGATTCCTCTATGCGTTGACGAGTTGCTCGGGTGTTGGGACGAGGAATGAAATAGTTCACTTTGTCGGGTCGATGAGAGTCACAATCAACACCCGGTGATAGGTTGAGTTTGCGTTTGGTGGAACCAAAGAGCTCTGACCCTTTCAATGCACAATCTCTAGTGTTGACGTCTTCTGCCCCTAGATAAGACTTCATGGCATCAGCCAACATTTTTGGATCTTCACACCTGGCAGCCGCTTTGAGTTTTAAGGATGCCGAATCAAGAACTTTACCATCAGACCCCCTTTCAACCATGTCCGGTAATTTGTAATTTGCATGAAGGCACGGACCATGTCATCCACTGTAGCTTCATATAAACAAGTCATCTTGTTGCCGGACTGTTGGAGCCATTTTTTGTGTACAGTCTTTGCAAGGTTGCATGTTGGCATTTCCTCACATTGTTCTATTGTCATATCCTATGAACAACACACAAATATGAGGATAATAAAAATATAAGATATATATAATAATGGAAGAAAAATGAATGACATTGAATATTGAATTTTGATATGTACTTACTAATAACATATGACCACTTCATTGTCTGTAACGAAAGTGCTAAAAACCCAACCACTCTGAAAGGCCAAGGATGCCTTCTTCCGAGGCAGATCCGGATGACAACCACCAAGAACGAATCACATGATACTTAGTCTCGGCGTCGTTCATTGTTTTCACGTCTTTGTAATCCTTGCATAATTACTTGTGTTGAAACTGCAAGGATGGTTTGATATATTTTTGGGTCATCTTATCCAAGCTCGTAGACCAATGGAAAAGACATGTACGCTCACGTGCAACCATGGAGAAATACGTCACACAATACGAAAAAGAAGAACAATCTTCTGAGGCGGAGATGGAGGTAGGTTGTACGAACGAAATCGTAAGAAAATAACTTTAAAATCAAAATAAATTTGGAGGTATGTAATGTATACTATATTCTACACGCCAAGAATACGATTCCATATAGCATGAACAAAATGATTTTGTTTTGCATGTTTTAGAGCCAAAAAAACAATTAGAGTTTTTTTAATTCTTCTAAAATCTTCAAAAAATGAAAATTTTATGCAGGAAATCTAATCATATTAATTTCAGTAGACTTTGGCGATTTATGTAAAATTGATATCATCCAAAAATTCTGAAAAACATTGGAGTGAAGGGCAAGGCTATAATCTATGGACTTGATTTTTTTCGGAAATAAATTAGAATATTTGAAAATATTATAGCAACTCCGGAAAGTGACTCAAATCAAGGTGTATTTCTCTTCCAAATGGGTAGCCGTTAACGGCCACTCTTTGTATGATGCTAACTTCTATTTTCTAGTTTAGGGTACCCTTTCTTGGGTTTCAGTCTTCATTTAACAACATAATTTCTTTGAAATAAAATCACATATATACATATATTTCTTATGTATGTTCCATCTAAAAGTGTGGCTGTTAACGGCCACTCTTGGTTGCATCTCAAATTTATTGGTAAATAAGTTTATTTTTTCATGTATACACTCATTTCCTTCATTTTTTTCCTCCAACAAGGGTGGCCGTTAACGGCCATCTATATTGAAATTTCAGATTCTATTCTATATGTGGTTTTTCCTTATGTATACTCTCACTTTCATAAATATTTTTGTATATTATTTTAGCTTGCAGATGTGATTTATTTCATATGTATATATTTATTTTAATTTAGTTTTATCTTTCATATGGATGATATTTTTGTGATTTAGATATGGAAGTTGTACATCTTTCTGAAGATCAATTAGAATTGCAATTGCATGCATTTTTAAGAAAGAAATTGTCAACACATCTTCCCGTCTTGAACGGTTGAGGTATCAACCAAGGGCAAAATTAAAATTCAACATTTCACTATGTCGAATGGTTGCATTGCCTGTTGTTAGGTTTTTTTTGAAAAATAACGTTATGAACCTGGCTGCACATTTTATTGCTTGTGGTTATATGGAAGGCAACGGGGTTTTTTCCGTGGCCTTGGAAAACAGTGAGGGGAAAATAATAGATGTTACCGATAATATCATTGAATCATGGAGTGAAGATTGGGTACGGACAAATGATGTATTTGAAAAAATATTGCAAACTGATGAGGACCTCAAAGTTTTCTCTCGCAAAATGTTTATGATGTGGGATGGAAACTACCGTTTGCAAACATGGTTGCCCATTATTAATCGAGATCATATACATGATCATGCTTGACATTATGCTGTTGAAAGTATTATTTTGGACGTCAAGAGAGATATTGCAACCATGTTGGCAGCTTTATATGAAGTGGTAATTCCTTCATTCTTCTCTTTTTATTTGTTCGGTTCATTTGGTTTTCTTTTAAGTTTATTTTTTTATTATATATTTTTTTTCCATAGCTTATCATTGGTTGTTTTATTTTATCATGAGTAACTAAAAATCCCATGTTTGTACGAATCTTGTTCATAAGCTTTGCCGCATTCAAAGCATTGTTGGACAACCACTTTCATATTTTAAAAAAATTGTCTCCAAAGAAGATCTTACTGCCGCTGATGCCAAATAAAAATTCCAGATATAGAACTTGGTTCCCTTTTACTGTTGAGGCTCTTAATGGATTTCTATATTAGGTTATTTTTCTAAAGTATTAGTTTTTCACGTTATTTTTCTTCTTGTATATATATATATATATATATTTTGAATTCTATAATTATATGTTTTATTACATCTTATTTTTATTATGTGTGATTTATCATACTCTTATATGTTTTTCCTTGGTGTAGCAAGAATTGGGAGATGTTGCTGCTACTGCTCAAAGGAAATTTTATGAGAAATACCCTGATTCTACACATTGGACTTCAAGTGCAGTGGGTGAATTTGTTTCCAAAGCTGTGGAGAGGGTATGATTGACTTCCCATTTGGAACTAAAGAAACAACTTTCCATTGCAGATCCTAGACATTCTCCTATGTTCTTAAAGCATGTGAAGTCTCATTATAAAAGTCACGATGAGAATCCTGAGATGATTCAAAAAAAACTTTGGATGTTAGCAACTTTGGCAATGGATACATCTATGAGAGTGGAACAGTTCATCTACTCTTCGTGAGGCTCTCAAGTTTCCGAAACCAAAATTCAATGATATAGAGTTTCCTAAGTGACTTGATAAAGCTACTTGGTGGGCTCAGGTGATAATTTTTTGTCTATGTTTTTTGGAAAAAAATATTTTTTCAATCATTCAATTTTTCTAATCTTTATTTTGTATTTGACAGTTGGCTATTGAGACCGAGAAGCTCTTTGATGCTACTGTGGCTAATATGCATGTGTCTATCAACTATCTTTCAGATGGTATGGATCATGTGCCCACTATTTTTTATTTTTTATATTTGATTTCCAAGAACTTCAACAATTTAAACCTACTACCCGATTTATATCTACAATTCACTTTTGTTGTTCTTTATGTTTTGCACTTCGTAAATGTCACCCTCATGATGGTGTTATGATATATTCAAATTTTACATTGATGTGTATTATAATGAGACATTCTAACATGCTACACTTGTTTTCAACATGAGTTTGCTTACACATTATCTCCAATTACATTATTATTATCTCAACAGTTGAATGTATATTAGTTCATTTTTTATACAAAATTGTTATAGCAACATTCTCATTTGTTGTTCATTTGGACTATAGACCCTTACATGTAATTCCACAATCATAGGCCCCAACGGATTTACAAACCATAACCGGGAAAAAATTGAAGGCTCACAGGTTCACACTCGCATGCTCACAGACTAGCAACCCCGAGTCATGTACATATTGGTATTTTTCATTGCTCACTACTTGCAATCTAGCATTCATATTGTTTGTCCTCCCCAATCTTCTTATTATTGAACCCTAAAAAATTATTTCTTTAGGCCACGGTTATAGGATACTAGGGGTTCTATTACCAAATATTTTGTTTTCTTCACCGCTCACAAATTACCGCTCATCGCTCACCGCTCATCGCTCACCGCTCATCGCTCACCGCTCATCGCTCACCGCTCATCGCTCACCGCTCATCGCTCACCGCTCATCGCTCACCGCTCATCGCTCACCGCTCATCGCTCACCGCTCATCGCTCACCGCTCATCGCTCACCGCTCATCGCTCACCGCTCATCGCTCACCGCTCATCGCTCACCTCACCGCTCATCGCTCACCGCTCATCGCTCACCGCTCATCGCTCACCGCTCACAAGATAGCACTCCCCTCAAGAATGCAAGGGCAATGTTATTTCTGAAGTTTGGCAAGGCGGACAACAATTTTCGGTCGGGTTTAGAAAATTTGTCTAGAAGGTTGCCCCAACCCGGATTTGATACCTCCGAAAGTTCATGAGGGGGTATTTAACGTCCGCCCATGTTAATTTTTCTTTAAAATAACCGGATTAGTAGTGATAGGTTGGCAACACAATATGCCCCCACTTGCTTCTATATGAGGCATTATTTATTTTTTATGTCTATACCCCTTTATATTGGTGCCTTAAGCATTAGATTAGACTAGGATTGTAAAACTACTAAAACTTGGTATTTTTGAAACCCTTGAGACAAGGAGCCGACGACATATGGAAGTATCTAAAGTGGTTCATCTCATCCGCAAAGATGAATGAACTCTCACTAATGAGAATACATGAGTGCCACGAATCCTTGGCTAGAGAGAAAGGCGGCATACACATAATATTACATAATAATGATACCATGTTCACCTACATACCAAATTTCTACTGTCGACTCTCTTGCGTGTGCAAGTGGGGAACCCTAATTATTATAGGTGACTTCCCACACAATAATATATCTCGTGTCTGGTGATACTCCCCACACAAACCAGTAATTCACATAACAATACACAACACCCACTGTTTGTTCAGTGGGTCCTAAGTAATGTTAGGCAACTAATATTATATCAATAAGAATTAGTTACATAAGGTCTTTCATAAGATTATGCATATTGTATTAGTTTGACTACACTAAATATTTTATTTAGTGTCACTTACTATTTGGAATTACACAATGTTATACTCTTTACTATGTATCTCATTATTTTCAATATAGGGCAAATTTTTTGTTTGGACATTATAAAACATCAATGACTTTACTTGGTAAAGCATTACATTAAAAGCAAAAAGATATAGCATTTTATAACTTCATATAGCAAGTGATACTAAATACAATATTTAGCGTAGAATGGGCGTGTGTTGTCTTGGCCCTTTCCACCTTGCATATAGCACGTCGTTTTAATGTGGTCCCCACACATTTCGGAAACAATGGGGAATAGTGGGGAATGTTAGGAAATGCCACCCATCACCACCACCATCACCATGTTATCCGTTGTATACCTATGGACCAATCCAACATCATGCCCTGTGAGCCGTCTTTGTGTTTGAGGTCATATTACAAAGCCCGCGAGGTTACTGTAGATGGCTCTCTATTTCATCTTCACATGTGCCGGAACGTACTAGTTTCCAAATAGGATACAAATGGGTCTCGGTGAATGTGAGCATGACACGTGGCAAGTTATGAAGGGGAATTATTTATTTTTTGTTGGAAAAGAGAGCCCTCTACAGTAATCCTCTCATGCTTCTTTATGTGCGGGCAAGCCTTGTGGGGGCTATAGATAGAGGTACGAGAAAATCTTCTTATACAAGTGTGCGTTTTATTGGCAAGAGGAAATTCTCACAAACAAACACACGAGGCTCATCCATCTATCATGAATGAGAAAATCATTCACATCCGATAACTCCCTTCCCTTTTTCTCACCATCCATCCATCTATCCATCCATCACAAAATCATATTTTAATCAACTTTGACGCGAGAATTAACTTTACAAAACTCGAATTAGTCTAGTGAAAGTCATTTGAAATGAATCATCACAAACCTATACGGGTGAAGTTTGTAATTTAAAAACCAGGATGGATGTAAAATTTGCTAGTATTCGAGGATTTTTTCACTCGTGGCCCCAACATGCCCTGCCCCCACATTGGGAAATGTGCCAGGATGGATTCCTGGGGCTTGTAATGTGAGGATGTGAGTATTTTGCGTGCCCAAGTGGAGTCTTCGCCCAGGTGGCAGGATAGACGAATGGATGAGCTGCATGGATGAGTTTCTGTCGGGAAAACTAGTAATCATGGATGAATGGAGAGAGGATGGGGGGATGGAGCGAGGACAGCTGAGGCTCGAGCTCTGTGTATTATGGCAGCACTCTGCGTTGTGTGTATTGCAGAATCGTTTCTTCCGCTTTCTCTTTCTGCTTGCTTGTTTGTTGTGAGTAGAATATGACCATAGGACCATTAGGGTTTCGAGAAGTCTCTCATTTTATTGATTTTTTTCATCGTGACTTTAGATCCAGACTCTCTCAAGCTGTCTGTGTGAGGCCATGCTGACTCTCTATCTCTAAGCTTCTACTGCAATTTTGTCAGACTAGCTTAGGGGTGACAGATGAGCAAGTGATCTCTCTTTTCTCGAGGTCTCGGACTTCACCTCAATCCCAGCTGCAAATTTTCCCTTTTCATCAATTTTGGTTATGTAGGAACTTCATCCTCTTGACAGCTTGGAGGGATATTTGAGACTTAAGATTTAGGGGAAAGAAAAAACAAGTAAGAAAAAACAAAACCAGCGTACGTGACTGCGTATTTATCTGTAACGCAGCAACTAGAGATTTTGATTAGCTTTGTATTAGGACATATAATCCTCGCTACAATACCAAAATTTTCATCATGCCGGGTTACTGTAACCAGAAGCAAAATCCATCAGTCATGCCTGTTGAAGAGTCAGATGGCCGCGTCTCATCGATGGTTGGAGTTGCATTATTTTTTTATGTGATCATTGTGTGTTGACGAGATTGATGACACTTCTTCCTGCCTTTCAGGTGTTACATTAAACTCCACGATTGAACCCTGAAGGCAGCAGCAGAAGAGCAAGAAGCAGCTGTTGCAGGTTTGCTTCCTGCAGAACGGAAGACTAAACGGGGCATGCACGGAGACTGAACTACTTTAGTCGACACCATTTCTCAAGTCAAATGTGCCCCAGAAGTTCTGGTGAGATCTAAGGCTTACCTTTGAATAGCTTGACAAGCATCCCAACAACAGATGGTTTTATAGAATGCACAAATTTACACTGGCATGATGTTGGTTAGATGTAGATAATAGCACTGGATCTGGAAGGCTTGTATAATGATCTACATTTTTGCTAACTGTAGGAGATTTTATGAGGTATCATGATCCGCAAGAGAAGGATGCGATGGCATTTGATGAAGATGGTGTTGGCACCGTGGTAATATTGTACCTGAAATGGCTGTCACCTAGTGTTTCTGCAAACTAATTGTAATTTCATTGTGCATATTCTTGAGGCGTCAATCTCTAGTAAGGTTATACACTTTTTAATTGCTGAAAGTCTAGTGTGGGTTCCAACAGAGTTCTCTTCAACAGAAACAAACTTTAACTATGTTTGAACAAATTATCCAGTTGTAATTTCCAGTGATAGGAAGGTCAACCCTATAATTTCCAGTGCAAGTGCTGCCCTCACATGTTGGATCCCCCAATTTGCCCCATGCTCTGTAACAGGAAGGGCACCCTAAATGGTATTGGACATTTACTCTGTTGTGAAATGGTGATGTACTCGGAATTTATATCCCAATGCTTTGGTCACCATTCGTTTCAATTGTCTTGGATCATGGATGTTCAAGGACTCTGCAATTTGTTTGAATTGAGTTCCTTCGTTCAACATAGTTTGCACATAGTCAACCAACTTGGTTGTGGGCTCCACATTTGGTTTAGCCATGTGTGATTCTGCAAGGCCCCAATACACACACACAAAAATTGACAAACCAAGTGCACTTGGACTTGCAGACACTTGTATCAACTTACAATTCTCTCTTGGCGGTTT
Organism: Polytrichum commune; assembly: GCA_950295325.1. Taxonomy (NCBI): domain Eukaryota; kingdom Viridiplantae; phylum Streptophyta; class Polytrichopsida; order Polytrichales; family Polytrichaceae; genus Polytrichum; species Polytrichum commune. Next base: position 69,540,691 of record OX485803.1, read on the forward strand.
TGGCATCGGGTTCTGATATTCCGTTTGAAGTCTTATTGTGGCTAGTCTTAAAGTCTTATCTAATATAACAACACCGGCAACACATGTTGCTTCAACACTGCGTGAGAGAAAGAAAGAACGATTGTTAATTAGTTTGGGCAATGTAGTGTAGGATTGTTTGAACTGATCCGTGCATCTATTGTGCAGGAGCAACGTTGCAAACAAGAGTTGTGAGAGAAATTGAAGTTAGACTCTCATTCCAGAAGTACATTGACCAACTACGAGTTGAGAAGCTTCGTGAAAATTTTGACGGCGGTTGCGTGAATGATTATGATGGTAATAGCAGAACATCTTGAAGTTCAAGTTGGAGGTGGAAGCGGAAGCGCGTGTTACTAATGTTCGAAATACTAACTTCCATCTTCTACAAACTCTCAGGTGTGTGTATACCTTTTATCGCAGAGAGAGAGAGAATTAATGCATGCATTTTCCTATAAGAGGGGTCGTATTATAAACACATCCTCTTCAGACGTCATTGTTAATCCAAGAGCATAGCGGACTCTTTGAAAATATCATTTATTTCTGCATCATTTGTAGGCATGATGGGTCAAAATCCCAGGGTTTCCAAGTTCAACCAGTTATATGGTGTAATCTTTTGGATTTTCTCTATCGATTTGGGGTATAGTTCATAGATTCCTCGAAATGATCGGTAACTGTTTTGAAGCTTTGAACTTTAACAGGTTGTTTCTCAAACTCAATCAGTTATAATCTATAACTAGCAGTCGGTTCTCCCCGTTCATTGTTCCAAAGTCCAACCGGTTACATGTTGATATCTTTCGGTTTTCCTCTATCAAATTATTTTCACTTAAATATAGAGTCTCCCAAACTGATAGGCGATTTGCATAAAGTCTTGACCATGAACTGGCTATTTTTTAAACTCCACTGGCCCATTTTTAACTAGTGGTCAGAGGTACCCATTCGTAGCGCTAGAGTTCGCAGCCTTCTACCAAAATCTAGGCTTGAGGTAGATGGTCCCATTGGCGAAAATGGGACATCTACCAAATTCCTAGATATCAGGGTTAAGGCGATGAACTGTAGGGTCTTGTATATGCATATGTCAATCATGTGCTTTAAGATAACATTAATTTTATTGATACTACTGTGCCTCGAAAGTTTGTTGATTATCTTTTGATAATTGTGACAAAATATGTTAGGTGACCTTGAGCCCCTCCACCTGCACACTCTTCAAGAGTTGCAGCTCATATTGCTTCAAATCATTGAGGTTTGTAGATGCATGTCCATTTATGGGCATGGTGAAACATGGGGTTTAACGAACTACATACTAGTTGTTAGAACTTGATTGAGCCTGCATGCATGATTTATTGAGATTTGATTTGCCTCCAAAGCATCATCATCGAAAGTTGAGGGTGAGTCCTTGGGAAGTCCCTAGCCCCTAAACGCTCAAGCCTTCACATTCCAAGAGTAGTACTGAGTTTTTTTTGTTATGTAACAAAATAGGCTTTGTTTTCTTCAAATCGAACCATGTGGATATGAACTACACTACCATATATTGAATTTGAAAATTTGAAGTCAAGTTAACATAGCAACATTGAACAAGGTCTTCATCCATGGGTAGCTAGAAAAAACTCTAATTTTTCTTGCTTCATGACCATTTTGGTCATGCCACAAAATTTTGAAAGTTGGCAACTTTGCCATAATACATTATGTGGTTGACAAATGAGTTGCTCCCAAAAATTTGATTTTTTTAGCAAATTTAGATGACATTCGTCACCCTTAGTGTTGGGAGGTACCACATGAGGTCGTTTTGGGAGATTCCCCCTTCATCATGGAGCAAACAACATGAGCACTAAGTTTTTGACCAAATCCGTCTAGGCAAGTTGTTCACAACGACCACCTTGTCCCAAGGAAAGAAACCCCACCCGGGCAATATATGTGAAAGATAAAGGTTACTAAATTTGGCTTCCGTATTTGGGCAACACATGGAACTGTCTCCCAAAACATGCAATGTCAACCTATGAAAAAATCTTATATGCTTGGAATGTGGGGATTTTATATGTTATTTTGGCTCACATGGTAGTGGGCAACACCCTACACCACTACATAGCTTTCCATCCATGTGGATTGCCACCTAGTGGGTTGCAAACCCAAGTAGAATAGTAGGTGGCGACCCATTTCGGATTGCTTGATCATTTAAGGGCTAGAGGTATGGTTTGGAGTGCCACACACTTTATCTTGGTATGATGTAGTTATGGTTTTTGGGGTTTTGCACGTTTCTTTGATCACTCACTACTAAACTATTATTTATCATGAAGACCTCCAAATCACTAACACTACTACATAATGTGGGTTTCTATAAAGTGTACATTTATTTGATGGGATGTGTCCTATGTGATAGTTGGGTGATGGTTTTAAACTTTTGAACTCAACCCAAAATTGAACCCAAAATTGAAGCCACACTTTAAATCCCACATTTTGTAATAGTGCAAAATTCTCAATAGTGGTTGGGTTGATGTGGAAAAGAATGTGGGTGTGTTTATTGTGCCACTTTCAATAGTGGTGCGATCCACATGTCCTACACATTGGATTGAAGAGGTGATGACATTCATGATCCTAATTTATGAGCGTACCCCTCATCCATGCATGTAAAATGAAGGCTCTTACATAGGGTTGTGGTTATTTCATCTCAACTATATATTGTTGTAGTAATTTGGTCCGTTGGAGGTAATTATAATGTTGCAAAATTAGGAACCTTCGATCTACATGCATACTATTTCATGACGTTTTGTTGGATGAATGGGAGGCACTCTATACGCAACAATTTCTTCTTGCCTTGCAATAGGTTAGTGGGTCGTCACAATGGGTTGTCTAAATTCATGGTCATTGACATAGCAGACAATGAGAGTAGGCAACTTCTCATCACAAGAATTAAGATTGTCCATATGTACTTAGTGACGCACATCCTTGTAGGCACATTGAGCAAGTTTCATTCTGAAATTGGGTAAGATTGAAGGTTATGTTTGCTTGTTTGGCGTCTTTTGAAGGATTAAGAACAACAACACTGATCCAATGAATATCGTCTTCCTACAACAAAGTTCAAAATCTTTACATGTGAGAGTTTCTTAAATCAAGAGGGCCATGAAGATGCACATGGTTTTGCTCATTTGTATGATCCACTGAAAGCACAGTTTGTTTGTAACTTGTTTGTTGAAATAATTGAAGTTTGGCCATGCATCGGTTCAATACATTGATTCATTGTTAGGGCTTAGTTGAAGCAATTACAAGCTTCTCAAAGAGATCTTGTTGGTGACACCAAGATTCAAAATTATCACCTTTTTTGTTTGTTGGTTTGTTTGATATATTGTGTATAAAACTTGGTTAGTTTCCACTTTGTAGTTGGATGGAAATTAAAACTCTAGAACCTTCTAGGTGTTTCAGGTAGTTAACCAAGAAAATACCAAATTAGGCCTCATTTAGGGCACAAAACCATGAGTGGTAACATTAATTAGCAAGATGCACTTGATTGACGCATTGCTATAACTCTTTATTTGGAATGGCCATTTTCATCATGTGCATTCTTGCACATTATTAGCATAATACATATTTGTAATTTGTTTGTTAAGAATTATAGCAAAGTGTAAGTCCAAATGACATCAAATAATACTTTTGGTGTAGTTTTGAAGCTAAGAAACTACTTTCACTTTCATTCTTGACATTATAATAACCTTTATTTGTTTAGATAGTAAATGATTTCATCCCAACATTAGAGTTTGGATTTTCCTTTAGGATGATCAACTTTTGCATTGTGTTTTGTAGAGTGATTTACTTATTATTGTTGTCAATCATTTTATAACTTTGCTAAGAATATGACGTTTCTATATTGTTATGGTAGATCAAGACAATCATTGTGTACTTACAAGGGTATGGTGTGCAAAATAGGTCATTATATGAATATCCACATGTTTGGGAAATAACAAATGTTCCATGATGGCCAAGATTTTGCAACGGTTTTTAATTTGGGGTTGTATAAGTATTTGCTTCTTCAAGTTTTGGACATACGTGCGAAAAGGACAAGCACAAAATCAGCATGGAGGTATTTTGGAATGGCAGAGCAAAGAAGTGACCAAACTTCATGAAGTTCTCAAGACAAAGCAAGTGTTGAATAGGAAACAATGTGAAAATCTCCTCAACAAACTCAAACAAGTTGTGTATTCTTTCAACGACATGATCATGTGTACTAATGAGACCTCCAATATTGGGCTTGTGCTGGCGGAATTATGTCGCATTATTCAAAGAGTACGAGTATTGGTTGAAGATTGTGGGAAGCAAGAATGGTGCCATGCAGCTGCATTTCAAATGAACAATAGGGAGGCCTTTCGAGAACTTGTGTATGATTTGAAGTGTTTTTGGGATGCAATATGCAAAATGTATTCACCTTCGTGTGTGGAGTCACAATATGACATCCCACTTATTGATTTTAATGTGGCCACTTATGACGAAATTCAAGGTGATGAAGAAGACCTAAAAGAATGGCTAAAAACAATGCCCAATGATATGGAGGACTATGAATTGGCGAAATATTTGTTGAGGAGATTGCAATATGACTTGCAACGAGTGGAAGGTGCAGAATTGGATGCCTTGGAGGTTTCAGATGATTTTATGAAACCAAAGTTCTTGGAAAGATTAGGTTCTGGAGCAACGGGTGAAGTGTACAAATCCACTTGGATGGGACTTCAAAGTGCAACAAAAGTAATGACAACTTTTCCAAATTCTCTCAAAGAAGCCAAAATCTTAGCAGGTTTGAGCCATCCGAACATCATTAAATTTATCGGTTGTGGAACTATTGAAAACCTTGAGGAGAGTCTTGATGAAACAATGGAAGTCTCACAAGAATTACATTTAGTAATGGAATTAATGGAGATGAGCTTGGGTGGTTTCTTGAAGAAGCAAAAGAAAACCTTATCATATGTTGTTGCAATTGATATAATGTATCAAATTGCAAAGGGCATGTGTTATCTTCATGACATGTATGTTGCCCATCTTGATTTGAAGCCAGACAATGTGCTTCTAAGCTCCATGACAACCTCGAGATTAGATGGAGATTGTGGCCATGGTTTTGTCAAATTGATGGATTATGATACTTCCAAATTGGAGGTTCAAAGCAAGCCAGAATTACAAATATATACTATTGGTACACCAAAGTATATGGCACCTGAGATGAAGAACAAAAGCAAAGAAGACCCACCTTGTGCGGCATGTCCTTTTCAAGTTGATGTATGGTCATTTGCTATGACATGTTCAGAGATTCTTTCTCTTAAGCAACCGTATTGGGACACTGAGAACAGGAAAGACATCTTACAAAAGATAAAAGATCATGTTAGGCCAGACCTGCCTATCAATTGTGACGAGCTTACCGTGTTGATCGATGAATGTTGGGTTGAAGATCCTTTACAAAGGCCAACATTTTCAAACATTTGTGAACGACTCACAACCTTGAAGACGAAGTTCATGATTGGAACATACTCGAATGATATACCACGGTTTGAGAAAGACGGGTCTATGACCCAAAATATGGAAAGGAAATTGAAAGCCTCAAAGCATGTCAAAAAGAAGGTAAGAACACATTCTATTATAATGTGCTTATTGTTTACCTATCACATGTCATGTTTTTATAGTTATTAATTAAATTTGCTTAAATTGGACTTTGATTATTGAATTCTTACCATAGGATCCTAACATATGTATTCTTGGTATAGGTGGATGAACCATCAACACAAAATGAAAAACCGGTTGATCTTGAAAGTAAGCTTGCCAAAGTGAGAATTCATCTTAAACAAGTGAATATCTTGGGTCTCACTGGTATGGGTGGAATAGGGAAGACCACCTTGGCTAAGGCTGTATTCGATGATGTGAAATCCACATACAATGCATCATGCTTCATTGAACAATTGAAAACTAGAAGTTCACATGAAATCCTATGGGAAATTTTACAAAAACTTGGAAGCTTGGACAAAGAAGCAAAGCCTAATAAGGTAGATGCACAACAAATGGTGAGGGAGTTGTTGGTGAGCAAGAAAATCATTCTTATATTGGATGATCCATTAGATCAAGTTCAAGTGCGTGATATAATTCCAACAGATGCTCAATTTGTCAACAAAGGCACCAATATTATCATAACAACCCGTGATTGGGGTCTGATGAAGGATATTGTGGGAAAGAATGGTAAGATAGATGTCAAGGAGTTAGATAGAAATGCAGCACATGAACTCTTTAATTCTTATGCTTCCATAGATGAAGGACAATTGTCACTAGAATTCCTTGATATACGAGACAAAATTGTAGAAGCTTGTAAGGGCTTGCCTTTGAGCTTGAAAGTCATGGGTGCATTCTTGCGAGGAAAGGAGAGGATTCGAAGTTGGGAACGGGCTTACCAAAGGATGAAAAGAGGTAGATGTTTGGATGGTGACGAAGGGCTTTGGAGTACATTAAGGGTCAGTTTTGATGGATTGAAAGACGAAGAAAAAAAATTGTTTATAGACATAGCATGCTTCTTTCCCATGGGGCATAAAATAGAAAGAGCTTTGCTTAAATGTGCATCTCCAAGTCGCGTGCTTGATGTGTTGGTGGATAGGTCCTTGGTCAAAATAAACGTAGACGGATTCCTAGAGATGCATGACCAACTACGCGACATGGGGCGAATGATGGTTGAGACGGAGGAGGTGTATAAGGGTACTCGAATTTGGAAAAAAGACATGATCCCTTTAGCAAATGGACAAAAAAATAAGGTATTTCTATATGTGAACCATTGAAATTAGGGTGTTTATAGCCAAATTGAGTTTCAAACATGTTGGTGAGAGGGTTCATATCTAAGTTGTACAAACATATACTAGATGTTCATGTAATATGCACTAAAATGGTTTATATTTTCTCTTGTTTGTTAATGACAACATTTGATTTCTATCACCACTTTATTTACGAAGATGTGATTTTGATATTGTTTATATTTTCCAAACACAGATGTACCAAAAACTTGAAGGCATTTTACTAAATGAAGAAATTTCACCGAGCCCTTTCAACATTCACAAAGGCATTGTACACATGTATTTCAGCTCCCTACATCTATTGATTTGTAGGTCATTGACAACCTTTCCAGAGGGATTGGGGAACTTGACTTCTCTAAGAACCTTAGATTTGTCCTATTGTTCAAGCATGAGAACATTAGCAGATGGATTGGGGAACTTGACTTCTCTAAGAACCTTAGATTTGTCCTATTGTTCAAGCATGAGAACATTAGCAGATGGATTGGGGAACTTGACTTCCTTGACAACCCTCGATTTGTCATACTGTGAGAGCATCACAACATTACCGGAGGGATTAGGGAACTTGACTTCTTTGACAACCCTCGATTTGTCATCGTGTGAGAGGCTAACAACAATACCGGAGGGATTGGGAAACTTGACTTCTTTGACAACCCTCGATTTGTCATTCTGTGAGAGCATCACAACATTACCGAAGGGATTGGGGAACTTGACTTCTTTGACAACCCTCGATTTGTCATGGTGTATTAGGCTAACAATATTACCGGAGGGATTGGGGAACTTGACTTCTTTGACAACCCTCGATTTGTCATCGTGTATGAGGCTAACAACATTACCGGAGGGATTGGGGAACTTGACTTCTTTGACAACCCTCAATTTGGCCAGGTGTTGGGGCCTAACAACATTACCGAAGGGATTGGGGAACTTGATTTCTTTGACAACCCTCGATTCGGCCAACTGTTCAAGCCTAACAACAATACCCAAGGGATTGGGGAACTTGACTTCTTTGACAACCCTCCGTTTGTCGAAGTGTTCGAGCCTAACAACATTACCGAAGGGATTGGGGAATTTGACTTCTATGAGAACCCTCCGTTTGTCGAAGTGTTCGAGCCTCACAACATTACCGGAGGAATTGGGGAACTTGACTTCTTTGACAACCCTCCGTTTGTCGAAGTGTTCGAGCCTAACAACAATACCGGAGGGATTGTGGAACTTGACTTCTTTAACAACCCTCCATTTGTCTGGTATGTGGGGCCTGAGAACAATACGGGAGGGATTGGGGAACTTGACATCTTTGACAACCCTCCGTTTGTCGAATTGTTCGAGCCTGATAACATTACCGGAGGGATTGGAGAACTTGACTTCTTTGATAACCCTTGATTTGTCAAAGTGTTCGAGCCTCACAACATTACCGGAGGGTTTGGGGAACTTGATTTTTTTGACAACCCTTGATTTATCCCATTGCTCAAGCTTGACAACATTAGGGGAGGGATTTGGGAACTTGACTTCTTTGAAAACCCTCTGTTTGTCAGAATTTTCAAACATAACAACATTAACGGAGGGATTGGGCAATTTGACTTCTTTGACAACCCTCCGTTTGTTGGAGTGCACGAGCATGACAACATTACCGGAGGGATTGGGCAACTTGACTTCTTTGACAACCCTCGATTTGTCGGAGTGTACGAGCATGACAACATTACCGGAGGGATTGGGCAACTTAACTTCTTTGACAACCCTCCGTTTGTCCGAGTGTACGAGCATGACAACATTACCGGAGGGATTGGGCAACTTGACTTCTTTGACAACCCTCCTTTTGTTGAAGTGTTCGAGCCTCACAACATTACTTGAGGGATTGGGGAACTTGACTTCTTTGATATCCCTCGATTTGTCGAAGTGTTCGAGCCTCACAACATTACCGGAGGGATTGGGCAACTTGACTTCTTTGACAACCCTCCGTTTGTCGAAGTGTTCGAGCCTCACAACATTACCGGAGGGATTGGGCAACTTGACTTCTTTGACAACCCTCGATTTGTCGGAGTGTACGAGCATGACAACATTACCGGAGGGATTGGGCAACTTGAATTCTTTGACAACCCTCCGTTTGTCGAAGTGTTCGAGCCTCACAACATTACCGGAGGGATTGGGCAACTTGACTTCTTTGACAACCCTCGATTTGTCGGAGTGTTCGAGCCTCACAACATTACCGGAGGGATTGGGCAACTTGACTTCTTTGACAACCCTCGATTTGTCATCGTGTGAGAGGCTAACAACAATACCGGAGGGATTGGGAAACTTGACTTCTTTGACAACCCTCGATTTGTCATTCTGTGAGAGCATCACAACATTACCGAAGGGATTGGGGAACTTGACTTCTTTGACAACCCTCGATTTGTCGGAGTGTTCGAGCCTCACAACATTACCGGAGGGATTAGGGAACTTGACTTCTTTGACAACCCTCGATTTGTCATCGTGTGAGAGGCTAACAACAATACCGGAGGGATTGGGAAACTTGACTTCTTTGACAACCCTCGATTTGTCATTCTGTGAGAGCATCACAACATTACCGAAGGGATTGGGGAACTTGACTTCTTTGACAACCCTCGATTTGTCATGGTGTATTAGGCTAACAATATTACCGGAGGGATTGGGGAACTTGACTTCTTTGACAACCCTCGATTTGTCATCGTGTATGAGGCTAACAACATTACCGGAGGGATTGGGGAACTTGACTTCTTTGACAACCCTCGATTTGGCCAGGTGTTGGGGCCTAACAACATTACCGAAGGGATTGGGGAACTTGATTTCTTTGACAACCCTCGATTCGGCCAACTGTTCAAGCCTAACAACAATACCCAAGGGATTGGGGAACTTGACTTCTTTGACAACCCTCCGTTTGTCGAAGTGTTCGAGCCTAACAACATTACCGAAGGGATTGGGGAATTTGACTTCTATGAGAACCCTCCGTTTGTCGAAGTGTTCGAGCCTCACAACATTACCGGAGGAATTGGGGAACTTGACTTCTTTGACAACCCTCCGTTTGTCGAAGTGTTCGAGCCTAACAACAATACCGGAGGGATTGTGGAACTTGACTTCTTTAACAACCCTCCATTTGTCTGGTATGTGGGGCCTGAGAACAATACGGGAGGGATTGGGGAACTTGACATCTTTGACAACCCTCCGTTTGTCGAATTGTTCGAGCCTGATAACATTACCGGAGGGATTGGAGAACTTGACTTCTTTGATAACCCTTGATTTGTCAAAGTGTTCGAGCCTCACAACATTACCGGAGGGTTTGGGGAACTTGATTTTTTTGACAACCCTTGATTTATCCCATTGCTCAAGCTTGACAACATTAGGGGAGGGATTTGGGAACTTGACTTCTTTGAAAACCCTCTGTTTGTCAGAATTTTCAAACATAACAACATTAACGGAGGGATTGGGCAATTTGACTTCTTTGACAACCCTCCGTTTGTTGGAGTGCACGAGCATGACAACATTACCGGAGGGATTGGGCAACTTGACTTCTTTGACAACCCTCGATTTGTCGGAGTGTACGAGCATGACAACATTACCGGAGGGATTGGGCAACTTAACTTCTTTGACAACCCTCCGTTTGTCCGAGTGTACGAGCATGACAACATTACCGGAGGGATTGGGCAACTTGACTTCTTTGACAACCCTCCTTTTGTTGAAGTGTTCGAGCCTCACAACATTACTTGAGGGATTGGGGAACTTGACTTCTTTGATATCCCTCGATTTGTCGAAGTGTTCGAGCCTCACAACATTACCGGAGGGATTGGGCAACTTGACTTCTTTGACAACCCTCCGTTTGTCGAAGTGTTCGAGCCTCACAACATTACCGGAGGGATTGGGCAACTTGACTTCTTTGACAACCCTCGATTTGTCGGAGTGTACGAGCATGACAACATTACCGGAGGGATTGGGCAACTTGACTTCTTTGAGAACCCTCCGTTTGTCCGAGTGTACGAGCATGACAACATTACCGGAGGGATTAGGCAACTTGACTTCTTTGACAACCCTCCTTTTGTTGAAGTGTTCGAGCCTCACAACATTACTAGAGGGATTGGGCAACTTGACTTCTTTGACCTACCTCGATTTGTCGAAGTGTACGAGCATGACAACATTACCGGAGGGATTGGGCAACTTGAATTCTTTGACAACCCTCCGTTTGTCGAAGTGTTCGAGCCTGACAACATTACCGGAGGGATTGGGCAACTTGACTTCTTTGACAACCCTCGATTTGTCGGAGTGTTCGAGCCTCACAACATTACCGGAGGGATTGGGCAACTTGACTTCTTTGACAACCCTCGATTTGTCGGAGTGTACGAGCATGACAACATTACCGGAGGGATTGGGCAACTTGACTTCTTTGAGAACCCTCCGTTTGTCCGAGTGTACGAGCATGACAACATTACCGGAGGGATTGGGCAACTTGACTTCTTTGACAACCCTCCTTTTGTTGAAGTGTTCGAGCCTCACAACATTACTTGAGGGATTGGGGAACTTGACTTCTTTGATATCCCTCGATTTGTCGAAGTGTTCGAGCCTCACAACATTACCGGAGGGATTGGGCAACTTGACTTCTTTGACAACCCTCCGTTTGTCGAAGTGTTCGAGCCTCACAACATTACCGGAGGGATTGGGCAACTTGACTTCTTTGACAACCCTCGATTTGTCGGAGTGTTCGAGCCTCACAACATTACCGGAGGGATTGGGCAACTTGACTTCTTTGACAACCCTCGATTTGTCGGAGTGTACGAGCATGACAACATTACCGGAGGGATTGGGCAACTTAACTTCTTTGACAACCCTCCGTTTGTCCGAGTGTACGAGCATGACAACATTACCGGAGGGATTGGGCAACTTGACTTCTTTGACAACCCTCCTTTTGTTGAAGTGTTCGAGCCTCACAACATTACTTGAGGGATTGGGGAACTTGACTTCTTTGATATCCCTCGATTTGTCGAAGTGTTCGAGCCTCACAACATTACCGGAGGGATTGGGCAACTTGACTTCTTTGACAACCCTCCGTTTGTCGAAGTGTTCGAGCCTCACAACATTACCGGAGGGATTGGGCAACTTGACTTCTTTGACAACCCTCGATTTGTCGGAGTGTACGAGCATGACAACATTACCGGAAGGATTGGGGAATTGGACTTCTTTGACAACCCTCGATTTGTCGGAGTGTACGAGCATGACAACATTACCGGAGGGATTGGGCAACTTGACTTCTTTGACAACCCTCAATTTGTTAGGTTGTTCGAGCATGACAGCATTGCCGGAGGGATTGGGGAACTTGACTTCTTTGATATCCCTCGATTTGTCGAAGTGTTCAAGCCTCACAACATTACCGCAGGGTTTGGGGAATTTGACTTCTTTGATAACCCTCCGTTTGTCGGACTATTTGAGCCTAACAACATTACCGGAGGGATTTGGGAACTTGACTTCATTAACAATCCTCGATTTGGCCAAGTGTTCGAGCCTGACAACATTATCGGAGGGATTGGGGAACTTGACTTCTTTGACAATCCTCCGTTTGTCAGAGTGTTCGAGCATGACAACATTACCGGAGAGATTGGGGAACTTGACTTCCTTGGAAACCCTCGATTTGTCACATTGTTCTAGCATGAAAACGTTACCGGAGGGACTGGGCAATTTGACTTCTTTGACAACCCTCGATTTGTACCAATGTTCTAACATGACAACATTACCTAAGGGATTGGGGAACTTGACTTCTTTGACAACGATCCGTTTATCAGAGTGTTGGAGCATGACATCATTACCGGAGGGATTTGGGAACTTGAGTTCTTTAACAACCCTTGATTTGTCATATTGTGAGAGGATCACAACATTACCGGAGGGATTGAAGAACTTGACTTCCTTGACAACCCTCCATTTGTCACATTGTTCAAGCCTGACAACATTACCGGAGGGATTGGGGAACTTGACTTCTTTGACAACCCTTGATTTGTCACATTGTTCAAGCATGAAAACGTTACCGGAGGACCTAAGGATCTTGACTTCTTTGACAACCCTCGATTTGCACCAATGTTCAACCCTGACAGCATTATCGTAGGGCCTAGGGAACTTGATTTCTTTGACAACCCTCAATTTGTTCAATTGTTCAAGCTTGATAACATTATCGGAGGGATTGGAGAAATTGACTTGTTTATGAACCCTCCATTTGTCCCAATGTTGGAGCTTGACAACATTACCGGAGGGATTGGGGAACTTGACTTCTTTGAGAAACCTTTGTTTGTCCAAGTGTTTGAGCTTGACAACTTTATTGGAGGGATTGGGGAACTTGACTTCTTTGACAACCTTCCATTTGTCTTAGTGTTGGAGCCTAACTACATTACGGGAAGGATTGGGGAACTTGACTTCATTGACAAGGCTCCGTTTGTCCGAGTGTTTGAGCCTAACAACATTATTGGAGGTATTGGGAAACTTTACTTTTTGGGAAACCCTCCATTTGTCCCAGTGTTTGAGCCTCAAAACATGAATGGAGGGATTGGGGAACTGAATTTCTTTGACAATTGGAGAGCTCAAATAACTTTACTTGATCCTAGGGTTAACCGTATTGTAGTGATTCAGAGTGTTGTCCAGATTAAGGTGACTAATCTACCTAATCTCCTTGTAATTTGTTCTTATCTATTTTTGGTTATCTTCCCTTGTTATGTTGGTAGGTGTATTTGTTCTTATTTTAAAATCTCCTTACATTGTATACATTATGATGGACTTTTAAATATAACTTAAAGGTCCTCTTTTGTTGTAATGAATTTCTCTTCTTGATGATATCTCTTCAAGTAGTCTCGTTTGACCACGTGTTGCTTATAATCTATCAACTTGTTTGTTTGTAATTCTCTTCTTGTGTTTGAACCTCTTCATGTGCCGCAGTTGTCTCATTAAGCTCAAATTTTAATTGCTATATTTGATCTAGATTTTGTTCTTTTTTTTGTGTATCATAGTGTTGTACTTCTTCTAGTGCCACAATTGTCTTCTCTTCTTCTCAAGAAACAGTTATCTCTTTCTACAAAAGCTAAATATCTTCAGTAACCCATCGATACAAGTATCCAAGTAACCCTCTTTTACAAATTGACCAAGTGACCATGTAGCCAAGTATCTCTTCTATAAGTTGCCATGTAACAAATTAACTCTTCCTCCAAATCACTAAATAGCCAAATAACAAGTTTCTCCTTCTCTTCCAAGTATCTTAAGTAACCAAATTGCCAAGTAACACGTTTCCTCTCGGTGGCAACTATCCAAGTATCCAAGTAACTATATGTCCAAGTAACTAAGTAGCCCTTCTCCTTGGTGGCAACTAGCTAAGCGTCCAAGTCACAAAGTAACAAGTTTACTCTTCTTCTAAGTCGGTAAGTAGCCAAGTATCCAAGTAACATTTCTTCTTGGTGACGACTAGCTAAATAACCAAATAACAAATTAACTCTTCTTCCAATCGGTAAGTGACCAACTAACAAGTCTTCTCTTCTCTTCTAAGTATCTCAAGTTGCACGTCTCCTTCTTCAAGTAACCAAGTAGCCTTTCTTTAAGTAGCAAGTAATATTTCTTCACCAAGTAGCTAAGTAACTTCTTTACAAGTAACCAAATTCCCTTTTATTCCAAATTTTTTTCTCTCCTCTCTTATTTCTAGTCTCCTAACTGTTAGTTTCCATTACTCGAACTTCTTTTCGTTAAAACATGTGTGAATAGCAACTTAATAATAATGAATTTGTTATTAGACACTCTCTTTCCATGTGAAAGAGATTTGTTGTTTACATGTGTGGTAATGCCTCTACTAACCTTCCACTTTCTTATCAACTTTTGAGGAGGCATCCTTGAGTCATTCTCTCCCTTAGTGATTCCAGTTAATTTTTAATCCCTCTTATAATAATCCACTTCTCATAACAATGTCATTTAAATTCTCAGCTATATGGGACTACATCTATTTTTAGCACAATCACAATAGTTGTATTAAAATTTCTATTATAATTGGATTACATTCTATTTCAAGTGCAATCAATGTATCTTAGTTCCAACTATAAATTGAACACACTCTATTTTGGTGCATTTAAAATTCTATTTAAAATTTAGTTAGAACATCCCATATCTATTTTTTTAATAAAAAATCTTAGTAATATATGCATATACTCAATTTTATCATATTAAAAATTATATCATAACACCTTTTATAGTCGTATTACTCGTCATATTTATTTTCCTTAAGCAATCAATCATGCTCATGAAATATAGATATCATAGGTTTAAAAATCATTATGATAAATTCTATAGCGGAATGAAATAGATATGCAAGGAATATACATATAATTTTGGCTCATTTCAAGAACTTGATAACTCTTAGACTAATAAAAATCATTAATTTACAAAAATACAAGATTTTAATTATCAATGTCCTCACATGTCGCAACCTTTGCTAGCTCCCCGTAATTATCTTGGTTGTTTCTCAATCCTAGCAAAGGTCACAAGCGCTAATCCTTCACATTCCATCCGTATTAATGGTTAGCTCCTTATACCTTGGATCTCCAAGCTCATAGGTGGGTGACCAACCCTTCTACACTTGCATTCAGGACTCTCCCCTTAGTTGGTAACCAATGATTAGATGTGGATTTTCATACATGAAAGTCCAATCTTTACTTGATCATCACGTTGCCGGAGCAACACTACAACAACCCAAACCATACTATGCAACTATGCCCCCACGTTGGGCCAACGCCCGTGGAGGCCATATATTTGGCCTCGGGTGGGTTCGGTCGGCCACGCTGCCTCACCCATATAAGCCTCTAGGACTTTAGGCAGGGCCCCTATCCCACTATCAAGTAACCTTTTGTGTTGCACACCTCTCCATGAGGAGTGCCCGCAACACCATGGGCACAAGGCGGATCCCGGAGTGACACCCAGGATTTGTGGTGCCATTGGTGATAGGGCCCAAGTGATCCTAGTGTGGGTGTGTGAGCATAAGATTGTGACCACATGTCATCTTAACCTTCTAAACTTCTAAATTGATCAATTGAGGTTGTGTGAGTGATTAAAAAGTGACAAGTGTTTAGAGTTAGTTGAGTTTTGCGAGTTAGGTGTCAAATTAGAATTAGCATGGCTATCATGATTCCCAAGATTAATTAAAAGTTAAAAACTAAAAAGAGTGAAACAGTTAGAACTTAGGTTGAAAGAGGATAGGTTGGGAGTGGCTTAGGCCAATTTAATTAGTCGTTTAGGGTTAGTGTGGTGTTCATTTAGGGGGGCAAGGCTTCTTTTAGAGGTGATGAGGTTGTTCGATCTTCGGATCCAGCCGAGGGGGGTCCCTTGAATGCCCAGGAGGTTGGTTCATTTTCTCTCTCTCACACGAACTTGCTGTGGACGGTGAGGCCAGGGGGCGGAGCCCTATCGAAAATGGTGGCTAGTAGGCTACTGTTGATGAACGTTGGCTAGCAAGGAGAGGCAGGGAAGCGTAATGCGGCTGCCAGTCGGTGGGTACATTGAAGAGAAGGGTCAGACGAGATTCGGCCGAAGGGAGGCTTGGGGCTAATGCTCACACTGGCTGCCATTCGGCGAGCTCAATAGTTTCGGCACCAGGGACTAAGGTGCATCATCGTGAGAGCAAAGGGGGGGGGATTTGAGGATACACCTCTCAGGTGCTGAAGGATGTTGCGGCGCGGGGGAGAGACAAAACTAACAGCTAGGAATTCCTTGTGTGAGCTCTATTCTTTAATCCAGGATAGAGAACAATACAAACAAAATTCGGCAGCAGAGCACGGAATTTAAGCCCCTGCCGTTTCAAGAGCGTGAGGGAATCCACTCCACTCCCGGGATTGTAGCTCTGGATGCAGAGCATTTCCACTGCCTATTGGGGGCGGAAACAATGTGGTTAGAGTTGACCCAGGGAATGGTTCAAGAATGCAGGCACGTGACCAAATCAGGCCAAACAACAACCAGTAGCTGACCTAAAGGCGAACTTCTTGGTACCGAGGCCGAATTGAGCCGGAACAGCCACGTTTGCGGACTAACAGACTGAGGTTAAGGAGGTGTGTGGAGCTATTGTCTAGACAGGTGGCTGAAGGGGCAGAGTTGGGACTACTAGTAAGGAGGCCGAGACTACAGCCAGTAAGGTCCCCATTCCAGGAGCTTGGGAAGGTGCAGCGGGAGGCCGAAGGGTGAAGCCAACATAGAAATGAGAGTTAAAATGATTAGTTAAATGTATGGGTGGAATTAGGGGCTACTAGGTGCTTAAGAGGATGCCTCAATGCCATGGGGACATGGTTGGGATTAGTTAAGTAGACATTAGCTATAGGTAGGAGTCAAGGATGTTTGAGTGATTTTGGTTGTGATGCCCACGAGGTCACAGAGTATTTCTCAATACTTCAACCTTGTGTCATTTGAATAAAGGAGGTGTGTTTTGGTATTCATGTGGGTGCAATTGAGACCAAGTCACAAGCACTGAGTGAGGTTGATTAATCATATGTGAGCCTGAGGCTCCCACCGGACTAGGACGCATAAGGGTGGGGGTTTAGGGCTGACAGGGTGAGGGCCATGGGCGTTGGGAACGCCTCCCACCCATGGAGACTAACAATCACGAGGGTAGGGCCATGAGTTATGAGTTGCTTATGGCAACCGAATTCTAGAATGCTAAAGATTACCTCAATCGGAGGTGTGAGCTAGGAGATATGGTAGTTTGAGTGGGGCGTTGTCCCGGTAGAGCCCTCTAGGACAGCAGTGACCTGGGAGTTGCGCCCACAACTGCCTAGGTTTGAACGGCCATAACTTCCTCAATACTTGCTTGAATGGGGTAAATGAGGGGTTCATCAACATCTACGCAAAGAATATATGTCGATGGGATGGTTGCTTGATACCATCAGAGATCCTATATAGAAGCTATGATGGTCTGAAGCTGCTAGGGTCTTCTAGCCCCAACGGCTAAGAGAAAATGTCTATTTGGCCCCAACCCTTATAGAGAGACAAAAAGATACTTGACGGTGGGGTAGGGGCATGTCCAAAGTCCTAA
Organism: Polytrichum commune; assembly: GCA_950295325.1. NCBI lineage: Eukaryota > Viridiplantae > Streptophyta > Polytrichopsida > Polytrichales > Polytrichaceae > Polytrichum > Polytrichum commune. The sequence goes on from OX485803.1 coordinate 69,558,538, forward strand.
AGGCTTACATGGGTGAGGCAGCTTAGCCGACCGACCCCACCCGGAGCATACTCGGCAATTTGCCCCGGGTTGTTGTAGTGTTGTTTTGGCAACACGATGATCAACTCAAGAGTGGACCTCCATGGATGGAAGTCAACATTAACCATTGGTTGCCTACTATGGGGGGAGCCCCGAATGCATGTGTAAGAGGGTTTGGTGACCAAGCCATGAGCTTGAAGGTCCGCAGTATTGAAAGCTAACCATGCATCTGCGTGGGATGTGCAGGGTAGCGCTCGTGGCACTTGCTAGAATTGGAAAGCGGTCAAGCTAAGTTAAAGAAAGCTAGCAAGGGTTGCGACATGTGAATGCTATCACACTTGCTTGTCTTCTACATGGTTGATATTGCTGCCAAAGCTTAAGCCAATGATGATGCATTTCTCAAACTTTTCATGAGAGCTATGATGGTGGATGTTTGTGATTCCTTGTAATAGGTTGTTAGCCATAAGGTCGTACTAATGTGGAGATATGAGGGCGTATCCATTTCTTTGGCTATCTTGATGTTCACCCATATCTTCTCACGATGGTATATTAGAGTATAGTTCAAAATGGAGTCACGTGTTTCTTCGGTTATGAGAGTAAGGAAAGCAAAGTCCTTAATAGCTTCGGACTTTGTAAGACTCATGAACTTGTATTACTTCCCTTTGTAGTAACATTCTCTCACTAATGTGCGAAAAATAGTACAAATATTGTTGTCTTGGAGTGAATCTCATTGAGATGGAGGTGAAGGTTACGAGCTTATGTGACTAGCTCATAACCTTTCTTTAATTTGCCTATCACCATCTTTCCTCCCATCTCCAATGTAAAGGCTCTAAACTATAGATGCAAAACTACCGCTAATCTAGATGGTATTTCTCTTGTTTCATTGACCACGCATCATGTTTGGGCCCATAATTATCATTCAAGAACAACTTCATTATCATCATAGCATTGCTCAACTACATTGCCATTACCCTATCAAGATAATTATTCAGTGGTTGCACTAGAAAACGTGTAGGGGTTTCAAGCCCATGATGGTTGATAGCTTCAAACTAAATGAGTTCTACCACAAATGAAGAGTGGTTGATTGTGGCTTATATTGTGCATGTTAATAGACATGTGGCAACACCTACCGTTGATGGAAGGGATACATGCTTGAACAATGGGTTGATTAACCGGCTCAATGGTGGGGTCTGTCGAATATACCTTAAACCATACCATCACAAACATAAGCTGCCATTTTTTGACATCATGTTTCATCATAGAAAGGAATACCCCATTAAGGCTTTGATGATGTTATGATGAAAGTTGATGATTTCTTTTTCATCCTTTCGTATTGATGCTTCCAATGGTTCAACATATAAGAAGTTTGGGGAATGTTTGAATAATAATACCATGTCACAATATATATATATGAGTGCAAGCATGGTAAAGTGAACCAAGAAAGTGCTATGGTCAATGTAAATTTGGATGTGTCATTAGAAAGTGACCACTATTAAATATAAGTGTGATTCTTCTATGAATATAGAAATGTTGTTATTATAATACACTAGTATAAGAATCAAGTGATTGAAAGAAGAATGAAGAAAACATGTGTTTTAGAATATTTATGTGTCATTTTTCAACACATACGCAAACCAATTAGGATTTGCAAGTGTTTGAAAGTTATATATAAGTAGTCTCATAACAACATATTAAATTAGAATTCTTGTATGATGACCTAGAACATACGTGTATGCACATGTTTGTTGAAAAAAAAATTAAAAAAACATTCGTTTCAATGTAAAAAAACACTTGCATCAAACAAAAATTTGGCAACTTTACTTATGAGTACCATTTGAAGGGTGAATTAAGTTTTTTTTTTAATATTAATATATACACAAATGTCATGGTAAAATAATATCCAATATATTGTAATTTTTTTTAAACATTACATAGTCAAATTTGATGTTTTTTGTAACGAAGTACTTGATCCATTATTTTTAATACAAGGAGCACTAGTAATGCAAGTGAGATTAACGAGGGAATCATGGAAAAGCATCCAAATTCTTATCATGATTGGAAGCCAAGGCGTAAATCGAGGAAAAACGTCCAACTTGGGGATCTAGATTTAGCAAGCTACAATCATTCATTGATTGTTATTAATTAAGCTTCACACGGCCTTTAATAAATTTGGGATCCTTTCAATATTAGATTCATTGGGTCTATAAAATATATCAAGCAGGGTTATAATAAACTTACGGATACTTTACGTGACATAGAGTGGACATAAAGGTCCATGTTCCACGTGGTTCCTTTTTTGTTCTCTCATGTTCTCTCTCACTTTCTCATGATATCAACAAGTGTTGAATTCACTTACAACGAATGAGTGCAAGGATCAAAGATTGTCTACTTTTATGTGCTTGCCCACACAACTTCAAATTCATACCCACAATCTGTCAATTAATTTATGCTCAAATAAAAGTCAACTACTACTTAGTTTTGGAATAAGTTATAGGTGTGGCCAACTCCCATGTCTCGCACTTCAACCTACCCTTCCTCTTCTATAACAACGTTCAATGTCCTATGCGACTGTAATTTGGTTGAGAGCGGTTCGCTTTGACCCCTTTGACACTAGTTCAAATGGTTTCTTGATTGTTTCAACTACTCCTCTTGTTCATGTTCAAGTTTGCTAGCATCCACTATAACCCCACGCCCGAATGGCCCAAATATTACCAATACACAGAACCATCCCTCACGTCCATCATATACATACATAATCAAACAACACTCACAACCACCCCACATATCCCACAAGAACTAACAAACATACTAAAAAGAATAACAACCACAAATATTGACATACACCCTATTAAACCTACCCATGCACAATACAACGTTAAACTCTCAAACAAATGGAAAAATGCCCCCCATGTAAAAATCCTCCCCTCCCCTAACACCACCCCCACACCCCTACCTCCCACATACCACCACATTCACCCCCTCAAATTTGACCCATTATCATGCATATACACAGATGGCTCATTCATCCCGCCATCCAAAAACTCCGAGGGACAAATAGTAGGCAATCTCACAGGGTCGGGAGTGTATAGCCCCAATAACAACACCCAAATCTCAGAAAGACTACCCGGATATCAAAACATCCTAAGAGCCGAACTAAATGCAATCCTCATAGCTATAAAAACCATCCAAACTACCCAAAGAGACACACACATATTTACAGATAGTCTTAATAGCATATACTTAATCAATAATCACATACAACACCCAACATCCCAACACCACCACCCCGACAACCTACTCATCGCTACCATTATCAACCATATATACTGGACCCCACAAATGATCTACATACACAAGGTAAGAGCGCACACATGCATTAGTGGAAATGAAATGGCGGATACACTAGCAAATGCAGGAACACAACAAAACAAACCCGACATCACACCAAGAATACACATAGCCCGCACTACCCCATATTGGCTAGCAAGTTGCCCAACCGGCACACACGACGGAGCAATCCGTAACCTCCGCACATTCATAACAAAAGCACATGAAAGTCAAGAATCCGCATCAGCCAACCAAAAATACCTATACGTCAACAAATGGCTATCAAACGAACAAATAAACCAAAAATTGTCAAATCACTTTTGGAAAAGCAAGCAGGTCCCCGACACACAAATTACCCAAACCCTCAAATTTAGATATGCACAATACATGGGCAACCATAGAAAACATATATTTTGGCCTCTCCAATACCCAAATCCCAACTGCACACTATGCCAAAGAAATGACAGAGACACATGGCCCCACCTACTATCAACATGCGAACACCCTTATTTAAAAGGGCTTAGAATCTCAAGACATAACAAAGTTGTCCATCTGATCACACAAACACTACAAGCCAACAAAAATACCCGATTCTTTACACTAGCCAATGCTGGTAACCTCAACAACCAACCGCCAGACAACACAGTACCCGGTTGGCTCCTAGCATGCACATGCCCGCAAATGCCATGCCACTGCCAAGCCAAACTAAGACCTAACATAACGTGCATTATAGGAGCCCACAACCAATCACCAACACCGATGCTACCCTCCCCTAAACATACAATCCAATTCATCGAATTTACATACTGCCATGACAGATTTCCTGAAGAAGCACTCACTCATAAACACACCAAATATGACCCACTCATCAACACCATACAAAATAACGGATGGAAAGTCAACCCCCTAATTACCATCACAGCCGGAGTAAGAGGTGCTATCCACGAACATTCCATGGAAAAGCTAACCAACCTAAAAATCCCAAAACACAACATTAAAACCCTCATGAAGAAAATACATGAAAATGCCATCAAATATCTCACATACCTCGTCCTAAACAAAAGAAAACTCGACAACAAACAAACCCCTGTCCCCCCACCCTAACTAAACTTAACTAATATAATATGATACAATGTGATAACAAGAGCCCACCTCCCAAAAGAGGCATAACGCCCTATATTGCATCACGGGATACCGTGATCAATACAGGGCTAACGGGCTCGCATTCATGCCGGTACACAATACCGGCGTCATTTTTTCTTTTCTTTCTTCAAGTTTGCTATGTTTTTTCCGCGTGGAAAATTTTGGTTCAACAAAGTTTGTTATTTTTGGATTAATTCAAATATGGGAGTGCGCTCTCAACTAGTTTGCAATGGAACCTGATGAACCACAACTTAACATTTGTCACTTCTGCGGTTTAGGGGTAGCATATCCTAAACATGTCTTTTGTCGATCCCTACGTGCAATTGATTCCAAATTGAGCTGAAAATTTGCACAACACTCAATCCTAAACATACCGTAGTTTAATAGCAGGTTCGGCACAAAATAATTCTAAAAATAGATGCCTAAAAATTTGGAATATTATTGGCATTTTTTGCCAAATATAAAATTAATTATTTTTGAAAATTGCCTAAAAGTAAGAATTTTTTCTTCTCACTAGAGTTTTACTTACAATGGAAGCATATGTGAATTTTGAAGGAGAGAAGGTGCTCCTTTTGTAATCAAGCTCACGTACATTAGTCCACAAAGAATATGGGTTAAGAAGTAGCAAGACTCTAGGCGAGGCTTTTCAAATGTGTTGTGCACAAATTTTTGGAGTCCAATTGAGCATAGAAGATGAAGTTTTATAGAATTTTGTCCAACTAACACAAGTTGAGAAATCAATCCTTCTTCCACCTCCAACAAGTTTTGTGTCAAAACAAGTCTTTATGCAAAAGATATGGACAAAACATTGCAGCCGTGTAAAGATCAAAAAATTAAAATGCGTTCATAACAGTTTTTTGGAGCTCATTTGTGCATAGAAGATCAACTTTTTTGGAATTTTGTTGGTCTAAGAAAAGTTTAGAAATCAAGTAATCTTTCACCTCCAACAAATTTTATGTCATTTGAAGACTCTATGCAAAAGTTATGCGTGTTATAAAAATGATGTCTAACTAGGTGCTTCACCTCAAAGTTTACATATCCCATATGCATTGTTGAACACAACTCCACTCTACTTGCATAAAGCACAGAGCATTCTCAACTCTTCACTCACATCTTACTTGTCATTCAAAGCAAGAGAGATGTACAAGATATAAGTTGAAATAGAAAATTAAAAATGAATGTAAGCCGAATTTTTAAAAATTAAAAGAGAAAATTGCCGAAAATATGAATATACTATTTTTGAACTTTAATTAAATATTAGGCAGCAAGTTGCCTAACCTGCTAGTAAACTACGGTATACCATTGGAATTTTTACTTGGACTTGTGGTAGTGGGTGTAAAGCCATGTGGAAGGTGCACAGTTGTGGCATCATTGTCTCAAATTGCAAAGCTTCCCCAAAAATCACAAAATGATGGCTTCAAGATTTGTGAGCTGATTTGAGTAGGTATATTGCCCCTCTTTTGAATGAGGGTAATATTTTGTCATTTGCAGATGATTTGAGTGGAGGTTTGATCAAAAAACCAACCCTAATTTAATTTCTAAATTGTTGCCCCTCAATACCACTACACGGGTTGATCACTTAGTGCATTTTAAAAACGACGTGCGGCATAATATAGAGAGAATTAAAATCATTTGAAATAAAAATTATAAAGGAATTCCAAATAACGAAGGGGCCATTAAATGTAGACAATCCCATTCTAAGTAAGTTAGATGAACATAAAATGTGGGCCATTATTTTTTTGTAAAATTAATGTAGGGGCTGAAGATAAGGATCCTAGAAGGTATGTTTAGTATGGTATGTAAATGGGTTTAGGACTCACGGGGATGGATGATAATTGGGATTTCCATCTATCCAAAAATGAATGAAAAGGGAACACGCCGTCGTTGGGGCCTCTTCCCCATGCCCATTTATTACTTGAAAAGAATAGAGTACAAAAAAATGCAGTGACTTGGACAATATAAGTAATGGAAGGGTGCAAACAAATGGGCCATTTATGAAATTTAAGTAATTATAGAGAGGCTTTAATTCAACCCTTGAAGGTAAATAGCCCCAAAACAAAAAACCCCCAACCGCACGTGATGCACAAAAATGCCTTAGAGTGATCTACCCGTGTACCACTATTGACATTCTCCTACGTGATAAAACGTTTAAAATTTTGGACCATGAATAGTCACCACTAACTTGCAAATATCTATGCGGTTAGATTTCTCAAAAAAACTTCAAATCTTCAACTTGAGTCACTGAAATTGAGGTCACATTTTCTGAGCAGATTTGAGGGAAATTGGGCGTGGGAAGTTAGGGGAAATGCACTAAACTTGTCATCTCATGTAAGTTATGTCAAATATCTAGAACGCAGAATTTGGGTCTCTGCAAATCAAGATTTAGTATGCTTGTAAATGAACCACTGTAAAGACGCCATGTTGGTAATCATCTGCACTCAATATGCATTGATTTTTTTTGTTTCAATGCTCTCAGCTGACAATCTCCATGATGCCATTCGGCAATTAAGCAATGATTTCAAAGTGGTGAAGTTTCTAATGTAGATAATTTACAAACAAAAAAAAAATGCAAATACAATGTTGATAAAAAGAACTTTGAGATCAACACATCCACCAGGCAAGCGCATAACATGGAATGAGCCGAGTATGCTTCACAGGGCAAGAGATTTTACAACATACATAAACAGACAACGCAAAAGCATACTATATGATGTGTTTGAAAACCCTGGGTGCAGATCCATTTTTCATCCAATATGACTTTTATAAATTAATAAAACTGAGGATAGCTGAAAAACGGTAAGCAACATTAGTATGTACACGACTGAATGTGCTTCATCACATACAATACAGAATCTCCACTAATCACCACCTCAGCTGCTACCTTTGGACAGGGTGCTGCAAGTACACAGGTATTGTTTTGTTGAGATACCAGGCTATCAACCCCTAAGAAGCACCATACACCAGATTCAAAACGTGGTGACATGTCTTTTGCCAGACTTCTATAACCAACTACAAGTAAAAGATTGTTCATAGACTTTTGATGGGTGGCCCGGGAATCATGACATCCATCTGGAGAGACCCACACTAATAACAACCAGCTGGTTCCAAATTCCTGAAGAGCATCCTAACAAAGATTCATATCATTACAGAAAATTCTTGAGACAGAGTAGAGAAACACAAAAACATCTGACACCCTGAAACAGGATTCCGTATTGTACCATATGCTCTGCTTGTATGATTTCCGGTGCCAAAATTGTGAAGAGGTTTGGATCTTGTTACAAGGGATCGACTCACCTTTGGGAGTACATTGCAATCTGGTGTACCCGCCACCTAGTGGGATTTTCAGCCACACCTCACAAGAAACTCTTGACATCCTAATTTCACGCTTATCAAGGTTAATACAAATGCTGCCATGGATCCTCAACCATGGACTTGTCAAAGAAGATGTCGGGACGATCCCTTGCTGAGGCACCTGGTCCATCTCCTGTTCGTTGCAACTTTGGACCTCGGCCCCCTCGCCCTCCACTGCGATTCATGTCACCACGCCAGGAGCCCCCACCTCCTCGTGGGCTTGAATCTGACCAACTATTATTTCCTGCATATCCTCGACCTCTGCCTCGACCCGGACCATGGTGTTGTTTGTCAGTGTTCCAGCTACCCTCGCTCATGCGTTGCTGAGGTCCTGGAGCAGAAGGTAGGGGTAGAGCAAAACCTGGCTGGTATGGATCAAACGAAGGAATGGGACTACCAAACCCTCCACTTAGGTGGCTGAAAGGTGGAGGGGGTCCTCCAGGGGGATGGAACTCAGGTTGCCAAGTGCTGCTGCCAATTGTTAAGTTCTGCAAAGGGTAAGGTGAGGTGGAAGAAGTATGCTGCTGGCCAACAGATCCTCGTTCTTTCCTCTTCGGGTTTGTGAAACCTGCTAAGGGGTCGGAATAGTAATTGAACCGTGGCGTCTGAGCATCAGAAGTTGGAAATTGATCTTCAAAAGGGTTGGTAAGCCTTGTTGTAGGAATTGCTGGTGCAGGGGTACTCTGAGATGGATGCGCTTCAGCTTGTTCCCGCATAGCCTTCAGCCTTGCTCGTCTCACCTCCTGGTCTTCCATCACTGAGCTCTGCAGTAGAACCAACATCCATGTCAGAGCCCTTCAAAAACACATGGGTATGATACATAACCATGTGGCAGATGAGGTGGCATTCCAAGATTGAAGAGGATGACTTTCCCATAGAATAACCTTGCCCTCCCTCACCCTCCCACACCCTTAAGATACACAGACCTGTACATAAGGTAGATGGGTCTGAGTGGCCCGTTTTCTTGAACGGACCCCTAGATTTGGTTGGTATGTGGTTTGGTGAGGATCAAAGAACAAACATCATAAAGACACAAGTTTAAAAAAGATTGGACCACATCTTCAAATACTAATAACTACTCTACACTCAGTAGTGAACACAATTGGGAGGACCTATGTATCCAGTTAAGAAATCAACAAACATGCACTTCCAATAACCATAACTAAATCAGGGAGGTCCGATTTTCAATCCTGTTTTTGCATATGTTTCATTGCAGATTGCTAATGCAACATGAGTTTTGTTGTGTAAATCTAATTGATAGAAGTTGGAGAACATGAAAAACGAACAAATAACACCCATATACCTTAAGGAAAGTGAGCCAGGCTAAACATTACATTCGTCACTGACTTCCAGATTATCTGGCAAAAGTTCCTCTTCCTATAGTAGGTCATAATGCACTTGACGTCGGTACAGGAGTATCGTCTCAGACATTGTCAGTTTCCTAACTGCAAGTGGCCTTCCAATTGATAAAGCACTGCTAATCCCAGTACGTGTCTAGAGTCTTGCATCGAAGTCTGGGAAGGCAAGCCTCAAGGTGCGTTTACACATAACCAGGTTGAGTTGTGGTTTGGGCCCCCTTTCAACTACAACTACGACTTTTATTTTCTTGTCTGTTTACACACAACTACTCTTGTAGTTGAAGAGTGGATTTGACCTCAATGCTCAGAGTGGATTTGACCTCAATGCTCAGAGTGGATTTAACCTCAACGAATTGGTGCACTCCGTGAAGTGGAAACAAAAAAATCATGGATTCTCCTGCAAAGTTTGTCTAAGAGTGATTGCCTCCTACAAATCCTCTCCTATGCTTTGGGCCAAAGCATGAAGTTCTCTCCCAGTGCCACATAATAACTTTACACAAAGTAGAGCCAAAGAAAGTAAACTACAACCATCATCGCAACTACTCTCAACTACAGTACACCTTGTAGTTGGGCAGGTGAGAGTAGTTGTGGTGAGGCCTAACCATACAAAGAAGAAGTGAAATGAGTTCCAGCGCTTGTCAATTTTCTACAACCCTTATTTGCAAAAACAGAAGAATTCGGGAATAATTTTTTGCCAACTCAGGAACAAAAAGGTTCCAAGTGTTCAAAAAGTCACTGCGATACATTCCCGGATTCGGTGTCTCATCAAATGGAGGATTCCACAGAGAAACCCTAAGTGTCCCTAACCTCGTGGATGCACCCTATCAAAAAGTGTCAATGTCTCCGTAAAGGAGAAACGGAACTTGGCATGCTCCACTCCATATGCCAATGTATCTGCTCACTTTCAATTGCAGAGTACAAAAGACGATCTAGTGTCCACAATTCCCTTGGAAATGCTTCAGCAACGAATTCTTTTGTAGTAGCACTAAAATAATCAAGTATCAGTAACAAAGTGTACACTGCATGTGCAGATTGCGCAACATCATCCACAAAAAGGATTAATGACTTAAAGATGAACATCTCAATCTCGAGGTCAAATTCGGTACTTAGCCTCAAACCGAAGAAGGGCACGGAGTTATGTTTGTTCGTTTGTTCGTTCGTTTGTTTGTTCTTCTATCTTCAAATGTCACCTAATCAAAGAAAAAGAAGAGACTGTAGATCTTACACGAGAGGCTCTCAAACAGCGCTTAGCAAGCTACTGCATCCTGCCCTGCCGCGCTGCAATCAATTGTGCCCAAATTTGAGCAAATTTGCTCCGCGAAACCGGTGCAAAGAGTAATTGAGCTAACGATGCAAGTGACTCAGCGTAGCCATTTGGATGACTGGAAGAATGAGCGAGTGCTTTCCTCCACGAGCGCCAGATTCTCAACGTTCCTCTCCGACGCAACCCAAACCCTTCCCATATTTCTCAGAAGGTGCCTTCAATTTCGTCAACAAAGGACCAAGGACGAGTTAGGGCTGACGTGGGGCAGGTGTTCCAGCTGGACATGCCTCCTAACTTTTTATTACTTGGAGAATTCTCCAGCTGGACAGGACCCCAGCGGTTATGGGAGCAAATAACGTAAGTTAGAAGTACCTAAACCCAACATAGCAAGAATATGGACACCTATATTTGGAGTGGTATGTAGTTAGGTGTGGATTTAAGAACGCACACCAAAACGACATGTAGTCAAAAGAGATCATTGGACTGTGCGCTCAAAGTATCATTCTAGGCCCAATAGTCAACATGATTGGGGGGATCTATGTGACCACTAAATGAGCACAGTCCAATCTTCACTTTGGTGACAGATAAGATATTCATTTGAACTCTAAAACTATGATGCAAATGGTTAGGGGCACGATTTGGATTTGCTAATCATCTCGCACTGCTTGTGTGTTTCGATTCCTACGAGAAGTGGGTGCAAAGGGAAAAATATCATAATATTACATGTCTACCTTAGGTGGTCAACATATATGCAAATTATGGGATTCAATCACAACACCATGGTCCACATATGTCTATATTACATGCACCTCGATACCCTAGGTTCCACCCATAATCAACACCCTAAAATTTTGGCTTCATGAGTACATATTGAACTTAAAGTGTCCACTACCTTAATATTAGGCTCCCATGAAGTTGGTTTTGGACCATCTACCAATAAAATTCAAAACGAAACCTCATAACTTTTTCATACATAAAACAAATAAAATGTATAATATAATTGGTGTGTTTTGATCTCATCTCAATTAATAGAACTTATACTAGTACTTATGTTTAATGCTTAAGTGATGGTTTTAGCACTAACAACCTTGCGTGTATTGGTTGTTGAGGGAGCCATGTAAGGGGTCCAGTTAAAAAAACTCTAGTCTCCCTATAGGTTTATGTTGGATTCATAGGTCCAAATTGACTTCACTAGATTAAGTTTAGGGTTTTAATGCTTATTTTGGGTTAGGTATATTAATAAAGAAACTTCCAAAAATTTAAAGTGTACTCAATGTTTTTACCTTCAAATTACATGTTCGCCACGAATGTCTTGACCATGTTTTGTTTCTCGGTAAACACATGCTCATATAGCTTTGTTGCAACTTGTTTGATTCACCCTGATTCAACTAAGCCTATAGACCAAATTGGGGTCTCTAACCCCGAGTTAGGTCCAATTTTGACACATTGAAATAATGATTCCCAAGCTCTACGTAGCAATCGAGTTTGACATCCCAGAGCTCGTCATCCACTCTCCTCACGTTGGTTATATACTCCATAATTCCAAAACTAGAACATGCTAAATTGTCAAGTAATTAAATTTTTCAATAGAACATGCAAATTTTGTTCCATACGAGCAATAAAACTAGCAAGACGTGGATGAACTACACTAAATATGATATTTAGTGTCGCCAATTCTAATTGTCTTGTGTAATACTAATTGCAAACTGTGGAGTAGTGTCACCAACACTAAATATTAACCTAATAATATGTCATTCCTTGAAAAAAAAATTGGCCATTATAGATTTAACAGTGTCGCAGGTAATGTCACTAACAAAGTGATTTTTCATCCATATTTCAAGCAACCATGACAATATTTCATCACATATTTGCTAGGATGCAAATCATACCAAACTTTGTTTCAACAATTGACATTTGGATGAACTGAAAGTAAGTTGGGATGACAATATTTGTAAACTCGTTCATAGGAAGTGTCTCTAAAAAAGTTACCACAGTGACATAAAATGCCATATGACACTAAATATCATATTTCGTGTCCCGAGAGGAGTAGTAGTTATAAACCAAAGGCACTTGCCAAGTTAGTGGCAAGAAGTAAGCAACTCCCTCACGACGCGGTTGCAAGGCATTAAAGAGCCTAACCGTAGAGCATAAACAACCTAAGCAACTTTTGATTGTTTCCATCAACCATGAAGATGTGCACATCACATGAAATATGAAGGGAGGAAGGCCACACGCATTCAAAAAACGCTAGTTTTGAAACGGAGTCAAGTGGGCCAAGGTAAAAAGATTTTCCACCTTGAGAAAGCACATAACAATCTTGAGGAGCCTGGTGTCATGTGGAGGTCGCACACATTTCAATACACCGGTTTCAAAACAGAGATCAATGCGCCAAGATAAAAGAATCCTGGCCTTGACATGTGTCTGACCCCGGGGGTGTTTGGTTTCAAGGTTGGTCCCTCTTTTATGGGGTATAATAAACATCCGGTTTCAACTCCAAATTAAGACGGCAATTGTGTTGTAAGGCTTTAAACCCATGACTCTGAATCGGAGTTGAAAAAGGACGGGTTGTTAACCATTCAAAGTGGGGATCACCCTTGAAAAGCAAACATTTTACATTGAATAAAAGAGGATCCCATCTTGAAACCGAGCTCCCCAAGGTTAGGCACATGTCAAGGCCATGATTCTTTTCCCTCAGTCCATCGATCTCCATTTCAAAACATGCGTTATTGTGTAGCCTCCACATGAATGGTGGAGGGAGTCCACCCCTATGTCCGGGAAGAACCGGCAGTTAGTTGCAGATGAACCGGTTGAGTTTGAGAAATAACATGTTGAAGTTCAAGACTTCAGGAAATTTACCGATCATTTAAGAGGAATCTATAAAAGAATATACCTCAAATGAATAAAGCAAAACCGGAAGATGTCAACATGTAACCGGTTGGATTTAGAATCACTAGGATCTTGATCAAGTATGGCCCAAAAACCTCCCGGGCACCGGTCCACCCGCATCTGTGCAGCACCAAATTGGAGAGAATTGAACAAATTTGGGAAGAGTGGCATGCTCACTGTCGGCATAAATACCAACCGAAATCGCTTCCGGAGATTTCAGTTAACTTGAATATAAGGGCCGCTTTACACCTAGAGGCCGGGCCAATTCCCCTTGAGGCCGATTGCATGAAATTTCAGCCCCTTTTTGGGTTGGAGGCCGGCCTCAACTACACATTATAATATGATTATGATGGGGGTCAATTTTTCCATATGTAAAGGCCTTAAGGTCAAGAAGCTAGGCCGATTCAATAAATCTAGCATAATCCAACAGATCTAGCATAATCCAACAGATCTAGCATAATCTAGCATAGAGCCATTCATATTCCCACATGATCCAATGGATATAGTTCGTTGAAAATATATATTTTATTAAAATAAAGTTCTTTTCTATTGAAATATGACATTGGCATTCCATTTTGGGTGCACCCAATTCAACGAGCTCAGGTTGTGTCAAACCATGCATTTTCTTATTATAATTTTCATACCACCAAATCGCCCCGGCCTCTAGGTGTAAAGGGGTTGGGGCCGATTTCAACCTTTTGGCCAATCACAAGTGAGGATTTCAAGCCTCTTACACAACGATTTGGCATGGCCTCTAGGTGTAAAGCGGGCCTAAGACACAAGTGTACTAGTGAAAACCTGCCAGCTTCGGAATTTGATGTTCACGGTCAAGGATTTCTTAGCGTTGTTGTTGCCCCCCTCCCCCCCCCCTCTTGAATTATGAAGAAGAAGCTTGTTTGTGGTAACATAACAACGTTATGTGGGATCACGGGTAGATCACTCTAAGGCATTTTTGTGCACCACGTGCGGCTGGGGGTTATTTGTTTTGGGGCTATTTACCTTCAAGGGCTAAATTAAAGCCTCCCTATAATTACTTAAATTTCACAAATGGCCCATTTGTTTGCACCCTTCCATTACTTATATTGTCCAAGTCACTGCAATTTTTTGTACTCTATATTCCTTTTAAGTAATTAACGGGCGTGGGGAAGACGACCCCAATGACGGTGCGTTCCCTTTTCATCCATTTTTGGAGAGACGGAAATCCCAATAATTATCCATCCCCATGAGTCCTAAACCCATTTACACACCATACTAAACATACCTTCTAGGATCCTTATCTTCAGCCCCTATATTAATTTTACAAAAAAATAATGGCCCACGTTTTATGTCCATCTAACTCACTTATAATGGGATTGTCTACATTTAATGGCCCTTCATTATTTGGAATTCCTTTATAATTTTTATTTCATATGATTTTAATCCTCTCTATATTATGCCGCACGTCGTCTTTAAAATGCACTAAGTGACCTACCCGTGTGTGGGATTGACAATATTCCACAAAATATTCCCGAATATTCTCACATCCAGTATGAACATGGAGAGTATTATGTGGAATATTGTCAATCCCACAGAACGTTGTTATGATCTGAACAATGTTAGGAACCTCATCTGTAATCCATTAAGAGATATATAATTTCCTTTCATACTGGTGCCTCCGACGAATCTCATTTGGACGTTGGTGCACTAAATCTTGTATAAAAACATTTTAACTTCTATACTGGATGCCGATCAGGCCTGACATGTTGAATATGCTTCGAGGTTTCGGGGAGGTTTCCTAATGTTCATGAATTATGTGTGATGAAACATCATCATCATCACCAACAGTATGTGAGGTTAAAGTACTGTGTGTGTATGTATATGTATATGTACAATATACTATAATGAATTCAAGGAATATGAAGAAAAAATTCCAACTTCAACATATTTAAGGTCATAATAATCTATGTCCAAAACCAGATTTAGCCATTACCTTTTGAGCAAATTCTTTGATGATAAGTTTTGAAGATCTCATCTTGATATTCTATGTTTGAGTACCTAACACAACAATAGAGAGTGCAATGAAAAAAAAATCCAATTTAAATAACACTTTACTATTACTTTCAGGCGTTTGACCAAAAAAATTATGGTTTTAGTATACTAGAGCATTCTTTCTGTATACTTGATTATGCTTGCTTCCTTCATTTGATTAACTCCTTACTTGCTTTGTCCTACTAATCACTCAAATCTCTCTCTTTGAGCGTTGGCGGGCTATGGTTTAACCCACCTTGTGAAATAATGCCTTCCTTGGCCAATACTTTAACTATGTTCTTCACTTTTGGGTATTCACTCAATTGCCACCTTCGGTCAATGGTTTTACATTTTCTTTTAAACTTCTAATTTACATTTGGCACTTTGCTGATAGGTCGCTTAATCACTAAGAATTAAAGTTATCTTACACTTCCTCTCTTTTACACTGAAGTGTTCTTAACTCGCGGACATTGGTTTTACTATACTCTTAACCACTTTGAGTGTTTGTTGGACACACAGCCAATAGTTTACTCGATTACTCGCAAACTAATTCAATATGACTCTCCTTAACAATTAACACTAATCATTTATGTAATTACTTTCACTTTCGTTCTAACACATGATCATTATCGTTATCAAATTTTAGTTTGATCTCACTTTGATTCTCAAATAAATGTTCTCGCAAACTCACACTCTTGCAACTTCAATCAACTTTTCTTGATCTCAATTCTCTCACACTTGGACAATTCACTCACAATTTCCATTCACTCAATCAACCACGACTCATTCACAAAACAATCATTCATATATAGTCCATCCATCAAGAAAATAATTTAGCCGACCGTCAGCGTTGAGGTATAACTCATATTCAAAACAACAATAAACTCAATCTCAAGGCTACAATCCCGCAATCACTACATTGTTGTTTTACAACATGTTGGTTGGTTTACATAAAGTAATTTAACCATTATCCTTACACAATCACTGTGTCGAGGAAGCGCAGACCACCGAGTTCAACCATGCACTCAAAATTGTCTAGCAGAATGTCTGTTTACTGTAGTTTCTTAATCTTGTTTGATTTCTTACCAGTAGTCATCCCAAGCCTCATGAAGAAATCCCTACGCATGTATGCAGTGTATCAAGCGTAGGGATTAATAATTAGTACAACTCTAGTAAGATACGGCAATGCGTAGCATAGTGATCAAGTAGGAATATCAGTCGTAGGAATAATGATGAACAGTATTCTGTAGGATATTCAACAATGTAATAGCACTACATTAAATAGGATATTTAGTACTCCCTCTGTTTCACAATAAAACCATGGTTTCTGCATAAACTCCGTGCCAGAATAAAACCATGGTTTTGTTATTACCACTACTCATGCCTATCATTCACGGCTAACAACGGCAGTGCAGCTGGGCCTACTAATAAATATGGTATATTTATCTAAGAAGCTACAGTAGCCTCGGTAAATACTGTATACTCCGTGCCAGCTTGCTAATTTTCGGCAGCTCCCAATTTTGGTTAAAAAACGCATTGTGGTTCAAAGCTGGTCACTGTTCTTAATCCCGCACTGAAATAGAAACCACGGTTTTATTTTGAAACAGAGGGAATATTTGATTATATGTAGTGTTGTTACCACCCTACCCTACTCAACAATAATTTTCAATTCCTTGACAATTAGTGTTAGACATAAATGTGCCGCTACCTTCCCTATTGCACCTCCCTTATTATATCCTTTTTGTTTCATATCCTTACTAACACTACATTCAAACCAGTGTTGGTCTGTTATAAGGGGTCTCGGCGGGTATGTCCCGAGGGTATCAATAGGGTATTCAAAACCCGACCTGTCTTGTAACCCTAAACCCGAAACCCGGTTCTTATTCATACTGTGCCGTGTATGTGCACACGGGTTACTGCGGCAGCTACCAGAGCGGAAAGTTTTCTCCTCGACATTCACATTATTGAAACCAGTTGTTGGCAGCATTTGTTGAGAGTAGGTACAGTAGGTTATGAGTGATGAGAAATTGTTGGTGGATTGTTAATACAAAGAGAGTGTTCTTCAATGTTGAGCGGAGTGCCTGTAAATGCAAGACGCGGAGTGGGTGTAACTTGTAATGCCGAAAGCGGGAGCAGATCTGTACTGCAAAGAATATGCCTCCTTCTTCTTGTTAAATTCTAGGTTTTGTGTTTTGTGAAGCATTTCACTTTGTGGCTTGGAAATCTGAGGTTGGGGTTGGAAATCTGAGGTTGTGGCTTGGAATCTGAGGTTGGGGTTCATTTTCTCGTATTCACTTACCATGTCGTCGAGTGTTCAACCAAGTTGCGATGACGATGCAGGAAACGTTACCGAGAGCATCGACTTGGAGAGACAAGATTCAACACGCATTAACGAAGGGCGTGATGATGCACAACGACCAATTAGCGAAGGGCAGGGTTCTGAAGACGAAGCTGCTTGGCGAGCTTGTTATGTGGGATTGAAGGCAAATCAATCCTTCTGGACACCCTACCATCGCAGCTCAGCCGAGTGGGCTTTCTTCCGATTGAAGGGAGAGGATATGAGCATTAACGTGAGAGAGAGACACAAAAACTGAGGTGTTGGGTTTGTCACCCAATTGAAGCAGAATCGAGTAACTCAAGTGGTAGGGGCACTCGCTCAAGGAAGGGGATTCTCCAGTATAACCCTGCTCATGGGATCACGAGCATGAAGACCCACGTCGAGAATGAGCATGCGGAGGAGTTCGCTCGATATGTGCGAGAATCGAAGGCTGACGAAGGAGAGACTGCTCGGCAGAAAACCAAAAAGCGCAAAGGAGCACCACCGTCATCCATCACAGCATACTTCGGTAACACTAAACCCTATGCAAAGAATGATGTGCAGCAACATCGATTTATTGAAGACCTTGTCTTGTTTATTGCCAAGGGTTATGAATCATTGTGGATAGTTGAATCGGCTTGGTTGCGGCGACTTATGATGCGCCGTGACCCAAAGGTGGTCTGTCCAAGTCGCAAGCAACTTGTCCGCGAGCATATACCTGCGATGTTAGAGAAGACGATGGACCGCTATGTATTACCTCTGATTAGTAGTTGCCAGACTGCTAGCATCACATTCGACTTGTGGATGTCTCGAACCGGTTGGGATACATTCGCGTTGGTTGTGAACTTTATTGACGATTGTTGGGTGCCTCGCCATGTGACCGTGGGACTCTTCGAAGCACAAGATACAAGTGGATCTGCTTTGGCCGAAATTGTGAAGCCTTTACTGGATGAATTTAAACTGACAGACAAGATTGTAGCTTGTGTAAAAGACGAGGGTGCCAATTTGGCAACGCTTGAGCGTGCTCTACAACTTACAGTTTCTTGTGACATTCTAGGGTTAGCTAAACCTTTTTCATCTGCCTGCTTTGGTCACATTATGTCCAAGGTCTGCCATTATGCTACCAATGACGAGCAAATGTGCAAGGGTATGAAGGAAGTGTCATTGAAGAATGCCCAGAAATCATTGCAGGCTTGCATCACTTGGACGAAGAAGTCGGGTAAGGGCCGTCAGGAGTGGGATAAAGCTTGCATCGATGTTGGGTTGCCTACCAGGAAGTTGAAAACACCTGTGAAGACTAGATTTGCCTCTAAAGTTGTGTTGTTCCAGGAGACCCAAGAGTATGCGGACGCCATCAGCATTTGCTACAGAAGGCAGTCTTTGAAGTTGCAAGCTCGCGTACCGAGCGGGATGACGTGGGCTACAGCAAGAACCGTCACTCAAACCCTCAACCCAGTTGTGCAACAATGTGTGCTTAATCAAACTCGTGGATATTGGTTGCTTTCAGATGCACTAGCTGTTGCCTTCCGCATGTCTATCGAGTTGCAGGGAGTGCATGAACAGAGGTCACGTGTAGTTCCCCCTCTTCAGGTGGGTAAGAAAATCATTTTCGCACCACTTGTTTGTCAAGAAGTAAGGGCCGTGATGATAAGTTAGCTCCACTTCTGAATGTTTTGAAGTCAATCAGCCCTCCTCACTGCACAGTGCACATCCACTGATTTTGCAGAAACAACATGAAGAACATTCTAAATAACAACAAGGTGATTTTAGTATCATATATACTATGTCTCTGAGACCTTATTACTTCGATGCACATTCTAAGATCTGGGTCACTCTTCCTAACTACCTAATCAAAATTGTCGGACAAAGCCAAAATAATTTGAAGCCAGGCCTGTCCTTGACAGAGAAGGAATTGAAAAGAAAGGTTGAATTTAATGGCTTTCAAAACAGGATGCAATGGGTTCTACTTGGAAATCGTGTCAGATAAATGGCATCTGATGGTTTCTCACCAGGATTCCAATCAGCAAATTAATAACCACCAAATGGTATCTATACACAACTTGTCTCTTGGTTGTAATTAAGGTCTGTGTTATCTACAGTGATGTAATTTGAGATTTCATCATCCACCAGTCTACCGTAATTAGAAAGCACATCTCAAGTAGGTTATGTCAATTTAGATGGAAGACAATGGATCACTGACCACACTTTTAAAGTTCCAAGGTTATACTAGGTACTCTTTCAAATACAGTTAATTCTTTGTCTAGATAAAAAGACGTTGACAAGGGATTCACTATTTCCAGCAGTACTAATGTAGTGATGAGGAAATTAGGAGTAATTTGACATTACTAATGTTCCTCTGCTGAATATTAGTGATGTCTAATTAGGAGCTGCTAATTTAGTTAATTGAAAAAATATCCAGCTCCTAATTTGACATCCTAATTAGGAGTAATTTGACATTACTAATGTTCCTCTGCTGAATCACACAAACATTGTGTGGATTCCCCTTGATCCAAAACAACACAAAGTAGTTTACTGGACACAAAACTGTGTTGTAGAATCTAACTCACCTTCCAGAAAGCCTCTGTGAAGAACTATTTACAGGTTCTTTTGACATACTGAGCCGTCTGGTTCTACGATCCTGATCTTTATCCACTCTCATTGCAGCCACCTCCTTTTCCATAACTATTACTTCTTTGCGCATTTTCTTTGCCTCAACCTCCATAGCTTTACTGAGGGTGTCCACTTTCTTCAGGTGGGTGACTTCGAGTCTAAGATTGAAATTCTGAAGGCGAGGATGGCGAAGACAACTGTGGATGTCATGAAGCCGTTTCTCCGATTTTCTCTACAATTTGTGGCAGACCAAGCTCACAATATGTTGTCCTTGATGTTGGACCCTCGATTTAAGGGGCCGGAGTACGTGATTGACTACGTGGGAGTTGCCAAAGCGAAGCAAGTGGTGGAGGAGTATGACAAGAAAATTTTGATTCCTTACCTTGTGAAGGTGCACAAGTTCTTGAACCCTGGTGGGTCCCCAACCACAACTCTTGATCATGCTCCGTCAAATATTCTATTTGGTGCTCCAGCGTTTGCTAAAGAAGCTTGCAAGGGCATTCTCATTGCGGAGCTGTCACTTTTCCGGCGTCTCACTATAGTGCATCAAGAAGCGGAGGAACCTCTGACGTGGTGGAAGCTCAATACATCGCGTTTCCCTTTAGTTTCTTTTCTTGCACGTCAGATTTTGGCTATTCCAGGGTCACAGATTGAAACGGAGCGGATTTTTAGCATTGCAGGTGTGCTTACAAGTCTGCGTTGTTGCCGCCTTGGTTTAAATAATTTGGATAGCTTGATCATGATCAACAAGAATTGGCCTGATGATTCAAGACATGAATGTGAGGTCACTGAGGTGGTCAAAGATGTCAAGGATTATTTTGCCAAGGAGATGGAAATAGTTGACGAAGCTGAAGATGAGATTGAGGAAGCTGGTTACTTTGAAGAGCAGGTTGAAGATGAGGAGTAGGAATTGTAAGCTGATTAGATTGAATAGCAGGCTGATTATTTAGGACTAAATTTGATTACGAAGGGCATGACGATGCTTTGTGATGCTTTGTGATGCACATGAAAATGATGCTGTTGTTTGTGCAAAGGAAATTCCTGCTGTATATCTTTGATGGGTTCATGTGACCTGTCTGAATGTATTACGAAAAATGCTTTGTGAAGCCTGTGGCCTATAGCTCAATTGTCTGCCTGTAGCTCAATTGTCTGTCTGAATGTATTACGAGAAAGGTTTTGTGAAGCCTGTGGCCTGCTAGCATCTTGGTGGCCTATTGAGTACAACTACAAACCAGCGTCACCAAGCCTATTACTACTCACGGCTCTGGATTATTCAGAAATTCTTGAAGGGGCAGGTAATCCATGAAAAAAATGCCTGACCACACCGTGGAATTGTTTACAGAGACTGTTCTGTAATGGTGTACATAAGTGGTTTACCAATCAATACTCTCACCGAATCAATACTCTCAGTGGGGTAAAACATATCCGACCCGTGTTCATATATGTCTGGTATCATATCTTATAATATTGAGCTTCTTATGCTCTTTGGAATTTCCCCAAAATTACATTATTCATATCATTACTGTATTTGCAAAAATGCATTGTTTGTAATACCATGGATCCAACTAATCCTAGTTTCTAAGGAATCTTTATTACTTAGAACCGACTGGTATGTCCAATTTTAGATAACAAACCAACACTGATTCAAACATGTAACTTCCACATATTACCATAGTTGCTATTTAGTGTTTGAGTTTACATTTAATGTTACTTACTTTCATAGGGTTGCCTGGTCTGTATGTCGCAGTACATAAAGGCACACTTCACATCCTCTAATGGCACTGCGGGGCTAGCTTATCCGACGACGCATCTCGCAAGGACATTTCCTGCAATTTCGTCCGCTATTTGGTGGAGTTGTGTCGCATTGTTCACATATGCCTCGATGCCAGGGCTGATTTTTCACAAAGTTTTTGCCCGTCCACGTTCAAAAACCTTGAATTGAAAGGCAAAAAAATTGCAACCCGTCTCCAAACCGGTAATTACTAAACCAACCCGTCCATGGAAATGTTAAAGTTAAAACAACCCGTCTCAAAACCGGTTTGAAAACGATAATACCCGTCCCGCAAGAGTCTCTTACAATGTTGGTAAAAAATTAGAAAGAAAAGAAAAACAAACAAAAAACAAAAATACCAAAAGATGTCAACATGTGAATGGTTGCACTTGGAAACAATAGGATGATTCTTGACAAATTATGACTTCAATGTTCGTCAGTTATTTGTCTTTTGCTGTCGATTCTCATCTTTCTAGTACACCCCATTCTAAATTTTGTGGTTGATGAATTAATGTATGCAGGTGAATCAAGCACTTCAAGATTGATATATTGATTGGGTATTAGTGGTTTGATTGCATTATGCTTATATTCACATGTCATCATATATGATATAATGTAACTGATATTTATAGTATTTATTTTTTTGGAAAGAATTGTCAAACAAATTGTTATTTTTAGAACCCATCCAAAGTGAATTTGACACGTCCAAAAACCGGTTCATTTTCTAAGAACGTGTCCACTGGAATTGTTTCTTTTTTATGAACATGTCTCTGGACATGTTAGGGACCTTGTGAAAAATCACCACTGCTCGATGCGACTCAGGGTTTAGAGTCCAAGCGGCCGCGTGCACGCAGAGACTTACACGCTTTTCGTGGAGAAGTCCTCAGAAAATGATTTGAAGGTCTATCTTGGATTAGAAATCGACATTTCAGCGACGATGCCTATGGGAAGTGGTGTTTGGTGGATGCGTCGGCTTCCAGCTTACTGAAAGTCATCACGCAGGAGCATTTCTTGTTGCCACTGCCATCCATCCCAAAAAGAGCATGAAGACAGATGAGGCGAATCTGAAACGTGAGGAGTTAGCTTCGTTGGTTGCAAATTGGAGGGCCGAATTTAATCTGGATGCGAGTAAGCTCGACGACAGCCAATTCACCCTCTTTCTAGAAGCCACTGGATCTTCAGGTTACAAGGAGCTTTGCGACCTCAAAGACGATTCCAAGCATTTGAAAGAATCGCAAGCGGACAAAACATATGACCTGAATAATTTGGTCAGCGAACAACAGCAGCTGGCCCTCGGCAAATTCGAGAAGGCATTGTCTGCTTACCTTTAGTCGGAATTTCACTGGGAGGAGAATTTGCTCTCAGACACTGGCAACCTCCAGGGCGTGGAACAGAGGTGAGAACACTGTCCTGAATATCGGCTCGTCGTTAGGAGGCCGTTGCAATCATTACAGTGATTCGCCGTTGAGGGACGTATAAGTTAAGACACCGGTTATCAGAGCCCAACATTTTCCTTTTTAATTACACCCATACCCAGACCATGCCCATCAGCAGTGACCCATGCCCACCCATTATAATATCAAACCCATGCCCACCCATGAACAATAATATCGCAGTCATGCCCACCCATGCCCACCCCTGAACAATAATATCGCAGCCATGCCCACCCATGCCCACCCATGAACAATAATATTGCACCCATGCCCACCCAAAACCCATGGGCATGGGTGGATATGGGCACCCAATGTAGGGCTCTGCTGGTTATGGTATTTTTGCCTGCTGCGTTTCGAAGTAACAAAGCTGCGAATCATGCCTTGTGGAAGTACTCACATTCATTGTCAAATTTTCAAAGCCTTCACAGCCTAAGGAGGTCCCGAGTGTGCACACCAACCGTGAAGATGCGAAGTTTGAATGGGGTGAGTGGTGCTGGAAGCATGTCGTGGGGTCCGTAATCAGAAGTCTGCTTTCAATACATTGAAACTTCTAGTATAATAAGAAATGTGTAATCTGGAAGTATGACCAAATCGTAGTATTGCAAGCCTAAAATCTGATCTAGAGGAAGACATATTCCACATGATGAGAAACGTCTTCGCGAGATTGACAAATTTAAGTTCCCCAAGGGTTCGATTTCCGAAAGTTACGTGAGTTTACCCTTCAAGTTTGCCTTGGTTATCGTCATAATAATGATTCGAGGTTGGCACACCCTGGAAGGGCATTTTTGAGGGAACTCATGTTCAAATCGTCTCAGGAGCCTATCCTCGACGGCGAGAATGCCTTAACCCCAGGGCAGTATGGAAAGGTGCAAATTGACGAGACTGAAGGTGCCTACTGCAGCTTTGAGCAAGAGCTTTCTGCTCTGTGCACTGGTAAATAAGCAACAGCTCGAGCACAACTGAGTCATCTCTGGTTCTGAGATCAGTTTATGGAAGTCGAAAGATAAAATGTTTTACGTCGGTAATACCTGTAAATTGTTCATTCATTTGGCTAAGGGCAGTGGCTTGGGACTGATACTCTACGGAGAAATGTGTATACTTGAAGGTTCAGGTGCCAAACCCTATCAATTACAGGTGACGTATTTACCTCAGGAAGGAGTTTCTAGGGTGATATTGCTACAGACGGCACCGTCATATGCAATTCTTTCCTAATACCACTCTTCATAAGTTGCAAGAAGTGGCAGACATCTCAAAGGACTACAGTAGTCCCTCTCTGATGGAACTAAACAAGTGCCACGGAGGGGTTGACCAAGATACCACATTTAGAACTTAATACTTGTAATTATTCGAGGCCATTCGTAAGTGTCGATTCCCCGTGTTGGAAAGTGAGATTTGTGGAAAATAGTCAAATCTTCTACCTGTGCACTGTACGTATGTGATGAAAGCAGAGCGAGATCCAATTTCAGTCCAATATGTCCACAGGGAATCTCAGAACTGAGAAGATCGTTCCTGCACTGCTTGATTAGAAGTTTTGCCACTTTGTTGAGCTCCATGAGTACACGCTTGAGAGGCCGAGGATTTGCTCTCCTTAATTGAGAGAAACATCAGGAGAAGTCTGAACAAGATTAACCATTGTACCTTTGGAAATCTCTGAATGGTCCACAAAATTGTTTTGTGAAGCTGTGCCTCCTGGCGTGTGACACTACCACCATGTGAGTCCTAGGCAATCGACATGCCTTGAAACAATTATGCAAATCTACCACCGTGATAGGTTTACATATTTCCCACTGACGTATGATAATTTTTCAGCAGCATAAATCAAGTGTCCATTACTCATATGCTTGTATTGTAAGGAGACATGGTGGTATAATATCCAAAGCTTACTGATTATATCAACTTCCAAAAAAGTTGGGTTCTAAGTATTCCCACCGGCTACCTAATATGGTCTGAGTCATTTAGGGTTAGTTTTCAAGTAGGTTGCTCGCCCACCAGATTCTAGTGGGTGAGTGGCCTACATGGAAACTAACCCTTAGTCTTCTACATCGACCAAGTCCCTTAGTGGCATGCGTTGTTGGGCTTTTGAAGTCTATTAAAGTTCTTGTCAAAGTGACATTTCATTTGTCCTACTTTTCAAACAATCCGTACAAGATTTGTTGACCATGGTGGATGATGTTTCTAGGTCTTGTTTCCAGTTACATTATATAATCTTACTTAGTGAGGCATTCGAATTCATGCGCCATGTTAATTGTAGTGGCATATGTGACATATCCTATATATTGACAACATGAAGTGTATCCCATGCAACATGTGTGATTAGAATGTGACTAGGCTCATGTAAGTTGATCTTCCAAGCCTATTTTTGTTGATTTATAAGTTTATATATAGGCCTACCTTAGAAATTGCGGAAATGGAAAAAAAAATTATATATATATATATACATCCATTGTTGCATGTGAAATGTTTCAAATATGCCCATGAGAATATATATTTTTAGGGTATGTCCGAACAAACATTATATTTTGGGATTGCTTGATAAATTTTTTGTCACTACCTTGAAAAACAATGAAAAGTGTACAACAATGCATTTTTAAGTTAGTATTGTTGAATATTTGGGTTCCAATATCCATGGCCTAGGTAGGAACTACATACTTTGTATTCTCCTATGCAGGGCATAAAATTGACACCCTGGGGGGTGTATTTTGCTTCCTAGAGTGTCCTAGGACACCCAAATCTCAAACAGGGTGTCCCCGAGGACACCCAAAAATCCTACAAGGGTGTCCTTTTTACACCCAAAAAAAATTCAGGGTGTCCCCTGTACTTGTAGGGCCTATCAGCGCATACCAAATTTGTGGCACAATTTTTGGACATTTCTAGAGGTGGTGAGATCCATTTTCAAGACTCTACAGGAGTGGTGCATTCACATATATTGCATTATGCACCATTGCCTCATGCAATTGAGTTTGGTGGTGATGGTACCCTCCATGGGTGCAAGGTGATTGCACAGGCCTATGTGGTTAAGGTGATAGAATCATTGCAGCAACGATTTCCTGATTTGGAGCTCTTCAATGCAGCTAAGCTATTTAGCCCTGTCTGTTTTTCAACAGACTTGACACTTCTTCATCGAAATGCTCGTTTATGACTTCAGAGTTTCATTGACCACTTCTGCACTAATGGAGGGAATCTTTTTGATGAGCGTGGTTTAAAATCAGAGCTTCGAGGTTTTTTGGATACACTTCATATTTCATGTGGTGGTCTTAAAATGCACCAAGCTTGGATAGTTTATTCTTCCAATTTGGACTATGTTGGAAGATATCCTCATATGACAAAGTTGTGGCAAGCTGTTCTTGTAATTCCTGCTAGTACAGCTTCTTGTGAGAGAGGAGTTTCTACTCAAAATCATATTAAATCTACTTTACGGTGTAGTTTGGTATTAGAGACTTTGGAAGCACAAATGAGAGTTGCAATGGCAAAAATCCCCATAGAGGCCATTGACTTTGAACAAGTATGGGTAAAGTGGTGTGCTATGAAAGGCCGCCGCTTGTAGGTTTGATTTGCATTGCAAGTTATGATATGTAGTGATTTTTTTGATTTTTAATTGAGATTTTGAAATGATATTATATATTTTTCAAAATTGTACCTATTTTGACAAAAAAACAATTTTAAGAGAAATTTATGAGGACACCCAAAATTTGGGACAGGGTGTCCCCTGGAAATTTGGCTAGGGTGTCAAATTTATGGCCTGCTCCTATGAACGATATGAATTTGCATATGTCAATTATATCCAATTATATTTTCACAAAAGATAATATTACATCCAAGCACACTCATGTGGATTTTCTTTGCATTCAATTGTCCAATCTATCATACATATGTCATATGCTCTACAAATATAACACATAGTTAGATGATTATGGACCAACAAGGTGCCCAGAAATTGCACCATGGCATGTTCGGCAATTGCGAGGTCTTACGGTCATTGCTATCATATAAACATATGGCAATTGAAATGAGATGAGATTGATTTGTGAATGTTTGATTAAGAAAAACAACTGAGTAAGACCTGCATACCTTATATAAGGAACAGTGAATGATTCTTGGTTCTTCTCCAATTTTCAAATTTTCAATATTGGCTCAAGCCTCAATCTACAAAGTGAACTTCAAGACTGCACATAGACACATGCATAACAGAGTGCACCAAACCACCTATTTATTTGTTAACTATTTATTAGTAGTTGCCTATTGAAAAATTTAGGAGAACATTGCTATAAGGTATGAGGGCCACTGCACACAAGAGCCAAGAACCATGACCATGAAATTGTGAGAGCCCAAAAGAAAGTGTCCAAAGGCCGTCCAACACACTTCCAAAATCATGTAGTCTGGTCACGGACCCTCAAGTGCAATGTGAAGTCATATGTGACCGGGCCCTCAACCAAATGCTATTTCAATGAATTTTTATTCATGCGGGTCCTCACGCATGATAAAATAGAATAAATCAATGGTTGCGAGCATTCGGAGTGCCATGGTCTCCCCGTTTTTGTGTTAGGCCTACCTCCAAGAGGTGGTTTTTGAAAATAATCCAAGTGACCATGAAACATGATCCATTCGATGCCATGTAGGAATCCATGTAGACTTTACATCCATCTTGCAGTCACATACTCCGTTGGTCCCTCAACCGTAGTGTGAAGTGAACTTGGACCGGCTTCACCTTTTCCACCAATGAGAGTGCTTGAAGTGTAATGGTCTCGGGCTCTCAGTCCCGTGTGTGAAGTGGCCCTGAGAGTTGGAATCCCATATAAATGCATTGGTCACCCGAGTTGTAAGTATAGGATCCAAGAATTTCAGGTACTTTTGTACCAGACTCAAATATTAAGTACTTAGGCATATCATAGTGAATACATAATCATTTTGATGTGCACAAAAACTAATGTCGTAGTAATAGACAGCTCAAAATCATTTAATATAATAGGAATTAAATACATATTAGAATTCTTTCAAGATTTGAGTAAATGGGATAATGTGGGTTCAAAAATGTAGGGTATAATATACTATCCGAGTTCAAATTGTATTTAACATCCTAGTCCCAGCCAGGGATTTGTGGCACTCAAGTGTATTTTTCACAGCTAGAGCGTTCTTCATTCGTTATCATCTCATCAATGATAATGCTAATTTTATTACAAGCAACACATGCAACTGAATGCGTATGAATACTTGTGAAAGTAGAAGGCATTACCTAAAATACTATAAAATATACATACTAAATCAGCACACTAATTTAAGCGTCATTGTAGAATGACAAAGACAATTTCAAATGGTAAGTCACAGAAATTATAACCTCAATGTTAATGAGGTATTTGTAATGTTTTTGACCTCCAAGCTAATTACGTGCTTCATTGATGGTTTCACTTCCGGAATGAAAACCCCAACAATTGTTTGTTTACTAACTGGAAGTGCACATATATATTGAATTTTAGACCTTGAAGGTGAAGTGCACTCAACATGCGATTTGTAGTCAAGCGGCCTTCAAGATCACAAGGGCAATTCGTTTTTTTTCCAAAGTTGGGCGGGACAGACAACAGTTTTCGGTCGGCTTCAGAAAATTTAAAAAGAACTCTAGGAAGGTGCCCCAGCCCGGATTTGACACCCCCTAAAAATTCGTGGGGGGGTGTTTAACGTCCGCCTTCATCCATTTGTCGACCCCCAAAAGAAGGTCTACATAGACTCCATGAGCATTCCTTTGCCAAAGTGGGGCCAAAGGAAGGATGAGGTCACATTGATATCAAAAGTCTGCTTGAGGGCTCACCCATGACGTCAAGCGTTTGTAAGACGCCTTGTCACTTTGTAAAGCCATTGTGCAAACGGCCACACCGGCTTAACTCTAGAGCCCCTTTAACTCCGTACTTCCAAAGTGCCCTAAGAAGCTACAAGGTAAGGTCAGAATCATCGGATATAGGAACTCGACGAATAGAGTGGGGGTATGGACCCCGTACCGAGGTGGGGATGAATAGAGGACCGCACATGGTCCCCGAGTAAGATAAGTCTAACTACATTGATTTATTGAGTGAGGGAGGGCTAAGCGTGCATGTGGGAAATTAGTGAAGGCGATACTAATTTTTTTTCCCGCTATGAGATTTGTGCCACCAAAAGATCCAGGAAGCATTGTTCATCTCGACATATTATTCGTAGCACCGCTATTGATTGAAAGTACTAGCACTGTTCATTTTAAAACTATCCACTGACAAACATGTGTTTGTATATAGATTAGTTTATCACTCTGCAAGTACCTTAGAGCATGCACTAATTTCCTTGAAATGTATGGTACATGAGCATGTGTTTGTGAACTTAGTATCACTCAATAAAATAATTTAGCTATCACTAAATTTTGAGACTTGGCAAAATAGTGTGTGTTTCGGGAATTAGTCCCACACACACTAATTGGGATAATCAGTGCAGTGTGCCGACTTATAATGTCACTGCTTTCTCTCTCACTTTTTTGTTTTCCAAGTTAGTGTGGAATATAGTAAGATAAGTGTGCATAAAATTGAGGGTGGTTTTAATAGCAATTTACGAGTTGCTTGGAGTTCAGTGGACCCTATGACAGTGCCACGTCATTGTGACATTTTAAGTAAAGAAAAAAAAGGTGATGTGGCATGACAACTAAGTTGGTGATTCTTGTATACTAACCCCAAAAGGCTTGGGCGTTCACATTAAATCAAAGATGTACCATAAAAGTTTGATTTGAAATGAATGTGGGATTGAATTGACACTACCTTTGTCAGTTGGAACAAGCAATTGTATTGTCATTGATCTTCATCAAGAAAATATTAAAAGAAAAAGGAAAAAGGAACATGTCATTCGATACTATACTAGTTTGGGCATGTGTCATCCTAGCATGTTGCACCCATGCATATAATTTGGGAACAATGGGGGCAACAATCTCACCATCTACACATTATCCGTTGTATAATAGATAAATGTGTGATGTATGTTCACCACTTTCTACCAATGTTACAATGTCAACCTTGGCCCTAGTTGAGGGATGGGAGCAATCTCCACTAAGTGAAATTTTAAGCAATTCATTTTTTTAAAGTGAAATCATATCATTGAAGCTTTCAGTACATAAGCTAAAACACAAGATGATACAATTGACCACATTGATGAAATCGAGAAGAACTATCATGTCAAGAAGCTCATTCCATTCTCCATGTATTGAATTTCTAACATATTCTTCTAAAAGGGTCGTTCAAGGAGACTGTGTGTGAAAAATGTAAAACAATCGTAAATATGAAGTGGATTGTGAGTTCCGGCATACATGGTTGTGGTACATGATATGAGATAGGAATTGAAGAAAAAAAAGTTGTTCCTCTACTTCGAAAAATCAAATGCCCTTTTATAGCTTTGTGCTTGACTTAAATATAAGAGTAACACTTATGACTGCACTAAGGGGCCATAAGAATAGGGAGATCCAACCACTACTATTGTGGGTGGAAAAGTAGGATGGATATAATTAGCATGACCTACACTAATTTCTAGTTAAGATAGGATTATTGCAGGTCCAAGACCTTGAGTTGCTCCGTTAGTCTTCATGAAGACATCTAACCAACACCTTACATAAAATTAAATAATCACCTTCCATCTTTAAAGTAGCACAGAAACCATATAAATCACCCACATATATTTTCTAGAAAAACAATTGTTATGGTCCACGCTAATTTTTTTCTCGAAATTTAGCGTGGGTTGAAAATTAATGTGGTCCATTTTGATTCTCATATGAAAATTAACATGTACTCTAGAAAATTATTGTGGCCCTCAATAATAGGACAATTTAGTAGTCACAAATGCGCCAATTGAGTTGGGTTTGAGAAATGATAGGGTCAAATTCAAGACTTTAAATAGATTTTCCGATGATTTTAGAGGAATCTATGAAATATATCTTATAATAAAATACTTAAAAAATAACCCCAAAAGACATTAACATGTAACTGGACGGACTTGAAAACACTTGGATCTCGACGGACTGTGCCAAATCTCCCCTAACATTGGAGTAAGGTATATTTCCCTGATACCATTAGGGTGTCCTCTTTCCGTACTCTAGGGAACAAATTCAAACAATAAGGTCCAAGGGTTCCCAAAGTTTCCAATGCATGCGCTCTAATGAGGGAGGGGAGGTGTCAAATTTAAGTTAGGTGGAGCCCAGCTTGATGAAGGAAGCTTAGAAGCACTTGCATGGGAGAGGCAAGTACGAAAATAAAGAAACTAATCTCTCTAAATATGACAAGGTAAGCATGATTTCAAGGGCAAGAAAATTCCTTCCTATTCCTTTGCTATAAATGGTTGGCTAGGGTTGTTGGATATAGGACAACTTGGTGAGGGTATTTAGAACCAAGTCAGTGTGTAATTAGCTCATTTGGTGTTAGTTCCAAGACACATGATGAGTGTGTAAAGATAAATTTAAATGTAATCAATAAACAAGAATTGCTTCTACATAACATTATTAAGCAGTGTGTAATTGTTCATGTGGGCCCTGAGAATATAACCATGGGAGTCACAACTAGTGCAAATTCAAGGCTTCAAGAAAATTACCAATCAATTTAGAGAAATCTGTAGAATATACCCCAATTTAACAAATAAAAATTGAAAGATGTCAACATGTAACTAGTTGGACTTGGAATATCGATTGATTATGCCCAAAAATCTCCCCCACTATGGCAGGTGGTTGACATTAACCCTCCCCCTATGAAATTCAAGGGGAGCGGTATCTACATGCATAGGGGCTTGGGCCCGTGATTTGGCAACACCCCCCCCCTAAAAACTGAGAAATGTCAAATTGTTTTTTTTTTTTTTTTTGAGACAGAAGGCCGACAGGCCAGCGCCAAAGCACAGGAGGCAGTTCACCACCTGGCAAGTTTTCCGTCAAGTAGAGAGGAGATTTCACAGCCGGGATTCGAACCACCAACCTCTTCCTTGAGATTTGGGTATCCCTCTACCATCACCCGGTAGTTTAAGGTCATCTCGGACCAAAGATGTCAAATTGTAATCTATTGAAATTCAAGGCTTCAAGAAAATTACCAATCGATCTAGAGAAATCTATAGAATATACCCCAATTAAATAAATAGGTATTGAAAGATATCAACTTGGAAACATTAGGATATCGACTGATTATGCCAAAAAATCTCCCCCAACATGGCCGGGGGCGGACATTAACCCTCCCCCTACAAACTTTCAGGGGGAGCAGTCTCTGCACTGATAGGGGCTGGGGCCCATGACCTAACAACCCCCCAAAAGGAAAAAAAGAAGAAAAAAAGGATCAAAATTCTATGATCCCAACCAAAAATTGTTAGCTGCCCCGCCCAACTTCAAAAATAATTTATGGGGGTTGCATGAGGGTGTCGGATCACGGGCCCCATCCCCTATCTATACAGAGACCCCTCCCCTGAAAGTTCATAGGGAAAGGGTTAACATCCGCCCTAGCGGGTGAGTCTAGTGTACGATTCATGGATGAAATAGCTAGAGTTTTCCCAAAGTATTAAAGATTATGAGGTTGATATTGGTTGAATACGGATGAACATGTGCCCTTTCATCCATCATAATGTGCACTCCTATTATATAAGTTAATAACTCAAGACAGGCATCGCTATAACGCGGCACATGGGCGGCGTCCCGGATTGCTGGTGTGCGACGACTGTGGACCTAGCCTCCTGCACGGAACGGAACTTGTGAGGCGTGCACGGAACTTGTTGTGCACAGAACTTGTGATGCCTATTCGGTGATCAGAACTTGTTGAGCAGATGAGGAGCTGAAGGTGCTAAATAAGTTAAGCTATGTTGCATGTCATTGTCGCCGCGTCGTATAACTTGACTTGTATGTAGGTTTAAGGCCGTTGCGCGCACTCGACACAATTAGGAACTCTCTACTCTCCTCCAACGGTTACCTGGACATCGATCCGCTGGTATTTTTCTCACTTGCTCTCACCAGTTTTCTGTATTTAGTCAGTCATGGTAACAAATCTTAACCTTGAGCGACGAATTGCTTCAGAATTTTGTTGCCTAGATGAGAGTCAACCTATAGCCTATGCAGTAGTGTTATGTGGCTTGAACTGTTCTAAGGAATTTCTTGGCTATTGGACTAACAGAGATTAGAAATGCTACCAACGGACTCTCCTGCGATGACATTTGCACAGCGTTTTGCTCGTAAATGACTCACCTTCCTTTACCAAGCTCTTGCGATTAAGCAGTCTCTGCCCATATTTTTAGCTTGAGTGACGACTTGTGATAGCCCTGTTGACCCGACGAGGAGAAAATGGTGCTATTTCTAGTTAACATAGAGTCGAGTTGATCTTTGCCTGAGCACGGATCATGAAACTACGTGTCAAACCTCTGGCACGCACTCAATTTACTGTTGTATGTGCTCCGATTCTCGTAAGATGAAATGCGTAGATTAGTGATAACGAGAGTATAGCACTTCGTGGCTCAATGGTTCTACAATAGTTAGAAACGCCTCTCTTAAGAACCTGCAAATTCGATATGTTCGTAATTTTCTCACATGAGCTCACAAGAGTCTCTACCTTGACCAGAATTGTGTTAACCAGCTGAGGAGTTGAGTGCACAATACTTTCGAGGTTAGAATACAATTGGTACGATGAAGATTGAGGTCAAGTTCATGCAAGATCCAGAGTCCTGTGCTGATTCGTTGCACTTTAGTTTTCTAGGGTAATGGAAATAAATCGTTGGAGTGAGAGTACGTAGAATATGGATCGACTGAACCTGGAACTTGGAATTGCAATCCTGCTCGTAACTCCCTCATGCCACCCCACCAGCTTTCTGTGTTTCCGCAATCCTCGTATTAAGGAATTTTAGACGAATTGTGCCAGAATTAAATCATAGAAAAGAGTCCATTGCTGATGACGAAAATGGCGAATCATTTTGACAGAAGTCAGAAACAGGGAAAACCTCTCTTCCGACGAGCACCTTTTAATCGATTTGCTCGCAATCTCTTTAGAGCTACTTGTAAGTAGACTGTCTCGCAAAGAATTTGAAGTTTAATTGAAGAACTTTGTTGACTGGATGTTAGACAAGGTGAGCACAAGATTGGAGCTCAAAACTTACCAAATCTGGTTGTATTTTTTTTCTCTAACGTGTCCTCGAGCTTTATGTGATCATACAGTCACTGCGACAAGGATTGAGTTGACTCGATGAAACTTTGAAGTTTTTTATTCGAGGTCAGATGAGGTCAACACAGAACCGGTGGTAAAGAACTGGCGATCCGGGAAATGCTCCACATAGCTGTGACGTTCTGTCAACCTGTGTATATAATGATAACGAGAGAGAGAGAGCACGTAAAAGATGGCTTGGCGTAGGTTGAAATTGGAAAGTGTGGATTGTCAGGTTATGACAATCTTGGACACAATCGCGCAAATCATGTCTTCTACTTGCCACCGTGCCGGGTAGAGCGCGAGATTTTTTCAATTTAGTATAGTTGTATCTAGCAAGATTTCACTCGGTCATTCCAAGTAAGGTTTAGAGTCTGTAGTACTTCCTACTAGATAATCACAGCTATCCCTCACATTCGACACATTTTGCTAGAGCCTTCAAGAACATTACAGCTGCAGAGAAATTAAATGCTGTTCCTTCAATGATTCCTTCCGCCTACGCTGTTATGCAGACGGGTCACATATGAGTCGCAGAGTGTGAGACGATCCAATCCACAAGACGTCAGGAATTAACATACTAGATTGTGGTAACCATGTCAATTTGCAGAACGCGTGAGCCTATGTATGCCTGTGAAATGTTCACATGAGTTTTACCTTACCAACATCTTTCTTGTAATGCACAGGATTAAGGGGGCTCCTCAAGAGCATTGGATGTCATGCTGATGCGAAGGCTAGTGAGCATGACTTGGCAAGCGGCGGTCCTCAAGTATGCAACCGGCGGGCTGCACAATTCCAGGAACTCACTCGTTACCTACAAAGAAAACTGGCGAATCGTAAACACAACGCCCGGACGGTCCCCGCAGTTCACTAGCCCATGGTCAGTATTGGTGCAACAATACCGCGACATGGCCACGGCATCAGTGGCGAAGGAGGACCCTGAATCTGAAACCCCCGCCTCCAATCAAGGACAGGAATCAAAAGAGACTCCCAAGGAACACTCGGCTTACTGGGGACTGGTGCCGAAGCCTCAATTCAGAGAGGACGGCACTCCATGGCGATGGAGTTGCTTTACTGTATGCGCTCTTATCCTCCTACCCTGATACCCGACTACTCTCACGCCAGTCTCCGTTAGCAATACTAGTCACGTTTGGCGTGCATCATAACGTAGGCCAAGCAAGTAGTCACATTTAATCCAGTCATTAACATATATCAAATAACATCATAGTATGTTTATAACACCTTGAGGTTTCCTTTATATATCATGGAGCCCTTTCATTGAGCTTGTTATTAGTTGCCTGCATAATTCGAGGAATATTTAAAATCAAGAATTGTGTGAAAGATGTTTGTGTTTGATATTTTGATGATTATATTTGAGGAATTTATTGTATTGAACATTTTGTCGAATATTTTTTGTAATTAAACCCTTTAGATCTTTGGTCATGGTTACTTTTTAACTTTCTTTGATAAGGTATAAGAAATGTGGTCTACTTCACTATGCTTGCACCACACATTAGATGCGCTTGACATGCAATTTTTGACATAGATGTTGTTCTTGTTGTATATGTGTCGCAGCCGCACCATGCCAAGGCATCTGACATTCACGTTGACGTGATGAAACACTACAAGCCCCAGACTTGGTCTGACAAAATTGCCTTCTGGGCAGTGCGGTCGTTGCGAGTCCCCTCAGATTTATTCTTTCAGGTAAAGACAAACCTTGAGAAATTTCTATTATTAGAATTACATGCTATTAAATACGTTTGTGCTTCCAAATCCCACACAATATCACCATGTTGTAATTGTGGTGCAGGTGTTATCATATCACTGTATCGCATGAGCTTTTGGTTTCATCTGCAAATCGCCTTGACAAATTTGATCATTATGCTCTTGGAAGGATGCTGCGCTATCAAATAAATTGGAGACACATCTTATCTATACCATGTAGCAGAGCGTCCAATTCTGCAAATGTTGTGCTTCTCCTAATATTCTTGTTACTTTCACGGAAGTACAAGGTCATTTGGAGGACAACTGTTTCCCCAGTGCTTCACTAACTTTGAATTTCTCTGTGAACATTATTGCAGCAAAGGTGGGGGTGCCACGCGATGATGCTGGAAACGGTGGCAGCTGTACCTGGCATGGTAGGAGGAATGCTCCTGCATTGTAAGTCGCTTCGGAGGTTCGAGGACAGCGGGGGGTGGATCAAGGCGCTTCTTGAAGAAGCCGAGAATGAGCGCATGCATCTCATGACATTTATGGAAGTCTCCAAACCGAAGTGGTATGAGCGCGCTATTGTGTTTGCGTTGCAAGGAGGTTGGTTTAACTTATACTTCCTTCTGTACGTCATTAATCCAAAGATTGCGCACCGGATGGTGGGCTACCTGGAGGAAGAAGCCGTCTACTCGTACACTCAGTACCTCAAAGCAATCGATGAGGGCCGTGTCCCCAATGGTCCCGCACCAGCTATTGCAATTGATTACTGGCGGCTTCCCAAGGACGCCACAATTCGAGACGTCGTCAATGTCGTCCGAGCCGATGAAACACACCATCGCGATGTCAACCATTTTGCTTCAGTAAGTCAATTCTTTTTCCACTATACTTCCCGCCATCTTGCAGATCAATACTCGTCCTGCAATAGAATTCATCATTTATCCTACTTCGCTTCTCAGCATGTAGCATACATAATATCAATGCATCGGTCCTCCTGCATAAGTATAGCACACGAACGAAACGTCACGTGCGCGTCTGATGTTTTGAGCAACCATAACACGTATCGCTCCTTCTGCTTGAATTTCACAACTTCAGTTCTGACTGTGTGTGACCTTAGACTGGAACTCTTGTGTACCAATGCAGGATATTTTGAAACAAGGAAAACAGTTGCGGGAGGCACCCGCACCCCTCGACTATCATTGAAACTGCATCTTGTACAGTTCGTAACATGCATTGACACATTATTTCTCCGTAGGCATCAATCAATCAGTACTACTAAGGGCCTTCATTAAATGGAATTGCACACCTTATACCAACAAGCAATTCGAATTTCCCTTGTATGTTGGTTCGGCTGTTCCCATGTTAAACCATTGTAGGCAGAGCGTGTTGCAAATAGACAAACCTGCAACTCGAGATACCTGATGACCTAATGCATTTGACCTATCTCCCTCTCTGACCTACCTCGTTCGGACAAGACCAGTGCCCAAATGTAGGCATTGCACAGGAGTATCTAAACGCCAAATTACCTCAGGTATGTATAATGGAAAGTAATGGCAGAACCGTCTACCTGTCCATCTCAGGGCAACTTATATATGTTTCTCAAATCCATTCATATATACATGTATCTTGTTGTCTTTGAACTTCTCCATTTTCAATGTTGAACATCAAATAGATTATGGGATTTGTTAAATCAACCACATAGTTTACAATTGTTAAAATGATTACAAAGATGCATCACACGGTCACATGACTTGTCAAAAAATGATTTTTCATCACATGAAAAGTAGCAATAGAAATAATAATCTTCAGCCAACTTGGATGACAAATCAGAGCCTAGTGAACACCTTCCATATTGATTGTGTAAGTAATTGCACTTTCTTTCTTGGGATTTTAGGAACATAAAAACGAGCTCTATAAATATGAAAATTCCCAAGCAAGACCTGAATGATATGCTACCCCAACCCAAGACCAGTGCCGATTCTTGTCTCGATATTCGATGTACAGCAAACCTCAATCTCATGCATTATCAGTTTATTTTCTCGCCCTCTAGAGACTTTCCAACAAGGTACAAGTCAGAAGATACTACCTGTAACCCCCATATACACAATCATTGTGCCCTAGCCAATGTCACAGATTATTACATTTCTAGTATCCAGTAGGATGAGCTTCAATAAGCTTCAGTAATATCTCAATAAGGATTATAACCTGTAAGGCTCACAGAACCCGTCATTCATAACATCCGTAGACACCACATTGGGGGCCGCTCCAACT
Source organism: Polytrichum commune (assembly GCA_950295325.1). Taxonomy (NCBI): domain Eukaryota; kingdom Viridiplantae; phylum Streptophyta; class Polytrichopsida; order Polytrichales; family Polytrichaceae; genus Polytrichum; species Polytrichum commune. The sequence goes on from OX485803.1 coordinate 69,597,145, forward strand.
TTGAAATTGCTTTGCAAGCACAAGTTCCTGATTTTTTTGTTTTCTAATGATTGCATGTGAACAATTGACTAAAATGATTAACGAAGGTGCCCCTACCTTAGTTAATGGCTGTCCCCAATTGGCCATTGAAGGTGGACCCAACACTCATTAGACTTTGTCTGGACGCAAGACTACTTTGTCAGCACTCATTACATTCTGAAGAACATCGAATATCGAGACAAGAAGAAATTTTCTACCTCGACCACTGTAGCTTTCAAACATTGTGATATATAGCAACTTAAGTAGAGAGAAAACACCATAACACTGTAGGATTGAATCCATAAACTTGTAACTCAAAATCGGAAGTCCACGAACCCCCTTGGGAAGATCAAGAATGGCAGCAAAAAAAATCAACATGCACCCCATCCACGAAGTGTTACTCCAGCCTCACTTGTTACAATATCCGAGAGCGACCTCTACTTTCTAGTCACTAGAACATATGTACACTGATACTAAAAACTACCCAGGTTGCAAGAGAAGACCTGGCCTTCCATGATTTACATACAAGTATCCTGAACTATGAACCAGTACTGGAAAGATCATATTTGTGCTATGCTGGGTAAGACTTTGAGGAGACGGTGCTCAACACCAGGTTAGGTATACGCAGCAAATACTCCATCCTCATAAATTTAATTACTCCACTGCATGTGAAAAGGAGTCAACAGCCATCATGTCCTGAGATAGGAGATGGTTAGGGAGAAAATGTTGAAAATTCAATTGAGAATCTCAGGTGGCATGTATCCAAGCAAGCGACGTCCTGCAGGTGGTATGTACGCAAGCAAGCGTCGTCCTCCAGGTGCAGTAGCGGGCGTTGAAGACCCACTGTGGCAGACGAAACCGCGGCAGATGGACAGCCAGATGATAATAATGATCACAATAATGATTGCAAGAACAATGAGCTTCACTTTCATGTTTTGGAACCACATCTTGCGCCGGAGCTTTCCTCCTGTACGTTGGAAATTGTCAGCCTGCGCAGATTAAACTCAGTTAGCCTCTATGGGAAGGTATTCCAATGACAAGAACCCATGCCAACCCTGTGGGAAAAAGAAAGCCTAGATCACTAGAACAGCATCTAATTATAGATCAATGAAGTCACTACATGCTACTGTACCTGAAATCGCAGAGTTTCTGTCTTGTCAACCAAAAGCTCAATCTGCTCTCCTCGATCAAGAACCTGCACGAGTTGAAAAAAAGAAGGCACACTAATATCAGCATCAAATGGAACCAAATATGCCAACAAAAAAAAAGTAACTCAATATGCGCTCATAACTTCACAACCAAAACCCCAAGGATGCTCAGTAGCGTTCACAGAGTTCGCTCCCGGATAACTCTAATCTACACTGTACAAGAGCGAACTCTACCATAACCCCAAGGACACAATACATGCGCAATCGAGTCAAACAGCCACAATATGCAACACCGATTTCTGAGTATTAGAGTATACTCCACATCAGTAGAAAATCCGATACCTTCTCAATGTTGTCCATCATGATACCCTTCACTTCTGCCACTTGAGACTTTATTTTGGAGATCTTGTTCATTTCCTCAGGGTGATCAACACAATACTGCATATGCTCCTTAAGCTTGGGTCTGCGCACCAAAAAATTTACTCATTATCAAAATCCACGCTCGTTTGAGCACCTTAATACCAGGCAGAACAGACATTAAAAGTAGAACGTCTAAACTAAAGAAGAAACAACTTGCTTTATAAGGTCGAACAAGATATATATAAGCTCTTACCCAAAATCTTTGTCTAAGCTGTGTGCCGAGGCCAGGTCAGCCTTTCCACCCGCATACCGCTTCTTAAAATCCTCCTTCACGCGTTCCAAAAAGGCAAAGATGATTTCTCTTCCAAACTCTTCATCAGCCACAACCAAATATGCTGAAATTCAAAAAAACCAACAAAAATTAGTACACCATATTCTCCTGACGACTATTTGTACTTAGATGCACACCTGAATCAATGTCCGTGGATGCACATAACTGGCCGCCGTGTCCAATCAATGTAACAACATTGGCGGTAGGTCGAGGACAGTGACAAACTCAAGATGCACCTGAATTACAGAGAGAAACTGATATCTGCAGATACACCCTGGTATCCAGGGCATGTCCTGTCAGTACGTACGGACCCAATGGGTTGGGATCAACATTAAGTAGAAGGCTAAGGAATCTTACTGAATCCCTCCTCAACGAGGTAGTTGAATGTATGTCGGTCACACGTATACGTGAACTTGTTGTTATTGGCTGGAAGCTTCTGCAGACACTGCACCGCAATAGTGCTGAAGTTTCCAGAAAATGCTGTGTACTCAGCGAGCACCATGGTGCCCCTGGCAACAAAGCTGTATATCAGCGCTTGCGACCCCATCTCAGACCCTTTGATCTCTTCTCCAATGAACCTGGTATGTTCAAATTTCTTGGGCTACCCTGGAAGCAGGCCACACAAGAATATCAGCAATATGAAAATAAAATATGTAAACTATAGGAGCCACCTCGCACATCAATTGTGATGTCCGCACAACCTTTGCTTAAACAAAGATTATCAGACACAAAGACGAATCACACGCAACGTCGAGACTCTGGTTTCAGATCTTCAAACAAGTGGGTTGCAAGAATGAGTTGAACAGACTTTTGAGATCCCATGATACAAAAATGCAAATTCCGGTCTGGCACCACCCAAAACTACCCGGTTACAATGAAGCAAGTCGAAACCTTTCCGCTGAAGGTGAGGTAGCTCTAATCCAGGTTAAACCTATCTTATAAGAGCTTCAATTTTAGCCTCAAGTAATTTTAGCACCATCCAGATCCTTCAAGTTCCTAGCCAGTTTACGCCAATAGCTCGCCCATTGCGCCTTCACGGGTACCTAACTAGAGCATGCAGGTGAGAACAAGAATCCAACACAATGCGAAGGCTGCCACACATTTTCTGTCTCCCAAAGTTTCATACCGCCTCCGATCTACATCTCTTTGAGATCTTCCAACTACATACGTAAGAATAAACAATCCTTTGGCAATCCCTACAGAGATGTACTGTGACGGTAAGCCATTTCTGATCCTATACACACTCCACCGAGCCTTTCCATTACCTGCCGACATCTAACGCGCCTTACCTCCTCTTTCCGATTAATGCGGAGGTTATCGAAAACGAACTCACGATTACGTCGATCTCTTGTAGGTTATCTGACATCGATAGATCTATCAGGAAACTCGATGAAATGAATCGACGACCCCAACCGACTACCGAGGAACCTCCCTTTCCAACGAGCGGCAGATTCGCTGAACACTGGTTAAAACCTCTCTTCTTAATGCCCCTGAGCTTCCCCAAAGTGCACACACCATGCACAACCAAACGAACGGGTCCGCCTGCCCGCCAACTTCAGAAAACCCTAGAAGGGTGTATAGACCCTATAAAGACGGTCGAATCACCTCCGACGCCTCACATTCCCTTCCAACTGTCCTCTCTAACTCGCATGCAGCCGCGGACTTCACCACAACCAGATCGGATCCATGAAACCCTCACTCACTCATACCGCAAATCGTACCCGCATTTGTCCCACAAAACACACGAACTACAGGGAGCAGAACACCGATGTGAAGGCCACCTCCAAACCCTGAAACCCTCAAGATCCTGCTCCTAAACACCAACAGCAACCCCAAATCACCTCACACAATGCTCACCCTAAACCACAACAAAAACAGACTACTCCGATACCACCGCCTCCGAACTCCGAAACCCTCACGAGCTCAATATCAAAAAACATCGATCTGCCTCCACGTCACACCACACCACACCAAACCCAATCACCTCCATTTACCACAAGAACAAAGAAACAAACGAAAAGACGAACACAGACATACCGACGCGGAGAAGAGTGCCTCACCTGAAACCCTGAAGAGCTCGAGATCCAGCTCTTAGAGATCGATCCAGCGCCACATCACAACAAGTGACGTGAGCCGAAGATCGTTGGAAGCGCGGCGGAGGAACGGACGTGGATTCGAGAAGGGGAGCAATGCATGTGGAGAGGAGAGGACGGGAACTGATGGTTGAACTATCGAGCTCGGTGGCTTCGTGACAAGACGCGAGGAAGAGATCACGGCCGGGGTGCCTTCAGTGAGGGAGATGGAGGTTGGACCTGTGGCCGACTGGGGAAGAAGGTCCCGTAGCCGCGGAAGAGTGGCCGGTGACCGTGGGGCTACTTCTAGGGGTGGCGTTCCCGCCGCGGAGGGTTTCAATTTGGCACCGTTGGGAGTGGGCCTGGCAACGGCCACTTGAATGATGACATTGAACTTGGTTTGTGGGTCTAGGGTTTGTTGGTTTGTTGATTGTCCGAGTGCATTAAAATGGTGGGGAATATGAACTTCCAACTCGGAGGCATAAGCTCGTACTTTTCCTTATAACATGGGCCAATTAACACTAAGAGATTGAGGGCCCTTGACCCGTGTTATAAAAAATAGGTGATTGGTCGAGAAGCCGGAGACGGTCCAAGTACAATTAATACTAGACTTTGAAGGCTTGAGGGACCGAAGAAATTCGACTTTGTGGAAATCCTACATGGCATCTTGTATGGCACGGAGTAGATGATATCAAGTTCTAACTTGGAGGCATAAGTTGGTTTTTTTTTTTTTTTTTTGTCCTTATGTTAAGGGTCATTTTACACTGGAGCTTGAGGGCCCTTGACCTGTGATATGAAAATTATGTGATTGGTCGAGAAGCTAGAGACGGTCCAAGTTCACATTACACTAGACGTTGAGAACTTGAGGGATTAAAGACACTTTGACTGGATAGAAAAACTATATGGCACCAAATGGATAATGTATCAAGATCTACTAGATACATATTGCATTAAGTCCATCAAAAAAAGGCGGGTCTAACGCAAAACTAAGGGTCATGTGCCATTGGCTCATGGAAATTTTATTTTTATGATGGTGTCCTAGACTGCCTACTAATTTGGATTTGTCCATAATATATGTTGTGGTCCCTCACCATGGTCCGCTTTCACTTTACAATGAGTTGAAGGCCCATCAATTGCAAAAATGGATCTCCATTTCCCATGATACAACTTTTGAATGGTTCAAGGGCCATTAGATTTTCATGGTCACGCCTCTTGGTATGTGTGTAAAGCGGTCGTCTAACGTTATTGTCCTCTAGGACATGACCACAAATGTTCAAGGAATAGACACTCTATTCACTCCAACCTCCTTCAAAGAACGGAGTTCTTCTTCTATAAAGCATCCCTAAGTGATTGACATGGTGACCATCATTAGAGTGAAGAAGTCTATTTTATTTAACCCTTGACTTCCTAGAGTGTATTGTGCTTTCATTAGAACACCTAAAAGCTAAGCTTTATGAACCTCGAGTTTTATTATACTCGTCAGAAAAGTTATTGCTAATTATTCTAAGATCACGTTGACACAATAGCAATATTTAGTAGTTTTCATGATTTGTTTGAAATCGATTCAGAATCATCAAACTTGAAGAAATTGTAAAAAATACATGCAATAAACTTATAGTCCAAAATTTCAAGATTATATTAAGAATGTGTATGTGTGTGTGTGTGTGTGTTTTGAGATAAGAAAAAGGAGTCTATGAAAAATGAACAATTTTCAATTAAAATAATCTAAAATTACTAATATAATCATACATCAACAAAGGGAGAAGTTTATTCATTATTGACTTTAAAAATCTCATGTGAACAACCGTCATTTCATGTTGGGATGGGATCATCACCATTGATGAGGAAATTTGATGAGGAACACGATAACACATGTTATGACCTTCCTAGCACCTTATTTTTGGATGAATTTGCCTCCGATGACCTTTCATAAAGCCAAATATGACCTCTTAGGAAGTTATGGGTTAAATTATGGATGAAAAACCATCCATGTGATTGGTCATCAATCTATGATTCGAGCAAAAACATTCTCGTAATGTCCCTTAAGGGCAAGCCCTCTCACACCACATTTGCACTTTATCATCCAAGATGCAAATTAAAAAATGCAAGGTGAGTGATCCACTCATACCTCTTGCAGCCGTTATCCACAAATGAAAAAATAAATAAAATAAAATAAAATGTTGAACCTCCTTGTATATGTGAGATATATGCAAAGAGTGTATTATATACTAAGACAAACATTATTTACTTGTAAGCATGCGATGGTTTTTTTTCATATTTGTAATGTACCACTTAACATGGTGACGGTCAATGAAGTGAATAAACATACTTTCTAGTTCTAAGTTTATGGATGAAAGCTTTTTTTTAATAGGATGGAGCATTGATTTACGATGAAGGCAATAAGATTTTTGAAATGTCCCTAACACCGTAAAACATTACATCATACTTGGTTTGCTATATTTATTGGAGTCTTGCCACATCACATAAACTCCGTTGGGTGTGCTTTGCAATGGGGATTCATAATGCGGCTTCAAGATGGCATAAGTGCAAAGTGCAAAGTGTATGTAAGTGGTATGAGATGACCTTAAACTACCGGATGATGGTGGAGAGATACCCAAATCTCAAGGAAGAGGTTGGCGGTTCGAATCTTGGCTGTGAGATCTCCTCTCTACTTGACGGAAAACTTGTCAGGTGGTCAACTGCCTCCTGTGCTTTGGCGTTGGCATGTCAACCTTCTGTCTCAAAAAAGAAAACAAAGTGCATGTAAGTTATTGTTAGAGGTAAGTACAAGTTTCCCGGGTGATGTGAACTAAAGAAATGAACCATCGATAATAATTATAATAATAATAAAGTTACCAGCATCGATGTACCATACGAATGACAACTAAGGTTCAAGGGTGGTATAATCCCTACCATGCTAGATTCCAATATTTCATATCTTGGACATTTGCCAAAAGAATTATAATTAACTAGATTTTCTTTCAATACAATTTAGGGAACACCTACAGTTAATTAGATAAATTTTAGACAACTATAACTTGAGAGTCTCAAACTTTGTAAGGAGCAAGTCAGCAAGTTCTTTCATTTATCTCAACAAATGAAATAAAATATATTAAATAATAATAATTTAAGAGACCTTATGTAAGAATCAATGCTTGTCACCCATGCCGGCCCATCCCAAGAAGGAATAGAACCCACCATTCCTTACGGCAGTTGAACCCATTATACTCTAAGTTACTTGACAATGAGGTCATGCTCATTAGGTGTTGATTAACTCCAAGTCACAAATGGAATCATGTATGAAATTTAAAAGTTTAAAAAAAAAGAAAAGGGAAAAATATAGATGCTCTGATATGTCATGTACTACACTGCAAGTTGTGCTCAACTTTAGTTAACTGGATATAACTATAGTTAACTAGCTTTTGGAAGACCAAAACTAAAACAACTATACTTAACTACATTCTTTGGCAAGTCAAGTCGTGAACAACTATAGTTACGAAAGGCAACTAGTTAACTAATAGTTGAAATAGTTGGTTAGTTGTCCAAGGTTTGCAATATTTGTCACCTCTTAAAATAGGAACCCAACCACACCGAATATCCCAATTAGTGCATGTTACTATTTGGAGTTACACAATGCCATAACTATTTAGTGAGGATGTAATAGTTTACCAAGAAAAGTCATCAATTTTCTATAATGTGCGAACAACCTATTGAACTTTTGTTAGTAAAAATTGAAACCTTGAGTAAGACGTTATTGCACTGCATAACTCCGAATATTGACACACACCAATTGGGATAACCATTATACCGCACCACAAGTTTGGGGTGATTTGGGCCCTTTATTGATGAAATTGGACAAAATCAAACTCCGAGCAAAAATATTTTTGTATTGTTGCCCGTGACATGCCCAAAAAATTTTCCAATGCACAAATTAGTCGGTTGGTGCCATTGCCACTAGGGAGGTTTCAATTAGAGCACCAATTGGGTGGCCTTGGCAACGGCCACTTGAATTATAAGGTACTATTTATTTATTTGTCTAAATGCACTTGACAGTTTTATAGATGCAAAGTCAACTGAGCATGTTAGATCAAGTCAAGTCAAGAGGGGAGGAGGCAAGGGGGCCAAGGGAGCCAAGGGCGGAAGCCCCTCCCCCCCCCCCCCCCACACACACACACATCACTACACTAAATATGATATTTAGTGTTTGATATGCTAAACACGAACGCATACACTAAATATCAATAACCCTATTGAAGTAAGTAACATTAAATGTAAACTCGAACACTAAATATCTACTATGGTGTTATGTGGAAGTTACATGTTTGAATTTAGTGTTTGTAAGGATTTGAAAAAAAAATTAACAATGATAAAAGGAGGGAGGGGGAGAGAGAGAGAGAGAGAGAGAGAGAGAAGATTCTTGAAGTGATCGAAGAAGAGTGTGAAACAGGAAGGGAGGTGGCAGTAGGGAAAATAGGGACACATTTATGTCTAACACTAATTGTCGAGGAATTGAAAATTAGTGTTGAGCATGGTAGGGTGGTAACAACACTAAATATAATCAACACACTAAGTATGATATTAGTGCAGTAGAAAACTATGCCAAGGTGATTAAATATTTTTCTCTTTTGTTTTGCAACTACAATGTTAAAAATTCCGGGATGTGTAACACACTGTTAGAAAGGTGTTTTTAAGACCATTCCAACGGTATATTACAAACCCCCAAATTCCTAAAATTTTAGTTGGTAAAACCAAAAAATATCTGCAATTGTTTAGCCATTGCAAAGCAAGTTGGTCAAAAGAACTGCAATGGGAAAACGACAATGGTTCCTTTTTTGCAATGTTTTCTATGAGTTCATTGAAGGAAAGTTGGGCATCTGCTTACTATTGGCGATGTTTATTGGCGACGATTGGTTGGTTGAGTCGATGATCATATATATCGATAAAGATCATTGCCAAAGCTTTGTATATTAACGACATTGTCAAAAAAAAATGGGGATATCAGCTCGATGAGTTCCAATCTCTTAATAAATAATCAAATTCAACCACCTATTGAAATTAGAAAATAAAATATACATTGGATATTTCCATATTTTGAGGTCCCCCTAGATCAAAATCTTGACTCCGCCCCTGCAAGTCAATGCATGAAAACTTATACTCATCTACAACAATGGGGTGACAATGTCTTTCAAAATAGTACTTATCCGCTTAAGAGAAAAGAAAAGAAAAACAAAAAAAGGAATAATTTGGGATACTATGCCATCCACAAATCCTTAGAATTCATGATAAAGTTATATCTTCTTATAATAAAGGTTGTCCTTAGAAAACCTTTGCTTCAATACATTGTTTGTAGGTATTTGTAAAATATAAATTAATAGTTGACATATTGATCACGATTGGAATGATAGGCCCGGGGGGGGGGGGGGAGGGGCATTATTTTACACTAGCTTCCCCTCCCACAAGTGAAAGAAGCAGTCATACTCAAATTATGGATGAAAATTTACATTCATTGACCATATTATATTATAAAGGTAAATTCCCAAACGATTTCATCCATTTCCTCAAACTTCACTGAAGAATGTGGCTAATTCATTCATTCATTCATTGAAAAACTATAGAATCAGTGTGATGAAATATTATTTGCTATGAAATTGCAACACCATTTTCAAGGCAAGCTAGGGTTTCAATCTTGTAATCCCTACCGCTTCACTTTTTTCACTCCCCCCCCCCCCCCCCTAGTAAATAAACAAACATAGCAAGGTCGTGGTGGATATCACTTTTAGAATGTGAAAGAAAATTTTTAAAAGCAAAAGCTTGCTCAAAGGTGAAGCTTCCCTATTCACATCAACAAATAGATAGAAGCTTCGGACCTCTTTCAAGGCTGGCATGAATAAAGTGGTTGTTAGTAATGTGAACGACCCAGTGCTCACCAGACAAAGGGCCATTGGTCTCACATCAACACTTGTCAACTTGCATTGTCTTTCCTCACAAAATAAAATAAAATAACATAGTTATATGTGTATTGAACGAGAAGTCATGCACATCCATCCATTTTTTTGCCATTTCAACGTCTTCATTGTGTAGGAATATATTAATCAATTCATCCATGAATTTTGCTAACAATTATATTTCCTTTGCATAGGAATTTTTTTTCCTCACTTTGCATATTGAGTGGGTTGTGTTTACAAAACCATTCCCGTTAAGAAACTATTAAGAAAAACTAAAGAGCTAAAAAAATACTCAAATTTGTGCCTTTGAATTTAGAGTGTACGATGGAAAGTACCACACGCTTCTTGGATTATCTTGAAAGTAATGTTGAACTTAAGACTTGTGTTGTGAGGGTTTATGATGGTTTATTAATTTTAGGGCAGCCACAAAGAAATCTTAACTCCACAAAACAAATATAAAGGGAACTATTATGTGCTTGAGGGGCCTACACTAAATTGCCTTTTTGAGATTTGGCATGGGTTGAATAAATCTCTTATCAGGAGTTGAGGATAGTGCCATGGCACACACTAAGGGCCGCGTCACAAATGTACCAAGAGCCTTGACCATGAAAATCTAAGGGCCCTTGAAAATCATCCAAAGGATGAATTGTAGGATATAGAAATCCAATATCACAATTGATGGGTCCTCAAGTTTAGTGTGAAGTGAAAGTGGACCACATTGAGGGATCGTAACATATAATTTGTATGCACAATCCAAATAACATGTACACTCAAAAATATTTGTATTATGCAAAACAATTGAAAATTTGGGCCACACTATTTTTGTAGAGCCCAATGTGTTAATTATCATAGTGAGAATTGAGGGGGGGGGGGCACATTCATTGTTTTCCTAGAAAAATGGATGTGAGTGATCACTTTATTTTTTGCTACTTTTGTCCTATAACTAATATATCAATGTGTTGGTCGGAAGTCTTCATGAAGACTTAGGGGAAGACTTGGGTCTTGGACCCACACTAATTCCAGCTTGACTAGAAAATTAGTGCGGTCCACACTTATTTCCCACCCGCTATAGTTGGACTATGTGATGTAGTTTGGGACCCCACCATGGAAATATAATGTTTATAGCAACTAATGGCAATTAAATTGCTTGCCGTGCCCCCCCCCCCCACCTAGATTTGCATTAGACCCGTCTTTCTTTGATGGGCCAAACGCAACATGTGGTAGACCATGAAACATCGTCCACTTGGTGCCATGTAGGATGCCATGTACATTTTCCATCCATTCGAAATTCTATGGTCCCTTATGGCCTTAGGATCTAGTGTAAAGTGAACCTAGACCATCTCCAGCATCTCGACCAATCACAAAATTATCACATCATGGGTCAACGGTTCTAAAGTTGTAGTGAAAAGTGGCCCATGGATAGGACTACAAATGCCACTTTACACAAATTATGGGCAGGGGCCATGACCATGGGGTTGTGAGGGCCCTTCAAACTCATCTCAAGACTGTACCATTGGGGATTGAAATTGAATGTAGTGTGGCCCTGGGCCTTCAAGGGTATTGTAAAGGCATTCACAACAATGCTTTGATCCAAAAACTTTCCAACCGTCTTATTCCTGTGGGTCCTTCTACACAATACATTGCATTAAATCAAGGGATGTGATGTTTAAAGTTGGTCATGCTATCCCGATTTTGTGCTAGACACATCTCATTGAGGTGGGGACTGGACGCAAAGACCGATAGACCATGAATTGTTATCCATCACATGCCATGTAAGCCTCCATTGCAAGTAGTGTTTGCATCCATTCCACATTTCTTGGTCCCCTAGGCCCTCAAACTCTATTGTATAGCGAAGTGGGACTATGAGAGATTTTTAGATTTCGATGCTCATGGGTCCTCGAACGCTTTTGTAAAGTGCGCCCCCTTGGATGTTCATTGTTCAAGATATGTTTCAAAGTTTGTTGGGAGTAATCTCCGGTTCGCAATTTCAAAGTTGTCATTTTTTTTGGAAATATAGTAAAATCCTAACATCAAAATTCTCAATAAGTAATGTGATTTATTAAGCGTCGCTCTAACTATAAGATTGTGAAAAAATAGTGTAAATTGATTGATTAACATTGCTTGAACAATATATTATGTTCAATTATTGATACAATCTCACAACATCATTGGAATTAAGTGTTTTTTTGGCACAGATGAATAACATAAATGTAAAAATTAGTGTGAAACTCACTAGATTCGTACTTGTGTGACCTAGAAATTAAGTATTGTGAGATTTGAAGCTCTCTCTCACACCACAAAAGAAGAAGAAGAAGAAGAAGTGTTAGATTTAGTAACTAGCATGTATCACACTATATCCTAAAAATGGTCTTCTATAGTTCACTATGTATCTTACCAATACTTCTTGGACTAGAATAAGTTATATTACTTCAAAATGATAAACCCATGTTGGCTCATAGTACAATTATTAAAGTAGAAGGGCATGTTACCATGCTTGAAGCTAAAGTGGATTGTTGGTTGTTCAATTGGGTCATCGTCTTACAAAATCAATACACCTAGAGAGACGGGTCCATGTAAATTGCATTAGAATACACTAACGTAATATGATACGTAACATTACTAAGCAACTAGACGATGGGTTCTTCTCAAAGAAAGAGGTTACAATTTTAAAGAATGATAAATTATGATTGCTTGTCGAAAATTCTATAGTACACATCACGAGTGCTTCCCATAAACAGGGATCGTGGAATTAAAGAATAATTACGTTCGCTCGATATTTGGTCCCACGGATTGTAGCGAGGGAGGTGAATAATGATATGTATCCTTGGTACACTCAGTATATGATCCCTGCTTGGAAACGTGGTATTGGAACACACTTCCCATTTGACATAGGCGATCGTTAGCACCCAGCTCGATTCACAACAATGGTCCAATGAACTTTGTGAAGGTCGTAGATTGGACTTGACTCTTGTCAATTTTGGTCTTGTTCCAATAGGTCGTGTTCAAAGTTACTGCATTTTTTATGGCAAATGTTATGAACATACTCATAGTGTGACTTACCCTTCGATGCACTACATGTGGCTCACAAATCTTTTCCATCACGCAATTAAACATTGTGGAGCCTTGTACTTAGAGAGAATTGTTTATGCATCAATTTCTCCACATACCCAAAATTCATTCATATTTTTTATATATTTATTAGCATTCAACAAGGATTTTTTCGGCAAAAAAAACTTTATCAATTTTGTTCAATATATATTTTTTGGGAAAATTATAAATATTCAAATCTTAGATTTGGAACCACCTAGGTAGGATGGGTATAAATCGGATCTCACTTTCATGGAAGTCTCTCCAATGCACATTGTTTTCCAGCCAATATGTTTATATTGTAACCTACAATGTAGACCTCTGATGTTATTTATGATGGGTTGAAATCCCATTGGAATGTACTGTGCATTCACATTAATATCCCTAATATTTTGAATGTTGGTTTCCTCATTTACAATGTGGCCCACAACATGTACCAAGTACAATGTAGTGGTCATTATAGTCCCATGGTGGTTGCATTTTTATTAACTTATTTGGGGATTTATTAAAAAAGGAATTATGGGGCAAAAACTCATGTTTTGGAAAAGAAAATACGGGGCATAAGATAATATTGTATTTGTCAAAATAGAACCTTGAAAATTTATCTATTATTTAACAAAGACGTGTAGAAACTGCCATGGAGTCCAGTCATCCCTTTGCATTTCAACCTCTACTATTTGATTCTTTACATTCGAGAGGACACTCATGTTGGTGCATCACCATGTGTCAAGTAGCATGGTTCATTATGTGATCGTACATTCCAAAAACTTGATTGTTTGGAGGGGGGGAAATGCTAGTGAAGTCCACCGAATACCCGCTAACAAATTAAAAATATTATTTGACATTATCAAATCCGTGAGTCAATATTTTGGGACATAACAAATTTGAAAATTGAATAGTCATCTATGAACTTGTATAAGGATTCTAATATCATGGGTACGGAAGGGTTTGTTTGATAGTTGTTGACGTCATTTTAAAAAAACAACCAACACATCGGATCGATGCAACATGCTTACAATATTGTTTCCAACAAAACTTAGAGTTTTTTTTATATCTCTTTAACAAGCTACGACCCACTACATCTTACAAAGCCGTTTGAACACTCGATTTTCAAACTCTTCCATGAACCCATCCATGGCTCACATACAATAACTCTCTAGCAACTTGGGCAAAAAATAATTAATTTTAAAGGTGTCTGAATTTATGGGAAATTTTATGAGCGTCAAAAAAACAAACAACTTTCAAAGAGTGCCTAAAATCACAAAATTGCCATAGATGAAATCAGGGAAACCATTCATGAATTATAGAAATGACTTGGATGAATGTATAACATGTTTTAATTTACTTTTTTAATATGTCCAATTTTAGAATATGCAATTTTGGGTTGCCTAACTTACTTACGCACCTTAATTAATTATTAGGCAGAAAGGTGCCCAAGCTGCTAGAGAACTACGGTATGAGGAAAAATATTGACTAGAGTTGAAATGTTTTGCTTCATGCCAACATGCAACTCTTGTTCATGCTCTCTCTTAAGACTCTTCTGATGTTAATATCTTGTTGCTCAAATGAAACACATGATGAATATCTTTTTGTGAGAAAGTTGCTTACCAAGAGAGACACATGATGGACCCCCAACTCACAAACCATAAAGCACCACACATAAGTCACCGTAGGATTAAAAAAAAAAAAAATGTTATGTCGTCCTTCAAGTGTTGTAAAACGGAGAGTGTCCTTATATATATGTACTTAGCTCCTTCAAATGTATCCAACAAACTATCGGTCATTGGGTTTCTCCAACCCATTTTTAAAGTGTATGATTGACTCTTTCCTTTTATCAACTCCGTGGAGATAATCGATGCATTCCAAGTACTTACTTCAAGATGGAGTTCGGGAGGCCCTTAACAATATCCTCCCTTATTTTTATTGCTTGTAGTTCAAGTAGGTCATTGGCTACACACGTGACACATTACTTAAGCAATGGGCCACTCTTTGTTCTTTCCATTTCATTTTCAACTACTTCATCGGGAATATATGTATATGATCTAAGCTATTTTATAATAGCCTAAGCTTTATAACACCCAAAATCATCTTTCCAAATGGTTGAAGGAAGTCAGTGTATTTCTTAGAAACATGATCAAAATCCTCATGCCCCCCTTGTCCCAAGTTGTGCTTTCTACACCAATCTTTTAATGAAGGTTTATAGCATCATTTAAGTAAATACAAATAAAAATAACAAAAACATCAACTTGATTTGACCCATTTAAAACATATGAAGCAATGTGGCCATGGCCCCACACTATTCATCATCAACCCACATTAATTGTCCTACAATTATTGGGTGGCAACTACTGAGAGGTTGTGACACAACACTTGGTGCTAAAATGACTCTAATTAACACACCACACTAAATTAGATGTATGGTTCAATGTTAAAGCTACATATTTTAAACGTCGTAAATCAAAACTTATTAACAATGTCATGCCAATCCAAAAGTCACCGTTGTAAAGGTTGTATACAATATGTGATGCAACCAAATGAAAATTTTATTTTTATGCTTATTTGCCTGCCTCCAAGTACCCTAAATTTGCTACTAGTGGGGAGGACATTAGATTAAATATAATAATACACACTAGCTTTTGACTTTTGAATATAATGTGAACCACATCAAATGTTTTATCCACATTAATCACTTCTAGAGATTTATCATCGGCCATTCTAATCTCTAATTTCCAAATTAGCAAGGACGATTTAACCATTAAAATTAGCAATATGATGTGTGGCTTTCCATTCCAATGAACTGAATTGAAATGGAATTGATGTAAAGTTTATGAAACTTGAAGGCTTACAAGACTAGAAGTACGCCAAGATGGCACCTAAAAGGCTAATTCCGTAGGGTACGGAGTACAGTGGCCTACATAACACATAAGTAAGATGGAAGATTTGATGGTATGATTAGAGTAAGACTCGAGACTACATGATAATACATTATTAAGTAAGCGATGACATGGTGAGGACGAGTGGATAAAGAATACGAAGAAGGGAAATGGTAACGTTGTCATCGATCGTAAATAGTGTAGTTGAGCTTGCAAACTAAAATCCTGAACCGTTTGGAAAGTTTTTACAAAACTTTAGGGCCCAAAAAATCCATTATATGTGACGGTGACCGGGCTCCAACCCATGGCCATGGAGTTGTCTTCATAGTCACGACAAGGTCTCCATGTGGGTGTAGGACTTGCCTTGGTCCCTCAATGTTTTCTCGTGTAGCCACGTGGCTTGGGAATTGAGATAGATTGAAGACGAAGACTTTCCAATGTTCAAACATTGTAAAAATTAACACGAGAGTTGTCAAGTCCATAAAGATGACAATCATATGGTAAAAAACTATGTTTAACATCTTAACATGCCAAAAAACCATGTAGTAGCTTTAATCGTAAACAACCATAAAGAAAATCACAACAAGTTAGTCTTTTAATTAACTTTGTGTCAAGTCAAAACTTGATATGAGTGCGTTTATTATGAAATCTTCGAGTGTTGCATCATATATGTAACAAACCAACAAAAAGTTTATATGGAACTTTAATGATGGTGCTAAAAAGCTTGTAATGAAATGAGGAAATATTAGGCTCGGGATACTGTAACGCACTCATCAAATAGGAGATGGATGAAAAAGAGCATCATCATCATGCACTTTCTATCTACAGTTCATCCATGAGTACACTGTGTTCATATGTGCTCCACGACTCATCTATTCCCACCCTGTTCACACAGTGGACCAACCAGACGGGGTGAAACTGGAGGAGTCATGGATGAAATCAGTCACACAAGTGTGTTTCAGGATGATGCGTGGATGAATAAAGGATGAAATGCGAGCGTCTTCAAGGAAGAACCGCAGATGAAGAGTGGATGAAATGGTGATGATGATGCTCGTGTTCATCGAGCTCCTGGTTGATGGGCTCCTGCGGCCATAGGGCCCCATGGGTTTGGGTCTTCGCACCCGCGGTAACGGGGTTCCCGTGTGGCTGCGGGACCTGCCTCGGTGTTTCTTCGCAGCAGCCATGGCCATAGCCGGGCCAAAGGTCTTGTTCTCCGTGACCCTTATTAGTCGCCATCTCTTGCTGCTTGCGTGCCTCGCCCGGAATCCACACCTGCATCGCCAGCGACGGCTGTCCATTCCACGCGTTTTGATGTACCTCTTTTGCGGATCCGCCCGCTGTAGCCGGATTGCGAGCTTTCCAGGGTTTGAAGGTAAGCTCTCGTCAATCGTTGGCACCTCTCGCTTGTAAGTATGCCCGCAGTGCTGGCAATTGGTTTTATCGTTCGTTAGAATTTTCGGAATTATGTCGCCCTGCAGTGCGTGATATAGTGCACAAATTTTTCATGGAGACGGATTGTTGCTTTTCCTGAGAATTGCGCTGCAGTTTAATATGCTGGAAGCCTCCAGTTTTCTAAGTTCGTGCCTCTGAGGCAATTTGTCTAACCTTTTCTTTACCCTAGGGATGTTGAGAGCTGAAATATGAGATTCTTCTTAATTTCCAAGAGCCTCTTAATCAAGATCGTTCACTGAATTCCAGTTTTGTTTCTGAGTTTCAACTTGAGAGCTGAACCTTGTATGCCCGCAGTGCTTGCAACAAAATTTTCTTGTGAATTGGTGGCGGTTTCTCGCTCTGCAGTGCTTGAAATAGTGTAGAAGTTGTGCATGGAGATGGATTGTTGCATTTCCTGATAATTGTGCTGCAGGTTAATATGCTTGGGAGCCTCCAGCTTCCAACGTTAATTTGGTCTAACCTTTTCTTTACCCTAGGGATCTTGAGAGATCAAAGAATTGATCCTTCTTATTGTCCACTGAGCCTCTTAACCAAGCCTGTTCAAGGAATTCAGCTTCTCTTTCTGAGCTTTCAACTTGAGAGCTCAACCTTTTTATGTTTGAATTGGTGGCCGTTTCTCGCTCTGTAGTGCGTACCCAGTGCGTGCTATAGTGTAGAAGTTGCGCATGGACATGAATTGTTCAATTCTGCGCTGCAGTTTAATATGCTCGGAGCCTTCGGCTTCTAAGGTTGTGCCTCCGAGGCAATTGGTCTAGCCTTTTCTTCACCCTAGGGATCTTGAGAGCTAAATAATGATCCTTCTCATTGTCCACTGAGTCTCTTAATCAAGCTTGTTCAATGAACTCCGCTTTTCTTTCTGAGATTCCAACTTGAGAGCTCAACCTTTTGTCGTTTGAATTGGTGGCTGTTTCTCGCTCTGTAGTGCGTGCCATAGTGTAGAAATTGTGCATGGAGATGGATTGTTAAATTTTCCTGAGAATTGCACTGCAGTTTAATCCCTGTTTAATATGCTCAAACCCTCCAGCTTCCAAGGTCGTGCCTCCGAGGCGATTGGTCTAACCTTTTCTTCACCCTAGGGAACTTGAGAGATAACCGATCCTTCTCAATGTCCACTGAGCCTCTTAATCAAGCTTGTTTAATAAATTTCACTTTTCTTTCTAAGCTTTCGACTTGGGAGCTCAATCTTGTTACATGTGGGACTTTTAACAAGCTCTTGGTCCAAATCCTAAGCTACCTTGTTAGTTTAAAAAATTAGTTCAGTGTAGATTAGGTTGTTAAGAAAGTGAACATGCAATTGCTTACAAGTCGCGTTGCTCTTGAGAAAATTGAAGAAGGGTCAGAACGGGTTATTCATGATAATGACATGAAATGTATGTATTGTATTTTAGTGTTCAAAGCTGGAAAGCTGAAAATAGGGACGTTGAATACCTTGAGTGTTATTGGGTATTTCCCTCACATAGGTCCTCACGAGCCTTTGAAACAATATACGAGAAATTTGGTAGAACTTGCCCCAGGCTTTGAAGGTGTTGATTTCGGTTGGTACAACTTTGCGGATTTTGGTTTCATTGTCCTTTTAAATCTGTTCTCACGTTTTGCGAGGCTGCTGGTTTCGCTTATGAGTAATTTTCATCCCGAATATATTGTGCTTCCCAGGAGAGGATTCGATTGGGTGCAGAATGGTCGGGGTAGAATCCAGGTGTCTGTGGGAATGGAAGTAGCTGTTGATAGATATACAGATTACGTTGTAATGAGGCGCATCTATAGGCGATTTTGATTTAAGGGACTTGTTTTACGTAATTGTTGTGTTATGGATAGTCAAAGAGAGACGTCTTGTATGCTTTAGAAGGACGGTGATGGAATAACCATTTGACTTTGATCTATGTAATCTTAGTGCTACAACGTCTAAACCTTAAAACGTGGATGCAGGAAAAGACAACTCTTTCATGACTTTCTGTGAAGTTGACAAAAAGGTGGAGAACAGCAAGAAACTGCAAATTTGAGGGGGAATCGACGGTGATCAAATAGGTCTTTTGAGGAGGGCCTAAAGGTTTGAAGATGGGGTCTCAAGCGCTGATATATAGCTTTGTTGCTAGAGGCACTGTGGTCCTCGCTGAGTATACAGCCTTTTCTGGCAATTTCAGTACCATTGCAGTGCAGTGTCTTCAGAAGCTTCCAGCTACCAACAATAAGTTTACCTACACATGTGACCGACATACATTCAATTACCTTGTTGATGAGGGATTCAGTAAGTTTCCATCCGATGTTAACAACGATTACACTCTTCTAACCTTTTGGTTGATCTGAGTTTTTGTTCATGTACAAATTTCTTTGACGATGACTACCCTGGAAATCTGGCCTTATCCTTTTTTGAAAGTAAGGGGTGCAAGTTATTGTAGTAATTGGTTTTAATAATAATGAAGGAAGTTCACCATATACGACAGCAAGAAGTCCACTATCATATGCTGCATCTATCTGAATGTGGGACTGGTATCGTGGCTGATCAAGTTCTTGTTTATTGCAGCATATTTGGTTGTGGCTGATGAAGAGTTTGGAAGAGAAATTATATTTGCCTTTCTGGAGCGAGTCAAGGAGGACTTCAAGCGGCGATATGCAGGAGGAAAGGCCGATTTGGCTACTGCTCATAGCCTGGACAGAGATTATGGGTGAGGATGGGCCTATGTCTAGTTTAACTTCTATGTGCTTCTTGTACAGAGTGATTTACAGAGTGCTGATATTCAAAAATGTTGTGGAGTTGCATTGGGAGGCGGTTCTGTTCAAGAGTTGTGTATGATATCTCCTATAATGCACTTCCTGTTGATCCTGTGTCTTTCTAGTCTCTCATTATATTAAGTTGCATACGGGCTGTGTAAGTTACACATTGATCCATTTTTTCTTATATTTAAATCACTGATGTGCTACATGAGCAGGCCCAAGCTGAGGGATCATATGCAATTCTGTGTGGATCACCCTGAAGAAATGAATAAGATCTCAAAAATAAAGTCTCAAGTTGCAGAAGTGAAGGGCATCATGATGGATAACATTGAGAAGGTATTTGGTTCTATTCAGGCCCTTCCAGTGGATGCTCTTTCGTTTGGATGGGGTGTGTAGTCTCTTGGCCACTTGATACAATCAAATATATCATATGCTCTCCCATTGCTCTTTAATTATTCGGTTACCAACATTTGGGCATCTTATTACAGGTTCTTGATCGAGGAACTCAAATTGAACTTCTGGTTGACAGGACAGATCAGTTGCGAGATCAGGTGCAAATTTGATCAGTTTTACTTTTTCATGTGTATTGAAAATGCATTATAGGGACCTTTTGTCTTCAGTGCTTTTCTTTCATATTTGTGCTACCTCTTATAGCTACGAATCTAGGCGATTCTAAAGCTCAGAAGCCGAACTAGGATGTGGGCTGCCTAGTTCATGATTTTGCTTACTCCATAAAAAAATTCTGTTAAATAGAAGATCATTAAGGTCTCCAGTCTCACAAGTTGTTTTCTTGACAGGCTGACACCTTCCAACGGACAGGCAGGAAGCTCCGACGCAAGATGTGGTTCCAGAACATGAAAGTGAAACTTATAGTTCTTGCCATCATAATTGTTATTGCCATCATCATCTGGCTGTCCATCTGCAAAGGTTTTGTGTGCCACAGTTCATCATCATCATCATCAACTAAAGCATCACCCCCTGCTGCTCGCCGCTTGCTTATGTATGTGCCGGCTGCATTGCTCAATTGAGTGTTGCAGGTTTTTGTGCACATAAAAAGCTGCAAACCCACGACTGCCATTTCCTCTTGACAAGATTGGGATGCTTACGAAAAATGGAGCAATGGCTTATACTTATTGCTGACGTGCATTTTGGTCAGCATCATATTTGAGTGGTACCCTTCAGAGTAGAAGTGTCTTAATCTTAGGTTAGGGTTCATTGCAACTGTAAACAAAGAGGACCCCATGTAGGTATGCACATAATCAAGCATATTAAAACATATGTATATAGAATTGGTGATTGCAGGAATTTAGATATAGATATTGAATGGAGCTAGGCTTGAGTATCACTTGGATGATGCGGTGCATGCTGATATTTTTTCTGGCGTTTTTTAATCTTTGTCCAAGGTAGTTAATCTTAATCCAAGGTAGTTATCCAAGTTTTGTGACAATATCCTGGTGCTACAATAATGATCAGTTATCAAGCAGCAAGCAAAGGTTCTTCCCCTCAAATGGGAGTTCGTGTGACTGGTCTCTGCTCACTCTGGTTTTCAGTCATCATGATTCTGGTGTCATATTGCAACTCAGGTCTTATAGATGGTATGTGTATGACACTCTGGTCAAAGACATCACTATTTAGAGCGTGATGACACGAAATATATTAGGTAGAAGTTCAAAAATCAACAAGAGTCCAATACAAACACCTATTTCTGAACTATGAATGGCATGAGTGTTGTCAATGTTTAATTTAAGGAGAACTGTTAGTCCATTGGTTTGATGGAGGCAGATTTGGGACTTGCTCAACATTGACCATTTTGGGACCTACTATGTATTCATTTAAGGTTTTCACTCTTCCCAAGTTTGCAAAACTCTACAAAATTCTTAGACTCCAAATGATACAACGTTAAGCTCTTTGGGCACGCAGCTGCTAAGTTTTTAGTACCAAAAAGAAAAAACTCCAAGTTAAGGGGCTTCAGTGTTTGGAAGTGTCCACTACAGGCGACCTCTCCTGTCTTTCTGTTTACTTTAGCAGTTTTCATTCTTTGGTGCTATTACACTACCAGACTGTTTATGTACGCTAGCTTTATTCCATGAGATTTCAAATGTGTTTCCAATGTATGTGTCTGTTTTGACTATATGTACATCATTGAGTACACTGTTATGATAGAATAAAATGCAAAACGATTTTGAGGATCCTTTTCATGGAATTGAAAGGACTTATCACCGAGCTGCCTGCTGTATGTAGGGTGCAAATCAAGGAGAGGAATTATGGCATTAAGTTTGATGGTGGCATATCAACACTACTTCGTCCAGAAAATAAGAACACCAAAAAACTTGACATGTATGTGGGAGATCTCGGTGCTTATTCATGGCCGACTCGAGATCCCAATGGTCAACATGAATAGCAGAATTGAACAGAAGCCACACTGGCACTCTACAGATACAATAATTCTTCACATGACTGAGATTGCAATTGCCTTCAAGATTTCAATTACATTCATAGTTGGCTCAAAGTTTCTAGACCCCGCAATCTGTGCTGCGGTCTACCTGAACTATTCACCTTGCTTACAAGTAAAATTCTACATATACACATTCCCACAGCTGTGGAGCAACTGTTACTAAAATGCTGTTGCTGATCCACCCAAGGAAAAATGCTGTGAATCTATATTGACCTTCCTGAGTACGAGGATAACATGAATAAGTTCTTACCAGCTATGCAATTTGTCTACAGAAATTGCAATCGCCGACCAATTTCAAAAAAGAAGTGTTGAACAAAGCAGTTAGTTCATCCATCACTCCTCTTGCTGTACAAGTTCAATTTTTTGGTCCAACTCGTTGAAGGTGTCCTGGTTGTGAACCTCCTCACATGGCTTGGCGAGTCTTGTGGCAGTCAGCATTCATATTGTTGTTGCCCAGGTTTTTTTTGGTTTCACAATAAATCAGAAGTGGGCAGCAGCTCAAATGCTTATGTACAGAACCCCGCAATTTTGCAACCGTTCTTTTGAACTCCTCATCCATGTGTTGCTGAATTTACGGTATCCATATGAATATCAACTAGTCATAGAGGCCCAGAGCACAAACAGTTAGCCTCTTCCTCTTCTGTTGTTCTCTTGACTTGTTTGTCACCAAAAAACGATTGTGTGCAGGCTTGCCAGGTTGGTCGAAATAATTCAGTGGCTGCTCTTGAAGCCACTGTTTGCGATCATGTTACTAAATGTAGGAAGATCTTTAATTCCGAATGTGGCCTCTGATACCAGGACCCGAATTAGGAACATTCTAGCTGGAGCCCAAATCTGCTGTACAATTTCTTGTCTGCATAAGTTTCAAGAGATGATGTTTGTGTTCTCAAATTTCAAGTCCTGAATGTCGGATTGTACAGCACGTATGCGAGGCCCTCATATTAGGACTTCAAGCCTCAAAACCTGACCTCATAATGGATAAAAATTCAAGCAAGAGCCTGACAGTTTGCCATGCTCTCACCCTGATTGTATGAGTATTCTCTGTCACCTCAGCTGCCAATACTGGGCTTCAAAATAAAAGTTTTCGTCTCACTGGTGGACGTGCAGGGTTGTTTTGCGAGACCACTGGGGCATCACCAGCCTGCCCTTGCGAATGTGTTGGAGAAGAGTCGATTGCCAAATCGATCCTGTCAGAACCCATTCCTGCCCGCTTCTTGATTGGAGCAGATTCGTGGTTGGACAAACTACGCGCCCCTTTTTTCACTTTGAAAAAGGACTTGATGCTGAGCTGGCTCTGAATGCGGTCATGCTCTAAAGACTTGCGCTTAGAACCCTTCTTCATTGCTTTCGCCATCTCCTTCACTGCCTGCACAAAACAATTGCACTAACCATGAGAGACCTTATGTCTAGTATAGCATAAGCAACAAGAGATAACAATACAGTCTAGAGAATGTTCAGTTGTTATTCATCTATAGCCTTAGTATCAGTCAACATTCAGGGGTGCTCCAAACATCCAAGCAAAGGGAAGCCTTGCCCATCACAAATTGCTTGCAGTTTAAAATTTGAACCCAAGACCACTTCTGGAAACAATGAACCTACATACCAATACCCTTGAGACAATTTACACTGCTATATTGTTCAAGAGTGTGTCTGAAAAAAGGTCGATCCTTGAATGGGTAGGCTGAGCAGGTGAAATATGAGAAGATTGTTGCTACTACCAATTTTGGATGTTTTGATGCCACTTTGAAAGTCCTTAACCATTATAAATTGTCAAAAATGGGGAGACACTCCCTACCAAAACATGAGTTTTTGAGAGACTTTAAGGATAACTCTATTATGTAAGGGTAGGAGAAGATTATATGAATGCCAAAGTCTTACCTGCTCTTGCTCAAATGCTTCCACAAGCTCTGGACATGCCAACTCCACCAGCTTCATATCTTCAATTGTGGTAAAATTACATTTTTCAAGGTTGGGTGCTCCGTTGGTACGTAGGGAGTGACTATCCAGATTACTGTGATCATCATCTCCAAAGTGATCCCCATCCGTTGTGGAATCTCCCAAAGGGGAAGTAGTGGTTGTTTGTTCTGTTGTTGTCTTGGGGTCTTTCTGAGGGCTTAGCCAAATTTCATTGCCTTCAAGGGATACCAACTGCTGCCATCGGAGCATGTAAAACTCCTTGAAGTGGTTAACCTTGATTCTCTCAATTGAGTGTGGAACAAATCTTCCCAGAATTGAATCTTCAAAAGGGTACACGTTCCACATTGATGGCTCATGCTGGTTCCTTGAGGCCAGTCCTTTGAGACAGATAGTAGAGAGGAGAGGTAGGATATGTTGACGTACAAATTCAGTGTCCCAATGAAGATGTATCTGCAAAAAATCTTCCAAGGAGTCCATGTTCGGCATGTGCCACTTCAGCAAAGTTGCAGGACCAAAATCCCCTGCAACACCATACATTATAGTCAGTTTCAGACACCCATATGACGAAATAATTAATTTTCAAGGTGCCACATAGGGTTCATAACCACTCTTAACCGATGGCAATATGACACGTGGAACTTAGATATTTAGGCAGTTGTAGGTAGAACTAAAGATGTACGAAAATAACAGGCATGTAGGGTAGTACACAATTGCAAACAGAAATCCATGCCAGAATCATATAGGACTACCCATATCTTGATATACCACTATTTGGATCCATTAACCTAGAATTTGACTGGAGCTTTGACTTCAGAAGCAAATTCAGTGATGAACATCCTATCAAGAGAAGAACAAAATAGGCTCCCCTTGAAGAACAACTGCAGTAAAGAATCGACTAGAGTAGAAAATTAAGAGAAATGTATTCTTGTAGTAAATGGGGGCACACCCACAGTGTCTAAGGCGTGATGTGAAATTTGATGGTACTTCCCTTGACTCATTATGTAAGTGAATGAAGCATAATCTGTCTATCCACTTATTTGACTAATCTGAAGTCACAGGACGCTTTCAATAATGTCCTTGTTCCCATTTCTGGAGAAATATCTCAAAGAAGATGTTACAGTTTCTTAGGGGTTCATGATCACAATCTTTAATCACAGATTTATGAGGTTAACCCTACCTGCCAAGTTGGTTTCACCAGGTCGCAGGAAGATGTCAATGATGCTCTCCTTAGGGAATCCGTCAGTTGATGCCATCTTACTACAATATTTCTCCAACCAATCTTTGTGCTTTGTCTTCTTCTTCAACTTTCTCCTCTAATAAACAGAACAAAGCGTCAATAATGCAATCTAGTCCATAAAAAGGTACTCACAGCCGCTTACAGAGAGACCTAGGGTCTACATTCTACGCCTTCATTTTCAACCTTGTCGTGTATATAAACCAGATCATACCAAGATTACCATGGGGCTTTGAGAGCAGACAAGCAGGTTAGAAGTTGACTCACTCACTTGAGCAAGGACAGTTGCAGATATTTGCAAATTAAATGCAATAAGTGATAGAAGTTGCTTGTTGCCATATCAGTTGATTTGAATGTCTAGAGAAGACCAAATAAGCAGAGAAAAACAAATATGATTTATTCTAAAATAATAGTAAAAGTTTTTGACTTACTTTTGCACAAGCCATGCACAGACATTGAAAGCCCTTGCCTTTTTTAACACAGCCGTGTTCTGCAGCTTCTACTGTATTCTCATCCATCCTGCAAGCTGAACACCTGTACATGGCATGATCTCGTTTGGTACCTGGATGACCACAGTTGCTGCAATGGGAGGGGCTTTTCTGAGACTCAAATCCTGCACTTGAAAATATTTCAAAGTTTAGTTTTCTACAAGTTTCATTTTCGCCGTCGTCTAGATCTGTCTCTGAATCACTGTTGTAACATATTCTCGTTGACAAGCCACTAGCATCATATTCTCCTCTCCCCCATCCTCGCAACCTGCAGTCGTATATACATGACTTAGAATATAAACATAACTGCTGTAAAAATACACTATAGAACCATAACCAGAAAACTAAACTTTAGGAAGCTTCATATGCTTGTGATGAAGTGAGAAGCATGTCAAAAGACCTGATAATGCACTAACTTGTCTCATGTCTAATGTAATAAGAAGTGAAGTTTTGAGGAAATAGATACCAAAGATCACAGTGTACAAACCTTTCAAGTATTTCTTCATTAGGGAAGGACCGGACGAGTCGCATGGCATTACTGCAACCGATACCCACAACTCCCTTTCGGTCATAATCACATCCAACCAAGAGGGCTAGAGCTATCATGTGTTGTCTTTGTAAGCCCAATGTGGTCTCGATGTCCTCAGCTGTGTAGATCTCAACAAGTGGGTCCTGTTTTTGAGCAAAAATACACATGTTCAAAAGGATCCGTTCCTCTCTCCAATGTTGCCAACGCTATTGCTACTCCATATGTAGAAGTGACGTCATGAATAAATGTAGCAATCTTCCTTCTGACAGTTATTTACGAAGTATTTAGTGGTGTCTAAATAGCCTGGTTCATATACAGTATAATCAATTGCACCACAGATAGCCCATTCCAGTCTACTAATGTACAGTCTTGTATTTCCGCTGGTCAGATTTTGCATGCACAAGGGCCTACAAACTATTCTAGGTTTGAACTATAGAATACGTACAGACTTAAATTGCGAAATTACATGCCCCAAGCTAATTCTCAAAGGACATTGCTGCTCATCAGTATCAACAGATGACTGATATATTTGCACATTGCACCATTCGCAGCAATGAACAATTGAGAAGTTCAGCGACAATGCCGGTGCACAAGTGGACAGTACCTTTCATAAGTAGTGCATTTCCTTTTATGAAGCAAGTATAAAATGATAAAAATGCAATATCAAATGTCGAAGCATGCACCTTAGCATCCAGTTGGAGAACTTTGATTACACATTTGGCACCATGCAAGAAAGCATCACTGTCTGGGGTCACACATGCGTCCACCCAGCCTTCTTGATTGAGCTCTGCACATAAGCCTTCTGCTTCCCATTTTGCTCGCAAGACAGGCATTCCCAGCAGCTCCAGAAGCTCCTGATAAATCACAAATCTGTCACATGATGTCTGATATTTTACATTGTTGCATACAAGGACAGAACAGAAGGCAGTGCAGTGCTCCTTCTCATTCGACAAAAGAAAAGAAAAACCCAACACACATTAGTTCTGCTCTTTTCTTAGAATAGGTTTTTAGATTAGGTCACGTGCGATACAAGTATGGGAAAAAGAAAACTGGTGCAATTTTCAGTGCGGCATGAAGGTAACTGAGCACCCACCACACATTCGTCTATACTTTGTTGAAATGCACTGTTTCGGGCAATGTCTGGCTCATCTGCAGAGATGTCCACTTGAGAAAATGGCAAAGAAATGGGGGGATTAAACATCCGGCCGAACCTCTCCATGCGTACTCCGAGCTTCTCTGGAGGAGGGTTGCCATCGACAACGAACACTGGCAATGCCCCACCCTGCAACCCAAACATAACGATGAGCACATTTGCAATACACACAGGCCATTCTACAATACCCCATGCTATGTTGCAAGAAATAGGTTTTAAGCACACCCTTGACCACCAAAAGTGTCATCGTCTATTAAATTTCTTTCTCCACATGTGGTGGAGGACTGTGCACCCAGTAATCCTTCAATAACTTACAAACAAAATCCAGTTCAGAAAGCACATCGCCACCCTGCAACCCTCATGTAATGCTGAGCACATTTGCAACACACACGGCCATTCTCAAATACCCCATGCTGTATTGCAAGACATAGGTTTTGAACCAATCCTTGATCACCATGAGTGCCATCTTCTATCAAACGTCTTTCTTTCTGTACATATGGTGGAGGATTGCTTACCCAGTAATCCTTCGATACACTTACAAAAGATCCGGTTCAGAAAGTACTTGGCCACCCTGAAACTCAAACGTAATTCTGACCACATTGCAACACGCACAGGACATTCTAACACAAACCCATGTTCTGTTGCAAGAAATAGGGTTTGAAGAAAATCCTAGACCACCATGAGTGTCATCGTCTACCAAGTTCTTCTTTCTGCACATGTGGTGGAGGACTGTGCACCCGAATAATCCTTCAACAAGCTTACAAACAATCCTGTTCAGAAACTACATTGATTTGCAGAGCCATTGCAGGAGCAAAAGTAGCGTACCCTAGAAATGAGATTGACGATGCGAAAGAAGAGAATGCGGAGGTGAGGCTTGCGAGCAAGGGTTCCAACAGCCGACTGTTGCTGCACAATCCAGTATGACAAGTCGATTGCCACCCGCTTTCCTTGCAACCACTCAAGCCCCTTGTCTTGCTTCACTGGCTCTAGCTCATCCCAAAACCCTCCTCCGACCCCCATCCTATCCTTGGGTTCCCCAAACCCTCCACTAATTTTTCTGCTGCAAGAAAAATATCAAAGTAAACCCCACCATGTCACCGACATGGATGCATGAATTGGACACTCAAGCTGAAAAGATAAACAGATGAAGTATTGTAACTCCACAGCATCAATCAATAGTGTTCGGAAACCTTGCCGCAATGTTCCGACATATGAAGTCACAGCAACGCTGACCCCTCATTAAAGCGATTATCAAGGTCGCCTGTAAAATTTTGCGATTACTTAGTACTTTGAGACGTTAAAGTAGAAATCTTAAATTTTGATTCACGGCTGTTTGTGCTTTTGTTATCGTGCTAGTAGCAACTGGCAGGTTCCGATGCTGACGATGCTTTCTTTGCATGGTGTGAGGTACAGTCGAAGACCCACAAAATTTATTATGGTGCTCATACTACTTAACATAACCCAGAATTCGCCGTCGGAAGAGAAAGGAAAAAAGAGAAATACTTCGGGAGGAGAAAGAAGTTCTTCATACACTCTTTGTTGAAGAACTTAGCAAGAAACATCAACACCGTAAGAGCTGATGATGATGACCTTGCAACATGCACCAAGAGGAAGGATTTGCTTAGAAGCGACCCCAGCTGAATGATGCTCTCGGTAACTACTGTTCAGCCATTGTTTTTTGTGAAGTTGACCAGATTCTCATATCGGTCCGGTTGTTTCTTTCCAATCCTTAACCCCATTGAACAGTTCAACGTGCACAGACTTATGATGAAGTTAACTCACTTATTAGAGAAAACAAAACTTGCTTCCGACTAACTAACACTCAACTCATAGAGGAAAGCATTGATGATTCACGGCTGTTTTTGACTGTGGTCAGTTATGTCTTTCCAATCCTTAAACCCATTGAACATTTCAATGTGCACAGACTTATGAAGTTAACTCACTTATTAGAGAAAACATAAACTGCCAACTAACACTTGACGAAGAGAGGAAAGCATTGATTCACGGCGGTTTGTGACCATGGTCTATTATTTCTTTCCAATCCTTAACCCCATTGAACGGCTCAACGTGCACGGACTTATAAAGGTAACTCGCTTATTAGAGAAAATATAAGCATCCGAGTAACTCTTAATGACTCAGAGAGAAAAGTTTTGATGATTCACGTCTGTTTGTGACTACGGTTGCGTAACTGGCTTCTCCTTTGCATGGTATGGATTACAGCGAACGACCCAAAATTTATGCTACTCCCACTAACATGCACCGCCTTTTTCTTGCTTTTTCGGAAGCAAAAAAGACCGAGGAAGCAGAAGAGAAGGGAAAGAAAAGAAGAAGAAGCGAGTTCCTAAAGAAAAGCATGCAGACTTTTTGTTATTCAAGCAACACTAAGCTTAAGTTGTGTCCGGTTTTGCAATCTTATTAAGCAAGAAACACCACCCTAAGTGCTGATGATGACGATGACCTTGGAGTCTGCACCAAAGCTTGATGCTCGGTAACTACTGTTCAGAGACCGTTCAAGTTTTTTCTGATCAGTTTGTCGCATTGGTCCGTTGTTTTCTTGCAATCCGGTCCTCAACAACCCCGTTGAACATTTCAACACTTATAAAGTTTGAATACTCACTTATTAGAGAGACAAAGCTTCTGACTGCGTCACCATTACGTCTACTTAACCCATGAAAGTATCTCTCTGCATATAAGCGCTCATGCATATAAGTTAACTACTCGCTGATAAAGAGGTATGAGCCGCATAACCGAGTCTTGATACATCAAGACTGTCTGATTAATGGAGCAACATCAAACATCATCGCCACACAAACATCAGCAAAAGAGTCGTCCGGAAAGCATGTAAATATTGCGGTTGCAGCGTGACCCAATTTTTTTCCAGGCTTTCAGGTAATCTTACTCCAGGTGATACGTCTCGATCACGTTGCTTCCTCGTTTCAAACGGAATCCTATGTCATGGCAGGTTACAAATACAACCCACGACCGTATCTACCAAGGCATCAATACTGCCACCGCATAGGTATACACACCTGCGGTGAAAACTAGGGTTAACCTGCTTTTCATGGTAGCATACTTTACTCCCCCGAAAAACGTGGCGCCACGTACTACCATATCATTTATAGGTAGACGTCATCATACTAGGTCCAGGGGGCACATGCCACATAATAATCTTCAATCTTGTAGATTTTGAGGCTTGAACCCTTGAGTGCGTTGAAGTTGAGGTATTGTCATCCGAAGCTCTGTGAACAGAGCTAAGTAGCAAATTGTGTACAGATTTTTGTATACTTACTTCTTGTTGGTTGAGTGCA
This sequence comes from Polytrichum commune, assembly GCA_950295325.1. Classification (NCBI taxonomy): domain Eukaryota; kingdom Viridiplantae; phylum Streptophyta; class Polytrichopsida; order Polytrichales; family Polytrichaceae; genus Polytrichum; species Polytrichum commune. The sequence continues at coordinate 69,628,227 of OX485803.1, forward strand.
ATGGCCACCGTGGTCATGGCCAGCATTCCCCTACTTATCCGACCTCGGTGGCTCTGTAGCTGCACTACAACAACAACTTCAGCAAGATTGGACCATGGAATTGTGCAAGCAAGCCAGAATTATCAGGTTTCACTCGGAGAGGATGATGCTTGTGTATCTGCATATGAGTCACAAGGAAATGTTGGAGTTCGTGTCGGCAGGCGAGATGCCCTGGCTGCATCCGCAGTGACAGCAGCCATGTTCTTCTTTTCTGTCGAGGATTCAGAAGGTCATTCAATACACTTGAACCTCAATTGGCATTAGTATCCAGATAATTGGCATTTGTGTCCAGATTATGGAGCATGCTCGGCTTCTCCATCTCAAGCCCTGAACATGGTATTGCTATTCATTACTTTCACCACTCCAAATTCGAATCAATCCACAAATTTATGTACGAAGAATGAGTACTACATTGGGCGACAAGGAGTGCTATTCGAACTCACGCTGAGCTTGAATTACAAGTGTGGAATTTTTGTCTCTTCAGGTTGTTCGGTTGTTATCCACTTTGTCACGAAGTGGTTAATATGTCCAAGAGGTCCCAAGTGAACCCTAAACCCTAATCGGTATTATGTATGAAGAATGAGTACGACATTGGTATACACGGAGTTCCTGCTATTCGAACTGCTCATATCGAGTCTGATCAACAAGGATTGAATTTTTTGTCACTTCAATTTGTGCGTTTCTTATCCGAAGTTGATAATATCTCCAGAGGTCAGAAGTGAACCCTAAACCCCTATCAAAATTATGTATGAAGAATGAGTACTACATTGGTCGACACGGGATTGTTTGTTCATTTGTAATAGTTCCTGCAGTTCGAACTGCTCATCTCGACCATGAATAACAAGGATTGAATCTCTAGGTCTCTTCAATCTGTGCGGTTCTTATCCACTGCGTTACAAGGTGGATACTATCGCTCGCCCTAAACCCTAAATCCTTCTCGTCGGCATTTTTTGTTCAACTCCTGGTCTTACTGAGTTGTATTTTCATAGGAATTCTGTCTCTGTATCATGAAACCGTATCTGAGGCTAATTTACTGTCATCGAACTACAATTTGAAAGTTTTCTGTGATGTGTACTCCAGCTTTTAGCTCTTTGCAACATACCAAAGCTATGCTTTAAAGGGTCGAGTTGCACTTGGAACATGTACATCTTTGACTGTGCATGGAGAGATGGGGATTTCATTGGATTCTCTTTTCTAAATGTTAGTTGGCAGCTCATGCAAATGTATAACATATACCGTATGTACACACGTTGTTCTTGTATTTGTGGTGTTCCTCTATGGCATCAGGAGATTGCATCTGACATGTAGTTGAGGACTAAGGAAACCAAGATTGGAAAGGTTTATTTATTCTTAAAAAAATGTTGTGATTGTGCTTTATACATCACATACTGTGGTCTAGGCATACCTTATAATTTCGTTCAAGATTTTAAAGAGTCATGTTCTACTGTAAGGGGTTCACGAGATTGTTAGATGTTAGTGACATCTTATTTTGCTGACCCTGCTAGTAGTGTGGTGTGCTTGCAGCAGCGGAATCAGGAGGATTTTTGAGCAAGTACTTAAAGAGGTGGGTCCTTGCAAACATGTGATCTTGTTAACTATCACCTGTGTAAATTTGCCATGTAGTGGACAGAGTGGTCTCAGCTGGGGGGATGATGATTTCAAGTTTGACACAAAGACACTCTTGGACACAACCTTGCTCTCATGATTTTCAGCAAAAGTAGTAATAACAAAAAATATGTTGAAAGACTGTGTCCTTGCACTTGGAAAGGTCCCTCTTCTAAATATCTTGAACAGAGATACTTGTGAATGGAAGCACATACTTGCACATGACATGTGCAACCTGTCAGAGAATAATGACTGTTCAGGGGTTGATGTTGAATACTGTGTTGAATATGTTGTCCAATTTATGTGTTCTGGAGGTCATATCTGAGACTTACTGGGAGGTTATCTGTGCCTTGGAAGCAGAAAGAAGCTTGACCCACTGGATACTTATGTACCAACCGTGGTGTTAGCACAACTCCAGTTCCAGGATGCCGGTACATTCTCATCACTGAAACAGTAATATGTGTGGAACTTCATAAACTTTGGGATCTACAGAAGTATTTGTGCATCTGTTCCTGTCTGGGAAAAGTTACGGTTTGTTTGCAAAGTACGTGTGCAAATTTTCACTGGCACTTTGTTACGGACCCTAAATGAGATCACCTTTTTGCTTTTCTACATGATCATAGTTATTTGGTCACCAGTGGCACATTATTTAATGTATTCTTGATATACATATCTTGATATATACATATTGATATACTTGACAAACTTGACAAACTTGACAAACTTGAGTTGCACTGATTGCATGGGGCTCATCTGTCTATTTTAACCCAAACACATGTCACACAATTCTTTGATTACTATTGTATGTGAGACTCCTTGGAGTTCACAGACTCTTTATTTTCACAATAATGAGTTGAGAAGCCGCTAACATGCAAAGCACTGACAGGTTGTATAATGTGGTCAGCACAGGTGGAAAGCTAGTTGGAGAAAAACCTGAATTCGACAATGTGCGATCGCTTTTGCGATCTGGACCAGCAGGATCCCTTCGCACTGACATACGAGCAGTGAGCCTCACCACCTCCAGAATAGTCAACTTAGTCCTCTTTATACAGCTTTAAGCATGCAACCAAATTATAGTATCAACAGCTGGATCCTTGTTTATGGGATTCTAGGCCAGTGGAATTGAACTGTTGTTGTTTTTTGGTTCATCTTCACTGTTGATGCATATTACTGCAAGAGTTTCCTCAAAAAAATTGATTGAGTTCTTGCCTATTATGTTTCTAAGGAATGGACATGTGTTCTTGCTGTAGGTAGCACAGTATGCATTAGAGGCTGGGGAAGGAAAATCTGCAACTGAGGCTGTAGACCAGTGTCTCAGGTACAAGATGGGTTACCAGGTCCAAGTGGCATTACATATAAATTGTTTAACAACTCTCTGTATACTGTAGATTCTTGGTATGAGTGCTTTTGCACCCATTTACTTGTGCAAGATGATCTTGTTTTGCTAGTATTGTGACATATTTGCAGATAATTCTGGCTATATCTTGTAGCATTATGAAGTTATCCACCCTTCAACTTGTTCTCATAATGATGTTGCAGTGCCTTGGAGGACCTAGACTCGCTTCTTTTGAGAGCAGCACGGAGTGATACATCAGCATCTGTGGATGTCATGAAGACAAGGGTTTCCTCTGCTGTGACTGCGTTGGACAAGTAAGCCAATGCTAGACCCTAGAGAATTCACTGCTCATTGGCGCAATTATACAATTCCGTGTTGTACAAATTTAGTGGCCCAAAAAGTTAGAAGTCATAGCTGCAAGGATTGTACATTAGACTATCAACCTTTCCGTATCACTAGATAATGACTAGCACCATTCTGTATTGGTTTGGCCTGAACCCTTAAAGGTCACCAGGTGTTTCTCGAAAGTGAGATACTTGATATTGAACGATTTTTCAATGCTCAGATGTTGTTACAAAGGAAGTTGTTACAAAGCACATAAAGTTTGCAATTTATATGGTTGAAATCTAAATTCTAACATCTTGACATGGCATAAATCCATGTATAAGCTTATGAGGGAAATTATTCTTACGAAAGTAATATCAAGTGTCTCAAGGCTTAAAATTGAACTATGTACAACATAGTCTGCAGGATTGAAAAGAAATAAATTCATGTGTAGAAATGGTGGCTAAAATTACTGGATATTGCATGGAATTGTATGTTTTATATTTCTTCTGGTATTTTACCATATTTTCACGCTAACTTCAACTTGATTATTGACTCCGAAGGATAAAGCTTTTCAAGGAGGGTTACTTTTCTAAGAAATTACTCTAATGAAGTTAACAACAACAAAATTGTGTTTCTGTTGTTTCCAAATCTCCGTTGGGGCCATGGCAATGTTTAAGGGTAAACTACCAAATCTAAACAGACAGACTTCAGTTGTGGCTACTCAGATTGGTATTGTTATTCCTTTGCTATCACATTGCAGCCTCTTGCAATGCATAGATTTTCTATAGTTATGTGATGAATCTATCACCATTGTTTTTACTAAGGTCTAATCTCCCCTCTGGTTGTGGGCAGGCTGTTAGCAACAGTGCCGTCAAGCATACTGGAAAAGGGGAAGGCTATTGCCACAGCCTACCGGGACCAAAGTGTTGCGGGTAGTGATGAAAATTTAGGATATGACGAAAGCCGCGATCAGCTGAAGGGACTATTATAATCAAGTACTGTTCATGACATACATTGCGAATGTAGCTGGATTCCATGGATACAACCAGGAGAATTGGCATCATTCACAATGTTTGAAACTACCAGATGGCTTGCCTGCGACATCGCAGAACGCAGCCACTGATAGGATTTTGTACAATGATAATATGTTCACCTGTAGAGAAATTACTTTGTACAGGCAAAACATCTGTTTGTTGGAGAACATGTCTGATGTGAATTTGAGCGTTTTAATGGTGAATGGAGATGTCTTGTTGCTGCCTTCCAGGCTTAACTCAGTTTCCTCCTTGGCTGAAAAACGACCATTTTACAGTTGTGGAAGACTTTTGACGTGTTTGTCAGGTTGATTGCGTGCAGATGCACAAGAGCTTACCAGGCATCAGAGTTTGAGGCTTATTAATAACCTTAATCAAGTATATATTACACTATACTATGATTTTGTGTGGCCCATGCTATTCATTGACCCACACAAATAATCTGGCAACCACTGGGTGACTAGAGAAGGTGGCATGAACAACTTGCCACTAAGTTGCATAATAAGTCATGGAGGCCATTTCAATGAACATGGCACATCATTTTGAATGCCACTTTTAAATGAGACCTATATAGTAGGAAGTGCAAAGTACTTTTGACGATCCGAAGACCCTTCGCATGTCCTAACCAGTGTTGGTCCAGTATGTAGTTGAATGCATGGTATTAACAATTGACATCAATAATAATAATATCAAAGAATCTATTTGTGGGTATCAAAATTGTAATACCAATCAAAAACAGTCATTTGGTGGGCATGTCAAGGTGAGAGAATCTTTATATACCTGCGTTATCAAATGGATCAATACCAATCTAAGCCATATTGATATTAGGATGATTTTGCCGAAGTACGAGGATTCTTGCATGATATATAAACCCAAATGTGATTTAAAACAACAATATCGTCAAATACCCATACCCTACACTGGTATCGAAAATAGGTGAAATCCTCACCATAGATACTACCCAAATGGTATCAAAAAAGACAATGCCAGCTCAACACTGGTCGTAACACTGAGAAGTGAGGGCAACACCAGTGATTGTCTGCAGATACACTGGTCTGTCATAGAGATGTACACACACATTCAGGTGAGTGGAGTATGAGTGCAATTTCTGCCCCTGTTTCTCATCAACGTATTTGCTGCTCAATTATTTCTCTCTCATGCAAGTTTGTGGAGAGCAGCAAATCCTGATTTCGGATGGACAGTGCTGTCCTTAGATGATCAAGAATGTAGGTCTCTATTCCACCTCATCCCTCACCCTCTACACGCAGAATCAAAAACCGAAATGCTCGCCTCCGATACACCTGTGTCCTGCATGCACTCGACACAACTCTCTGAATGTAGGGTTACCCACTTTAGTCCTTGACCAGTACCCGGGAAGTTTTTGGGCATAGTCAGTCAAGATCCTAGTGATTCCAAATCCAGCTGGTTACATGTTGACATCTTCCGGTTTTGCTTTCATTCATTTGAGGTATATTCCATAGATTCCTCTAAAATGATCAGTAATTTTCATGAATTCTCCAACTTCGATCGGTTATTTCTCAAACTCAACCGGTTCATCCATAACTAACCGCCTGTTCTTCCCGGACATAGACTATGTTCCTTGAATAGAAACCTTTGGAGATAGCCAACAATAACTATTGACACATCCCCAGCTTGCAGTTATTGTTGGGTTGGGAAGAGTCTAAGTAAACTCCATCACCAAAACGTCTCAAATGACTGGAGCCAATTTCGGCCTATCGCTTGTCGACGTGTCACATTTTGATTGGTATTGAGAACGAGGTCCTGGACACCATATCCTTCGACCTTCGTTTAATGAAGATATGCAAGGAGTTTTTCCAATCTTCTGGGAAGTTTTGTATTTGCACCTACCAGAATTTTTTGTACTTATCATGTTGATAATGGCATTCACAAGCATCGAGACCATCATCAATGGTGGAGGGCCCCCTTTGAGATGTAGATTCAATTCGATGGCTCACAAAAGGTCAAAATTGACTACGTAAGGTAGCTGATGGGATTCACCCAACTATCATCTTGGGAATTTGGGTCCCAAAAATGTTTCAGTTGGTAAGATTCTTAAGAGGGTAACTAGGCTCATCCCACCAGCTACCTAGTACTTGTACATTCTAGATGAGGAGCTTAAGCTATAGAGTAGATGAAGCACAAAGCGATTGGTGTTATGGTATCTTGACATGATGTGTGAAGAAACTACAAGTGCAATGTAGGTATGACTAAAGAGGCTTGGGTGAGAGGAAGATCATCAACTTATTTGACTTCCTTCTCTAAGGTTGGGTGGAGAGCATTTCTCAAATTTCTCTTGCTCTATCTAATTCTAACAAGTTAAGAGTTCAACTAGGATATTGATCGTTGTCTAGATTTTTTTCGCACCCAAGACAAAAAGTAGGATGTATGTTGATCATAAAAAAATTAATTAAATTAATTAAAAAATAAAAAATGCACTAGGTCATGCATACACAATGTGAATTTATTCGAGAAGGTTCTATTTTCATTTCAACACAGAAAACAATCTACAATCTGGTTTTATATGACTATTCATGTCTTGTATATAATTATTAGACCAATCATCAATGTCTTATCATGAATGCATCTTTTGAATATCAAGAGCAGCAACGTATGTAAGAGATTATAGGAAGCTAGGTTGAATTATTGAACAAGATAATTCAACATCTTGTTGAACAATTTTTTCATCACTCAACATATGACAAGGCCATGTAATAAAATTCGGATTAAATATTATATTGATGGAAGGTGATACCAACTTGTTTTTATTGTGGTGGGATGATTGCTGTGCTCGAGGATTTTGATTGTGGTTGGGAATCGAGGCCCCAGAGGGAATTAATCAGTGTCCTAGGAGATTTTCGGGCCTAATCAGCCTAGATCCTAGTGTTTCCAATTCCAACTGGTTACATGTTGGCATGTTTCGGTTTTTCTTTATTGATTTGAAGTAGAGTCCATAGATTCCTCTAAAATGATGGGTAATTTTCCCAAAATCTTCAATTCAACCGGTTATTTCTCAAACTCATGCCCTGATCACACCAAACTTTATGTCCAGTTCCAACCATGAAAGTGATGGGGATTATGTTGAGAAATAGATGCAAGTCCACCACTTTTCACATTATTACATCCGGAGATGCCAACATATGGTGTTTGAATTGGCCAGTATGATCAACCCCTCAACCAGCTCATCCGTAACTAAGCAGGCCCTCCTCCCTGATCGTTGGGAACTCTTATGGCAAACAAGGGTAGTCTCATGGTTTAGTTTTCATGTAGTCCGCTCGTCCACTAGATTCTAGTAGATGCCACTAAGTGAAATCTACATTTCCACTAGAATCTAGTGGGCAAGCAGCCTACATGGAAAACTAACCCTTATTCTATTCATGTTTATATATATATATATATATATATATATATATATATATATATATATATATACATACATACATACATGCCCTCTACACTATGAATGTTGTTATATTAATCAAGGGATCTTGAATCCAATTCTAGTGTAGAGTATCTCAGAAAAAGTAACCTCCAACCTACATATTATTACAAGATGTTTGTGTTGGAGAAACAAGAGAGATTCTAAATGAAAAATAAATAAAATAATAAAAATCTCATGGAACGGATACATCTTATCTTGTAGGTGACATATATGTGCATATATGGGCAATCGTAGGAATTAAACGTTGTTGTAAAATGCGTAATAATTGGAGTAGACTTCTCATGGGATGCATAAAATACATGTTAGCAATAGGCGACTTGAAGACTTTGAGTCTATATTTGCAGAGGGAGCTCAATAATGCAACCCAAAAAACAAAGAGCCAAAACATGATGATGATGATGATGTTGATGATAATGATGCTTTTCGGGAGATGGCATGGCATGGCATGAAGAGGCCTTGGACTCGGTTTTATTAGGTATGACTCGTTCTTCCATGCGTCCCTTGAAACTCTTCAACCCTCACTTTGATACGGTTAAAGGAAAATGACAAAACAAGTGCCTCAACTTTCCTAGGGTGGCACCGCCCTAACGAGATGGGATTAAACAATGTGAATATACTACTAGGGTTGATGGGTTTCCTATTCTATTTCATTGAAGTGGGATTTGACACAAAATCCAAGTCACAACCCATGCTGCCCGCACCCATGATTTTTTTTGGTATGGGAAGCACTCAATGAGTACGATTGCAAGTAAGGGTAGGTTAGATGGGTTTTCAAACGGTCGCTTTTTTTTCCCGACTAGCTCACTTTTCTCCTAGAATACGAAACACATGATTTGATTAGTACGAGATGGCTAGCAAGTCCAAATCAAGGCCATAGCCAATTTCCTCTTAATGTTTGGAGCTCATATGAGTATCTTATTCATTATCAAAGTGAAGGTTCACGTGCATATTAAATGGTCATATATATCCTGCCAATTTTGTTGACTATTGAGCCTAGAATGGTTATTTCTCCCAACTAGTCCACTTCTCTTAGGATACGAAACACATGATTAGTAGGAGATGGTTAGCAAATCCGAATCGAGCCCAAAGGCGACTTTCTCTTAATGTTTGGAGCTCACATGAATATCTTATTCATTATTAAAGTGAAGGTTCACGTGCACATTAAATGGTCATATACACCTTGCCAATTATCTTGACTATTGAGTTTGTAATGGTTATTTTCTTTTCCAACTAGCCCACTTTTCTAAGGATATGAAACACGCGATTAGTAGGAGATGGTTAGCAAATCTGAATCAAGGCCATAGCCAATCTCCTCTTAATGTTTGGAGCTCACATGAATATCTTATTCATTATCAAAGTGAAGGTTCATGTGTGCATCAGATGGTCATATACGCCCCACCAACTATGTTGACTATTGAACCTAGAATGATTACCATCTTTTGAGCACACCTTTCAATTCCTTTAAAATGCGTGTCTTTTTGGTATCCGTTGTTGGAGTCACACCAACTCATACTCCACTTAAATATAGGTGTCCGATTACGATAAGTAATTGGTTTAGGCACGTCTATCTTAAGACAAATTGTGCACTAAAGAGTTTGAGAATATCGTAAAGTGCTCCTCGGTTCATTCCATCGGCTACTTGTCATCTATTCACTTGGTGGGTAGCACACAATGAACAAACCTTTGTATGCCAGAGTCATTCTTTGGGTAAATACCAATATCCAAATATCATGTTGATACTAGAGTGATTATACCTAGGTATGACAAAAATTAGTTCATATAAAGACATGTACCAAAGACCAAATATCCTTAGATACACACACCCTATTTGTATGACTGTTTTGCAAAATCTTCATTTTATGTACCCGAGTGGTATTAAAAGTAAAACAAAATCAAAAGGTGATATCATTCCAACATTGAAATCTACCACCATTTATTGAATGTAACCAATGAATGGGGACAACATTGCATATGAATAGGTTGAGTTCGAGGAATAACCGGTTGAAGTTCAAGACTTCATGAAAATTACCCATCATTTTAGAGGAATCTAATGGAAAAATATTTCAAATTAATAAAGAAAAGTGAAAGATCACAATATGTAACCACTTGGACTTGGAAACACTAAATTTTTATCCGGGGAGATTTTTGAGCATAATTGGTTGAGATCCTAGTGTTTCCAAGTCCAACTAGTTATGTAGTATGATCTTTCGGTTTTTCTTTAATAATAATAATAGGTATATTCTATAGAGTCCTCTAAAATGATCAATAATTTTCTTGAAGTCTTGAACTTCAACCAGTAATTCTCAATCTCAATTGGTTCATCTATAACCACGTTAAAAAATCCTAACACTGTGGGTCACATTAACCTTCTAAAGCCCAAGGTAATTATCATGAGAATTAATGTGGGCCACATAAATTTCCAACCCACACTATATTTCTAATAGAAAATTAGTGTGGATGATTAGTTAAATTCATGTTATATTGTCTCATAACTTATGTTCAACGTGTTGGTTAGACGTCTTCTTGAAGACTTTGGGGAAGAGCTAGGATCTTGGACCCATGTTAATTCCACCTTGACTATAAAATTAGTGTAGCCCACACTAATTTTCCACCCATGGTAATAATAGGACTATTTAGTGTAGTGGTCGGTCCTCCCCGTTCATTGTGACCGATTGTGTCCAAAAATCTCCCCGGACACTGAATGTAACAAACGGATCCTCGACTATGATAGTCTGACTCACACTAAATCATATCTAGTGTAGTGTAGTCATTGGAGTGAGGTACACTACTTTGGCCATTGAATACTCAAAAGTTAGTGGAAAATGGTAGAGTGTCCTTTAAATCGTGTTTGGATGGCAACACACATTAAGAATGTCGCCTCCCAAAATATCTTCTTCCAACCACATGTGTGTATCTTTAAAGTTGTACTTTGTACCAAAGGCTCGGGAAGAAAGACTAGAAATACAACTCTTGAGTGTTAACCTTAAATGCCCGAGACGCCATTTTGGGCCTCTTGATTATGCTTTAAATGCGTTTTGCAACTTCCTTGTTTGTACTCCACTCGTTGTTGTCAACTTATGACCCTAGTGTAGACGATCCATTCTACCTATCTATCGCATTGTTCACATCCTTGCAATTTTCTATTCTATAAAACCGATAACTTGGATTCCAAAAACTAAGATAGATGAGAGAATGTTGATGAAAGAGCCATCAACGTGGAAGACCATATAAGGATGTTGGTCTAAAACTCGAATACTTACAAATGTAACACTAACTATGTTGGTTTTCTTTCAATATGTGGTATGTATCCCCATTGTTGTCACATGTGATTGTAATCTTGTCTACTAAATGAACTTGAATGTGTTAAAATGTATGTTCAAGCTCACATAATAAATAATATACATGTTAATGCCATTTACTTATACATTTCAAAATTTAAGATTATGAAATGTGAAGTTTTTTATGTCACAAATGCAAGTATGACTTCTTACCATACAAATGTTATCTCCAGGTCATTACATTTGACGAGTAAACTCTGAAGTTAATTAAGCCTCTCATTGTAGATAATCTTACTTGTGAATAAAGGAAAAAATAATCTTTCAAGGGTTAATTAGTGGTTTCATACAACACTATGAGAAAAATTGTTCATTGCAAACTGACGGTCATGTTTCAATAAATGTGTTGATGTGGCAATTTTATGTTCATTTTACATGGGAGATTTTGAAAATGAATAAATAATTATAGTAACCATGATTTGAATGACACAATCAGTTCTCAGTCGTGTCGTGATGAACAAGGATTGATAGAGTCATCCATGGCACTCTTGCATTTGGAGAAACGTTCAAGTATAGCAAATGCCTACTATGCTCAACATGAAACAATTCAAAGCTTCTCAAATCAACTACACAAAATCTAAGTGCAATGATTGTGGGCCACTCTAACTCTATGGTTGTTTAAAAATATACATATAGATATTTATTGGAGCTTCAGAGATAATTAAAGATCTTGTTAAAGTAACTGCATATGGAATTATGGTTGATATATCTCAATTGAAACTCATTGGACTAACTTGAGGTTATTGATGACATAATGTCATGGGTCAAATCAACTTTCAACAAACAAATCACGGGCTATAAGGAGTAGACTTAATATTTTCACCTTCAACTTATATGGGTGACACAAATCTTTGGACATAATATTCATTAATTCCCAAGACTTTCAAGCAACAAGTTCATATTATTATAACATTCTCCAACTGAACTAGGGTGTTCAATGGGTCTAATATCACACACATTTATTGTCGAATCTTATAGCTCTATGTCTGAATTTGCATATGCTTGTTGAATTGAAGTGACCTCTTGGCCAAGTAATGCCTCCTCATTAGGCTTGGTTGACTAGTCATGGTACATTAAGTAGCCTTGAAGGAGGCGTGGCAACCAAGGTAAGCCCTGGTGGAAACATCTAGGAAGTGAACATTCACGTTCTCTATTCCATTTTCTTTGTTAGAAAGAGAACACATTTCCCCATCTGGAAAAAAATTAAATTTGTATTTTCTCCTTTCACAAGAGGATGTGCAATCTTCATCCAAAAAAAAAAAAAAAAACCAAGCTACTTTGTGTGGGTCTCAAGAAATGTATTACTAATATTCCAAGTCAACAAGCTATCACTATCTACCAGAAAGTCAAATCACAAATGTATCCTCATGTTGTGCACTATAAAAATACCATAAGTACAACTATAGTGATTTTCCCAATCAATGTGTGTTATTTTTTGGAGTTATAGAATACTATAATTGTTTAATGAGAATGTACTAATGTACCGAGCAAAGTTATTTATGTTATATAATGTCTGAACAACCTTATTGAACTTTCTTTGGTAAAAAATGAACTCCTAAGTAAAATATTATTGCATCGCCTAACTCCAAATAATAACACACACTAATTGGGATAATCATTGTAGTAAAGGCCCAAATTGGGCATTAAAAGTGTTTTAGGGGAAAGAAAGACAAAAGAAAACCGCACCGCACCGCACCGCACCAAACCTTTTGGAACGAGGCTGTTCAAAATGCATGTGTGAAAAGGAATATTAGGGAACCAGAAGTTTGTTTCTTCCTCGCCAGGACGCATTCGAAAGCTTTGAGTCTTCCTCACCTCTCCATTTCTCTCCCGCCATCCAACAGCAAATTGCAGCCTCTCACGCCTCCCCTTCGCCTCCTCCCGCACACAATCCTCACCGTAGCAACTCTCGCACGCAATTTGGTCTTCGAAGCGTAAGAAACAAGCTCTGGTGCTCCGAGAACGGGATTGAGATCAACAACTACACTCACCCAGAAGTTCCAAGCTCACTTGCACTCGATTTGCATTCAAGCTCACGCAACGTCGACGAAAGAGCTTACTCCATACCTGGGATCGGAATTGGGTGATCGTTTTCGTTTCAATGCTCGTACGTCTCTCTCTGGCTCATGGTTGTGCCGTCGTCGGCGGAGTGGCAGATTCTCCTCCACATTGTGGATCTGTTTCGGAACATCTCTACTGTCTGCAAGCATTCGGTGATTGCAAGAGTCTCAGGTGATTACACCTCCACTGTTGTCCTCTTTTGGATCTCAATCTTGTGGTCCTTTGAGATGATAACTTACTTGGCACTCTCCAATTGTTGCCTTTTGGCTCGGAATTGACCGGGTTAGGCTCTTCGAGATTCAGCTAAGCCCACCTCAGTTCGGCGGCCCTCTTGTGGAGTGAATAGGTTTCATCGACCTCGGTCTCAAAAATGTCATCAAAGTAGACATTTTTGTCTACAGGTGGTGATTGATCCTCAGCGAAGTGGATTACCTCAGAATTGAAAGCTTAAGCTTTGAGCCTATTGGTATGGGTATATGTAATGTATGTATGAACCTCTTAGTTGGTTTCGGTTAAGCTCTTGTAGTCACTCTAATGAATACAGAGGCTTCATCAGACTGTTTTCGGAGCTTAGATACATGTTTTGGCATTAAAGTGGAACACCACAATTGGTTTCGAATTTTGGTCACTTGCTCTTGCATCTGCCGATGGATTGCTTTGGGTTTCTCAGGTTCCTATTACCTTGGATTTCTTTCTTACTTGACTCAATTTATTTATTCATATATTCATTCCCTTTGAGCGATTCTCGTGGCTTGAATTGGAGTTCAGCATTGTACTGGCTTATTAGGATGAGCGTCTCTCTCAATGAGGAGGGTCGAGAAATAGAAAGAGAGGAAATTTAGTTTTACACGATGTATCAGAGAGGATAAAGGGCCAGCTCAAACAGTCTTTAAATTGGTAAGGAAGTCTGTCTAAAGAATTTAGTCAACTACCTCATCAGAATTTCAAAGCACTGCTTATTGAATTTTCTCACAATCCGATCACTTTCTCCATTCCTTACCAATTTCCGAAAGTGGTCCATCGAAACACAGCTTAGGGGCAACACTATAAATTGGCTAGTCCTTACCTTGAGTCTCAATTTCAGGTTCCAGGAATCTGAGTTTTGCTGTATCAGCAGATAACCTTATGCAATGTCAACGCATTGTTCACTTTCTGAAAAATGGTATAAACAGATTGTAACCCAGTCTATCTGAACATCTATTGAAATGCTCATGATGAAGGTGGTCAACACTGGGACCTCAATTACGGCGAAAACAAGGATGAAAGAGAAGATGGATATGGAGGTAGAATCTTCAGCTGTTACTGTTGTCCACAGAACTCCACCTCCTGGTAAACCTTACAATACTCGTGCGACAAGACTTAGTAGTCCTCCAGCACGGCCTATTCGTCTTGTATATTGCGATAAGAAAGGGAAGTTCCAAATGGACCCAGAAGCTGTGGCAGCTCTGCAGCTGGTGAAGGGACCTGTTGCTGTTGTTTCGGTATGTGGACGTGCTCGACAAGGGAAGAGTTTCATTCTCAATCAGGTCTGCGCAGTAACTACAATACCCTTCTTTCATTCCACATTTTGTAATCAATAATAAAAAAAATTGTGTTCTTTAAAAATTGAGTCATTCTGATGCTTTACAATGCTTGATATGTGTTTCTGTGATAAGAGTCTTCTTAAGAGCTGCATAATTGCTGAAATCTGTTTCTTATCAACATTTGTGAATATGATGGTTTTGCTACATGATACTTTGCTCAATACTCTTATCCTTCTTTCACTCCATATTCTGTAGTCCATAAGCAGTTTTGATGTTCTTAAAAAAAAACGAGTCATTTTTATGCTTGACAATGCTTAAATATGTAATTCTGTGTTAAGAGTCTCCTTCAGACCTGCATATCGCTCACACTGTTTCTTATCGGTGTTCGTGGATACCATGTTTTTGCTCATGAAAGTCTGCTCAGTACCTACATCCTTCTTCTTTCATTCCATATTTTGTAATTAATAAGCAGTTTTGATGTTCTTGGATACATGAGTCATTCTGATGATGCTTTACATTGTAATGGGGGTTGTACTTAACTGATTTAGTCAGGTCAGCTATGTGTTTCTGTGTAATGGCTGATTCTGTTTTCTTATCAATATCCGTGGATATGATGCTTTTGCTGCATGATTGATAGCTGCTGGGACACAGCAGCGGTTTCGAAGTTGCAGCCACCCACAAGCCTTGCACAAAAGGTCTATGGATGTGGAGCACACCCATTAAGCGCACAGCTGCTGATGGAAGTGAATACAATTTGTTGTTACTTGATAGTGAAGGCATCGATTCATACGACCAAACTGTAAGTCACCTGTGACATGCTTTTCTGCTTTCTTTTAACCTCTTCATCTTATATTTGCTCTAAGAGATCTTAATTACTTTACGCATCTCTTGGCTTACTTACTGTCATAATTCTGTTCATTCATTCCATTTTTCTTACACTTGAGCAAGTCTCTCATGTACACTGTGCAGGGAACATACAGTATTCAAATCTTCACACTGGCAGTTCTCCTGTCAAGTATGTTTGTGTACAATCAGGTGAGTTTCCTTGCAAGGCTCCTGTAGTCAAGAGCCTAGAAAATGAAAGAAAGGAAAGAAAGAAATATGACTCTGATGTTGCCACCGGTGTGAATTATGGTGTTGCTTGGTTATTGAGTTGGTCTAAGATTATATTTAATCCTGAAACTGGCGTTACGAGATATAGAGGACCCCAGGAGACTACTGCGTCCTTTCGAAGGTGAACACCTTGAATGGGCGCAGACAAGCTGGCCAGCACCTATCTCCAATCCCCAAGGGCGAGCCCCTAAGTTCCCAGTTTCCCACATGGTTGGTTGAAAATATGCGGTTCACCTGGATACCCCCACTATGCATAGGTGGTAGGGTGCACTGGAAATCAAGCGCTAGGAAGGTCACCCATCCGAGTACTAATCCAGCCTTGAGCAGCTTAATATCAGAGTTCCCATGGGATCCGGGTTTAAGCAAGTCTTAGAAAAATGAAAATTTATCTCAGCTTGTCTTGTGAAAAGAGGTCTGAAGAAACTCTTCTTGGGGCATTAGGTCTGCTACCTCATCAAAATCGTACAATACAAAACGCTTCTAAGGTTTTATTAAGGAGGCAGATTCAACACACATACAAACTACTTTTGATACATACATATTAGACTAACGGTAAATTCTAAGTGTAGTGTTAGGTCACATTCTATGTTAAATTTAGTCCCTTCACAGAGATGATGGTCCTAGTAGGTGTGATGAAACCCACAAGGTGGATTGTTGTGACTGGCAGATGAATGGCATAGATGAAGCGGCATTGGACAATCTATCTCTAGTAACAAAAATGACAAAGCATATTCGAGTTCGAGCATCCCAAGGTGCAACCTCAGCTGATGAGCTTGGCCAATTTGCTCCACTCTTCGTCTGGCTACTTCGGGTGCAGTACTTTTCTTACATTCAGTTGATTGCTTCTGGGTGGTGATAATGAACATCGTGTGAATAATAATATATGATGCATAAACTGGTATATATGTTGAATTTTCCAGAGCCATCAATATCAAACATATCTTTGATTATCTCCTACTTATGTGCAGGACTTCTACTTGGATCTCACTGAGGATGGACAAAAAATCAGTCCCCGAGATTACCTTGAGTCTGCACTCCAACCACTTCCAGGGTCAGGAAGAGCCATTGCAGCCAAAAACGAGGTTCTCAATTTTCACTATATCTTTGTTGTGGGTGGAGATTTGCTGCAAATTCAATGTAATTGTAACTTGAAATATCAACATTGTTAATGAGGAGGCGTGCTCTAGTTCTTCAAGGGTAGGGTTTTGGTGTGATCAATTGTTTGTTGTCGACATATAATTACTTACAGGAAGTGTTCTTGGAAAATCCAGATTCGAAATTCTATACGGGCGTTGTTCCCAGAACGTGAGTGCTTCACTTTAGTTCGTCCCCTCGAAGCAGAACACGAGTTGCAGCACCTGGATGAAATCCCGGTATGTAATTTATCCTGCTATGAATTTCAGCATGAGGTTGAGTTATACTCTCTACGAAAGCTACATGATATGATTGTGCCAGAGTCAGGTCTAATTTATATCAAAATTATTTTGTTGATGGTGCACTGTTGTCACATTGAATATCTATAAAGAGGGAAGAGAAGGTGTTGATTGTAGAACTGTCTGGGTGAAGTCATTGTGTTGGCTGGCTCTACACAAAATAACCAGCGACAGTGCAGATAGAAAATAAATACCTCTGTGTTTGTTTTATTTTTGTTGTTGTTGTGGCTGTTTTTGAGATCATTGCTAATCTTTGCAGATGGAGCATTTGCGTGAGGAATTTAAGACGGGTATGGACACGTTAACAAAGTACATACTCGAGAGAGCAAGACCAAAGCAACTGGGAGCAATAGTATTGACAGGACCTATGTTAGCAAGCCTTGCACAATCGTTTCTTGATGCTATCAATTCAGGAGGTGTCCCAACCATAGCCACCTCTTGGCAGGTTGGTGATCATATATATAATTCATTCCAGTTGTCTATCTTCTTTTGTGCCAGAAAGGACTTCATAAATTGGATGCACTTGTGGTCTCTGAAAATTTTGGTGTATGCTCTTCTGATTGCACTAGCCAACACCTTATGAACTAGGCAATGAATGCGAGGGCCCAATCTACCAAGCGCGGTAGTGGCAAGGTAGATACTGGAGCCTGTCACAACCCATGGCAAGACAACATGGGTCCATTACCAGATGTAGTGGTCAGGCCATGGCATGGTGATCATTTAAGAGCAATAATGTG
The DNA here is from genome assembly GCA_950295325.1 of Polytrichum commune. Classification (NCBI taxonomy): domain Eukaryota; kingdom Viridiplantae; phylum Streptophyta; class Polytrichopsida; order Polytrichales; family Polytrichaceae; genus Polytrichum; species Polytrichum commune. The sequence continues at coordinate 69,646,227 of OX485803.1, forward strand.
CCTCTTCATATCCAATCAGGAGTGTACAAGTCAACAAAATCTGCTTGGCTTGACCACTATGAACTAGCTAATAGACGTGAGCAGCCCTTGCCATGGGCTGTAGTAGGTGCTTGGACTACTGAGCTATGGTAGCTGCAAGGTAGGCATTGGGTGACTCCCCTCACTGCAAGTGATGGCAAGGTGTCGTGTGTCCACTACCAGACATAGTGGTCATGCCATGACAAGGTCATCGATGATGGGTGATAACATGCCTCTTCGTATCCAATCAAGAATAGACACACCGACAAAAATGCTTGGCATGACCACTATGAACTATGTAACGATGCTAGGAGCCCTGCCAAGGGTTATAATAGGCGTTTGGACTGCCGGGCTGTGGTAACTACAAGGTAGGCATTGAGTGCCTACTACAGTTGATGGTAGGGTGACATGTGTTCATTATCAGACGTAGTGATCAAGCCATGGCATGGTCATCATAATGTGCCTCTTCACATCCAATCAGTAGTAGACATGTCAGCAGAATCACTTGGTTTGACCACTTATATTCTCAATCTAAGACCTCGTGATCATATTGTTGTGGTTTACTCAGAATGTGGAGGAGAAAGAATGCCGTCGCGCCCATGATTTGGCGATTGAAACCTACACCAGATCCTTCAACAGATCAACCCTCCCTGAAGAGGTGATCGATTTTGAAACTCCCTCCATTTGGCAATATAGTTCTGTTTGTATTTTGGTACTGTTTATCTCTTCAGATTCTTATTACGCCTCTTATCTTAATACAGGTTCCATTGCAAGAGGCTCAGGAAAAAGCTCTTCAGGCTGCACTACATGTTTTCAACACTGAAGCTGTGGGCGGAGGAACAGCTCGTAAGAAGTATGAAAGACAGCTGTACATCACTGCAAAGAAGCAGTTTGATGTAATGCTCCGTTTCCTATCTGTCATGTTTATTCTCGACACATTTAATAGGTTGTGCGGGGTCTATATATTGACTGTAATTCTGTCCAGAAAATAAGTATTGCTGCATCATGGATAAAATGTATTACAAAAGCATTGCAAGTATTATGACTTGGTGAATCTGACGTCATGAGAATTTCAACCTGGACTTGGGGCGATCGGTATATCTCAGAATTATAAGCGCAAGGTATTTCTGGAGGCTGAGCTAAAGTGCACGCGAACCATTGGCAGCTTGGAAGAAAGATTGAGAAAGGCTTGCCATTTGCCCAATGCCTCCTATGAGTCTCTGGTCAAGGTGCGCTGTTCACATTGTGATTAAAATCCCTTAACCTTTTGAACTACATCTGAGCATAATCAGTAAAAATAAGCACAAATCATATCTGCTCTAAAGGAGAGTGGCTTTATAGACCCATCTCCAACACATAACCGTGCAGAACTATGCAATGCAGGAGTAGCCCTCAAAGCGCTTGCCATTATCAATGAATTAAAGAACCTCTTCATCTGTTGCTTATACTTTTTCATGAGATTTGTACATGCCTGAAACAGATGAAGTTGATGTATAGGTCATTGAAGGTTTGGTGGCAGAGTATGAGATGTCAGCATATGGATCATTCAAGTGGCAGAAGCTTGCCAAGTTCTTGGAAAACAGGTATGGTATCTTCCTTGCTATGAGCGGTTTTATTGAAATTCTTGAGGTTACAAAAACCTGTGATGTAGAGTGTCAAATTTGTACTCCACATACTAAGGGCCAAAATAGACAAACATATGAGAAGGTCTAGGGTTTAGGGTACAAGTGTCTTCAATCCTGTCTCTGAGAGATCATGTGTTGCCTTGAAGCAAGCAACACATCAAAATGATTCTGTCATATCACCATATTTTCTCTTTCTGCTGTCTTGACCAATGCAATATGCACACATGAGACTGGCTAAAGTCTGATTGATAATGTTCCGAGTACTTCCCTTGGCCAGTTTGACAGGACCCCTACAAGACTTGGTCATACGGGCACGTGATAGATTGACTGCACAGTATTCTAGTCTAGAGATAAAATTCAGTTCAATGGAGGAGACGGTTTATCTTGCGCAGAACCAAGCGGAAGCGGCTCAGAAAGATGCACATGAGTGGAAGAAAAGGTATGAGTTGGCCATGGCTGACTACAAGAAGGCCTCCGAAAATTCTAGTTTTCAATACTCTGCCTTGCAGAAGAAGGTCACCACATTTAAGGAGAGGCAAGCTGTTCTGACAACCGAGCTGGAGGAGACTCGAAAGGAGGCTTCGGATTGGCAAGTAAAGTACGAGCATCTGCTAGTGGAGCGTCAAAGAGATGAGGAACGCTTGACCTATCAATTGAAAAGTCTTCAGGTACATAAAATAAACTGTTTCTCCAAATTCAAACTACCTTGGACAGCATGTGTAGAGGGTTGTTCATCAGACTATTTACACGAACGTCTTTCCTTTTGAATATCCATCATCTGTTGCAATGGCTATGTTTGTCATTCTCAATACATTTTACATGTTCTCTTGTGTTCTTGCTGTTTTGCTCCCACATCACCTGTGGTGGATTTAATTGTACATTTTGCAGTTTCCAGAGTTGTTTCTCTTTATTCCTTGCCAATACTCACTACTCAAATGTAGAATTTCAGCAGAGCTAAGTGTACCTTGTTATTAAGGTGAATATGTCCTATAGTTGAAATTATTGACCAACAGGCAGAGATACTGGGATGCAGAACCGGTGTACTACCGCTGAGGCTCGATTGGCCGCGATGTGTGAACAATGTGCTTCAGCAAAAGAGGAAGCTGCTGAGTGGAGATACAAGTATGATGCAATCGCAGCCGACACCAAAGAGGCAGTGGAGAGGGCAAATGTGAAGAGAGACAGGACAATCAAGGAAGGACAGATTCGAGAGGATGCACTTCGAGCACAAATTGCTGCTACTGTGGCACAGAAGGTACTGGATCGACTCTTTTACACTTGTTGAATCCTTTTGTCATTGAACAAAATTGTTTACCTTCAGAGATTCTTCTGCTTATCTCTCTTCTGTGATTTATAACCTTAACAAAGTTCAAAGAATCTCTGTTATTGTTTTCCATTATTTGTTTCCTAAATAGCTGCCACTTGGACACTTGGGTGATTTTTCGTGGTGCTCTCACAGGATGGTGAGATAAAGGATTTGCAAGCTAAAGTGGAACAAGGAGAGGCTCGCATCATCTCGCTCAAGTCTTGTCTCCATGTAAGTTTTGGATAGACAGACAGACATAACCCTCTTGCCTGATATTGTCTCTATGATGCTTTTTTTGTTTTTGTGGTGTTGATTTGGGAAATTTACAGAATTTTTTTGTGACGAGAAATGGATCATTCTACTCCCAAGTGAGATCTTCAAGTTTCTAGATTGTATTTGACTTCAGGAACAAGAAGAGAAAAGTAGAAGCCAGGAAGAGCAAGTGGCGACGTTGAAATCAGAATTACAACAATTGCACAGAGAGTTTGAGACTTTGACATCAATGATGACGACTTTGAAAAAAGACTTTGAGAAAGGTTGTCGAGAGAAACTGTCTGCTGAACGACAAGCGACACAGGCTCTGAAAAAAGTGGAGGAAGCTGAGAGGAGATGCGAAGTTGCAGAAAAGAACTCAAAGCTTGCAACTTCAGTTGCAGACAAAGCAAAGAAAAAGGCAGCCTCCATGGAGAGAGAAAAGCTTGAGTCACAGAGACTGGCCGTCGAGAGGCTGGCAGCCGTGGAACGCGCCGAACAGCAGTGCAATACTCTGGAACGAGAGAGGGAGGAATTGATGGAGGTTTATTCATCACCCTCAAAATATATCTATCCTAAACATATCTACGTTAAGGAAATAAACAATTCGGTTAAAGTACAAATTTGTGCATTCTCCAAGAATCGAGTGATACCTTCATGGGTATTCTGCAACTTGTTCCCATCTCATGTCCCCTTGGCACATTACAAGGTGCTACATCAACATTATCAAACATAGTGGTCATGCCAAGGCCCGGCCATCAAGTATGGGTGATATTTTGCTTCCTCTTATCCAATAAGAAATACATGTGTTAGCGGAATTGCTCGGCTTGAGCACTACAAACTAGGTAATGGATGCCAGGATCCCTATCACGGGTTGTAGTAGGTGCCCAACCTTCGGAGCCGCGGTAGCAGTGAGGTAGGTAGTAGGTGTTTACTACAAAACTGATGGCATGACAACACATGTTCATTCCCAGATGCAGTGGTCTAGCCATGGCACTATCATCAATTACAGCTGATTATGTGCCTCCTCGTATTTAATAAGAATTAGTTCAACTTGACCACAACAAACTAGGAGCTTTCTCAATGATTTTGAGCCGTTGTGGCGGTGAGGTAGGTTATGGGTGTCTACTACAATTGGTGGCAAGGTGGCAAGTTCCAGTACCTAACATAGTGGTCATGCTATGATGAAGTGATTAATTATGGGTGATAATATGCCTCCTCAAAACCAATAGACATCTCAGCAAGATCCTTGGCTTGACCACTATGTTTAAGTGAAGGATGAAGAGAAACTGAGCACATTTTGAGAAACTAGATGGCCATACTCTCAAAGCTGGAAGTGCTTCATACATGAACTGACATTGTAGCTGGCCTATTTGAATTGTAGTTTGTGCTCATCACTGCAAGGGTTTTCAGGCTGTAAATTAAACGTTTACTGTTGTAATGATTCACAGGAGCTTCACCAAAATAAGTTGGTGGGGAGGGAGGCAATTATGAGGGTGACATCACTTGAGCTTCGTCTCGAAGAACGGGAGAAGGAAGTGGAGAAGCTCCTCAACTCCTTAAATGAGCAGAGGGCGAGGACAGTCGAGGTTTTTGAAAGCTTGCTGACGAGTGAGAGAGCTGCAAAAGTGGAAGCTGCAAAGCGAGCCGAGGCGTTGTCACTTCAGCTACAGAGTGTCCAGGGAGAGTTAGATGCGCTGCAAACGCAACTCATGTCGGTGCGAAACCACGAAACAGCTCTCGATACCAAGCTCAAATCATATGCCAACATGCCTACCATTTCTCCCTCCACTACGTTTCACGGAAAGAGGACCTGGGCAGAGACTTATACAACTCCTCCTGGTGACAACAAGAAGAAGGAAATGTCACATACTACAAGGAGGTCCAAAAAGAACAAAAGCATTGAAAATTCCAGCAGCTGGGTGGACACTACTGATGATGAAGTACACGCCACCCAGAATGTTGCCCACGGGCAAATTAGCTCCTCACAAATAGTGCAGGGTCAAGATTATCACAACTTGACTGTAGGCAAATTGAAACAGAAGCTTGTTGGAGCCGGGTTTAAGGATGAACTCGTACAACTTGGAAGCCATCCTACAAAGAAGGATCTAATAGCCTTGTATGAGAAACTCATTCCTGACACATGATCTGCAATCCAGGGAAAAGAAGTAATCTTCACCAAAGGTACTATTTAGTTGCATCCGCTTCTTGCCAATCACACCGATTTCAGAGTGATTGATGTATTTGTAAAACAAAACTGAGTCTATTTGTGCCTTTTCGAAATGCAGATTGTTATGGATCGCAGTACTATGGTAGGATGTTGCTGTTATCCTCCCACTCTCCAGGTGCTTGAGCACACTATATGTTTTTTGCAAGATGTGGTGTCATTGACAAGCTGCAAGGTAGATGTGTGTTATTTGGATACTTTTCTCTCTGCAACCATTTCTTGTAGGATACGAAACATGCAATTAGTGTGAGATGATTAGCAAATTCAATTGTGCTTGTAGCCATTTGCCTCAACTCTCATTTTCAAAGTGAGAATTCTCATGCTCATTGAGTGATGATATAGGTCCCCCCAATCATGTTGACTTTTGAGCTTAGAATGGTTAGCATATTTTGAGCTTGTAGTTGAATCCGTTTTAAACACATACTACTTTTGTAGTGGTCGTTCTTAGGTTCACACCTAAGCATATACCATACAAATATATGCGTCCAGATTATTGTGGTGTTGGAATTAGGCACATCTATCTGAGATATTTATGACCAGGTCTGTTCAACAATGTAACAAACAGCAGGGGTTTTTGTGCACAGGGCAATTTTTTGGACCCTTGAGAGATTTGCAGATATACAGTGGTTGTTGTTCACACTTCTCCCAGAGTTGCTTTCGATCAAGGAAAGAGAATCCTCAAGCTCTCAAGTACCTACCACAATCTATGACATTGCAGCTACGTTAGTGCAGAACAAGTTTCTCAGTTCTAAGATTCCTGGTGGACATATTGGAATGAAATTGGAACTCACTTTTCTTTCATCACAACAGAGCATAGTTGAAGAATTCAAGTATTTTGACAAGTCCCACTTTCCAACACCAGGAATCAAAACTTAGGCATGGCCATGTATATTATAGTTATCAAGTTCTACACGTGGCATCTCAGTCAACCCTCAGTGGCACTTGCTCAGTTCCAAATATAAGCATAAGAAAGTGACAAGTCTTAACTGTTAATTGCCCCTGAGTACATCCTAATGAACTTGGTGCTTTCATACTGCCCTTGATGTCAAAGAGAAATTCAGCCCACTATGACCAATGTAGTTTATAATCGGTCAATTGTATGCCGAAACCAACTCCATTATGAAGATTTATACGAAGAATATCACCATTTCAAAAAATATTTGAGAAGATCCAACGGTCACAAAGTTGTAGTTCTCCAGCTCATCCAAATCCCACCAATCTCACCAGCTCATCATCAGTCGAATTGCATCAAGCATACAAGGAGGCCAATAGCCGCGCATCAATAAACATGAAATTATAGCTAAGCGATCGTCACAAGAACTAGTACTCAACTCCAACACCATCGACAAAGAGCATACTACATCAACCTGCAGCAGTAATTCTCTTAAGTAGTTTAAGCATCTTGAGTGACAACTTAATAGCCGTCATTAGGTGATGTAACTTACACCGCACCATGCACACAGTGTTATCGGTTGTAAATGAAAACCTAGCGTCATCATTGTACAGTCCACATCAAACATCTCTGATGATTGAGCTTGATTATTTTTTATTGTATTCTTAAGAGACTGCTGCAGTCTGATCAGCAGCCGCTAACATGCTTAAGTAGGTAATGGGAAAGCCGCATTCCTTAGGGCTTCCTAAAATGATACACTATGTAGGGGCTGCATTCCTACAACCCAATTAAGCCTGTCGGTGATGCTAATATCATACAAATATCATACCTAATCAAGCATGTCGACGATACACTACGTAGTACGTACACTCATAACATTATTAAGCAATATGCATTTGTTCATGTGGGCCCCGTGAATATAATCATAGAATGACCCAACTAGTGTAGAATCAAATTGATTCTATTCACCGAGTCCACACGAACAATTGCACATTGCTTAAAAATGTTATGTTGAGTTGTGCAATTAGTCTGCCCCAAGCTAATTTATCGACATTTTGCACTTTTTTAATATTTTTTTACCATGATAGCAACATGCATGAAATAATTCCTTAGTCTGGTTGCCACATAGAATGATAAACATTGTAAACCGAATTTAATACAAGGTAATATGCATGGGCAAAGAAGCAACCTCTTCGCGAAGACAACCTAATTGCACATATAAGTGTAGTAGCCGCATTCTTGTTATGCTACAGTAATAAGCTACTGAGTCTACTTAAACCTGGCCTAAATACCAAAAATGGATCAAGTAAAGAAAGAGAGGGATGAGTTGACACGCACAAGTGAAATCATTTTATCAAAGACTACCGTATGCTTAGGACGCATGTCTTCTTGGGTAGTCCTCTACCTAAATCCACAACATGTTTTTTGAATGTTTCAATAAATCACAAGTTGACACATATAATTCTGGACCATTTATTTATCAACACATGCCCATATAAAGTAGTGTTTCTATATGGTGATGGTTCGATAATTTTGAGCCAAAATATGAATTGCATCATTTTCAAGACATGCTTTCAAAATACTTGTTATAAAGCATTCAATACTTCGCATCAATTCAATTGAGGTATTAGGCATGTTTTCATCTTAGTATGCATATCAGACAATGAAATGAAATTGATTTTAAGTTCACAAAGCCAAAAGGTTTATTGGACTAAAACTACATCAAGATGGTATCAAACCAGCTAATGTTTTTGAGTAGCGGAGTGGAGTAGCCTCCGTGACATATACGCTAATGTGAACTTCATGGTCCAATTAAAAGAAAGAGTTGAGTCCCTAATTGTACATTCTCAAATAGTGATTGAGGCTCATCTCTAATGAAGTTGTATAGCAAACATTCCAACATAAAAGTGCGCCTCATTTTCAACTACATTGTAAGAGCAAAAAGTGGCAGCATCTTTTATTTGTGGGCATAAGGATATTCAACCACTATCCAATTTCAATGGCAAGTCTATGAATTGAAGTGTGATAATTACCACACCTATTATATCCCTATTTCCAAAACTCGTTTCTATAAAATTAATGTATAATTTTCTTTGAAGAGGCCACCTCTGACGGGGGGCAGTAGCCCATGGCCCTTATCTATGCATGCTTTGTAAATCAACTTTGAGTTTTTATGTGGTTTGTAGCTTTGATTAAGAGTGAAGCATCTCTCATTCAAACCAACGCATAATTAGCATCATCTCTCTCTCCCTCTTCTTTAAAGAAATTGTTCCAAAAGAAACTGAAACGCTCAAAGGACATGACAAAATACATCAAAATATCATGCATTGTCTATATATAAGGAAGAATGCTTGATAAACTTGAGGTCCATTCCACCATTTAATATAAAGGGACATTGATGATGTCAATCCTTAAATGATCAACAAACACCCAATCAACCATCTTTGGATGTATGCACCAAATAGGAATAATCTTTACATATTAGAGTTAACCGCAAAGCCAAAAAAAAAGTTGGGCCCTCAAATTGGCCCGATAATGGTGACCCATGTCAAGTGTCTAGGATAAATATAGGTCCACTTGTGCAAGGATTTGTAAATTAACTCTAGTTTCCTTTACTATGTTCAGGTTTAGGGTCTAACAACCCCCCCCCCCCCCCAACCTGAGTGAGCTCTAAGTTCTCACTCTCACCCCTCATCATTGGGATCATTGACTTACCTTCATGCATTGCGCTCGTAGCCTTCATGTGGCTCGACCATGAATTCCCTTGAATTGCATTGTGCTCGTGGACTTCGCCCTTATGTGTTGTGCTCATAGCCTTCATGCACTGCAACCAAGGATTTGCCCAAAATGAGTTGTGCTTGTGGACTTTGCTTTGACGTATTGCAATCAAGGATTCTTGTGTGGGTGGAGGCTAGGGGATAAGCGCGACATGTAGATGCAAGGTGCAAATGTGAGTTCCTCGCTACCCCTCTCTCATCTTTTAATCCCCACTAGATTGCCGTAGTCAATTTGTGGGCTATCCATCGGGACATTTGACCATCAACACATGAGCTTAGAAACTCGGATGAATCAACCGACATTGGGTGACCATCATTAATATGGCCCATTCACATGCAAAATTGCTTGATCGTTGGATCCCCATTCTAGATTGCTTGATTTAGGGCGATGTTAGTTAAGGATTATGGATCCTCGTTCTCAAAGTTGCTCATTAGCATTGCCATCCATCCGAAGGATTGCATGCTTGTTGCCAAGTTTCAATTAGGATTATGGATCCTCGTTATGAAAGCGACCCATTACCATCAGCATCATCCAGAGGATTCCCACATTGTTGGCGTTTCCATTGGGATTGAAGAACAAGCATTCTGAGAGTTGCCTATTGGCATCGCCATCGTCTAGAGGATTCCCACGTTGTTCCCAAGTTTTGATTAGGATTCAAGAGTAGGCATCTTGAGATAGCATGCATGCATGCATAGCATCATAAGTACTAATATTGTCATGCTTCATATACAACATAAAATGTGAAAGGCATTGCTTGGGAGATTTTTTTCCATAGGGCGACCAAACTGTATGTGAGAACCACTTGTCTATCTAGCATCAACCTCAATAACTAGAACAATCAAAGCGGCAAATTCATCAAATTCTTGAAGGGAGAAATTACTGTTGACTTTGAAGGCCACTTGACGCATCCTAGACAAGAGATCGCTCACACTAATTGTAAGACCCACTAATAGGTTGTTGCCCTCCTTCAGTTTGTTTAAATTGAAGGATTACTCGAAATCCAATACCGCAACCATGTTAGTCAAGTACATCTTTTGTTCCTCAATGTGTTTCTCTTCCAATTCTTTGTCTTTGTATAAGGCCGAGGAATTGAGGACATCATAAAAAATTCAAGTTTTCCATGGTGACTATTAGGCTATAACAACAATCTACACTATTGTTAACTGTAAGATTTGATGATTGGTGGTGAGTGGTAGCAAAGATTGGCAGTTGCCATTTGGGTTTGAATAAGTAGAGAAGGTGTGGCTTGATAACATGCCGGGATATGCTACCCGGCGGAGGGTGATTGAGCATGCACTATTGGATCAAAGCCTTTGTTGGCCATTGGATAATCCTCATCTTGCATGTTAGTCCATAGGGCTATGGGTCACTATCTGACGTAGGCTTCTCCTATTAGCCCAAGTTGGCGACTTGCCTGCTTGCTTGTGGACCTCATCCTTCTTACACGTACTAACATGTCCACTAGCTATTTAAAACGGGGACTTTGTGGCTCTTGGTTTGCTGTCCAAAGCCCCTTGAAGTAGGCTTGGACTTTGTGGTTGAACTCTAACAAGGGTTGGGATTCCTTGCTTGAAATTCCAAACCCCTATTTTTTTTTTATGGTTAACTCTATTAAATATATAATACACCAACCTTTGGAATTTTGTGATGTGGAACAAACCAGAAACAAGTGCTCGATATGCAAGCATATGTTTTAAAAGCTTGCTTCAAACTTTGCACATGAAATTATTGATTTTTTGGAGAAATCAAATAAATTACTTCATTAGAAGTGAATTAATAATGAATGAGAAGACTTAGGTTGAGCCCTGATGATTTTATTGAGGGTGGGTTTACAATAGAATCCAAGCCTGAAGGAACTCCAAAATCAAGTGAGCTTATTGGTTGAGAGCAAAATTTTGGACCCGATGTGTTTAAACTAGGGCCTTGGTCCAAGGCATGAAAAAAAATGAAGTGAATCTAATGTGACATCACTTTCACGTCAAGTCTCAATAATCCCAACCTAAAAAAATACTCCTAGTTTGAGAAACCAACCTTCAAGCTAGGGTCCAATCTCGAGTCCAAAGGTAAGGTCCATTTAAGGGTGTTATGAACCCCAACATAACATTGCTCAGCGTGCAACTCTCGTTCCATGGGCCCTTAGAATATAACCGTGGGATGCTAAAAGAATCTGCACATGGAAATTCATATTCAAACTAAACTCCCAGCATCCCACTGCTATATTTTGAGGGCCCATGTGGTTGAATAATGTTACGAAGATTCTTAGACCCAAATAAAAACCCACCCTACATCATCTACTTGCAGCTTGTAAACAAGGTCCAGAACATAAATAATAATCATGAGGAAAGGAGGGAAAACAAGAGGGAAATCAATTAAAGTCTTACTCATAGTTTGTGAAACTAACCTTCTAGCTAAAGTCCAAGCTTGAGTCCATTTAAGAGGTGGTTTGAAACGCCAAGTTTCCTAAACCCTAATATAAACCCAACCTTGTAACGCATCCACTTGAGGGGGAGAAAAAATAAAAGACAAAAAAATTTGGACCATTTCTCGATTTGTGCGTGTCATCCTTGCGCAGGGGCCATGCTAATCTTCTCTGTATCGTTCCAATTTTATCAGATGTCTCCGAAGAGACAAGAGCTATGCCGCTCTTCTAAACTATATACCAGCTCTTCTATGCCCAGACAGACTATATGGGATATATGCCTCCCAACATTACGCTCCTGTGACCGCTCACAGTTCAGTTCTTATACCACCGTCGATGAGAGGATCCGACGGCTGTGGAGCTCCCAAACCCCTATGCTACAATAATATGTGCAAGCTCTGTCTGCTTCCCCTGCATTTGCCTTTGTTTTAGCTTACACATGTTGCACTTTGCCTTCCATCGCCTTCTACCTACTATATCTGCATCTCTAATCTGGTTTCTTACTTTGATGAAAGTAGCGATAGCTTGAAGAACCCGTGATTTCAATAATTGCACTGCAGACCTCAATAGGGTTTCAAAATACAGTATTTGAGAAACTTGTTGTAGGAAAACCTGCTTCAGAGCCAGGATGGTGCCAGGGGTCCAATGCATCGCCGTGGTAAGGAACTGCGACATACATGCGTGCATATTTTTGTGCAAGTTTTAACTGCAATAGTGTCTGCAGAATATATGGCAACTGGGTTCAGAGGGAAGGAAAAACAGAAGGAAAAAAAATTTGGACCATTTCTCGATTTGTGCGTGTCATCCTTGCGCAGGGGCCATGCTAATCTTCTCTGTATCGTTCCAATTTTATCAGATGTCTCCGAAGAGACAACAGGAAGAGGGCTCTCCTACACTATATACCAGCGCTTCTGTTCCCAGACAGACGATATGGGATATATGACTCCGAACATTGCGCTCCTGTAACCGCTTGCATCTCAGTTCTTACCGCTGTCGATGAAGAGATCCGACGGCTGTAGAGCTCCCAAATACAAATGCTACCAAGACTGTGTGGGAAGCTCTGTCTTCTTCTTGCGTGCCATGGACTCGGGTTGTCCGTTACAGGTATTGGTTGTTGAGGAATGTGCAGCATGAAGATGAGCTTCGACTATCATCGCTAATTATGAGGTAGGAACATTTATCTGAATCTCTTTCTCAGGTTGAGATTGGAGTCATCAGCAATGACGGATCGAACTGCAGCAATTGCTAGGGTTTTCAAGTACGAGTGATGTGGCGTAGCATCATAAACCTCTAAATTCACAAATCACCAACATTGAGTTCATATTAGTTTAATCGTATCAAACTACATATTGAATAATTGCCTACCAAACATACGATGGCAATTTTCATCTTTTGTTTCTATCTGTTACTGTTGCATTGTTCTTTCATTAACACACGACGATTGCCTATGACTCATATATGATTGATCTCAATACAGGATGTTCAAAACAAGAGGAAACTAGATTAGATGGGTACACATGACATGTGTTTCAACATATTGGACTGCGACTTTGAATATATGAATACCCTGCTCTACACTCACATTCTTTGAAAAGAACATCCTAATCCTAGACAGTGACGTTGCCACCTCAGAGGGCGGCATTTTGGGAAAGGTCTATAAGCCTGCACCTCGACTAGCAATGATCTTGTGTCAGGTTGGTGTCAATGGTTGCTTCAATACAATTCACATTCATGAGGTAATTTTGAGATATCGTTAACCTAATTTTTTCCCTTGGAGACGAAGAGAATTCCAAAGAGCCTCATTAAGATCATCAAGTACAATTTTTGATGGTGTTGGAATGTCATGCATTTCCCATTTAAATGGACCCGATGCTATGCTCCACACAATTGACAATTTGTGCCAGGTGTTAGATCTTGTTCGGCAAGGTGTCGAGATCATATGTATCACACTTAGTACCTACAACACTGTAAAGTCTAATGACCATGACTTATTGCAGCTATTTGGAGGCTAATGACTAACTGACTTTTTACTCCTTAGGAAGCTTAAGCCTCAAGATCATCCATGTTGTAAAGGAGATAGGTCTTCAGTCTCATATCCTTAACCGCACCCCTAGATTTTATTGATTAGTATTTGTAAGGGATCAAAGAGCAAACATCATAAAATAAATCACCTGTTTACAAAACTTCCGAGTACTAATAACTGCTCTTCACTCAATAGTGAAGAGATTTGGGAGGACCTATGTATCTGGTTAAGAAATCAACGAACAGGCAGTTTCATTAGCCATAACAGGCCCGATTTTAGATCACATTTCTGCAGATGTTACATCATGAAATTGCTAATGCCGAATTTTAAAAATTGTAAGATGGAACTCCCGAAATCACATGGATACCAAGACAGCCCCCAAAACCAACACCCTGAATAGTTTGCATTATAAGTACATACTGATCAGCAGAATGTTCACCATCTCAACATCAGACCTCCCCTGACGGAGACAACACAGTTTTCACTTCCAAAGGTTTTCATTTAATTCAATATTTAGGGAGTGAGAACTTCAGTACACTTACTACTCTTCTTCCAATTCACATGGCTACCCCATGTAGCCAAATACCTCATGTTTAAGGTGCTGCTACCTTGTGACATTAATAAGCCCTATGGCATTGACCTCGCAATGATGATTTCACAATCAGCTAGTGTGCTAGTGTAGACATAGAAGAAAGAAAAACGACACCTTCCAGATGTGAGGGCCATAAAAATGTCCACAAAAAGACATCAACTTATGGTGTCAAGCACAGATGACATAAAAAAATATGCACAAAGTCGAACAGAATCTGCTGCTTTACTGAGTGTATATCCAAACACCAGAGAGACGAACATGCCAAACGTGAAGTCCCACAAAACCAATTCTCCCGCAAAATTGAATCTAGACGAAAGTGTTGGGCCTAGAAGCCTTGTAAGTGGTCTTCAGCTTCCTGGTTGGTGGCCGGATCTTCCTGTAGGTCAAGGGGAACTTGATCTTGGAGTCGTGGAACTGCTTGGTGTTCACACGCTTGCAGAGAGCGACAGGGATGGTGGCTGTCTTGATGATCTGGATGCAAGGCATGCGCACGCGATGACGTGAAGCCATCTCATCATACATCTGCTCTACTGCTCCGTTGAGGGTCAAGTCACGGTACTCCTTGTACATGTTGTGGTACCCAGTTCGGCTCTGATATCGCACCCAGATACCAAAGTTCTTGATGGTGGTGGGATACTTCTCGAAAATCTGCCGAAATAAAACATTTATGAGTAAAAGGAGCAAACATAGACAAACTGCGGATCGTAAACAGAAATATGTGCCCAACCTGTTTCATAAACTACACCCATAGTGTAAATCTCTGAAACATTTATTGGTTAAATTTATGTAGAGTATTTAGGACACGGCATTGGAGGTAGGGTGAAATGATGCTGATCACATACTAGCGCCGCCAGAGATAATACAAACCAGGAATCAGCTCCCCAAAAATTACTAACCTCATTGATGGCCAGAAGCTGTCCATGAGACTTCTTCACCTTCTGCAACTTCCTCAGGAAGTACCTGTACATTCAAAACCGAGAAGGTTCACTGGCTGTTCTATCCAAACAAATAGGTACCCAAACATAGGCGCCATAGTTTAACGAAATCACGAGACCATCTTCCCGAAATCCATGCTCTCTCTCTGGGCCCTCGCATGAGGTCAAGTCAATAAAATAAATACCGTCATCAAAATTCCAACAGAATCTAACCCTGCGCTTGCGGCCGACAAGCCTAAACCTAAACATTACAAATACACCAGGTCTCATTCCTAGTGTATCGAAATCGTAAGACCGCCTTAACTATTCATCTGATCTCGTAGCCTTATATACAAGGTCCAACACATAAAAGACCTACACCCTGCTCACCGGGTGAGAGAATACCATACAGCCTACGACAGCCGTTGCGGCCAACAAACCCTAAAGGCACTCCCAGGACTCGGTTGTCCTGAAAGAAAAATCAGCACACTCGTGCTTCATAGATCCACCAGATTGTAACGAAAACTACACTTGAGAAAGATATACAAATGCGGCTTGGGGCTAACTCGTAAACCTAAAATTGCAGAAAAACCCCGAGACGTACCAGAACTTGGACTTGGCGCGAACTTCGTTGGTCGCCCACAGCTTCATCCGGTAAGCTTTAGGGGTCTCATTGTTCAGGGTTGGAAGGGCCCGCCCCACCACCTGGTATTGGTGAAACTGAAAACACATGAAACCCCAGCTAGGGTTAGGAAAACATCGCCAGACAACTCACACAAACCCTTGACATTATTTGATAATCCACCTAACAACTCCACAAACCGTCTATGGCCACAACATGCGATGGCGATGAGATGGTAATGGGATGAAAAATAACCCTAAACTAAGTTTAGGGAACTGGCATCACCGAAGGACACATCACAAAAACAAACCCTCAACGTAATTTTGAACCACCTAAAATTCCCACAAGCCATTCACGGCAGCCACATACGATAGTAATGAAAAGGTCAGGAAATGCAATC
This sequence comes from Polytrichum commune, assembly GCA_950295325.1. Classification (NCBI taxonomy): domain Eukaryota; kingdom Viridiplantae; phylum Streptophyta; class Polytrichopsida; order Polytrichales; family Polytrichaceae; genus Polytrichum; species Polytrichum commune. The sequence goes on from OX485803.1 coordinate 69,662,295, forward strand.
TAACCCGGAAGCTCATGGTTGCTGTAGGGTGGGGACGCGGTCGCAACACAGGAGCAAGGGCAGCAAGGGCCGGAGCGTCCACGCGCTTGGAAGAGAGGAAAGTGAGAGAGAGAGAGGTGGTCTTTAGCGCCACCATGCCAGACTCTCTTAGGGTTAGGGTTTTCGCGCCCGTTCCCTCGTTCTCATCGAGTTCTCATGGCGTTCCCCCCGACCAATATGTTAACTAACTCCGGGTCCAACCGGACTTCCCGGTTAAGGCTTCGGTTTAGAGTGAGTAACCACTCAAATTAGTTATATGATTGTGCCCACGCTGTCTGGATAAAAGAATTACCTTATATATGAAATAGCTAACCTATATGAGAACTAATTAAAGTAATCTCACTTAAATTTTATTTTATTTAATATGCCTTTATTCGAACTGATTATGATTATAACGCATTTTAGATTTAATAGGCTTAATTACTTTGGTAAACATAGTTTCTAAATTAAATTAGGCTTAATTAGTTTCATTTATGTTCAATTAGTTTTAATAAGATTAATTCAATTTAGCCACGCTTAATTAGTTTAAATGTGTATAAGTACTTGTATAAGTAGAAGAAATTAACTAAAATATTATAAACTAGCACACTAATTTCAAGTTTCATTTTTTAACAACAAAGACCCTTTCAAATGGTAAGTCGCATAAATTCTATTGTCCTCAATGCTAATGAATGTTTTTTAATATTTTTGACTTCCAAGTGAATTACATGCTTTGTTGACAGTTTCACTTTGGGAATGAAATCCCAATCAATTGTTTGTTTACGAGTGGGAAGTGACGTATATATTGGATTTTGGACCTTGAAGGTGAAGTGCACTCAATATGGGTTTTTTGGGACATGTGGCAATTCATTTTATGAAGCCGGACAGGGCAGGCAATAATTTTCGGTGGAGATCATATAATTTATGCCCAAGGGTGCCAGATTGCAGACCAACCCTAAAAACCCCTCCCCATGAAAGTTCCTAAATATACGATGCGGTCATGGTTTGGCAAAGCAAGGCCCTTGCAATTTGGCATGAGCTCTAGCCCCATCTCGCACCACCTAGTTAAACTTAAGGTTTGAACAAAAGTTATTGAACTAGAAGTTAGCTAACTCTTGGGACCTTGCATTTGTGAAGAAATCTTAACTCATACATATTCCCAATGCTCTAATTCTATGTTACAAATGATTAGTCCAAGTTTTCTCTTGAATGCATGTCTCTCATTTTCCTCATCTCTTTGTTGTTCCGCTATGACATGGACCACATTATTTCTTACATCATCCTAAATTAGCATATATTTGCAAGCAAACTACTATTATTTATAGAAACTACTATTAAATACAAAGTTTAAATTCATATAAGTTCATATGTACTGGTTTTTTATCATAATGAAACTAGAATAGTGTGGGCCACAATATTTCAATGTATCATGATTAGCATCATGTTCAAAACTTGGGCAAGTTGAGCAAAACTTCATTTGGTCAATATGAACTTCTTTTTTAAATTGGTCAACATTTGGTTAGTGGTAACTAGGATGTGTAGGTGTGCGATAGGTTAGCTAGCACACAAGCTAGTTGATTCTCACTAACTCATTTGTTAGCCATGAGTTTAGTTAGTTGGGATTTTGGTTAGCTAATCTACACTAACTTGTGTGTGAGCTAATTCTCTCAGCTAGGTTGTGCAATTGGACCCCAAATGAGGGGCACTTTGCCACATTGGAGACCCCTTGTTGCATGTCGAAGAAAATTCCATGAAAAGTTTTCATGCTTTATGATGTTGCAATGAAATTTTGCCATGTACTATTGCGTGGCCTTATTGTGGACACTTCCAACTCCATGTACAATTTTGATCATTGGATCAGCTTGAAAATTCTCTCGTCCAATTAAAAACTGCAATAAATCACAAAGATAGTCATTTTGAGTTTCCTAATCAAGATCGACGTGCAAAAAAGTAAGTTCAAGGGGGCCAAATTGATCATTTTTTCCTCTTTGATTAATCACGAGTCCTCTCTAAAATTGTGTTCATGAATAGAGCTAGAGTGATGGTCCCTTGTGTTCCCTTTGACCAAGAATTTAACCGAAGGAGGGACAACTAGCCTTGGAGATCCCAATGCAAACTTTGGTCAACTGCTAGCTTGATTACGATTCCATTTCTTATGGCCTTTGAAAGTAACTTTTCCTCTGGGCCGTTGCTTACATATGTACATAAGCCACACTTGTATTAATTAGTAGATTAGTATATGGAGGTGTTTTATGCTCCCATGCTATTTGTAAATCACTCATATCATGTGTGCGCATATGGTAAAAAGAATACACTCATTGTATATATATCACACTTATATTTTACTTCATGTATACATACATAATTGGCTTTGGAAAAGTGGCCTTTGTAGACATACCACTTTTGATCATTCAAATGTATATACCTCATATTTGGGGACCTCTTTATAGAACAATTAAGAAGAGTGCCCACATAAGCCCCCCCCCCGGTGCCCAACATACATTAGGTTTCATACAAGGCAAGGGGTCGATTTTTTTCAATAAAGAATTTTTATATATTCAAGTAATATCCAAGGTGATGGGTCGTGTACCAAAACAAATATAATTGAATGACTGGTGATTTCCTAATGCGACTGCCATAAGCTTCTTGGTAATGGGGGTGTGGGAAAGGCGATCGTGTGCTCAACGACACATGGCACACGAGCACACATGGAGCTCTATTTCATCTTTACTAGTGTTGAAATGTAGTTTTCATGTGGGATTCAAGGAGGCCTCAACTAATGTAAGATTGACATGTGGCAAAACTCGAGGGGAACAAATTTAATTTATGTTAAAATAGATAGTCTTCTATGATAGTTTCACTTTGTAACACTTTTGGGTGAAAACTTCAAAGCGGGTGAATAGTTCATGTTTGGTGTCAAGAAATTTGGGAGGGAGATCACAACCCCCAAATAATGTCATGATCGAATGGACGCAAAGCCACTTTATGTAAATTATCATAAATTTTATTGAATTGCATATATGGTGGAAGTTGGACATGTACACTTGCATGAAACCTATGTAAATGGGCAATACCACCTCACTCCATTTTATATAATTTGTTTCCACAATTGCAATGCCTTAATTCTAAAACTGCTAAGAATAAGGAAAAATGCCACATTTGCAACAAAATAGATTTCTTTAATTATCATCGATACATTTGATTGTTAGAGTGTCCAACTTTCAAGCATTTGGACAAAAAGTGACAACTAAAATGATCTTGTGGCTCGTGGGTTTTAAAATAGGGTGCATTGGACTCAATCAAGTGCTACTAGCAAGGTCACCCATCCAAGCAATATTCCAACCTCGAGCCTTAACCTCATGGTTCACATGGGATATGGGTAAAACATTGGGTTTAAACCACCTTGCATCATTTTGCCATATTATTAATGGGGGTGGGGGATAAACAAACCATCAAGTAAGGCATTGTAAAGAAGAAATTGGATGTTTTCCACTTTAAAAATTTAGAACCAATCATGAAACCTATGTAATGGGGCAATACCACCTCGTTCCAGTTCATATAATTTGTTTCCACAAATGGAATGCTTGAATTCTAAAACTCCTAAGAATAAGGAAAAATGCCACATTGGCAACAAAATAAATTCCTTTAATTATCATTGATACACTTGATTGTTAGAGTGTCCAACTTTCAAGCATTTGGACATAAAGTGACAATTGAAATGAAATGATCCTTGTAGCTCATGGGTTAAATTCAAATTAAAAAAACTCCATTCAAGCCTTTGTTGGGAAATTTCAAGCCTTGAGATCTAGTCACTTTGGAAGAGTCCACATACTTGCTATTATTGCTCAACATGTAGTTCTTGCAGTAAGGTGCCATTTTCAAGCTCATTTGAGAAGCTCAAGTGAGCTCAAGGATAGTTCTTACGGTGGTGAGCCATTTTAAGCTCAAAGAATTTATTACTCCTCATTGAGTGTGGCCTCTCGTTTTGCAGTCCCCACGATACCTCGATTTACGCATGGCTTATGTAAATTGATCAACAAGTTGGTTAATTAATTCAATGTGTGTGTGTGTGATGAGTGGACTTGGTGGCTAGACTAGTTGTTTGGGAGTGTTGAGATCTAGAGTTTCCAACTTCTTGGCTTAAGCCCTTTCAGCACAATCATGTATGCCCAAATAGGCCCCACACCAGAGAGAGAAGAAACGCTGACCCCTGATGGGATCAGCATGATTGAAATGCCCGTTTGACCCACCCTTGATATTATGTCCACTGGACATAATATCAGTGGTGCATGACTACTAACCCCTCTCGGGGTGGGCACTGTAGAAACTGGGGTGACCAAGTTTGGCCATGTGTTGGTGTGGTTGTAGTGCTTGTAGGGGCAAAGGTTATAACTTTGTGGGGTGGATGTTGAGTCATGAGCCTTCCATTAGTTTATTGTGATATCTTTTATTTATTGATTGGTTGGTGTTTTGGGAGTTCTTATGGTAGTTGTGTGTCAAGTGGTATTGGCTCGTTATTTTCTATCCTTCTTTTGTGCAGAATTATGGACATAGCATATTGTATAGCGATGACATTAATTGCCTCAAATGTGTTCTTGATGCTCTGCTTAGGGGTTTTAAATGTTGTTTCAATGTTATCCATAGAGGGGATATGTGTGGCAGCCTAGCGCCTGCAGTGATGACAATTAGCGGGTCTATCTTCCAACCTTTGTTGGCAATATTGTCCATTAATGGTTTATATTTTTCTATTTTACGGTTTATAGTTTCATCCGGTATTCTATCGTTACAGTATGTAAATTCAATGAATTGTATTGTTAGGTTGTCATTAGGTTCTATTGGGGGTGAGGACTGATATGGTAGTCCTTTCACACATAGAAGGTATGGTTTGAATCTGGCATTGCAATGACATCTTTGTTGGCCACATATACACGGTAATATCCATGAAGGGACCGTGTTTTCTGGGGGGTCATTATTGAATGTTCTTGCATTCATGAGAATATAACATCTTGACTTTTTTGATGACACTATAAGTTTTCTTAATTCCCATACTGCTTTATTGTGTCTTTTGGTACGGAGGGCATGAATGTGGTGTTGTTTGCATTTTAGAAGTACATGCAGCCATGTATCCGGGTCTGTTGAGTCACATATGGGGCATGTAATTGATGGAAAAACTTCTCTTCCGAAGAACAGTTGTTTCCTGGCATTTCCCATGTATTGACCGTGTCTTAGTTTTAGAAGACATGTTTTTTGGGAGTCAGTTATGTTTTTGTTTGTCCAAAATTTATTTGATAGCTCATTATCTATTTTATCATTGGCTATCCATTTATCTATGTTGGGGTATAATACAGGGATCAATTCTAAATTTATATTCATATTGTACTTTACTAGATGTTTTTCTAGGAATCTAATGGGTCCTTTGTCTGGGGTTGTTCCCATTGATGGCCATGTGTCTCTTTGGTAGTAGTACGGCGTTGAGTGGCCAAATTCGTATGGTTGAGAGGCATTGTAGTGTTCTTTTGATGTCCCTTTTTTAGCAAGTGTGTCGGCTTCTTCGTTACCTTTGATGTTTGTATGTGCTCTTACTTTGTATAGTGTTGTGGGTTGGGTTCTCTGTGTAAGAAAATTGACTATTTCTTCTAAGATAGTTTTATCGGGGTGGTTATTGTGTAGTGTGAGGTGCTTTATTTGGTTTTTGATTACATATAGGCCGTTAAGGCAGTCTGTGAAAATATGTGTTGGTTCATTTGGGAAGTCATTTTATTATTACTTTAAGGGTATGGTGAATGGCCATTAGTTCTGCTCGAAATATGTTTTGTAGGCCTGGTAGTCGTAGTGCAAGTTTTATATATATTTTTTGGTTATATATACCGTATCCAGCTTCTTCTCTCCGCCAACTATCTCCTATTTTTTTTGGGGGGTTAAAGGATCCATCTGTGTAGAAGCAGCATTTGGAGGGGAATTTGAGTGGTGTTTTGTTTTCATAGTTGGGAATTTGTGGGATTGTATTATGTAGGTGTGTGCTTGGATTTGGGTAGGTGAGGGTATTCCATGTTTTACATTTGTTGACTTCTAGATTTTGTGGGGTAGGGGGGGCAATTTGGGTGATTGTGCGGGATATGTTCAGGTTGTTGCATATATTTCTTATTGTGTTCATTTGTTCTATATTGCCGATACTATTGTTTTGGTGATGTACGCATAGGATTCTTATGGTGAGTGGTTCTATACGTGGTTCATTGGATTCTTGTGGTCTTGTAGGTTCTTCATATTTGGTGGTGTCTGCTGGTATTTGAGTGATTACATGTGTGTATGGGAAGGGACCTAAATGTGGTGTAAAGTTCTGGTACCAATTCGGGTCTGGGATGATAAGTATGGTGGTGGTGTATGGATCTTGCTTCGCTGCTAGTCTGGCCCAATGGATTGTTTTTTGGGCTTCAATTTCATTGTGTGGGTGGGCATATCCTATTCCTTGCCACTTGTGTGAGAATGCGTTACCGATGGACCCGAAGATTTTATCTCTAGGAAATGGTGATAAGAATTTTGTTAGATGGGTTGAGCATGTGACTGGGGATGAGAAATAGGAGTGTGTGATTTCAAAGGATGTTGTGATGTAGTCTAATAGTGTTTTGGGTAGGGAATGGTGTGCGTTTTTTAATGGATCACTTTTCGGTATTATGTGTTTGTATCTTTGATATAGCCAGGTTATTTTGATTTCAAATGTTTGAGTAGGGGGTATTAGGTCATGTGGTTGATGTAATGTACGATTGTATTGGTTCCATAGCCATACAAGTCTATTGTGTGGAATGGTGATAATGTGTTTACCTGTTTCATCGTAGATATGGGCATAATCATTTTGTATTTGGATTTTGTTTGTATTAATGTTGATGTCTTTTTCAGGGTTACATTCATGTGTTGAGATTTTCACGAGTGGGATGTTTAGGGGAGGAGAGATGTGCCTGGGGTCTTTGTTTTGGGTGAACATGTCGTTTCCGGTCATGATGTTTTCGTATATTTTATGTTGTGTTTTGGTGTAGTATGTGAGTATTAAGTTTGTGTTGTGTTGTATGACTCTTGGGAGATTGTAGGGGAATAATTCTCTTTGTGGAAGGTTTTTGGTATATATTGTTCCATTGGGTAGTACCCATTGGCATAGGTATGTATGTTGGTTTTTTATAATTTTGTATTTATATGTAGTTGGTTCTATGTAGTGGTCTATTATTGAGTGTATAGGGTATTTTATTGGGTTGTTTTTTATGTGTACGGGAGTGGTCAGTTGTGTTGGATGTGGTGGGGTTGGTGGGTGTGTGCGGATTTCGCTATTTAGTGGTGTTATATTATGTTCCCTTATGACGTATGCTCGTTTTAGTGTACGTGGTGGGTAATGGTCTTGGCATGTTTCTAGGCATTCTTCGTTGCAACATGGGTAGCAAAATAGTTGTTCTATTGTTTTTAATGCTTGTTTTATCAGGTGTGTGGGTTTTTTTATAGTATTTTGAGTATTCGGTATATGACATTAAGTGCGTGCCATTTGGTAGGGTGAGTTGTTTTATGTCATATATGTTTTCAAGGAGTAATTTGTGTATATATTTTAAGTCTCAAGTAGACAGTTTCTGTGGGGGGGGGTGTTGTGGATAACTTATGCCATTCCCTTTCAAGTGGTGTGGCTTCTAAGGGGAATTTTTCTATCTTGCTTCTAAAATGGGCTCCACTTGCTACTTTGATAAGGTATATTGTTCTGGTAGTGGGGGATCTATTGCAATTGTGGTGTCTGATCCTGGGTATGTTTTCTGCACCCCCGTATTTGGCTAGTATGTAGTGTGTAAGGCCTCTGTATATTATTCCAAGTTTACCTTTGTCATTTAATGCATTTCTAAGTTGTTCTCCTATGCATCTGAGGTAGGCATTCTTTAGTGAGAAGGCTTCTATTCCGAACATCTCGTGGGAAAGGAGCTCTAGATTTATTTGGAGTTATGTTTGATGGACACATCTTCCTCTCTTATCCTTTTCATTGTATTTTTTACCTGCAAGAGTCAAGGCTTCACATCTTCTTCTCTTTTGAAATTTTGTTTAATTTTTTTTATTTTTTCATTAATAAATTTCATGCAAAAATGCCCTCATTTCATAAAAAAGTACATTGAATTCCAATATAATGCACATTATATTTTAAATAATTTGTACATGCATACATGACATATTTTATTTGATAACACTCTAGATAAATCTAGTCAAAGAAAAATTTCATGCAATGCATGCATGCACGATACAATATGTTTCCATACAAAATTTATTTCACTTCTATTTTTGATGATAAGTAATTGATGAAAGGAGCACATTTCTACATGGAATTTATGTGGATTCTAGTTTTTGGTTAATTAATTAATTTTTAACATTTTCATTTAAACATTATGTCCAAGTACAAGTCTGCTTTCCACTATGTCCTATGATTAGGAATGGTTGTGGTCACGGGTTCAAACCACTGACCATGACCAAGAAAAATTTGAAATCATTTTCTCTGAAGGCCCTTGGTCACATTTATGGACAAATGCAAAGATGCCACGTGCACGCTGGAATGGCACAAAAGAATATTCCAATATATTTCATCCTACCTTCGACATCCAGGGTGAAAGTATGTGGATGTGTTTAAATCCTCCATCCTAGGAGGACAGGAGGAAAGGAGGAAGGCAATAGATGAATAATTATGGATCTTGTTTCATCCTCTACCCTTCATCCTTCATCTTCGTCCTTCCGGTGTTCCTTCATGGAACCCATCACAATCAAATGGGAATCAGCGAGAGAGAATGAGAGAGAGTCATTCTCGAAGTATTTCCATGCCTCTTCTTACCCGGCTTTCTTCTTTTCAAGGTTCAAATTCTCACCCTACATGTCCTCATGTTGTTTTGAATACGACTTCATTGTTGAAAAAGCAAAGGATTTCTGTTCATGTGTTAATTTTGAGGATTTGGTGCTTGCTTTCTGTGAAGGGGTTTGGTTGCTTCAACAGAATTCAAGAGGAATGATGCAGAATTCGTTATTAAAGTAGTAGGACATCTACTTTGCAATTTATAAGTGGAGTCTCTGTTAAGTAATGCAAAAGAGATTGATGCATTAGTGGCAGAAGTTGTTCCAGAAATTAAGTCACGAAGTGCATAAAGTTCAGAGCACAATGGATTCACATGGTTATTGAGTCTGAAGAAACGTGATCTACATCTAGAGAGGAAATCTGACATGTTACTTGATGTTTTTGCCTATTTTCTCACGGTGCCTGCACAGTGCATGCCGTGTCTATGACAGGATTTGTCTATGCTTGGGTTGAGTAGAAGATTTTGATGCATTATGCAAAGCTGTAGAATGTGTATTTCGTGTCGACACCGGAACAGTATGTCAATGTCCATAACATTCTTTGCTTACGTGACACATGTGGCAGAGTTTTAGGGTTTTGATAAGGTTTTTCCAGGGAAACTTTTTTTCCTGGGGGAGATTTGGATGGTTGTGGTTGAGGTTTTTTCTGTTTTCAGTGGAATGCAATTTTTAGGGTTTAAGAGTTTAGATTTACTTGTCGATGACATTTTTTTGTTTCTGTGGTCTTGAAGGGAAACAGACAGACAGACCGGAGACCAGGCTCCAGGTGAAGGAGAAGTTGTCACAAGAAACTGTAACTTGTCAGATAGCATAATTTACCATGAGTCGTGATCCACATGAGTGGCTGAAGAGGTCCACAACCTTTTCTCGTCTCGTTAACCCGGAGCTTCATGCAAAGCCCAATCTCATGGTGGGCGCGATTGGAACTGGCGTATTTGTGTTTGTTGTTGGCCAGCTCTTCTACCTGAACTACAGTCACAACCAGAAGCAAACTGTTGCAGCTGCAGCAAACAAGACCCCAAAGCTGGAGCTTGTGATAAAGAGTGACGATGCGTAGTCTCTGGACCTCGATGGTATAAAAGTATAAAATGTGTTACTCATGTCGAGGACTTGCTAAATGTGCCCTCTGACACTTCACTAAAAATCCAAATTGAAATGACTACATCCCAGCCTCTTCAGTATGATTTTTATGAGTAGCTCAGATCATCTGGGATTCTGTTAGAAATTTTTGTTAGGGTAATGCAATTTTGATACCTATTTATTGATGAGCAACGTGTGAAAATCTCACAGGCAGTGCACGTAGGTGTGACCTTTTTCTGATAAGGTTTAGTAGAAGTAGAGTGGCAGCAGATGGCAGTATTCCGGTATTGTTTGCTACTCCTTGTGTTTATCACGTCTTGTACCCTTGAAAGATTGAAGGCGCTTGAAACTGGTGGAGTATGTGGAAATCCAGGTGATTCCTTTTCTATTGAAAACATGTCAAATGTTTCCTCCGGTTTTCTCATCTCCATTGTCTGTTGTCAAAGTCTTTCATGGATTTGGTACTTCCAATATAATGAATGAGTTGGGGCAATCTGTTCAGTTTTATATGAGATGGGTTTGGATTTGTATTGCAACAACTTAGACTGCATCTTACCCAAACTCTGTATACACTATGGTTTTGGACTTTGGTTGTAGATTGGCCATGGAATTAGTGCTGGGGGATTTACATAAGAGGATTTACATCTCTTCGTTTGGTTTTTTTTCCCACTGGCAGACATTCCAGTTGTAAGGAACATCAGTGAATTAGGACAGGACAGCTATGGTAGGCCTGGGTTGTCTCATATGACCATTGCTGGTGCTGTCCACCACGGTATGCGAGAGGTATGTCCTGCCTGATCGGAAGCTATGTATTTATAGGTTTGTTATGTGGTTTCAAACCCTACATTTGCATTGAAAATTTCACCAGAGTAAAACAAATTACAACCATTTTTTAGCGTTCTCTGCTTGGCTTGGATACATCTGATACAGCTACAATGAGAGCATTGTATGTTTTTTGGGCTTTTTCAAAACTTTCAAGAATCAACATAAGAACATAAACTTCCAAGAAGCACAGATGTTTTGCATGAATAGGTGCCCTGAGGGGTTAAGCACATTTGTGACGTTTCCATGCTGAATCTTTTCTTAATTTGCAGAAATGACCTCAAATTTAGATCTATTTAGCTCAATTACTTGAGAAGTATGTTCAAATTGTTTTGGATACACACTTCAATCTTTAAAAGGCTGAGTACAACAATGAAGTACTTTCTGGCGATGGAATTAGACTTCAAAGGTATTGACTTTAGCTCTGATGGTACGGACATATTTTGAAAGTGCCCTTTGCACATCTAGTTTATTTTAAGCTCCCTCATGGATGCTGTTGGATCTGTGGTTTGGGTAATCAGAATGTTTCAAACAAACCAGACAAACACCACTTATATTACATAAATTTTACACATCAAATCACTAAAGCTGGACAGGTGGCCCATGGTTGTTGAATGTGGATGGAAACTTCTAGTGTGCAAGTTCATAATGTATTATAGTTTGTGCCACAGACATTGTACCTTTTCAACATTTCTTGTGTGTGCATGCCTGCAGAAACATAGCTATACGTTATTCTGGTGAATGTTTCTTCCATAGCTTTGTTCCAGGTGGTCTGAACTTGAATACTTTTCTACAGGTTGAGGTGTGGATGCAAACTTTTGCTCCCAATTCAGGCACACCTATACATCGGCATGCATGTGAAGAGGTTTTCATCACTCTTAAAGGTTCAGGAACTCTATATCTTGCTCCAAAATCTCAATTAGGGTCCCCTGGGCAGCCACAGGAGCTCCCTATTTATCCAAATTCCACGTTCACAATCCCAGTTGATGGGGTGCACCAGGTATGTTATTGTTTCTGTGACTGGGATTTTTAAATGAGCTCTCTTCATAGTAGTTGTTATTTACCTCATGTTAGGGGTTCTGAAATGACGTACTGTAGGTGATATTATGTTGCAAGACTGGGGTCCTCCCCCCCCAAGCAGTGGGTGTTTTCCTGGTGTGAAGTTGGTCTTCTTTTATCAATCTCCTATAAATACTTTGAAGCTAAGGGTCAGTTTACGCTATGGTCAAAGGCCGTGACCATGAATTGATGAGGGTCCTTGAGATTGAATCTTGTGTAGCCACAGGCCTTCAAGTTTAGTGTAAAGATATAAGCGACCAGGTTCTCAATTGAATGTTATTACATGAACATCCTATTCACGTTGGCCCTCCTACTTAATAAGTTATATTAAATCAAGGGTTGTAAAATTTAAAAGTGTCATGGTCTCCCAGTTTTGTCTTAGAACCACCTCTTTGAGGTGGGCTTGGTGCAAAATCCATGAAACATTATTCATTGCATGCCATGTAGGAATCCATGTAAGTTTTTCAGCCATTGGTCCCTTAGGTCCTCAATCTCCAGTGTGAAGTGAACTGGGACAATCTCAGCATTTTCCACCAATGAGAGATTTTAGATTTTAAAGGTCTAGGGTCCTCAAGCTCCAGTGTAAAGTGCCCCCAAGAGAAGAACATTACATTTTTACTATCTAAGAAGCCAACTGTGGATGTATTAAGTGGAGTTGAAGGGATTGTGAGTGACTCTGATTTTAATCCTCTGAGGGGTTGTTGAGTGACTGGGGTGGTGATTTATTGGAACATCCTCAGGTGTGGAACACTGGGGAGGCTGAGGATTTGCAGCTGATTGTTATCATCTCAAATCCACCCATGAAATCGTAAGTATCTTGCATTCTTTTTGCTTCTACTGATAAGAAGAATCACCCAATATGCTTGTGCCTCTACCTTTCTCAGTGGGGTTTGTCTCTTCCTGTTCACGGCACAACATTGGTGATTACCTTACTGACAACAAAAATGTTGGGAGTATGTGAACATTCTACTTATACCTGTATATCAATGTTTAGATAGGCGTGAGTTTAATGTATTCTCTTTACTTAGAACTAGAATTAATTCAGCTGTCAAAAATTTCAACCAAGGTTCTCAACAAGTTCTGTTCTGCTATACTGTTGTGCAATGCAGATTTGCATATAATGACTGGAGTACACCTCATGATAAAGCAAAGTTTGACCCAAAATGTTGGGATAAGCAGGGTATGTATTTGTCTAGTACTAGGCAGTGTGCTGATCCTGGTTCAGATGATGATATCATGTCATCTATAGCAAATATTTTCAATTCAGGCTCTCTGGAGGGCCTGTCATACTCTGAGGACGATTTGAGGTAGGAGAGCAAGTAATTACTTTCAAAATAATTCAGTGGTCAGCAGGACTTTCCTTGGAATAGCTTCCAATGAGATCTTTATAGTTAGCATCGTCTTGAGTTACATACTGACCAATCTGCCAGCTTGAGGCATAGTTTAAGTAGTAGTGTTGGAATCGCGTCCAATGAGATCTTTATAGTTAGCATCGCCTTGAGTTACGTACTGACCAATCTGCCAGCTTGAGGCATGGTTTAAGTAGTAGTGTTTCCTTCAATTTATAGAACTTGTCTTTTTTCCAGATGAATATAGTTATCACGGATCCAGCCTTGTCTAGCTTTCATCTTTCAATATAAAGGTGAATAATTCTAATAAAAAACAGGGCATTTCTTTTGAGATCTCAGATGACCAATGCAGTACTTGTGAGGAAGTCCTGCATCCCCACAATAGAAGGATGTACATTCTATGTTATATTTGCTAAATGAACCTGCCCAAAGTACGTCCGGATAATGTGACTTGTGGCACAGACCAGCCAATTCAAGGAGATGCATATGAAGAACTCAATTTAGTCTTAATAGGCATCTCCTGTAATTACTGGTAAATTTGTCCTTGCTAGTTTATTTGAAATAGAAGTGTGCATACCAATATCGTTCTTGAAATCTGAACCTGTGAACATGTTTTCAATCTCTTCAGGTGAGTGTTTATGCTGGAAAGGCTCATGTGTTTAGATACAATATAATTCTTCTTACACTTAACTTTTGAGCTACACAAGAACAGCACAATGGTCACACTCGGTTACATAAGCATGGATGGCTTTACCTTCTGTCACATTAGGCTTAGAAGGGATTGCATCTGTCTTATCCAGCATCATGTAACAGGGAGTGCAATGAGGACTATGTTATTTTGGCATTTTGTACTTGCAAATGATATGGTGTGTTTGCATTGAGAAATGCAACAGAGAGCAGAGTCTAAATCATGCTGCATAATGACATCACATGATCAAAATTGCCCCTTTTTGTTCAGGTGTAGGTGCACTGGAGTGCAACTACTTTGACTGCTGCTTTGTATCTATGTTTTTGATGAAAGATCTTGTCAAGCTTCATCAAGTAGATGGAGAGTTGTGTCTCCCACAGATACTGTCTTACTGAATATAATGTTTGTCTGGACTTGAACATGGGGAGAGGGATCATGAATGAATGTTGGTACCCCAGGATCCCATGAGAACTTGCATATTAATCGTCCAGAAGTTATTGCTCAGAGATAGACATTTGCTATCATGATTTATAAAACAGAAATTCTGTCTCTTTTGATGAAGTCTTCTGTGCTTTTAATCTCCATGGAGCAGACACTTGATGATGTGTTCAGAAAATTGGGCTGCTCACTGTTGGGACAAAATCAAGTAACTGGCTTGTTGAGGTGAAATGTTAAGTGTTATGAACTGCTCATGTGCTGCAGATTTGAATGCTGAAACTGTTTCAACTCTAATCAAATGTGTTCCATTGTGGAACTTCTGTTGGTTTGGAATTACTGTAAGTTATGGTGTGGGAATCATGTAAGTAGATTGGCATCACTCATAGAGAGTGTGGGCTTCATGTTGTACAACGCTTCCTCATCATCATGTGTTGAATGCATGACCAAGAATACAATGGCCATGATTTTAGAAAGAGGAATCCAAGCCTTGTTGGAAGTACAAGCAATATTATCTTCTTGGCATGATCTCATACTCACTATAAACTAGCCTATGTTGATCCCCACAGATATTTTTACAGATTTTGGCACAATTGTTCGCAAAAAGTTATTGCCTGACCTCCTGTAAGACAGGTCAGAATTGCTGAAATGATTAGAAACCCGATGTGAAGTAAATATGCCTGACTTTAGGTCTGCTCAAGAGTTCCTTAGATCATATTATGCAATAAGAAAGAAGGCACAAAGCAAAGTAGAGGAGGTTCGAAATATGTTCACCATGACTTCAGGAATGGAAATGTAGAAGCTCGACATCATTTGTTGTAGGAAGTATTCAGGTGGATTCATTCTTGGAGAATAGGGTAAGAACATCCTTATGAGATTTCATACTTTAGCGGTATGGATACCAATGATCTGCGAAGGTTATAAATTTGTGATCGGTCATCTGTGAGAGGCTCAGGAGAAAGAAAGATATAGGAATCTTGCACAATAGTTTTGAGCTGTTAAAACCCAGCAGAAAAGGTTGAGTGAGTGGCTGGAAAGAAACCAAGCTTTAAATTTGAGAGGCTGCATCTAATAACGTTTTAGGGTTGGTTGTGGGCAGTGGTGATACTTTATGCTCAGCACACTGAGCTTCAGGGTTGGTTGACAGTTGCAATGCGAACAAGAGCCGAAGCTCCAGAAATTGAAGTTGAGGAAAAGTACCTTGGAACAGAAGCATTTCGCCATACCCTTCGAAAGACGTGTGGAAGAGATTCCGAGATTGCAACGGGGATGGTTGATGTATACTTCTCAAAGCTAAGCTGAACATGTATTTAGATATATATGCAGTATTCCAGCCAGTTTATGTAGCCTACACAGTTTTCAGCAATTTCACATAATCAGACTACAAGTGGGATGTGGAGACTCTTCCGGTTGCAACTGTTGGCACTGGTTGGGTTAATGGTCACAGATATTTCTTCCAGTTTTGATGATGCAAGTCAAGATCCCAATTCACACACATTGCTCCTGGCTGAAGCTCAAGAGCCACATATTCTGGGCAGTCAAATTCATGGCGAGCTTGCTGTCCAGAAGTTTCGGTCTCATGTTGCCTGCTTCAGGTACCTGGAAACTGAAGACTGGAGCCAAGAATACCTATGTGAGCATAACATGTAAAAGAAGCTTGATCACAACTGTAGGTAGTAGATATCTGAACGATTTGAGTGGATGATTCATCTCATTAGGTTTTGGCTATGTCTTTGAGTCTCTGGCATACGAGGCAAGTGCAATATGGATTGTTAGTGCAATTTTGTTAGGTTAATTTGCATAACTTATTATTCAGAAACCACCGGCTGAGTGGGATAATCTCACTCTTATCAGTAATGATTTCTGGAATTTGGACCTCAAAATATATTCTGTATGTATTTTGCAGTGGATCAGGGGAATGGCAGTGGGATAATTCGCCACGTCTCATCCCGTGGAATGTTGCAGGAGATCCGTTTGCAAACCAGTGTGATAATCGTCATCTCAAGATTCCTGGTAATGTTGCCTTTCAGAAGGCTGATGACATTGCAAGACACGGTGGAAATTGGACAGTAAGTTCATATTGAGAAATCAATGATCCATCCCCTCATGTCCTGCATAATAATTTGTGTGCAGGAAAATTATCCTCCATGAAAATATCTCATTATGTGTTTTGACAAGACTAATGTGGAGGGTGTTTAGGAATATCTTTGATCTCTGTTGAGAGAAGTTTAGGGTTTGGACCACATCAACAGGGCTGATTCTATACTTGCAGTGATAAGCTCTAATATGTGTTTTTACAAATCACCCTAATGCAAATTAAAGCAGAGTCTTAAACTGTGCACAGCAACTGTATCCGTACTAACTACTGTAACTCATAACCTCAAGTACCAAAGAGAATTTTTGTGTAAATTGTTTGGGTTGGAGCTTGAGAGGTGATTTTCTTGTTGATGAATGTACCAGGTAAGGGAGGAACTGAAATGGATATGGCACAGCAATGCGAGTTGCCCCATGCTGGTTTTCAACCAGACTGAGCTCTGCAAGTAAGCCGATTTTACCAAACTGCGCTCATTATTCCTTTATCATGAGATATGTGCTTGTATTTTATCCTTCAAAAGATTTGTACACCGTTTTATGGTATTTAGCATCACTTCCTACGCAGAGCTATAACTTTTTGCTAAGAATGTAAGGTTTTACCAAGTAAGGTCATTTATGTTGTATACTGTCCATACAAACTATTTAATCTTTGTCAGTAAAAATGAAATCTAGATTAAGATGTTATAGCCTTGCATAATTTCAAATAGCAAGTGACACTAAATACCATCCATGGTGTAGTGGTCAAGCCAAGCAATTTTGCTAATGTGTGCCTCATTGGATGTGAGGAGGTGCATTATCACCTGTAATTGATGATCCTACCATGGCCTCGCCAATACGTCCGTGAAACCACGTGTTGCCCTGCCTTGGGTTGTGTTAGGCACCCAGTACCTACTCACCACTATGACGAACCATGTTTAAAGTATGGGCTTCCCATGTAATTTGGCAGGCGCATTGGCTCAAAGAAAAATATCCTCATCGTTGGGGACTCCATCAACCATGAACTTCAGTGGGTGTTTCTTAATCATTTATTGGATCCTCAACAAAGTAGCAGACCACCGAGAAGTTTGTCATCTGTGAGGTTGTGGCAGGGCGAAAAGGTCTGTGCTGAAAGTAGTAGTGAATCAGGGTCCGGGTTTCACGTGGGATGGATCCGCAATGACCGCTTGTCACGAATTGAGCATGCAAATGCAGATTCAATTGGCAATTTCTACGAGTGGCCATGGCTCAAATACTTGGAGCAATGGGACATACAGATCCTGCTGCTCAACCGAGGAGCGCACTATGAAGCGGATGGTGTCTTTGTGCGAACATTGAGGGACACGTTTGCTTTGTTGCAAGCTCAGTATCCGCAGGTGCTGGTTTTCTATCGCAACACACCTCCAGGTTCGATGTTTATGAAGAAACTAATAGACACTTGCTCACTTTTGATGTAGTCCTTTAATCACATCACAAAGACATAACATTGAAGTAAGGTCCAACCTAGTCTGATGAATGTGAAATTTATGCGTTTTATGGTAGGCATTGGTGCTTGTGAGAAATTAAGACATGAAGAAATCAATGCACTGACATTCAGGTGGATTCATTGCCGTGACATGAAAACAAACCATCAACTGTTGGAAGGACCCACAATCTATCTTACTCCTTCATGTCAGTCTATGACCTCCTTAATCTTTCATCTTGGAGAAACTAACTCTGTGAAGCATCATATCAAACATTTAAATTGAATGAAAGATATGTCATATTTTTGCTACACTGATGTGACGTAGGTCATGCCATAAAATGACCAAGCAGTCTCAAGTTCTTCCAATTGGATATCAAGTTGACATAAGCCTCTATCTCACGGTGGCCACTGCACTCCGTTACTCTAGAAAATTAGTTTTTTGTCACCATTTGTATGTATTTTTAGTCCCATAAGCCTTTTTGACTTCTGGACTTTAAAACCAAATTCTTTTCATTTTAACTTCATAATATAAAGTAGGTCATCCGACAACCCGGCACGCCATGGACGATCATATAGCTAGAGCCGATTAGAACATGACACACTTGTAGGGCATAGTCTCAAGGACAATCACAAATATCTAGACTTTGCTGACCATCTCTATCGTTCCAAGATGTCTTGCTTGATACTAATGATTTGCGATGTGAGAAATTGGACATTTGACTCTTGCACGACTCGATTGTTGAGCGTTTCAGTGGTAAACGTGGTTGATTTAAGACAGGCCTGTTGGCATGTGTGTGTAGGCCACGTCAACTGCACCAACTATTTGCATCCAATCCCAAGAGCCCAGAACCAAGACATTAGATCTGTGCGGCATTGGGGTGACTTCGAGAGGCAAAACCTTCTTGCCAAGAGGATAGTGGAGGAGGCCGGGTACATTTACATGGACGTAGACAACATGATCAGGTTACGGCCTGATGGCCACATTGGGAGCCAAGATTGCCTCCACTATTGCTTGCCAGGGCCCCTGGATGTCGTTATGCATCTCTTCTACAACATTTATCTTCTTTTGTAGGAATTTGCGTGCATGGAAGGGGTCTGGTAAAAAACTTGCTCGTATAGGCCTCTATGGTTGTTTCATCCCAACTTAATTGCAGAACAACATTGGATTGATTCAAGGTTTTTGATGCTAATTATACGGTCACGTGCACATTTACTTGGACAACATGATTGGTTTACCACCCGATGGCCACATTGGGAGCCAAGATTGCCTCCACTACTGCTTGCCACCAATATTGCTTGCTAGGGCCCCTTGATGACATTATGCTTTCTCTTCTACAACATTTATCTCATTTTGTAGGAATTAGCCTGGACCCATGCCATCCCACCCTGTTGCAACCATGCACATATTTATTATCCCAGATGAACTTGATCCTATACACCCGTGCAACTATACGCCCATGCCATATGCCTCCCATGCCCATGCTCATAAGCCCCCATGATCAACCACCATGCTTGATGAAGTGCTTTAAGGAAAAAATGATTTTATTTTAATAATTGAAATTTCTTTGATGACCACAACGACCACCAAGTCTTCCAATGTATATAGATTAACATGCATGGAAAAAAAGAGGTATGGTGAAAACTTGTTGTTTATAGGCCTATGGTTGATTCATCCCAACCTAATTGTGTAATTGCATTGGATTGGTTCAAGGTCTTTGATGCTAATTATAAGGTCAAATGTAAATGTACATGGACATCATGGTTAGTTTATGGCATGATGGCCACATTGAGGGCTCATATTGCATCTAATATTGCTTGCCAAGGCCTGTTGATGTCATAATTATGCATCTCTTCTATGACATTTGTCTCCTATTGTAGGAATTGGCATGCACGGAAGGGGTCGGGTAATAGCTTGCCTCTTATGGGCCTATGGTTGAGTTATCTCAACTTAATTGCTTAATTGCATAATTGCACTAGATTGATTCAAGGTCTTTGATGCACGGGTAGATCACTTAGTGCATTTTAAAACGACGTGCGGCATAATATAGAGAGGATTAAAATCATTTGAAATAAAAATTATAAAGGAATTCCAAATAATGAAGGGGCCATTAAATGTAGACAATCCCATTATAAGTAAGTTAGATGGACATAAAATGTGGGCCATTATTTTTTTGTAAAATTAATATAGGGGCTGAAGATAAGGATCCTAGAAGGTATGTTTAGTATGGTTCGTAAATGGGTTTAGGACTCACGGGGATGGATGATAATTGGGATTTCCATCTGTCCAAAAATGAATGAAAAGGGAGCGCGCCGTTGTTAAAAGGAATATAGAGTACAAAAAATTGCAGTGACTTGGACAATATAAGTAATGGAAGGGTGCAAACAAATGGGCCATTTTTGAAATTTAAGTAATTATAGGGAGGCTTTAATTCAGTCCTTGAAGGTAAATAGCCCCAAAACAAAAAGCCCCCAGCCGCACGTGGTGCACAAAAATGCCTTAGAGTGACCTACCCGTGCTTTGATGCTAATTATAGGGTCAAATATACATTTTATATGGACAACGTGATCAATTTACAATGTGATGGCCACATTGGGAGCCAGATTGCCACTACTATTGCTTGTCAAGACCCCTTGATGTCATTATAAATCTCTTCCATAATATTTATCTCCATCCTTTATATGGATTGGGATAGGATGGTTTGGTAAAAACATGCTCCCTATAGGTTCATGGTTGATTATCCCAATTTGGGGTCTTTGATGCTATTGGGGTCAAATGTCAAATGTACATCTACATGGGCATGAACATCATGATGAGTTTGCGGCCGGATGGTCACATTGGGAGCCAAGATTGCCACTAATATTGCTTGCCAAGACCCCCTTGATGTCATCTTACATCTCTTTTATTACATTTCTCTCTTGAATCTCCAGGGATGGGAATGGAGTCTAGAAAAAAACTTCTATTTAGGTTAATATGGACTTTTGGCCATTTTGGGACTATCTTGCTACTGCATGTCTGTTGTAATATCTCCACTACAATTCCAAATGTATGCACATATCATGTCCTTGGTCTCTCAATATACCATCACCTACATAATAGCTACATGGTGAGTACAAATAACAACACTTGAAGCACAAATGTTCACATTTCCGGAAACTACTCACTTATTTTCGAACTCAAAAAAAGTCTAGAATTACCTAAATACCAATTAAAAGCTTGCCCTCTATGTAGGTGTATGGCTAATTAATTTCAATTTAAGCACATTGGTCTTTAATGCTAATTATGGGGTCAAATATACATTTGCATGGATGTTGACGACGTGAAAGGAGTTGATGTTTTATCTATCTATCTATCTATTTATTTATCTGGACAACATGATCAGTTACCGGCCAAATGGCCACCTTGGGAGCCCAAGATTGCTCCTTTAGTGCTTGCCGGGACTCCTTGATGTCATCATACATCTTTTCTACAACATTTATCTCCTCTTTTTTTAGGGATAGGATCTTTGACGAGTTTAGAGGAGGTGTATTGTTGATTCATCTCAACCTAATCACACTAGAGCAATTTGAGGTCTTTGATACTATTTATGAGGTCAAATCAACTTGAAACAAAACATGGAGCTATAAGTGGTTCCCAATGTTTTCATAGTGGCCACATTGGGAGTCAAAATTGCCACCACACCTATTGGTTAGGACATACTAATGTCATACTTTATAGAGGCCAACATTTTGCCAATGCTAGTAAAAACTCTAAATGCCTCATTGGCTCCTTGGACCACTGCATCCTCCACCCTATGAAGAATCCACATTTTAGTCAAACTTATATCGAGCAAGAAAGAAATAAAAAAAAACAAAATGTGATGCCATCACTTGTGGGTTCTCACTTGGCATGTGTAGAGACCCCACAAGTGGTTGACCACGCCCACACCTTGCATAGACATATACTCCAAGTGTATTGTCGATGCAAGCCCGCTCCAACCCACCCTCCTTGGCACTGCTACACGGGGCTCTAGTTGAGGTACTAGAAGTGCATGTGTGGTGTCACATTACTATTTTACACAAAAGTAATACAATTCCTCCCTTGAGCTTCTTTTTATGCCAAAGGTATTACTTTTACCTTCTAATTCTCATAGAGCAAAAGTCTTCTATTCATAGCTCTAGTTTGGGTTCTCATATGGATCTTCTATTCTTGGTTCAATCACAATCATCTAGTTGGAGATGTCTAATTCCAACTTGATCCATTCATCCATCTCTCTAGTTGAAATTGTACGATTCCAACTAGATTCATTTATTCATTAAGAGTTGTCTAGCTCTAGTCCCGGCTCTAGTGAACATCTATCCACCATGAGTCGCCTAACTCTCATTCACATCTTTTATTTGGAGTTGTCTAACTCCAACACAAAGATTTTCTAGAGGGAGGTGTCTAATTCCCGTACATAATTCCTTCATGGGTTGTCTAGCCCTTGTGCATCATTCTTTCTTGGGTTGTCTGACTCATTTCTTCCTTTGGCGTTGTCCAACTCCAAACACGATCTACTCACATGTTAAGTATGATCAGTCTTTTCTTTCTTGAATAATTAATCAATAAACCTCTTAATCAAGGTATTTCACACGAGGATAATAAGAGTGCGGATTATTTAAAAAAACATAAAAAGATACTATCAATGATTATGTATATGTAGAAAAACTACCATAAATTTCTAAATTGTCTATGGCATGTAATATAGGGGTAGCAAACTTTTGTTTGCACGTGGTGGTCAACTTGACAATGGAGTGACCTCCCTATGTTCCTAACCCAATCATGATTTTCCTCACAACATTAGGGCCTTGTTGAGCATCGCCTCGTGTAGATTTAGGCACACTAGGCTCCACTACACTCTTCCCGTGTTAAGTAGGAGACCCACTTGGACCCCAAATTTCCACCCGACACGCATGTCATTGAGCCATTCACCCCCAAGACCCGTGGAGGGGCGGGGGGGGGGGGGGGGGGTTCCCAACTACACCAATTATCCCAATTACTGTGTGTGGTACTAATTCCTGAAACACACACTGTTTTTTCAAGTCTCAAAATTAATGAGGGTTGAATCTTTTTACTGAGTGACATTAAATTCATGAATACATGTTCGTATATCATCATATGCTCTAAGGTGCTTGTAGAGTGATTAAAAATAAAATAAAAATAAAATCATATGTAAACACATGTTTGTTAGTGAATAGTGCAAAATCATTTAAGTGATTGGTTATGGGCGCCTCTACTCTAATAATTGGGATAATCAGTGTAGTGCCTGCCTTCTATTGCCCAATCCCCCCCCCTTTAAATTTTTTTTCCAAACTTGGAAAACAACGTGGACCTTGGACCTAAAACCTCTAAACTCCAATATGTTCAGTACATCCTAAGCTCTGTAATGTCACACACTCTCTATTATCCTGAAACCCTAGGGAACGGATGTTCGTAGTTCAAATCTCACTACTTATTGTCACATTTCTCTCCCTTATATCACCAAATTTGTCATTAATGCAAACCACCCAAGAAGTCAACCCACACCCTCGCATTGCGCTATGTGTCAACATGCGGAGTGTCACCTTCTTCTTCTTTTTCTTATTCTTCCACTTGTTGAATGTTGGTGCATGGGTTTGCCACATCGCCCGGGAAGGCCAAGTGGGGTGGACCACACTAACGTAACTGACGGGAGAACGAATCCAAATCGTCCTCACATCTCCGTTGTGGTATTCCATAGTGTCACATGCTACACTAATTCACTAGTATCACGCATCCATGTGAACACTACAGAACTCCGTAATATCATGTGCGCTTTGGTTGCCACAGGGGCGATACTACGGAGTTTAGAGTGTAGATGCCACCACCCCCAAAGGGAGGAGAGTTTGGGAGGCTCTGCCTCCACTCCGGCATGGCAGGTGAGGGTTGAGCCGCGACCAATATTGGTCGGCCGGGCGCTGGGGGGTGGGGTGGGGTGGGGTGGGGTTAAGTTAAGTAGTTAAGTTACGTGAGTGGCACGAATCCTTGGCCCAGTGCACACTGTCACGCTGATCTCCTCTGCCACGGACCTTACATCCCCGGCCTCGTGATGCGCCCAGCCGTGTCCACTCCGCGGAAGAGTCCAAAACAATCGAGCTGGACGCGCTAATCGTTGACTCTTAGATAAAGGAGTCAAAACGGGGACTGACTCCCACAAAGAATTGAAGGGTTCAACCACATATGTCATAGCTTAGGGTGTTTGCAGGTTTATCATTGAAGTTACCTGGCCTGGGGGAGTCCCGGATGACTTACTGCGCACTGCAATTTTATTAATGGGGTGGGGGGGCGGCATTGGAGCCTGCGGAGAATGATCCGGAGATACATCGGGAAGCGGGACTGGCATCCAAATAGTAATTAGAAAATGGGCCTCAAACACTCTTCCACACACACACATGCATGACATACATGCACACTCCCTTCCTGCTGGGTTAGCTTAGCTTAGGTTTGCACTGGCAGTCAAAAGTTGCTGGCCTGGGGGCGGGGAGGGGCTGGGGTGGAATGGAACTAACCTTAAACTGCGGCTCAACGGCACCTTGATGTTGGGTCTCTCGTCCCTGCAGCGAAATTTAACACGGATGAAGCAGCCGCAACATAATAAAGTAAAGCGACCGGGTACAGCTAGTACGTACTCCTCCATGCAAATCTACAAGTTAGTGGAAACTTGTAAACTGTATAAAATTAAGGAGAGGTTATTGGGGCCCGGTTTTGGAACCTGTGATGTCCCATATGATTTCGAATCCAATCACAGGCCAAAAAAGGTTCAAACAGAAAGCAACACACGGACTGCCAACGTCCTGCTGCTGCTGCTGCCTGTTTTTATGCCTGAAGTTCCAGAGTTGCAGAGGGGGAATCAGCCATGTATAAGCTGGATTGATCATCGCCACCATCAGGCTCACATGAGAGACGTACCGCAGATCAGTGTCCTAGACAAATCTTGGTCTTCTACTGAACAGCCTGCTGTCAGTACTGGTGTTCATAGTTAATACACCCTAAACCTTCCTAATGTCACTCCCTCTCTTATATCCCCAAACCCTCGGGAACGGATGTGCTTGGTTTAAATCTCCCTCCTTGCCGTCACATTTCTATTCCATATATCACAAGTTTTGACATTAAATTAGTTCACTAAAGAATTCAAACCACATGCTCGCATGCACTACGTTGTCATCATTGCAATGTTCACTCTGTGTTGTTCCATAATGTCACATGTTATACTCATTCTCCATTATCACGCATACATGTTAACACTGCTAACCTCCTTAATGTCACATGCACTTTGGTTGCCACATGCATGATATTAGGGAGGTTAGAGTGTATCTCTAGCAGTGATCCCCCTTGATCTGATTCGATAGGCTTGCCATGAATTTCTTGTTAGATACACAAGTTCTAAGCAAATTTAAAGATCCGAGAACCATGAGTTCTTGACTGATATAAGGGATGTTACCCAAAACCAATACTAAATTTGAAACCAACACGATGTACTGCAATGATACATTTTGGGGCTTCAACATTGTATGACAATGGTACATAATGTTGGTTATGTTTAGGGTGAGGTGACCGTCTTGAGAGGAAGGCTTTATGGAAGTTTGGGCCCTTATGGGGCTGGGGGTAGGAGCCCGTGGGAGAGGGCACGACTTTTTTTGTAAGGCTTGACGCAAAGTGCATCACCTTGCTTAGAATGCGAGGGACCAATGCATTTTTTTTTGTCAATGATGATGCTATTCCACAACGACAAATTGCGTTGTGAGGAATTACAATGTTGAAATCCTCTCAAACTTATGCCCAAACACATGGAGCACGTATTTGGTGTGTTAGTTTAGTGAAGGTGCTATTTCTATACATCAGGGCCTAGAGCCCAAAAGAATATTAATGGAAATTACTCATGCAGTAACTCCCAATTGTATGAGGGTTTTGAGAAAATAATTAAAAAAAGTAATTTCCTCCCTATGAAAGAGAAAACTCCTTAGGAGAAAGTTGTTCATAGAGGATCCAAGCACACATCTCTAAAGTTGATGTTTAGAATAAAGCTTGTAATATTTATTCATACAATATATAAGGGTTATCATCCACAAATAGTTGATAAATATAAATCTAACCTTTTGTAGTAAAATTTCGATCATGAATTTGCTTGACAATGTCATATAAATAGTGTGTCATACAAAGTTGCAAGAACTAATCCATCATATGTGTCCAAAACCATTATTTGTGTCAACATCTTGTGTCATCAATTACACTCCACTAGTGCACTACAAAAATGTGGTGTGCCTAATTTTGACATGTCATTTAATATAAACAACTGAGCTTTAGCCCCCAACCAACTTGCGAACGTGAAAGAGAGTCTACAAAAATTAATCTCTCATGCACTTATAGGTTAACCGATTGACAACACCAACAAATTGCAAAGTATTCTGGAAAGTGAACGCGGAGTATGTCAAAAGACTGGGACGATCGGCTGGAGACCAACTCCACACTTGACCTTGAAACAACTCGAAGATGCCCAATAGTTGTGACAGTCGAGGCTTTGAATCATCACTACTAGCATACATGTCCTACGCAATCGTCCCACGCCGATGAAAGAACAATACAAATCTACCATTATGCTAGATTTCCAAATCTTCCAATCACATAGAAGAAGTTTCTAGTGGCGTAGGTCAATCGCCTAGGACTCATATGCTTGTACTCATATGCTTGTAATGCATGTTTCGCGTGGGTCAATCAATCCGCCTCTTCACTTGTCGAGCCATCATGAGAGGAGCAAAGCTCTACTACCTGAAGCACTACATTACATTGGCCGACAAAGGTGTCTGCAAGCTGCTACTACTTTCTGCTACCCTACCTATATTGCATACAGCTATATAACCGGGAATAATCTGCACATGAATCTTGCCATGTAGCAAAATTGTGCAACTTGGAGATTACATTTGTAGCAGTGTCTGGGGAGATTTTTGGGCATAATCGGTCAGAATCCTGATGTTTTTAAGTCCAACACCAGTTACATGTTGTGATCTTTCGGGGTTTTTCTTTATCGATTTGAGGTATATTCCTTAGATTCAATGAGTGGCGATCTTCCTGAAGTCTTGAGCTTCAACTGGTTATTTCTCAAACTCAACCGGTTCATCTGTAAACTAGTGGACTGTCACTTCTCCCCTTTCATTGAATCGTAGTTTAATCTTTTGATGAATTTGGTTGGCTTCTTCAACAAAAGTCCATGAATTATTCACAGTATAATTGCATGTGGGTGTGCCTCTCATTCATTTTCTGAAAATGTTGGGAATTGCACATAGCTTGTTCTTATTATTCTAAAAAACTACACTAAATATGATATTTAGTGTCACTTATTATTTGGCATTATGCAACGCTATAATTGTTTACTGTACATCTCTTCTTCTTTTTACCAACAAAGGCCGAATTGGTTGTTTGGATATTATAGAACATTAACATCTCTACTTGGTCATAAAATACATTAAGAGCAAAAAGATATAGGAATGTTTAACTCCAAAAAATTCGTGACACTAAATATAATACTTGTAGTACTGCTGATTTGCCATTGGAATTAGTATCTAAGTCCCTGACTTATTGTTTGTGAGACCCAATTGAGATGACTTCATTGAGAATCGGTAGGAGACAGATGTTTAGTTGGGATGGATGAGAGATTAATATTCTAGGCTTGTGCTGGGGTCGTGTGCAACTTGTGTGCAATAATTCTCCTTGGTCATCTTTGGGATATGTCTAAAGTAGTCCTAGACCATGTTTATAGAGTCAAAATGGAACACTACAAGCGTTACAAGCATATGAGTCCTAAGCAATTGACTTACGTCATTGGAAATTTGTTCTATGTAAGTAGAAAATCAACAAATCTAGCACAACGGTAGATTTGCATTGTTCTTTCATCGATGTGGGACAATTGCGTAGGACTCATACGCTAGTAGTGAAGGGTTTACAAGCATAACCTCTAGCTTTTGTCCACTAGATGGTTTTTAGTTCTATTAGATTTCAATAGCATCTAAGGTAGGTTGTCCTATTACCAAGGGGGTGCCCTTTCATCGGGCTTCAGGGAACAAATTCAAAAAGTAGGATCCTAGGGTTTTCAAAGTTCCCAATGCAATGAACTGATGAGGGAGGGGAGGTGTCGGATATAGGACACTTGGTGAGGGTATTTACAACCAAGTTTGTGTGTTATTAGCTCATTTGATGTCGGTTCTAAGACACATGATGAGTGTGTAAAGATCAACTTAAAGGTAATAAATAAACAAGATTAGATTCTACAATAGGAGTTGCCTTATTCTAGATTGAGAGCTTTCAAATTCTATTATAGCAAACTCTAGCATAATACTTAAAAAATGATAAATCAAATTGAAAAATAATCATGGAATTTTTTTATTCAATTCCAATACATAAGAAAAGAAATTCATGCCAAATTCCAATGTACATAAATAGAATTTTTTCTCAAGATGTAGTCCTCTATAATAGGGTAGCATACCTTAGTGGCCAAGTAGGAAATTGTGGTAATGCCATGTGATCCTTGTGGACTCACAACACTGTTAAGCTTCAAGCCTTTGCTCTACGGGACTAGGAATTGAAGACACTTTTATTTAAGCACCAAAGACCATATCCGAGAATACACATCAAAGTTTCAACCTAAATCTTGGTCCTCTGAAATTCATCACTAGTACTAGTAGAAAAGTGGTAGCCAAACAAGACAACATGCTTGCAATAGGTCTACAAGGGGTCAAGAACCAACAAATCAATTTTACAAGTATATTTGGAACATGTTATTCCAGTTTGGCTACCACTTTTCTATTAGTGCAGTCCATCTTTGTTTGACAATTAAGATAAACATGCCAAATATGCTTACTTATCTCAATCAAAGAAATATATGTGAGTGACGTATTGGGGGGGGGGGGGGGGGCATATGGGTAGGTGTGGATCTAAGAACATACACCAGAAAGACATGTGCTTCAAGATATTGGACTACAAGATATTTCAACTGTAATTCTAGATCCAATAGTCAACATATGATGAGGGCCTACTTGCTCATTTCAAAACTCCAACAACTTTTGACTTTGAAAAATCATAGCAGCAACATGGTAGCCTACAGAATTCCACAGATTTTTTCTAAAATTTCAAATCACATTTGCAGATCCAAGAAAAATCATAACTTCAAAACCCAAGTTGAGAATCATGACAATATAGATTTTTTTTTTTCAAAAACCATGCAAGACCACAGTTACCACAGGCCATGAGTCCAGTGTTGGCCACAGAGACCAGCCTGGCTGGGTGATCGCGATGGAAAACAAGTTGACCGGCCTGCAATTAGGAACGACGCTCCTCCAGAAATCCTGCGACCTAGGCTGCACCAGGAAGGGAAGTGTCTCCTCGCATAAATGCACCTGGCCATGGTGGGGAGACAGACAGGTGATGTTGTAGCGATGATTTTGATTAACTGTACCTAATTTACATACAAGGAACAAAGCGCACCAGACGGCATTCAATTCACGGTGTCCCAGCATGTATACTTGAATCTATCTTCTCCCAAGTGTCAAACATGTGAATGCAAAGGCAAGAGACAAACATAAGTGGATGGGTGGGCACTGGGGATCTCAGTTAGTAGCAACCCACTTGTAGAGTACACACACGCGTATCTCTATATCTATACACACACATACTGGGCAACTGTAACAATCCCATGAATGTATCCGACCCACCCGACTTGAGTTCCTAGTCCCAGTGCTTTAGTCCTCTTTAGCATGCAGCGCGTGTGGGCCCTTTGTATGCGTACTCATAAGGTAGTATACGATGAGAGAGTGAGAGAGAGAGAGAGATCAGTTGATGAACTTGATAGCAATGTGAGTGACGAAATGTTCATTGAATCATGTGTGGCTCTTGAGACTAGTGCGAACAATTGACAAACATGATGAACACAAGCGACAGCCGAACTCATGTGGTAGCTGGTGGTAGACGCCATGTGTCAATATGCAGTTCGCATGAATCGTGGAAGAGTAGTTGCTAGGCTTCCAAAACCATGTGCAAAGATTGATCAAAGTTTTAAATGTAATTCGGTTCTCTACCTACTTTCTAGATGATGACAAGAATGTCAAGTCAAGGAAACATACAGACATACATACATACAAACAATTTGTTGTGTAAAGAGTACAAGTGTATCAATGTCTTTTTTGCTTAACACCTACTCTTGCCTGTTTAATTGCATGTGTGTTTTGTAGCAGTGTTAACCCTAAGTGCCTACCCGTTGGCCACCTTGCAATGATCTTGAAGGCCTTTATGTTAATAACTGTACTTTGAGCATTTTTAGTTCCACATGCAAAGTTTAAATACCAACGAGCTGTATGGCCCAATCTTTTGATACAGGAACATGTAAACCTCACAATCAGGATCCCAATGGTTTATATGGCATGAAGAATTTTAAAAAATTGTAAAAAATTGTGGGTGCATGAATTTTAAAATGAGAGGGAGATATGCTCCCCAACAGTTCACCCTAAATCCCCTAAACCAACCAGTTGGCAAAGGGGGGGGCTGTAATAGGAATCCCAATTGGTGTGCATTTGAGAAATTCCCTAGGTTTCAAATTAGGTTCGGTTTGCAAAATAAACTTTCACCTATGGATCCAAATCTTATAGCACCTAACTGACTAAATATTTATAAATATAAATAAAATAAAATCAACAAAAACTCACAAAAATACATGCATTTTGACACATGTGTGCTCTTAGACATTTAGGACTTAATATTGAAAATATTATGATACTTGTATCTTCGGCATGGTTGATACAAGTTGGTGTCATCTAGGGTATGCTATCAACCCAAGAAGGGTGAAACAATCTAAGCATGATCAAATAAGCCAATATTAGGCATTCAATTATAGCACATGATTTTTGAATTCAACCCCCAGTAGAGGAGGTTGTTCCTACCCCAAGTAGTGTCAAACCTAGCTCAAGGATAACATCGTAGATTGCCTCCCTCTTTGAATCTTTGAGAGTTTTTCCCATGAAATTCTAGTATAGTCAAGAAGGCTCTGCCAAATTATTTGCTTCACCTTACTAGCACACCATCTAATGTTGTTGGAGGTAAGATCATTCCTCTCAACCAAATGGTTCACAATGTAATGCCTCTAAGGAGAAGCCAAATTCTAGAGTATTTCCAAAGAGATGCCGGAATTCTTGCAAAAAATCCCATGGTACCAATTGAGAGTTCTTCAGGTTCTTTATGGTTTAAATGAACTTTCATAGAGATAATATGCCAATGACAAAGTCTCAAGCTCTTTGCACGATTCAACAATTCTAAAACTTGTGTGCAATGGTCTTAGGAATATTGAGCGCATGCATGAGACATTTGTCATCGATCTCGGCAGTAAACCTAGCTCTCCAAGAGGTAATGGCCACCACCTAATGCCTGAGAGACCAATTAAGAAACCTCTGATTCTTACTCCTCATTTTATCCCAAACATTTCCCTATTTAAGTTTGAGCAAAGAGACAAGCATCCCATACCATTTAGCATGGGTGGTTTCAAGGGAGGGTTCTTACCTTGCAAAAGATTATGGCCAAGGTATAACTCAATAAATATTCACATGGTGCCCATTTTAGTCTCCAAGGTTGATATGAATAGAATTGCTTCTCCCCTAGTAGAGGTCAAAATATTTCTTCTTAGGTCCCTTGTTGATTTCATCAACTCTAACCAATGTAAAGTACCTTGTTTATATGTCACTATTCAAGGTCTTGAACTCATCCAAGTCAAGGATTCGGGAAAGAATAGGCACCTTGAAGCAATTAAGCGTGGGAGGAGGGAAGGGTGCAAGCGAGCATTCATTGAGAATGGGGCGGAAGAACCCACTAATTCTAAAGACAACCTCCAGAAGAGCATCTTTACCAAGGGAATCATAGTTGCCAACTCATCTGCCAATGGGTGCTTGGTTAGCAATATGATTAAGGAATTGCCTTCATGAGTCTAGAATGGAGTCAATCACGATTCATGGTCTACACTGCATGGTGTTCTATGGCATCAATATTAAACTTCTAAGCGATGATTCTAGGGGGAAGGAACTTCTTGTGTTGGACATCTCAAATGTATGCTGCACAATTATGAGTCCGTTTCTATAAAATCTAGTAGCTCTAGCTTTGGAGAAGCTATAAACCATTCCTTTGATGCCTGGGTGCCACCAAAAGATTAAAAAAACATGACATGAATCCCATCACTAGATGCCAAAATGACAATGTACTCAAAAATGTTTTTTCGAACCTCACTAATCGTTTTCCATATGTCAGACCCTTAGATAGGAACATGTTTTTAAAAAACATCCATCATGGTCCCGTGTGCCACTTATTGGCTCTAATCGGTCAGGTGCACCGTACCAAAGGCAGAACTTTATAAGAAAATGCAAATTAGAAACACAATCTTGTGTCACGCTTTCATGTCTCTTGTGATATTAGTCTCCACCACAAATCACTATGAGTGCTCTTGTATTTTTGGAATATCTTAGTCCGGTGGCCCTTGGGTCGATATTGCTCCTCTCAATCAAACACCTTAAATTAGGGTACATGCATTCTGACTCATATAATGCCCAAATGACAAAAGCTTCTAGGAGAATTGGATTCAAGATACACTCGCCTACAATTATCACATTTGATTTTTCCGACAATGCGTATGGAAAATGGCTGGAGATATTCCATTAAGGTTGTCACAACACATCTGAACTTAGGGCCACTTCACACACGAGCCAAGAGCCGTGACCATGACATTGTGAGAGCCCAAAAGAAAGTGTTCAAAGACCATCTCAAAACACCTCCAAAATCATGTAGTATGGTCACGAATTCTCAAGTGTAGTGTGAAGTCATATGTGACTGGGCCCTCAATCAAATGCTATTTCAATGAATTCTATTCATGCGGGTCCTCACACATGATAAAATAAAATATACCAACGGTTGTGAGCATTCGGAGTGACATGGTCTCCCGGTTTTGTGTTAGGCCTACCTCCAAAAAATAGTTTTTGAAAAAAGTCCATGTGACCATGAAACATGATCCATTCGATACCATGTAAGAATCCATGTAGACTTTACATCCACCTTGCATTCACATACTCCGCTGGTCCCTCGAGCGTAGTGTGAAGCGAACTTGGACCGGCTCCGGCTTTTCCACCAATGAGAGTGCTTGAAGTGTACTGGTCACGGGCTCTCAGTCCCGTGTGTGAAGTGGCCCTTACACCAATGCACGGGGAGAGCCAACCTCTAGTTACAGATGAACTGGTCTGAGCTTGAGAAGTAACCGGCTCGAATTCAAGACCTCAGGAAAAACCACAGATTCATTCACAGGACTCTACAGAGCATTCATCAATTTAGCGAGCGAAGCAAAACCGAACGATCTCGACCGTTCGTGCCCAAAAATCTCCCCGGACACTGACTTCCATGCCAATGAGTAGAGGAGGGGAGTGTCGTGTTCCTTTGGTGTCTGAAATGCTTTGGGGGGTTGCTGTTTGCATGTCATAGACGACTACAAAGCAACATGAGTCACGTACGTCCAAACAACACAATGGCTCTAACGAGAGGGAGTTGGTGTGGTAGGAAACATGAGTGGCCTTGGAGAGCGGTGTTGGCTTTAGGGGACAAGATGCAGTTATGAAGCTCCCGAATAAACATCCGTGTGCATGAATACACTATTGCCCATCTCTTGCACGGATCGATTGTCACTTCCTTTGTAGACATGTGGACCACTTGCAATAAAGGGATGTTTCCAGAGGGATAAGGAGAAGAAATGCTCATATTTCATGGGACGTCTTGCATGTTTGTTACATGTACTTATTATAGATTTCAAATGAATTTTCAATACCTTACATTTTCTAGGACTTTTGTGTTTTTTTACTTTGAAATTTTGAATAGGATTCTATATGTTGTCGCACCGTGTTTTCTAGATTGGTCACGCACGCTCCCTTCATCTCTTGTGGAAAGGATGGGTTTGATTTTCACTCTTTGGAGTCTCATACTAAAGGATAGTCTCGTGAACATGTGTTAAAGTCAAAATCTAATCTGATGATTGTTATAAGAATATCATGAAACTTCAATTTAATTGTAGTGCGCCTCATTATTTCTTCACATTTGTGTGGACTTTATAATTCTCATCTTTAAAAACAAAAAACTAAATTAATCATCTTCTATCCACATAGTTTGGAAGTTAATCATTCTTTGACAACCGAATTCAAATTCTAATGCTTGAATGGCACATACGCCATGCACCCAAAAACCCACAAACTCAGTGGGAATCCTGTTGGTTAAGGAGCATGTTACATAGTGAGGCGTATGCCATGCACTCTCCACTTAATTTTTTCAAGAAATGTTGGAAGTCCAACTTGTGTGTGGCCTTGGTTGTACAAAGGTAGTAACATCACAAACACATTGAATCCCACTTGGCAGCTTCCATTGTTACATTATGGATTGCCTTCAAGCTTAGTGTGCTGCATGTTACCATGATACATAATAAGGTAGAATGCCTTCCTTTTGCCTTTGGACTTTTAGATGTTAACCAACACGGGGACCAAGATGACTAGGGACTCAAGAGAGTAGGGTGAGGGCCAGCATCTAATAAGAAGATTTGATTGGCGCTTGCTTTGGGTCGAGTTTTCTTTTGTTCAGTCGAGCAATTAAATTTTATATTTTATTGATGTTCGTTGGATGGATTAATTTTCTTTGAATTTTTGTTGTGTGTGAGGGGATGTTTTTCACGAGTTCATAGCTGATATCTCTTACTCCCACAACAATAACCATGATGGGATTGATTTTCCAACCTCTAGTTACTAGAGCACTGACCAAAAGGCCATAATTATTATTATTATTTTTTTTTTCATTGGTTGTTTATGGAAATTTATCGTAGCAAGTTTGTTTCACCAAAATGACAAATGAAGGACCTATATGATCGCAATTTAAATAAGAAAATTGTTAATGGTACAATATTCATGGACAAGTCATAACACGAATCCAAACCAACAACCAACACTAACACCACATACAACACAAGTGCACACCTATAAGGAATGTTTTCGAATATTCGAAATACTGCCACAGTACAAGTACAACCACAAACGTCATGTGTAGTGTCAGTAGCCTAAGGTCGAATCGAGGTAGTGGCCACTAGCCAATACTACTGTTTTACAAAAAACTGATGACTACTGAATCCTAGCTACGCTTACATACCTGCTCCGCCTTAGCCATGGCTCCCTTGGGTGGCTCCTATCCCTACGTTCAAATTTTCATATCTGAATTCTCTAATGCTCAATCTTTGCTTTCCTTTGGTAAACCATCGATTCACGGTACTTACATGTTACCCATTGTAACTGGGAAATCATAATTACTTTTCCTCTAACAAAAGTAATCTTCACTATGACAATGAAGAAGAAAGATTTCATGTACATTAGCGGTATCCTCTAACTAAGTGAACTACAGCCAAGTTGGGCTAGTCTGGCCAAGCAGGTTGTCGGTGGGTGGGTTCGAACTTTGCCCGTCGACGGGTTCTCTGAATTAAACTTGAGCCTAAACTGTATTAGGGCCTGTTGGAGGTCTCAAAACTGTGGCTGGGGCGAACCAACTCATACATTGGTTCCTTGGAGGTAAGAGTTTAGGCATCCAACAAGGAACTAGTGTATGGGTTGGTTCGCCCAAATCCAATACTGCGTAGGTGAGGGTATTGCTGGAAAGTAGACGCGTCAGGTTTCCAAGGGTAGGTCCATCCTCGGGCTAGCGGGGTGGGACTGAGGGGTTGATCAAACCGGCTAGTTTGGGGTCACTTCACAAATGAGTCAAGAGCCGTGACCATGGGATTGTGAGAGCCCAAAAGAAAGTGTCCAAAGGCCGTCCCAGTATACCTTCAAAATCATGTAGTGTGGTGGCAGACCCTCAAGTGTAGTGTGAAGTCACATGTGATCGGGCCCTCAACCAAATGCTAGTTCAATGAATTTCTATTCATGTGGGTCCTCACACATGATAAAATAGAATAAATTAATGGTTGTGAGCGTTCAGAGTGCCGTGGTCTCCCGGTTTTGTGTTAGGCCTACCTCCAAGAGATGGTTTTTGAAAAAAGCCCGCGTGACCATGAAACATGATCCATTTGATGCCATGTAGGAACCCATGTAGACTTTATATCCACCTTGAATTCACATACTCCGTTGGTCCCTCAAGCGTAGTGTGGAGCAAACTTGGACCGGCTCCGCCTTTTCCACCAATGAGAGTGCTTGAAGTTTAATTGTCATGGGCTCTTAGTCATGTATGTGAAATGGCCCTTAGACACCATCCGTCGACATCTCTTGCAGTAATAGTGTGAAAAGTGGTGGGCCGGCATCTATTTCTCAACATGATCCCAGCAATTTCACAGCTGGAGCTGGACGGAAAGGATGGTGTGATTGGGGCATGAGTGCGGTCCAGGGTCTGGCTCAGGCAACGTCAGCTCAAGCTCCAATACTAGCAAGCTCCTTCCAGTCTGTGAGAGTTCCTCGATAAATTGTAGGTAGGCAACTCCTCGGCAGCTCTGGCTCTTCAGTTGAGATATTTGGCAAGTTACGTTGAGGCTGAGTCGTGGAAGCTGATCCATTTCCCTTGGCCTTGGATGTGTATGTGGCTTATGCACCTAGAACAAGAGAGCTCCAAGCTTCTCTGATGGTTGTAACTCTAAAGCTGGTGTGTTTGTTACGGAGTTGTTAGTTTCGATTCGAGGCCGAATGAGTTCTGATTTTAGGGGAGATTCGAGTCTGGGTGCCTACTTGCTCATTTTGGACCTAGCATCCAATTTTTAAATGCTTGTATCTGAGTTTTGATTGAAGTGGTGGTTACTAGACCCAACTGTAGATTGAATGCATCTGAGTTAGATTGCGTGGAGGTGTTGGTGTAGAGATTCTCCCAAACTTCAAATATCTCAAAGGTGTTGAATCACCTTCAACATCTAAATCAAACATCTTCATCGCTGTCATCTAAGTTTCAATCAAGCTTGCATGTTGAGCTCTTGGGGGGTTGATTCTTCACATCATGTATGAACTCAACTAATGTAAGTATAAGAAGGAGTATTATTTGAGGCATTAGCGTACATAGCATACATAAGGGAGAGGAATTTATTTTTCTCTAGTGTGTACATTTAGAAAGGTTGTTAAGAACTTTGAAGTAAAGGTAGATGTACAAAAGGGGGTCCTAAGGTTTAGAGAAAAAATTGATCATAGATGTGGTAGTTTCATCCAATTCAGGTTCTCATTCATTGTTGACATGTGGTGGTATCCTTAACGACTACCCTATCCATTCGTGTTAAGGTTTGCATTTGGGTTCTAGGATTTTACAAACTTGAGGCTCTTGAAGCGCTCATTGGCTATCTTGAAATTTTCTCTTCTAGTCATGGAAAAATTATTGTGCTCTTGTCTTTGTTTGTTTGATGTAATCATTAACTAACATCCTATGAATGAAAAAAATGTTTAATGACTTTCTCATTGGAGAGTAAAAGTGGATTTTGTATGTAATAAAGACCCATTTAATTCATGATTTATAAAATTTTATATATAGCGCATGCATTTATCACATTATATTGTAAAGCTTAGTATAAATATACGAGTCCATTTTCTAGCATGCACTTAATACATATACATTTATTTTTCTTTATAAGCTAGCTTATCCTATACAAGGACTGTTTCAATTTCATAATGACCCACACACATCGTTTAGGCTTCCAATGTAGAGTCCAACCCTCGAGGTCCAACTCATGCTTCAACTTTGATAAGCTTGCATGTGTCCAACTCCTAGTTAACCTTCCCTCTAGACCAATTTCTGATTTGCCCTTAACAATCAGGATACCAATAACCCCCTTTTCCTTAACCTCTTACAGAGAAGTGTATGTGGAGCTGAAAGTGTCTGTTTCAGGCCCGCTTACAATAGTATGAACTCATCCTTAGAGAAAACCTTTCGCAAAACAGAGAAGGATCGTATTGCTCAGGACGTGTGACGTCTGCTCCCTTATCTCTTTTGCAGTGACATTGGATATGGATGAGTTGCTGCCCAGCCTGACTCAACCTCCAGGCTAAATGGGTAATTTAGGTTTCGTACTTCTACACTGTAGGAGCTGCACTCTAAGTAAGTGTAGTTATTGAGCAAAGGGGCGTGGTCAGAAACATATTAAAAAGTGGGCTATATGTACTTCCCTGGTACATCTGCAGCTGGTCTGGGACAGGGACAGGTCTATTTATAAATCAAGGACCCCGGTTACGACAGCAGCAGCCCATTTCAGACTGTGACACTGCTGCAGGCACCTGTGTAAGCAAGTAGCACTGCTTGCAAGTAACTTAGGCCAATTACCCAACCTATAAGTTACCCAGCCATGTAACCATAAATTTCATTAATCCTGGTTGCTGGGGTAGGCGCCTCCCACTTGTGGAGGTTGTCCTTTCCTGATACTTGGCATTCGTCAATGGACTGCTCAAGGTGACTCAGTCTGGTTGCAAAATCTAGTAACTAAATTGAAGTGCAAGGAATCTAACAGCCTAAGCTTTAATATCTTCAATGGGTCATTAGAGTTATTATCCTATAGTAAGTCAACGTGACCTTTGGTTGGGAGTCCGTTGCTTTCCAACAACAACAATAATCATGTTTGACAGGTTTCGGTGCATGCATATAGTCTGTGTGAAGATTTGAATGTAGAGTATTCTCTATCGGTTCAATGAAGGCACTACAAACATATGAGTCCAAGACAATTGGCATGTGCCACTGTGAAGTTGTTTGTGTCACTACAAAATCTGAAAAATCTACCAAAGTGATAGATTTGCAAAATTTCTCCCACCGACGTTAGGCGGTTTCTAAGGATTCATGTGCCGGTTGTGGGACCAAACTCATTTTACCATCTCGGAATCGATATGAGATGCTCTTTGTTCAAACCTCCACACCAACTCCAAGCATGCACCAAAAACGCACCGAATATGGAAAAGTGTTGCATGCAAAGCAACCAACTCCCGACCAGAAGTCGTGTATTTTGATCTATTAGACCCCAACTCTAATATATTCCCACAATTTCAAAAGCGTTTGTTGGGCCTTGGTTGCTTCATTCGGTTGGGGCCTGCACTTTGAGCCATTCTCATGAGCTAATCGTATAAGGAGAAATTTATAAAAATGGCAAAATATAGGTATGCATGTATGAATGTATGAATGTTTGAATGATTTTTATTTTTATTTTTTACAATTTTTACAA
Source organism: Polytrichum commune (assembly GCA_950295325.1). NCBI lineage: Eukaryota > Viridiplantae > Streptophyta > Polytrichopsida > Polytrichales > Polytrichaceae > Polytrichum > Polytrichum commune. Next base: position 69,701,376 of record OX485803.1, read on the forward strand.
TCGCCACATTAGCACTTTTTCCAACAAATTGGACAGAAGGAGCTGATTCTCACTGGTGAGACTCGTCATCAAGTAAGGCCAGGCCATGCCATGCCCTGTGTGCAGGAAGCACAGGAATGAGTCTGGGAAAAGACTTACGTGTTTCCTGAAGTGGTAAGACCTGCACTGTCTCAGTGCATTGCCACTAACATTCCCTTGCTATTTCAGTACAAGACATCAGCTCATGAGTTCCATGATAGCCATTCCAAGACATGCACATGGCAACAAAATTCATTGCTCTGATCTCACATCCTTACAGTGTAAGTAAGTATCCAGTGTCATTCCACGGCACACTCGATCATACTTAGAACCTGCAGTGATGCGCTGGTGGCCAATTTTTGAGATATAATTTTTGTGGGTGTCATCTGGTTGCGCTTGCAGATTAATTCAAACTAATATCTGGACATAATCATCCCATGGATCAAAGGCATCAGCACACGGCAACGAACTGTATCACATATCCTTTCAATGTATCCAGTATGTCACACTCAATTATAATAAGAAGCTGCTGTGATGAACTAGTGGTGGATCTTAAGGAAAATTTCTTCTCATCTTTTTAGCAAAATTCTTCACCTGTCTTGGTTAAGGCCGCTACCTGACATACATATACACTCATCCCATGGATCATAAGTCATGCTCACTTAATTCATTAATGTCATGTATAATCTAACTAAGAAGCTGCTGTGAATGGTGGTGAATCATAAGGAATAATGTTTTTCCATCTGCTTGTAACTCCGCTGTCTTGGTTATGGCTATCTGTACGTAATCATCGCATCGAAAAAAAGTGAGGCACACTTTCATGTGATGGATTGCCAAGAAACTGCTGTGAGATGGGTGGTGAATCTTAAGGGAAAGTTCGGTAAATTCTATCTCTTGGCACCTTTAGATTATAACCTTTGGTTATGGCTATCTGTACATATGCATCCCAAGGATGAGAAGTCAGGCTCGCTACACAGAACTTCAGAGCTGCAATCAATGTAATGGCCAGCAGGTTATCAGGGCTTGGGTGACGACGCAGTCAACTCAACAGTATTGCAAATCTCAGAGTATCGAATTTGAAATAATTATGCTTCCAATATGTCTCCTTGAAATTCATCATTGTGTGGTAAAAGCAAACTAGGTGCCAAAGCACACCTACTGATGGCTAAATCAACTCATGAAAAGTAAGAGTATCTGCACAGCGCGGAGAGTTACACGAACTTGAACACAATCTACCATGAGTCATGACTCAGAACCTGAAAATTTAACATTTGGTAAGCCTGAGGACAAACTATGTCCAGTTACAGTTCTTATTAAGATCCAAAACTGCCACTGGTTTGCAAGTCGCTTAATCCAGTGGAGCTACAAAATTATGAAGGTGCCATCGAGCCCAAAGAAATTGGACAACAAAATCTTTGGCTCCTGTAAAAGGGTCCTCATCATCCACCATTAACCCTGTGCTGTTGCTGCTGCTGCTGTGCTTGTAGGGAAATCTGTAGCTTGTCGTGTGTGAAAGCTTCAGACCATGGCGTCCATGACAATCTTCTCGCACACAAAGGTTTCTTAATCTACACCACGTACCATGTTGAACTGAAAATATGTAAAGAAAACATCAAGGAATCAATCTCAGGAAGCTGAAAGATATATCTCCACGAGAGTAGTGGTAGCACTAGCTTGACCTGAATGTAAGTAATTCCCTCTAAGCAAATCAAGGCCATTGCAAACAGATAGACAGAAGCCAGGAGGATGTACAAATTATATAATGAAATTTGTCTACCGGGTCCCATGATCACTCCATTTGTTGATGATCAACTGTATATTCGAACCTGGGGGAATAATCACAGGACCTCCTCATCCTTCCTCAACTTGCAATGTGGATCCACACCACCCAACAAAATCTTAACCGACCGCCACTGTCCACATTGCTCGTTGCTGTTTATGTGCAGATCATTCCCATGCATTAACCCCAATGTACATGATTGCTCCTGTCAACAAGTGAGGCTGAGAGGATATTGATGAAGTTAGACCTTACCCGCCCACAAGAATTGAGTAAGAAACATAATCACCACTCCAGGGTTAGCCCAATATGATCTGACATGCTCTTATATGCACCCTTCGAAGCCGGTAGACTTGCGGACTACTCCTGATATTTTCGCAAGAAAGTACTCTGACTCAGCCTAACCCTCCAATTTCTTGAGGTAACTCATCACAATCATCATCGCAGGTATGTCTCTTTGCCTCAAAAATCCACGGAGTTCAGAGAATGGACTCCGTTCAAATGAATCATTTGATGATGGGGGCTCGAAGAGTGACGATGAGCGAGCTCATTGATGTGGGCCGGGGGTGGGGGGATGGCCAAACCCTAAAGACTTGGGCTATGAGCAAGAACCGAGATCTGCCGAGATGACATGCATGGGATACTCTGAGGAATTTGCATATTCGAATGCCACACTACCTCCAGCTCGCAAAGGTGCCCCTCCCATCACCAGGCAGTCATTATACTTGATGCGTTGGAAGACACGGGAGTCCAGGGGCCTCGCAGACGCAAAGGCTTCGCATGCGACATGGATGTTTTTGAGCTGACAGTTGTGGTTCACGCACAGGTTCACAATCTGGACACTGAAAGCAGGAATGCCATTGCTGTCACCGCTCTTCCCTTGCGTAATGCTGATGTCTGCCTTGGAGCACAGCGGTGTGGAAGCTCTTAGCTTCCTGTTGATGTATGTCGTCTGTGGAGCTCTCCATGTGCTTGACATCACGTAACTAGCACTGCTCCTTGTTGACGTTCTTGAATCAACCAATCTTGCTGCTGCTGCAAGCTCCTGATGATTCAGATGATTTTGTTCATCATGCTTAATGCCTACGGCTGATGATGTTGATGGTGATGGTGATGATACCCCATGGTGACCATCATTGAGAATCTCCCTCGCAGATGTGTACACAAGGCCCAGGGAGAGGAGGAAGAAACAATTACTGACCACCCAGACCACGTAGAACTTAGTGGTCACCGCCATAGCTCAATTTTTGAATTCTTTGATTTCCAGGGTTACAATGCTGGACCATCCGAGAACAACAGAGCTACATATATAGAACCTTCAACTCTCAGATCACTGCAGGAGCGTCCAAATGCTGCAGACAACAAAACTTGAAGGAGGCTGCTAAAATTATGGGAAAGATTGGGGGGTCAAGGTCAAAATAGCTGAAAGTTGGAGGTATGGAAGAGAAGGACGGCTGGATACTTGCAGAACATGATGTCACCGAGGTTGCAGACACTTGGAAAGTGTGAACAAAAGACACCAATTATGGGATAATACTACTACTACTCCTCCTCCTCCTTCGGAGACATTTAACAGGGAATGCGTCCGAGTTCAAGGAATGTAGGAAATTCGACCTTACAGTTCAGCATGAAACCCCAAGACGCTAAATTATGTGCACAGAAGAGAAGCTGAAAATGGACCTGCTTATGCACACGGTGGAAGGTGAAGAGCTAGCTAGAACACACGATCAAAGAGGACCAGTGTTAGTAATGCGAGGCTGCGAGTGTAAGTAATTATAACTATCTGGCCATAATCATGGAGCAAAGTTGTCAGAGGGAAAGAAAGAGCTAGACAGCATGGACCACGGTGACGCCTACAGCTAGGCTAGGCGAGGCAGGCAGCAAGGAAGGAACTGGAAGCACACAGCACACTGCTAGACTTGTTGCAGAGACAGCTAGAATTGCAGGCAGCTCCCAACAGGGTTACGGCCCTCAGTAGTAGTAGTAGTAGTAGTACTGGGACTGAAACCTCATCATGAGCATCCTGACAAACCACAGGCCGGCCACAGACTACTAGGGAAGAGGAAGAAGAAGAAGAAGAAGAAGAAGAAGAAGAAGAAATTAGGGCACTACTACTAGCTACTTACGTGTTGAAAGGCCAAGCAGCTTCTGGGCTTGTAACAGTTCCCAAATATATCATCCTCGATATCTCAAAAAAGAAGCAGTAGGAGCAGCAACCTGATGAATACATATAAATTGAGCCGGAAGAAAGTTCGGTTGCTGAAGAAGCAAAAGCTGCAAATCTTGATGATGGTGATCTATCCGGGAAATTCATGCATTGTAATGAAGAGGCGACTAGGTGACTTCCTAATTCAAATCTCGCCTTCCAAAATTTAGTTACTTGTATTCGGAGCCAAGCTACTCATCAGACGACGCCAAAGGTGAGAATCACATTATGGAGGGGACAACATCATCAGCTGCCTCCACAACTGATGCCACCTACTTTCTTTTTTGTCTCAGCATCAAATCTTCATGCTTTCGTACAAGGCTGAAGCAAGCGACAAACAAGAAGCCTAAATGCTGAAAAAATCAAGACTTTGACCCTTGAGCGCGTGACCAACTCCTTAATGTCCCTAAGACTCTGAGACGACTTATACTGGGAAAATTGATGGTGTCGACCACTATAGTCCCACATTCAAGGAGAATATGGATTTAAGTACAGGTGACACATACACTCGAAGACTATCTTGTTCACCACTCCTCCCACACTCGGAGGGACACAATATTGAGCTGCAGCAGCTTGGCTCAGCTCACAGCTCTCAGAAAACTAGTCCACAAGCAGCTACACTCCAGAACTAGAGGTGATGAGCGGCAAATCTTGCACCAGCTAAGCTTAGCTCCCTGTCTGTCTGGTTGGAGCTGGACACACGCACTAAACTTAACTGGTTATGATGATGACGATCATCCTCGACTTGTTCTACCGGCTTATCTGCGGATGGAAAGAAAGGCCAAACATAACAGACGCAAATGCAACCGCCCCCCTGCTGGTCTCCCTAGATATTGATGAGCATTCCCCTTCCTCATAATTATAAATCCTCTAAGTTCTCTCTCTCTCTCTCTCTCTCTCTCTCTGCCCACTCTCTGCCCACTGTCTGAATGTCTGTCTGTCTGTCTGTCTGTCTGTCTGTCTGCGCTCCGTGTAAGTACATACAAGCTCTACCCACCTCCCATCTCATTTTGTTCAAGCTCCACTTCTAGCAGCTGCTGCTAGGCTTATAATTTCTCTCTCTGACATATTGGTTTATTGGTTCTTTTCTATTTTTTCTTTTCCATTTCAGTTGCCTTGAAACATTGCCATTTTGGAGAATCACAGACGCACAAGGTCCATTCTTTTGTCAAGGAGACTGGGTATTCTGCGAGTGCAAGCTACAATAGACAAGCATAACTCTTTCCAATATTGACATGATTTTAGAGAAACATATTATGGGTGTTACCTCAAATTTAACATGTGAAGTTAGTTGAATCACTTAGATTTGCATATTACAATTTGCATAGCAAAATAATTCAGGTTTGATGCAAGACTTGAAAGAGAGGAGTTTGAGTACCCACTTAAAAGTATCACTTGAAAGAATTGAAGATCATGATGCTTCAATTCTTACTTTTAAGTCTCAGAATTATCATCACATTCACTAGGGATTGCTGACTTCAATGGTTTAACTTATAATATTCATTATATTGGTGAATATCCTGCTTACTTATCCGGGAAAGAGGCAGGTTTCAAATCACGTTTATGATTAGAAGAGATTAGTATGTAGTTGTATGTAGTATACACTATGCAGATGTATATAAACTTAATTTTAAACTTCAGAGCATTTGGTATCAAATGTAGTTCAAAACCTCAACATCATGCAACACCAACCAAGGAATAGTTGGACCTTGGCCACACTCATTTGGCATAAACACGCAACAGTTGAATCTGATTCCAAAACATGGTGCTTGATATTATTGGGGCAGTGATCATATATATAGCTAGGGTGCCATCACATAATTCCTAGTAGGAAAGGTGGGTCTACATGACATGCCAATGAGATTGGCATGTCATGTAGACCCACCTTTCCTAGTAGTGTTACCTGAGCAATGGAACTTTTGCCCAATTGGGACACGTACCCTAGTATTCAGGACTCTTGGTGTATTGACTCTCATATTTGACACACATGAACCGTGCGTTGGTGTGCAGCTTTCTTGACAGTCATCCATTACCACCACCGATAGGCACAATTGAGCATATAAAAAACCATTTGCAATGCATATGATGCTCGGTAGTGATCCGTATCCTGAGATTTGGACCATCTATAATAATTAATTGCCACTGAAATTTGATTTTGTGAATGATTCTAATTGTTCACTTTGTATAGTATTGTAAGTCTGCATCCTATATGTAAACCTCAATATTTTTCAGCAGCAGAACCAATGGGTCTAAAAGTCCTGTCCAAACTGAGATACTAATATAATCATTGCAAACTTGGTTGGCAGTCTTTATTGCAGAATTGCAATATGTTGACACCTACATATAACCTAAGTGTTATTTGGCCTTCAAGCAGAGCTCAGAATTATGGGAATGAGTGTGGAAGTACAGGAATTAAGCTTACAAAGTGTATGGCCAGAGAATGCTTAGAATAACTTAAAAGTTTATCATATATAGTAGAGGCACCTATTCCCGATCATGATCCCATAGGCAATCTATAGGGTATCATAGTTTCAATCAGGTTGGGACTCATTTTCGATAAGGCTAGGACTCAACTTCAATCAAACATGAATCTTAGTATCATGACACATATCTTGGTTTTGAGTGTTAAAATGGGGGGGAATAAATGGTTATGGTAGACTCTAGACATTAATAATATGTTCGGAGCAACTTTTGGCTTCAAAAATTCACAATAATTTCAATTTAGGGAATAAAATCATCAAAAAAAATTGCAATCCTCATGATTTCTATCTTTCAACATAGGGAAAATTTGCACCACCTATACTTCTCTAGATCTGACACAGAATCTCTTAAGTGATTGGTTATGAGCGCCTCTACTCTAGTATTGGTGCATTTTTTTGTAACAATAGTGAAATCATTGTGCTTTGGTTGCTGTCCATGAAGTCCAAATCAACTGAAGTGGGGGGTAAAAAAAATGAATGTAGACAGTTGACGTTTACGGTGCCCAAGCAGGTAAAAATTCTTGTAAAACCCTAACTTAAAGATGAAGGAGTGTTGTGCAGAATGTCCATACCTCAAGTAACATCTGCACATGTGAATCCAAGGACAGTAGATCATCGACAAGTGGCCAGATGTGACTGGAGTTGCACACAGAATAAAAAATGCATGCAACTTGATATGATTTTTTGGACCTTCAGCAAACGCATCAGCTTCGGCCTTGCACTACAGCGTTATGTCTAATTAGGGTGGGCCACAATAATATATCGACATTCCACTCTATTTTGAGTGATTATTACCACAGCAATAAAATACATGAATTATGCTCTTACTGTGGTTTCTATATGCATGAATAAACAAAAGTTATAAGATTTTGTGATCTGGTTTTCACCCAAAAGTAACTTGCATGGGTAAAGAGGCAATCTATTTGCGGAGGCAGCCTAATTGCACATACCAGCATAGATAACCTACAGCCAACCAAATTAAGTCTGTAATTGGTAGTTGTCCCCACTTGACATATTTTATCAGCTAATACTGGAGAGATTACAAAACTTACACCAACATTGGCTCTGCTTCCAGAAAGTAATTTGTTGCAAATATGCTCTTAATAACATCCATAATCGGGCTCTCTTTCTCAGCTAACTTGCATAAAGTTTTGGACAGAACCACCAGCTTGATGCAAGTGTGGTATGCTGAATATGAATGTTGGGTACACAATAAATCTCTGCCTGCAGTCTCCAGTCTTGTTCTTAAAATATGCTTATTCGTGGGGCTTGGAATTAGTAACAAATGTCACCAGAGAGTACAAAACTTAGTACCTCAAACTGGGAGTCAGAAACGAGAATATAGTTTACTCAGCTGCTACTTTCATAAGCAAACGGAAGAATGGCAGGCCACAGCATGCAATCCAGCACAGTTATTGTTATAAATGGAGTTACGGTGAAGGTGTACATTCCTCCTACCTGCAACTCAAATGTCACTGGCATCTCAGTCAGGTGCCACCCAGTCAGGAGTATAATTCTAAACTAATTTACAGTCTTGTTGCGATTACTTTTGCCTAATCATTGACGTAAGTAGCTCCAAATCAGGCTGCCTAGTTTAATCGTTCATTTGCTTGGGCATGTGTGCAAATCACGTCGGTATATATAGCTTGTCACCTGGTGCACATTTATGTAACTGCAGAAGCAACTTTTTGAAGTATCAATGCAGACTTGGAAATTGTTGAAAATGCAAACGGTTTATACTTTTCAAGATATGTGATTTCTACGTGATTGGATCCTGTCCTTGGTCAATGCATATGTCCATGCAAAGAGTCACTGTAACTAATATCTTTTAAGCTATCTTCATTCGACATCAACTGTAACTTATATATGAGCTCGTGAGCACAATCTGTCAGTTTTTTTGTAATGATATGTTTGCACATCATTGTCAAAAGGGCAAGAAAAAAACAATAATGTGGTTGGATCCCAAAGATTTCCACAGCCTATGGGTTTCTCAAGAAACGAGGCAGGACCGGGCTGGTCGCTGCAGTTATTACAGTTGAATTATGATGATTCACTAGGGTCAGCCTCCTGAGCATAAGGAACGAGACATTTGAAAATGCTTTTTATTAGTGCAGAATTATATATCCTTCGATCCTTGAGCTCCATCCGGCCCCTTCAGTCATTCCATGGGGAATTTTTGAGGAATGATGGTTTTCTCATTCTCCTCCTGCCCGTGCTATGACCACTGTTTTGGCTCATCTTGGGTACTCACTCCGTCACCACGGACTGATTGCAACTAATATGCAATAGTCGAGACTATTCTGGCTCCCAAAACTTGTCCTTTGCCCGTCAGCCTAGAAAGGCACGGATGTTGTACAATGTCTTCAATGGGAGCTAGTAAGTCTCCACTGTGTATGTTTGACAAATTTCATTGACATTCAACTTCGAATTCAAAGTGTCACTGATGTTTTCAAAAACAAAAATGTATGTCAATAGACATTTACATTTTCTTCTAAAATGTCATTTCAATGTCACATGCCTAGTAGTACGTGTCATTTCAATTTCTAACGTGTCAATTGACGTGTGAAATCTTTCTTTACAAGTCACACTACATGTCAAATTCTAAATTATGCATGTCAATTGAAGTGCATTTTTTGTTTGAAGCAAGTTTTCGTGTGTCAAATGTCCGAAACTTGTAGTTTTTTTATCAAAAATACACACTATAAATGATATACTTTGCTCCTCATAAAAGTGGATGGCATCTTTCCAATGTTGAAGGCATTGTGCATTTCAAACTCCTCCAAACATTTGATTGAAGTGTTGTTGCTCGTAATCACAAGGTTGCCTCTATATATATAATATACACATTAGCTCCACTAATTATGGTATATAGTATGGGTTAATGTTTAGTGCAACTTATCTTCAGCAATTCTAAAGAATGGCCCATAATGTACACCATCATGCAAGAAAATAATGTGCAACCCTAGTTAAAGTTATCATGCCCAGTGATTTATATTCACCTTCTTCATGTAAGTTAGAAGTCTGTCATATTTAATACAAATATGATAACCTACCACAAGTCGTGGAATTTTGATGTTAAATACTATAAGTTGCAAATAGTGTGATGGTGTGCCCACAACATTATCTTTAACGTTTTTATTGTGGAAATAAGCTCAATAGTGTGGTTGTGACCTGGTTGTGACATTGTTTATCATCATTTGTGTAGTGAAAGTAGGAGTTTGGAACATGGCTCTAGTGAGAGTTATGATTCAAATCATATCAGGGTGAACATGGAAAGCTATAAAGGATAAATGTTATTTCATGCATGTGTGAAACAATGGACATTGATCATGCAAATATAAATGTAAAGAGCCCTTTAGGGTAGAAGCACTTTTTAAGGACACTTTGAGAGTCTTGAGATGGGGCTTAAAGGAATTCCATAAAGAGGCCAACGTGAATTAGTTCACAAAATTCAACATCATATGATTTATGAGTTCGGGTTGTTGTGTGATCTAAAGTAGTTACATAGACTTCCCCAAAGGGGATAGTCTGGAGCATTTCATTTTACATCCCTCAATCATTGAGTTACAATTACGGACCTTGCAATGATGGACCTTTATTTCATTTTAAAAATTAACGATTGTTTTCAATTATGTACTCGCCTTCTCTTTTGGCCCAAAAACAAGTGTCCGTATTCAGCTCATTTTATCTTAGGGTTGGTGCACATGGGGTCCCAAGTCCCATTCATGTTAGCAAGTCCCAACATGGAGACAAAGTCTCAACTTTTGAGCCTCAAGAAACCATTAAAATATGATTATTTTCCTTAAAGTCAAATCTTGATTACTTTATGAAAATATATTCACGGGACTTGTGTTGAGAGTTGGGTCTGGCTTTTTGTTTGACCCAACTCTTAACACAAGTCCTGAGCCTCACCTCCAAATATTGTTGCCATGTGGGCATCCATGTCATACTTGGGACTTAGGACTTGAGACCATGTGTGAAGTGGTAAGTCCCAACTTTCATGATCTCAACGGCTAAGATTGCACATACTGACGTCAAGTGACTTGAACTTAGGACTTGGAACCTGTGTGAACTTGCCCTTAATCCATCCATGAGTACAAAACCAAACACTTAGTATAATATGCTCTAGAATGGTGGGCAAAGAATATGAAATAGGGGCTCGCTACCAAAAGCACAAACAGAATCACAACAGTCCAAATTCATTATATAGTAAAAAAATTCAAATCTATCCGGAATCCAAGCGAAGTCACTATGGGAAAGCCCATGCATGCATGCAACTTACTTCCAGGATCCCAAGTGGACCCTCATCTTTTAGGAGTTTAATTAAGCACCACTTCTCACCTTGGAAGTTATTGCTTGTCTAAGTGTCTGACATGCATCGACGTCAAGAGAAAAAATATACTCTAGCCCCACACATGCCCATAATTGTTGGGTGATTGCAACAGTAAACATCAAGGAACTCGACACAATGGACGTCACACGAAGCAGATGCACCAAGACTTCTTTCTGCACATCAGTACGTGCCCGGGAAGTTTTTGGGCATAGTCAGTCAAGATCCTAGTGATTCTGAATCGAACTGGTTGCATGTTGACTCCTTCTGGTTTTGCTTTGTTCATTTGAGGTATATTCTTCTATAGATTCTTCTTAAATGATGGATAATTCTCCTGAAGTCTCGAATTCCGACCGGTTATTTCTCAAGCTCAACCAGTTCATCTGTACCTAGCTGTCAGTTCTCCCCAGACAGTGATTCTCTTCATAGCAGAGGTGCCCATTTCTGATTAGTGTCCAGGACAGTGATTGGGGAGATTTTTGGGCATAATCGGTTGAGATCCTAGTGTTTGCAAGTCCAACCGGTTACATGTCGACATCCTTTGGTTATTTAACATTAATTTGAGGTATATTCCATAGATTCCTCTGAAGTGATCGGTAATTCTCCTGAGATCTTGAACTTCAACCAGTTATTTCTCAAACTCAACTGGTTCATCTGTAACTAATTGCCGCTTCTTCGCGATCTTAGATCCAGGAAGTTTTTTGGGCATAACCGGTCAAAGTCCTAGCGTTTCCAAGTCCAACCGGTCACATGTTCTAATCTTCCGGCTTTTCTTGAATAATTCGAAGAACTGGGCGAACTGGAAGAACCGGCGGTTACTTACAGATGAACTGGTTGAGTTTGAGAAATAACCAATTGAAGTTCAAGACTTTAAGAAAACTACCAATCATTTTAGAGGAATCTATGGGATATATTTCAAATTATGAAAGAAAAATCAAAAGATCACCACAACATGTAACTGCTTGGACTTGGGAACACCAAGTTCTTGACCAACTATGTGCAAAAATCATATTAACATTATCCAACTGCACAGTTGTGTTCCATTCTATATCTAGAATTTGACATGGGCCTCCACTCTCTTACCTTCATAGGAAGAAACTAATGCTATTATGAATAATGAATAATGTCAGTAGGAATAGTGAGAATATTGTGAATAATGTCGGTATTTTCAATGATAGTGTTGTTATGAACATTATTTTTAGTGAACAATATTGAGATGAACAACGTCTCCTATGAATAGTGCCGGGAGTATATACCTCCACCCAAATTTCCAAATGTCAACGTCAATCTAAAGAATACCCCTACTTATATGTCCGGGGGGACAACGGAATATAATTGACATACTCCAGGATCATCGAACCGCCTCACATAGCTGAATAATGTTATGATCTCCATGGATGGTGTTCCAACTCACCTCTAAGGAGCTTTGAATCGGAGAGGTGGAAGTGGAAGGTAAGTTAGGCGGTGATCGAGGTGGCAAGATTACGGTTGCCACATAATATCCCTACTTATATGTCTGAGGGGACCACATAATATAATTGACATATTCCAGGATCATGGAACCGCCTCGCATGGTTGAGTAACGTTATGATCTCCATTGACAGTGTTCCAACTCACATCCAAGATCATTGCGGCTGCCACAAAATACCCCTACTTATATGTCCAGGGGGACCACGGAACATAATTGACATATTCCAAGATCATGGAACCTCCTCACATGGCTAAGTAATGTTATGATCTCCATGGGCATTGTTCCAATTCACGTCTAAGGAGCTTCGCATGGGAGTGGTGGAAGTGGAAGGTAAGTTAGACGGCGATCGAGGCGGCAAGATTGCAGCTGCCACGGAATACCCCTACTTATATGTCCGGGAGGACCACGGAACATAATTGACATATTCCAGGATCATGGAACCGCCTCACATGGCTGAGTAATGTTATGATCTCCATGGACATTGTTCCAGTTCACATCTAAGGAGCTTCGCATCGGAGAGGCGGAAGTGGAAGGTAAGTTAGGCGGCGACCGAGGCGGCAAGATTGCAGCTGCCACGGAATACCCCTACTTATATGTCCGGGAGGACCACGGAACATAATTGACATATTCCAGGATCATGGAACCGCCTCACACGACTGAGTAATATTATGATCTCCATGGACATTGTTCCAGTTCACGTCTGAGGAGCAGCAGGAGCTTCGCATCGGAGAGGCGGAAGTGGAAGGTAAGTTAGGCGGCGACTGAGGCAGCAAGATTGCGGCTGCCACGGAATACCCCTACTTATATGTCTGGGAGGACCACGGAACATAATTGACATATTCCAGGATCATGGAACCGCCTCACATGGCTGAGTAATGTTATGATCTCCATGGACATTGTTCCAGTTCACGTCTAAGGAGCTTCGCATCGGAGAGGCGGAAGTGGAAGGTAAGTTAGGCGGCGACCGAGGCGGCAAGATTGCGGCTGCCATGCCATGCCATGCTCACCCGTGGGGGTGTTCTTCGGGCCGAGCAAGCAGCGCGGTAAAATGAATGCAGCTCGGCAAGAAGGGTACCGGCCGGGTGGCCAAATCCCCAAGCTCCCCCTGCAGCATGCTTGCTTCCCATTAAGTGGAAGGTCGAGTCCCCTTGTACCCGCGAATATAATAGACCCATCCAAATATCACAGCAGCCGCGCGCAGTGAGCGAGCGAGCGAGCAAGGGAGGCTAGCTGCTTCTTCCTGAGGGAGCCTGGGCTTTATGAGTGAATGACACCAGGCTTGGATAGTCACCTGCCTTGCCTTGTCTTGCCTTGCCTGCTCCTGCAGACTAAGTTAGCCACTTCAAGCTCAGTCACTGGTTCAATTCAATCCAGCCACGGGTACAACCCCACTGCTTTCGCGTTGACCAGGCACGACCGTCATTTGACTCACAGGGAAAAAAATGGCCCACAATATATACTAACCACAATCCGGCCGGGCAACTCCCGGATTTATTAGCCAGCCAGCCAGCCAGCAGGGGACAGACATACAGTCCCCCCCCCCAAAGTAGCATGCAGTAGAGCAGGTGTGCTGCAGGCTGGTTGAGGTGGAGCTAGACAGTAGACTTGACGAGACTTGGCTCAAGTGTGATGTGGTCGGGACGCCAACAGCGACCTAGGTTATTAAGTTATGTGGGTGGGATTTGGTTCTCACTGTTTGTGTTTTTTTCCTTCTCAGTATAAGTTTTTGTGTTCTTCAACTTCTACTGGTTACATGTGCACAGCAAATCTATAATGATGAACCACCAGCAAAAACCGAATCGAAAATCGGACCTACCGTGGTTTAGTTACGATTATCGGAAGTGCATGTTTGTTGGATTCTTTAGTGAAGTATTACAAAGGTTCTCCCATTCGTGTTCTGAGCTATTGAGTGTGGATGAATTGGTAAAATCCGAAGACGTAGTCCAATCTCTTTTGAACATGTGTTTTTATGGTGTTTGTTTTGGTTTTTGTTTTGGAAACAAATGAATATTGTGTTTGGTTGTTGATTTCACCTAGGCACACACCAATCAAATACAAATTCCTAATCAAGAAATGTAACCGAGTAACACCTGCATACGCTAGGCTTAGCACATCTTACTTGGTGTGGGCTTGGCTTGTCACTTGTGCGAGGTCTCATCAACGCCCCCAACTTGTCCTTGTGCCGGTCCTACGCAACCAAAATGATCAACTGTACACCAGTCAAAATGCTTGTAGGGACTCTTCTCGATCAATATTGATGATCCTATAGCCCACCCCCAATCTCTTATCAATTTAGCATTATTGAGACATTCCCAAAATTACAATTGTGAATACTTTAATGATCCGTGCATGAATACGTACCAATGTTGGACTAGTATATCTGAATGCATGGTATCAATACACAAAATCTATAGTGATAGTAACCCTCAAAAATCGAGAAGGACTTCTATGTATGTCATTTGTCATCCACCTCTGCCCAAACACATCAGTGTACATGTTTACATTCTAATCTTTTGAAATGGGACACATGGATGGGTGAGTTGTTCTAGGAACAATCTTAAATTGACAAACATGTCATTCATACAATCATATCCACCATTAGAGATACATGTTTTCTTTATTAGGTTGTTACAATATTGGGATGAACATTTTTAGGCAAATTGGGAGGAATTGGACTTGGAACTTTAGGGGTTCAACAACCTAACCAATTGGTATCAAAATTATAAAAATGGTCAGAAGGTTCTTGTGGCAACCAAAGGCAATGGAATTGAAACAATTTCATTTGTCGAGTCCCCAAAAGAACAATTTAAACAAAATTATAATAAGTTGTCATGTGTTGATACTTGCAGGAATCACAAGATGAGATGATCCCTGTATAACTAACAAAACCCATCATGTGGCTCTGTACCATCCTTTTAATACTAAATTGATATTCAGGCAATTCCATCTAAGTATAAAAAAAATTTTAAAAATGGATGGTATATACAGACCCAAACAGTGCAAATTCTCTTCTTCTTTTAAATCCTCATATACCCGTACCCTACCTGTATCAATTTTCATGTAAAGAAAAGTCCTCATCACATATACCCGAGTGATATCAAAAAAATGGGGATATCAGTCCCACACTGATATATACAATCTTCAATGCAAGGAAACAAATAATCAAGTCATCTCAAGTCAGAATTGTTGTCGGGTGCGCACTGCTGATCGAGTGATAGTGATCTAATATCCTCGGGCGATCTCCTAACAAATTATCAAGAGATTTGCAAGACGATGTGAGTACGATTTGCTGCTGCACATCTACGAACGATCGATCTCCGATGCAGTGATGAAGACAATGTCATCATTCCTCGGCTCTGATGTTTCCCTGGCTTGCTGAAATATTCACACAGTTCCAGAATGTTACTCAATGAAACAATGTACCTTGAATACTTAATGTTCCGAAAATGTTCGGTTAATGCGATCCTGCGCAAATTCGATCATCAAGTCTTCTCAAGTCAGAGTGGTTGTCGGGACGCAATAATCAATAGTGATCCAACTTTATCTGTCCGATCTCTTATCAATTTAAGAAGAGATTCTCAAGATGTAAATTTGAATATAGGTATACCAATCTGCTGCATACGATCTCCAGCATATCAATAATGAAAACAACATTCAGCTGCTTCAGGCTCTGAAGTTTTTATCTGACTAACTGGAACCACACAGTTCGAAGGTTTAATTTACTCGATGCTAACGTAAACAAAATCAGCTCTCTAGCTTGTCATACTAAGGTCAGTGGACCAAAGTATGTTCTTACATTAATTAAACTCATCTTTAAAACTGTTTTAGGAGGTTGATGCTTAAATTTGACAAGCTTTTTCATCTACAAGTCAAACTATTGAGAGGTTGACCAATAGTTTGAACAAGTGAAAAAGCAGCCTGGTAGTTGGGGTGGGGGATTCAACATCATTGCCCACATATATATCGTACCACATGCTTTGTACAAAAGGGTTTTATATGTACATATCTGATGGGTGTCTTTCCACGTAGTTTTAAAGAACTAAGTAAGGTAGTATGAATGACGAAGGAGAGGTAAGTGTACCCTAAGGTTCCTTAGACTTCTTTCATGAGGAGATCATTTTATCAACATATATTTTATACAACCTGATGTCATTGTCATGTCATTAAAAAAAAATGTAACATGTACTTATAATTGAGGCAAATTACTCAAGGAGTTTTAAATTGTTGTACACATACATAAGACTATGTTTTGTGTATAGTAGTCTTTCTTGGTATGAAAATTTTGTATATAGAGTGTATCAATAAAGGGTAGACACATGCCAATTACCCCTCTCATAGAAGAGCATTCCCCCTCCCCCTCCTCCCCCTCTAAAAAGAAACCATTCTCAAATCACTGAGATATCAAGGGGACAATGTAGTTCACAAATATTTATTGATGGCAAGTTACCCAAAAAATGCTTGACTTCCCAATCGCTTGGAGCCCATAAAATAAGAGCTTGAACTCTCAATATACTTAAGCATTGGCCTCACATGCTTTATGACATGTAGTTTGGATTTGACCGAGAGCTAGTATCACGAGATGTCAATATAGGTGTCCATTAAAGCACCATCTAAGAGTTGTAAACTTTTGTAGTAAGAAGTTCGAGCTTGGAATTTGAAAGGTCAAATGCCGGAGGAGGTCACCTAGATTAAAGGTTAGTGTGTACCCCACATGTACACAAAAGGGGGGGGGGGGGGAGGGGGGGGGGGAGTTCCACTAGAAATGTGGTGCATGAAAGATAAGGTCACTAGCTGCCCCAACTTCATAAATTTCAACTTTGAGGCTGTTGGAACTTGGATCTTCTCCAAAAATATGGAATGAAGAGATTGTTGTTCGTACACCTTCTTTATGGGGTTGACTTCTACATACAAGTGACTAATCAAACCAAATTTTGATTATAATAGTGGCCTATGGGCTCCATTGCCCTTCACATCAAGGGTGGTATGAGAATTCCAAGTTCATAGGGATTGGACCCTCTACTTTAGGAAGTTATACAAGCTTTGTTTTGAGTCCTACGATGGTTCAATTTCAATCATCATATTTCTCTATGAGAGTTATTTGTGAACATCTGCAAGCAAGATCTAATACATGGATTCTTGGCATGTTCAAGATGTTAATTTAGCTCACAACCATGCGAATGTTATTTTTAAATCATTTGAATTTGTAGCTATAACTTTTCTTGAATGTAAAGAAAATCTTTCATCTTATGAAAATTCCAATTTGCAAATACCACCCATTTAGAATGAGAGTGAGAGAGAGATGTAAAAAAAACCAAAAAAAAATCATAAGCCCAAAAAACAACACCTTGACCATGAGTCTTTTCTTAAGTGGATGTCTGGGAGATCACAAATATTTGTCATTTAGAGCATTTCTCGATCTATAAAATTACATAGTATATCATTTTTTACTATGAGAAAGTGATTTTCTCAAGTGCAATGCATATAGTTAGCAAACACTAATTTGGTGGAAAAAGCTATATCCTTGTCAAAAATTTATAGCATACCAAATGGTTTGAATCCGCTTGAATGATTGAAATAAAAATTGTGTAGAAAACACAAAGGCACACCTTAATGCAGTGGTTGTAGTGTTACGGATAAGGACCTAGTTGAAGAAAAAAAAATCTCACCAAACCCTTAAAACTTGGGATCTTTGAAACGGAAAAAAAGCATAGAGCCTTTGCAGGTTATGTCCTTCCTAACATAATGAGCGGGAGAGGTTGCCAACGACAAAGTCGGGTCGTATGAGGAGATGATGCTCTTAAATGGACACATCCATAATTTCAACATGGATGGATGCGTTTAACGATGAAAAAAGTTTACATAAATGCACGTATCAAATGCAAACTAAAAAAAATGAGTGTTGACCTTGCACTATAAGCATATGAGTCATGGGTGATTAATTTGTGTCACTGGAAATTTGTTTTACGTCACTAGAAACCTTGCAAATCTACCATAATTGCATATTTGCATTGCTTTTTTACCAACACAAGGCAGTTGTCTAGGACCTCCACATATTGGTAGACTTCTTCTTCTTCTTCTTCTTCTTGAAAGATATGCCCAAATCAATATCTTCATAATTTTGACGAGTCACTCATAGATTCCTTGCACATTGAATAGATTTTGATGGGTGCATGCATTGCAAACTTGCACTGCTTAAATTGGTCATTGTCCACTTAAGACATGCTATTGTCTAGGGATGGACTCTTCATACGAACTAGTTTGAGTGTAAGAAGTGATATTGCTTGAGGCATTAGCGTAGATAGTATACAGAAGGGAGAAGTGTATTGTTTACTTTGGTGTGTACATTTAAAAGGCTATTAGGAATCTTGAAGTAAAGCTAGATGTACAAAAGGGGCCTATAAGATTTAGAATTTGTTGTGACAATAGTTGTGCTAGTTTCATTCACTTTACATTTTCATCCATTGTTATTATTGCCTAGCTTCAATGACATGTGTTTTAGGAGCATATTATTATGAGCTACATCCTATGAATGAAAAAGTGGTCAATGACTTTCTCATGGTAAAGTGAAAGAGGTTGTATATGTAATTAAGATCTATTTATTTCTTAATTTATATTTTGTGTATGTAGTGGAGGCATTTATCATGGTAAATTGAAAACCTTAGTATAAATAATGAGTGCATTTTCTAGTCTACTATTAGTATGTTTACATTTTTATCTAAAAATAATCACATATATCGTGGAGTTTTATTTCATAGTCATCCATGCATGTTCTTTAGGTCTCCAATGAAGATTCCACCCCCCGGATAAGTATATGTACATTGAGCTGCCAATTGGTGACATGAGAAAACAACCAAAAGACCAATTTGGCCTATCAAAGAGACATAAGACCTCCTTAACTTTCACATGGACACCTTTTGGAATTCACCATATATAAAAATTTGATAACAAAATTAATCATATGACCATCTATTAGCAATTTCAGTCAAAAATCATCAGAGTTGAGCTTGCTATTTTATTCATTTATAATACTAGGAGCATGTTCTTTGAATCATTAAAAGGAAAGTCATTAATGATTTATATGGAATTTTTTTTTCATAATCTATGGACATTTCATACTTGGATGCATGTATGTGTACAGTAGAATCCACCATAGATTGCAGTTGGTGATAGGTGCACTCTTGAACCGTCTTCTAAGAGATCAAGTTCAAAGTTTGAGCTTGGTTTTGGAATTTGAAAAACTTTCATCTAAGGTCAAATTATCAAGAGTTGGACCAATCTTCAAGACTTTGACCATGTGCAGAAATGGTTGGCATGTGGACTCCATATCTAAAAATTCTAACTCTTGCACACATGTAATTTAAGCATATAGAAGCATTTCTATTTTTATTTAACGTCTTCATTCATCCCGTCATCCAAATTTTATGAAAACAAGAATATCATTACTTGTCCCAACTTGAGAACTTCAACTTTGCAATCGTTGGGTCTTCTCAAACTTTGTTGAACAAAAGCTATTTTCTTTTCATATCTTCATAATGGAGTTGGTTTCCACATACAAGTGGTCAATTATAAAATTTGTTGGTGATAGCGGGTCGAATTGCCCTCAACTTCAAAAATAATATGAAAATTCCAACTTCAATGGAATGCACTGATGGGCAATAAAATGTTGAGGTATTGAGATGTCAACGGGAGAATGGTTTCAAAGAAAAGAGAGTAGATTACAAGCTATTTGATGCTTAAAAGTCCATTTGATTCAAGATCCACAAAATATAAGTTCCATCAATATTCTTGAGCGTCGAGCAAACCTCCATGGAACATCTAGAATTTTAATCTGATAGCTAAGAAGTTGAACTATTGGAGCACGATGAAACTCTCACTAGCCGGAAGAGCAGTCATTTGTAACCAGGTATTGCTATCAACCCTATGGTTCTTCATTACGGTATGGGGAGGCTCCAATAAAATCTTATGCAAGATTCGGGGAGCAATTCGTAATTACCTCTGGTCAGGGAAGGAGCAACTTACACGTACCAGAGTAAGCTAGAGAGAATGTTCTCTAAAGAAGAAATACAGTGGTCTTGGATTGGTGGACCCGGAGGCGGCCAAGACCAATCTCCTATGTAAGTGGATAGTAAAGGCAATGGAACCTGGTGAGTCCAATCTCCAAATAATGCTAAGGTATAGATTGGCTAGGTTCAACCCACAAAAAGGGTGTAGTTGGGGAGTAAGCTTGGACTGATTCACAAGCAAATTACACCAAGGATTTTCAGGGTCAAAGGTATGGGGACACATTAGTAAAGCATGGAAAGTGATGGTGAAAGGTGTATATCAAATCCCGCCACGCACACGGATGGAACTTCTTCACTCCAACATTTGGTGGTTGGACGGAGTGGAACTCCTCACAAAGGGGTTCGCCTATGCTAAAGGACTCCACCTTTACCGAAAAGGCATCCGGTGCGTAGATGACATATGGGATAGCACTAACCAAAATTTCCTAACATGGGCAAGAGCGCAAGAGAAATTTAACCTTATGGATACCGAGATAGGAGATTGGGAGGAGGTGACGAATAAAATCTCCGAACAATGGCGCACCTTGCTGGAAGACGATGAAGACACCGCATACCCCGGACAATGGCTTGGCTTCTATGTTGAAGATGAAGAAGACCCAGCCTTTGTCTTCTCGTGCACTGAGGAATTTACACCGGAATGTCTACAATGGCACAATGTGACGCTACCAATCCCAGTACAATGTTTCACTGTAGGCACCCACTCAAGATGCCTTAGGGTGTGGGAAGGCCCTCTTGGGGAGATGCAAGGTTTCTTCCATAAGGTTAAAGTAATTTACACTAATAGAGGCCCTAAGAAGGAAGGGGAAAAAGAAGAAATAATTTTCTTCTATGGCAAGTTAGCAACCTTGGGCTAGGATCTTGATCGTTGGAGGTGGATGGATGGAGGATACTTCCTGGACTACACCACCAAGGATGGCCGTGACACCATCATCAATAGGAACCCAGGCACCACCAGCGCGGTTGACAAATGGCAAGGATACCTCCCGGGTAACTATAGGCTCTCATGGTCACAAGTTTGGGACCCACTCTGATCCGGTAAAGAAGCCGCGTTCATTTGGTCAATTTGGCACAAGGCGGTTGCCATCAATGAGTGGAGGGCACGTATTGCACCGGTGTCCATTTCTAAACAATGCATCTTTTGTCTCCCGAACATGAGTGAGTCAGTCAACCATAAATTCTAGGATTGTATCCAAGCTCGGAGAGCGTGGTGATGGGCCACGTTCATCATGCATGAACTATGTGGGGTGAGATCTAGTAACTATGACTGCTTTAACTGGAAGCAAGCGGTGTTCGGGGAAAGAATTCCTAGGAAATATGGCAAAATGAACAAAATTTGGCATCTCCTCAGAGGCATTACTCTTTGGACCATTTGGATTGAACACAACGACAAAGTGTTTAATCATGAACAATGGCATGAATCCAAAGTCAAGTACCGTATCTGGGACGATCTTATCCTCTACGCCAAGTTGGCTTGGAAGCGGGTGATCAAGCACATCAAGATTAGTCCTTTCTCGGCGGTCAATTTGCTTCAAACTTTCGACAAAACCTGGGGCGCTAGGAATGTGCTTTGCAAGTGACACAATTTGCACATCGAATGGAATTGGAAAAGACAATTAGGCAATAGTTAGGGCTCGTGGGTGGTCTTGGTGGTTTGGGGATTGTCCTTGGTTGGTGGGGTGGGGGTGGTCCTCGGGTGGGCAGACGTGGTGGGTGGTCCTTGGTGGTTGTCGTCTGTCGGTCTTTTTTTTTTTACATGGCGGTGTTGCGCGCCTGAGGGGTCTCGCCTCCCCTCTGTGAGGGCACGTTTTCTCTTTGTTTCAATTCATTTGGCATTGGCTCGGTTGGCCTTCTGTCAAAAAAAAAAAAAAAAAAAAAAAAAAAACTGAGACCCTGTAAAAATAGGAGTGAGAGTTTGTCATAGGAATTCCACATGGGATCTATCATTGCACCATTTAAGCTTTGTGATCCCAACAGAAAGCTCAAGCATAAAGTGGAACTGTGGTAGTGCTTGCTTAGTACTTAACTAAGAATTAAGTAAGTTTGCATTATGGCCACGTCCAAAAATATTGAAGGTACACCCTAAACTCCGTACTATCAAGCTCCATAATGTTGCACACTCTCTAATATTCCAAAACCCTAGGGAACGGATGTTCATAGTTCAAATCTCTCTCCTTATTGTTACATCTCTCCCTTATATCACGAAATTTATCATTAATGGAAACCACCCAAGAAGTCAATCCACACTCTCACATTACGCCATGTGTCAACATGTGGAGTGTCTTCTTCTTCTTCTTCTTCTTATGCCACTTGTTGAATGTTGGTGCGTGCGTCCTCCACATCGCCCGGGAAGGTCAAGTGGAGTGGACCATACTAGCATAGGTTACGGGAGAATGAATTCAAATTTTCCTCACATCTCCTTTGTGTTATTCCATAATGTCACATGCTACACTAATTCTATAGTATCATGCATCCATGTTAACTCTACAAAACTCCGTAATATCATATGCACTTTGGTTGCCACAAGTGTGATACTACGGAGTTTAGAATATAATTGACAATTTTTTACCCAAAATTCATTACAAAGCAACCACAACAAGAATGAACATTGTATCAATGAGCATGGACATAGTAACAAGAATGAATACCACAATACAATGGGTTTTATCACAAACATTGTTGATATGAATGTAAGTTAAGAAGTGGTGGTATTTTGGTGACACTGTATATGTTTAATGGAGTACATGTAGTGGGTTCTATCACAAACATCATCGACATGCATGAGTGTAAGTTAAGAAGTGATGCTATGTTGGTGACAATTTGTACGTGCTTTCCATTGTCTCCAACCTCCTTGTGACATTCGATGCAGAAGATCTTCACCACCCCTAGACCATTAAGGCACCAAGATTTTAGTGAGTCCCACCAATTGTCTTCATGTGATGACCATTTCACATCTATGTACATCTTCCTCTGCATGTTCAAGATATCGCTCCCACACGTCAATTGGAAGAAGAGTTGAGTTCATCTGGTGGTCCAATGAATCCGTGATATATGTGGAACCTATAATCCTAGAGCTTCTGAGAAGCTCCATGGGTTGTTCTTTATTGTCCTCCTCAATATTTGGAAATGCCATTTGGGTTGGTTATTGTTGTCTTACTCCAACTTTGACTTCTCTTCCAAACAAAGTCTAAGCAAGGCAAATGTTTCCTCCTCAAACACCTTCATCTTCTTATAATATTGCAGCTCAGCAAAATTGCCCTCCATAGTGACGATCTTCACTTGAGTTGCCATCGCTCAACTTCATCACCCAGGGGGTGGACTCTTCATTGGAAACCTAAATGACATGCGTAGGTCATTATGAAATTAACCCCCCCTATATATGGGAACTTTATGGAGAAAAACAAATTTAATCGTACTAACGGCAAGCTAGAAAATGGACTCATATATTTATACTAAACTTGTCGATTTAATGTGATAAATGCTTCCACTACATATTAGAAAAATAAAAATCATGAATTAAATAGACCTTTATTACTTATAAAATCCCATTTGACTTTCCAATGAGAAAGTCAATGAATTTTTTTTCTTTCATCCATAGCATGTGACTCAATGATTGTATAAAAAAAAACAAGAACACAATAACGAGAGAGAGAGAGAGAGAGAGAGAGAGAGAGAGAGAGAGAGAGAGCAAAAAAACTCAAGGGAGCCCATGAGCGCTCAAGAGCCTCTAGTTTGTAAAACCTAAAACCCAAATGCAAACCCTAACAAGAATGGAGAAGGTAGTCCTTGAGGACTATTACCATATGACAATAGTGGATGAAAACAAAAATTGGATGAAACTAACACATCTACTCAACATTATTCCTATGGTCCTTATCTTGAACCCCTACTTTATTAATAAAGGAAATTAATGATCCACATTTGAAGTGTATCTACCTTACATGTAATAAGATTATCTACCTTTAATGGGCCCATGATTATGTGGAAGTGTGTTATAAATTTATGTTAAATGAACTTAATCCTCCCTATATTAGGTTGCATGTCCTTTTCAAATTCATTAAGTGACGTACCCAAGCATGGTCCCCATTTTCTATCACCAGCACAATCGATAAATAAAGCCGATAGAAAATAGCATGATTTAGGATTTTCAACCACACTGATAGAGGCCATCACTACACTAAACATCCACATTGCATTGCACATTGAACATGAATATTTATAATTTTTGTTTCAATAGGTCATGCATTAGGAAAGTACATTACAGGGAATAAGAGCATTGTGTTAGGCATAGCCGAGCTACAATACCCGCATTCCCCCCATAATGCACCCACCCGAATGCATTACTAAATGTAAAGGCCCTAGGCCATATTTCAGCAGCTCCAATTACCTTGATCAACTATCAGTGCATACGAAAAACGTAATGCATTGGCAGATTCTCATAATGCACTCCATGATTGGAGGGGGCTTACTATTATGCAATATAAGGATACTTTGATTAACAAAGCAAAATATGGACATGGACTTTACGATCAATTTGTAGCACCTTTATTTAGAATTTTTTTCTTTCTTCTGGAACACAAGAGATGTGTGACCACCTGACTAGTTTCCCGTCAAGTAGAGAGAAGATATCAGAGCTGAAAATCAAACCGCCAATTAATATGTTTGGTTTTGGGTACCTCTCCACTATCATCTCGTGGTTTAGGGTGATCTTGGACCCTCTTTCCATGGATATTAACTTCCAAGTGGCAGTTCAAGACTAGGGTGTGATCCAAAGTGTATGTGGGCCACCTAACGGGTCATGGAGCCAATCAACGAAAGAGGTGGGCTTCCCAGTTTGTGTTGCATGAGCGTTGAAGGGTTATGGGCCACTTCACACACGAGACTGAGAGCCCATGACCATTACACTTCAAGCACTCTCATTGGTGGAAAAGGTGGAGCCGGTCCAAGTTCGCTTCACACTATGCTTTAGGGACCAATGGAGTATGGAATGCAAGATGGATGCAAAGTCTACATGGATTCCTACATGGCATCAAATGGATCATGTTTCATGGTCACTTGGATTATTTTCAAAAACCACCTCTTGGAGATAGGTCTAACACAAAAACCGGAGACCATGGCACTCCAAATGCTCACAACCATTGATTTATTTTATTTTATCATGTGTGAGGACCCGCATGAATAGAAATTCATTGAAACAACATTTGGTTGAGGGCAAGGTCATGTAAGACTTCACACTACACTTGAGGATCCACATCCATACTACATGCTTTTGGAGGTGTCTTGGGACGGCCTTTGGACACTTTTTTGGGCTCTCACAATCTCATGGTCACGGCTCTTGGCTCATGTGAGAAGTGACCCTAAGTTTCGGGGGGGGGGGGGGTGGCTCCCAGCCAATGCGAGGGTTTTTTTCATTGAGACTTAAGTTATGTCTTCAAGCTCGCAAGCTTCGTAAAGTGAAATAGGGCTAGTAAGTGTTGAGGGGGAGTTGGGTGGAAGCCCAATTGAAAGGACTTGGTTCATTTATGAAGTGGTCATCATTCATTTGTCCCATGCTCTGCTGTACCTTGGTCTGGTCATCAATGGGTCTCTTGTCGGAACTTCCATAACTTCCTCAGTTCCGTTCCGTTGGAGTACGTATTCTTATTAAGTCCCAGAAACCAATTCCTAGTATGTGATCTGGCACAAAAATATTTGACTTCTTGAGACCCCCTCTGCCAACACCAAATCCTCCTTGGTTGCCATTGTAAAATTTTACCGTGCACTGCACTAGAGTCTCCACCTCAT
Organism: Polytrichum commune; assembly: GCA_950295325.1. NCBI lineage: Eukaryota > Viridiplantae > Streptophyta > Polytrichopsida > Polytrichales > Polytrichaceae > Polytrichum > Polytrichum commune. Next base: position 69,727,502 of record OX485803.1, read on the forward strand.
TAGTGTGGATCGTATTATTTTGAGGAACTTGCAAACAATGTTTGGGGAGATGTTTTGGGCATAATCAGTGGAGATCTTAGTGTTCCCAAGACCAACCGGTTACCAGGGGTGGAGCCGGGGGGGGGGGGGGGGCTGGAGGGCTCAGTCCCCCTGACATCAACAGTAGAAAACTATGTCAAAACGACTACAAATTTTTCTTTTTCGTCTTGCAACTCCAATGTTAAAAATTTCGGGACGTGTAATACACCGTTGGAAAGGTGTTTTCAAGACCTTTCCAAGAGTATATTACAAGCCCCATAATTCCTAAAATTACAGTTGGTAAAAGCCAAAAACAATTTGCAATCATTTAGCGATGCAGAGGAGGCTCGTCAAAAGAACCGCAATGCGAAAACGCTCAGGGGGGGGGGTAGTCATTGGTTGGAGTAGCAATATACGTGCGAACAAATGATAGGGTATTTTAAAAACATGGGGGCTAAAAATTATAAATGGACTTAAGAGTAATGTAGGGTATCAAAAATGTCACTGGACATCTTTAAAGTACTATAGGGTATGGAATAATAGGTAATTTGGAATTATAAGTAATGCAAGCCATTTTTCTATTAACCCAAAGTAGAAATTTACATAATGATAGCATGTGAAAAAAAGAATAGAATTGAAAGTAATACGCCCCTATAAAATAGTGGTTGTTCACACCTATATCCTTAACTTTTTACCACACTGCCCCCCCCCCCGAGCGAAAACGACATCGATTCTCTTTTGCAATGTTTTCTACGAGTGCATTGAAGGAAAGCCAAGCATTTTCTTATTATTGGCAATGTTTATTGGTGATGATTGGATGGTTGATCTTATGATCATCTATATCGAAAAGACCATTGCCAAAGCTTTGGATATTAACGACATTATCAAATTTTTATGGGGATGTCAGCTCGATGAGTCCAAATCTCTCAATAAATAATCAATTTCAACCATATATTGAAATTTGAAAATGAAATATACATTTGCTTTCCATATTATGAGGCCAGCCCCCCCTGGGTCAAAATCCTGGCTCCACCCCTGCCGATTACATGTTGGCGTCTTTGGATTTTTTTTAAATAAAAAATGAAATTGAGGAACATTCTGTAAACTACTCTAAATGGAACAGTACTTTCCCTGAACTCTTGGATTTGAACCCGTTATTTCTCCATCTCAACCAGTTCATCTGTAACTAGCGGTCGGTCCTCCCCGTGCATTGCTCACAACCATGAATTTATAGTTCGGGTAGGATCACAAAGAACATGCACCTTCCACACATATGATTTGAAGAAAATGAGTGTTTTATGTTGTCGCCTACATTAATGTTGCATCCACACTATTTGAATTTTGGATGTAATTACCATATAAGACGATAGCATCGGTGTTAGTATTCTTTGGGATTTAAAGGATACTCAAATATACGTCTAAGTAGATTTTAGGACATTTCAAGTGTCAAGAAGTAAGTATTGTTATCTCCATGTGGAGATACACACACTAATTATGGTACCTTTGTTGTGAGTAGAAAAGTATTGTCGACTGATCGAAAAGAAAGAAAGAAATAAAATAAATGCCACCCTAGGATAGGCTGAAGGAACGAAACATTTTAAAAGTGTGTATCGTCCAAAACAAATCCAACTTCAAAACATATATGACTACCATCACATACCTAGATAGGTTGATATAAACATCAGCTCATGTTGGAGCAAACATGAATAAATAAATAAATAAATAACCAACGTCAAGCAATCCAACTTGAATTTGAGCCCGTTGGCCCTACCTTGCTCAAGCATCCTCTTGGTGCCGGGTGGGGTTTACTGCCTACCTTGCGGTGGGTAGGCTCTGGCTTCCTACCTACTTAGTTAGTTTTTGTTCTTCGTCAAGTAGAGAGAAGATTCCACAACGGGAATCGAACCGCTAACCACTCCATTTGGAAATGGGTACCTCTCCACTATCACCCGGTAGTTTAGGGTCATCTCAGACCAGCAAACATGAATAAAGAGGCTCTTCGCTCTCGACATGCTACTGAAGTCTTTCAAGGGTGGACTTTACATTTGGTTCCAACGACATTGCGCAATCACATGTAACTAATGGTGTGGGGTGGTTGGTTGGGGGATTGTTTTAAGAACATCAGAGTACATGGATTGGGCACCTTGGGGGTGTGTGGGTCAGTGAGACATACATTTGAATTCTGGGTTGATAACAATCATAATCCAAAATCCCTAGAGACCCAAGAGCTACACTAAATATCATCTTTAGTGTCACCGATTCTAATTGTCTTGCTCGATACTAATTGTAAACCGCGGTATAGTGTCACCCACACCAAATGTTAACCCAAAATTATTTGTCACTCCTTGTAAATTTTTTTGCAAGATTATAGATTTACAAACGTTGCAATTACTGTCACATACCAAGTGGTTTTTCACCCAGATTTCAGTCATCCATGACAATAGTTCATCACAAGTTGGTGACAAGAGAAGGTAGGGTTTTGGCCAATCGATGAACTCATCCATCATCCACGACAGTATTTGTTCACTTATTCATGAGAAGCGTCATCCGAAAAGTTTCCATAGTGACATTAAATACCATATGACACTAAATATAACATTTATGCCCCCTCCCCACTTGACATTAGCTAAGCCTAAAAGTGGGTTCTTAAAAATGAGTGTTCACACCATCGGCAATATCTAGTGCCGAGCCTAGTTGGCAAATGATGTGGCATGGCTTAAAAGTGGAGGTTTTAAGCTAAAACTACCGACCCTCCCATCGGTATCTAGACATAAGGCAAGAATGTAGGACCTCTAAAAGTGTTGCCTCCCGCTCTTGTGATTGGTTGCTTTTAGTCTTAGCTATGAGGGCACGAGGAGCTCCATTAATAAAAAACCGATGGTAAGTATTAAGGCATTTGGGGATGGGACAAAAACTAACCCACATTCATTCGTTGGTAGATAAAACAATGAACATGTGTGAATGCTACTTAACTAAAACCTACTTGGAAATCTCCGGAGCAAATTCTTGTAGGTGCATTGGGATAGCTGGACGTGTCCGCTATAAGCGAGGAAGCTTTACCCGGGTTTTAGGGAAGTCTTTAGTTATTTGCTAATGTCAAGTGGGGAGGGGGCATTAGTGTAGTAACATATGTATGATAGCACTTTAACAATACCACTTCCCCCCTGCTTCCCCGTAAGGTACGGCTGTCAAGGGTTGTCCACTTGTGTAGGCATATGTCTAGATTTTGTTGGGTGGTCTATACGGGGCACTTAGGAGAGGGGAAGGCTAAATCCCCTGTAGTAATGCACAGCTGGCTCGCGCGTGGCCACCATGGCACGTGGGCCCCACGGCGGTGCCTAGCCCATTTTACCCCCTAGGATAACAAATACGGCGGTACCTCACTAACGCCCGGGACACTGCGTAGTGTCCCGAACCCCAGTTGCCAGAACACTGCAACATCGAAACACTAATGTGTGTGGGCATGGCTGGGCATGGCCGCTTGACTACAAATCCCATATTGAGTGCACTTCACCTTCAAGGTCTAAAATCCAATATATATCTACACTTCCAATTCGTAAATAAGCAATTGATTGGGATTTCATTCCGGAAGTGAAACCATCAATGGAGCACATAATTAACTTGGAGGTCAAAAACATTACAAAATCCTTGTTAGCATTGAGGTTATAATTTTTGGGAGAAGGCTAAATCCCATGTAGTAACACACAACTAGCTCGCGTGTGGCCTAGCCCATTTGACCCCCCAAGGGTAACAAATACGGTGGTAACTCGCTGACGCCCGGAACATTATGCAGTGCCTCGAACCCTAGACGCCGGAACACTGCAACGCCGGAACACTACAACGCCAGAACACTACAACGCCAGAACACTACAACGCCAGAACACTACAACGCCGGAACACTGCAACATCGAAACACTGCAACGCCGGAACACTAATGTGTGTGGGCATGGTTGGACATGGTTGCTTGACTACAAATCCCATATTGAGTGCCCTTCACCTTCAAGGTCTAAATCCAATATATATGTGCACTTCCAATTAGTAAATAAGCAATTGATTGGGGTTTCATTCCCGAAGTGAAACCATCAACGAAGCACGTAAATAATTTGGAGGTCAAAAATGTTACAAAATCCTCATTAACATTGAGGTTATAATTTTTGTGACTTATGATTTGAAATTGTCTTTGTCTTTCTAAAATGACACTTAAATTAGTATGTTGATTTTATATGTATATTTTATGATATTTTATGTAAAGTTGTCTACTTTATTCATTGTAAAATGTCCAAACTGGAGTTAATTAATCATTGGAATTAATTCCAGTAAGTACATTCTATATTTTATTAGGCTCACTTAAGTTGGTAAGCATATTTTATTTATTTATTTAGGCTTAACTAGGATTAATCAAGATTCAATAGGCTTAATGACATTCAATCACAATTAAATAGTTTGAATACGTATGAATACTTGTAAAAGTAGACAGCTTTACCTAAAATATCATAAAATCTACATATTAAATCAACACACTAATTTAAGTATCATTTTAGAATGACAAAGATAATTTCAAATGATAAGTCACAAAAATTATATCCTCAATATTACTGAGGATTTTGTAACATTTTTGACCTCCAAATTATTTACGTGCTTCGTTGATGGTTTCACTTCGGGAATGAAACCCCAATCAATTGCTTATTTATTAATTGGAAGTGCACATATATATTGGATTTAGACCTTGAAGGTGAAGGGCACTCAATATGGGATTTGTAGTCAAGCAACCATGTCCAACCATGCCCACACACATTAGTGTTCCGGCGTTGCAGTGTTTCGATGTTGCAGTGTTCCGGCGTTGTAGTGTTCTGGCGTTGTAGTGTTCCGGCGTTGCAGTGTTCCGGCGTCTAGGGTTCGAGGCACTGCATAATGTTCCGGCACGGGTAGATCACTTAGCGCATTTTAAAAACGACGTGCGGCATAATATAGAGAGGATTAAAATCATTTGAAATAAGAATTATAAAGGAATTCCAAATAATGAAGGGGCCATTAAATGTAGACAATCCCATTATAAGTAAGTTAGATGGACATAAAATGTGGGCCATTATTTTTTGTAAAATTAATATAGGGGCTGAAGATAAGAATCCTAGAAGGTATGTTTAGTATGGTATGTAAATGGGTTTAGGACTCACGGGGATGGATGATGATTGGGATTTCCGTCTGTCCAAAATTACTTAAAAGGAATATAGAGTACAAAAAATTGCAATGACTTGGACAATATAAGTAATGGAAGGGTGCAAACAAATGGGCCATTTTTGAAATTTAAGTAATTATAGGGAGGCTTTAATTCAACCCTTGAAGGTAAATAGCCCCAAAACAAAAAAACCCCAGCCGCACGTAGTGCACAAAAATGCGTTAGAGTGATCTACCCGTGTGTTCCGGGCGCCAACGAGTTACCACCGTATTTGTTACCCTTGGGGGGGTCAAATGGGCTAGGCCACACGCGAGCCAGTTGTGTGTTACTACATGGGATTTAGCCTTCTCCCAAAAATTATAACCTCAATGCTAACAAGGATTTTGTAATGTTTTTGACCTCCAAGTTAATTATGTGCTCCATTGATGGTTTCACTTCCGGAATGAAATCCCAATCAATTGCTTATTTATGAATTGGAAGTGTAGATATATATTGGATTTTAGACCTTGAAGGTGAAGTGCACTCAATATGGGGTTTGTAGTCAAGCGGCCATGCCCAGCCATGCCCACACACATTAGTGTTTCGACGTTGCAGTGTTTTGGCAACTGGGGTTCGGGACACTACGCAGTGTCCCGGGCGTTAGCGAGGTACCGCCGTATTTGTTATCCTAGGGGGGTAAATGGGCTAGGCACCGCCGCGGGGCCCACGTGCCATGGTGGCCACGCGCGAGCCAGCTGTGCATTACTACAGGGGATTTAGCCTTCCCCCTTAGGAGAGGTGCAGTTCCCGGGAAGTTTTTGGGCATAGTCAGTCAAGATCCTAGTGATCTAAATCCAGCCGGTTACATGTTGACATCTTCTGGTTTTGCTTTATTTTTAGGTATATTCTTGTATAGATTCCTCTAACATGATCGCTAATTCTCCTGAAGTCTCCAACTTCAACCGGTTAATTCGCAAACTCAACCGGTCCATCTGTAACCAACCGCCGGTTCTCCCCGAGCCCTGGAGAGGTGATTACTAGATTAAGCTTTTTGTTTATTTGGGATTAATGCAAAGAACGTATGGTAGCAACGTTTTCTTACTGGAGTCACATGTATATTTTGGTTGTAAGAGATTTGTGTTAGTCGGAGAGAAAATGTGCCGATTGACAAAGCGGACCACTCCTTGTTGCCCGACAGTCAAGAGTGGTGAAGGGGGAGGGCATTCCAACAAGTAATCACAGTTGTTTGCTAGAGAGGAAATTCCTCTTTGTAGGCCTTTTTGTGTTGGAGGGTGGTCTCTTGGAATTTGTCTTGGCAATAGGTGAATTTGAGGCTTTCGGCCCGACGAGAAGGGATTTTTTTTTGAGCTCTCGATATGCGACCTCTCATCAAGCACCACAACATTACTAAGGAGCTAGATGGTGGTCTCTTTGCCAAGAAAGAGGATGCAATCAAAAAACTCCAAATCCTCAGTTATTTGTCGGAAAATTCACAGTTTAGAGCATGAGTGCTCCCCATAAATGGGGGATCCCTAAATGAAAGGAGAAATTACCCTCCCCCAACACCTAGTTCCACATAACGCAGCCAAGGAGCCAAGTAAGGTAGGTGGCTCTTAAGTGGCTCGTTTTCTAAATCAGACCCCCTAGATTTCTCATTAGTATGTGGTTTGGTGAGGACCAAAGAGCAAACAAATCATAAAGACACATGTTGAAATGAGATAAGCCTACATCTTCAAACATTCATAACTACTTTACACTCAATGATGAACACAATTGACAGGACCTATGTATATATCAAGTTAAGAAGACACCAACAAACATGCACTTCCGATAACCATAACTAAAGCAGAGAAGGTCCGAGTTTTACACACGTTCCATCGCAGATCCGCTAATGATGCAACACAGATTTGTTTGTGTAAATCGAATCAGTCGAAGCTGGGGAACTTGGAAAACGAACAAAATAACACCCACACACCTCACCGTTACGACCCTCTCGGAAACGCTTGTAACATTCTCGAGCGCTATTATTTCATCCACCCACAAACATTCATCTAGTGGGCGCCACTCCATCCATCTCTCCATCCCCCATAAAAGCCCGGTGCGCAATAAGTGGAATGCCGACCCTCCCTTGTGTCAGGAGGGTAGGTAGTTGAAATCTGGGTGGATATTCGCACCCCATCCCTTTTGGACATATCTCGGCTTCAACCCTTTGTCTGTATAGCCTTTTCCCTCAGGCTTCTTCCTCTTCATCTTCTTCCTCTTCCTCCTCCCCTTCTTTCTCTCAGATGTTTGGACGTACACTACAACACACACCACCCATGTGACTCCTCAGCAGCTGCATCGGCTCGTCAACGCTGGCCCCTCAGACTCCGCCGGAGTGGGATTTCATGTCAGGGAAAGCGTCGGGAGGGGGCCCGGTGGTGCACCCCCCACGTGTTGTGTTGTGTTGTGTTGTTTGGCTAACAAAACAATGCGATGGCACAAAGGTATGGGGGTGGGGTGAGGGTGAGTTTCCACGTGGGCCGCTTGCCCACTAGATTCTAGATTAGAGTGGGTGGGAGCAATGATCGGGAGAACAACGACAAGTACGCTGAATATGATGTTGAGCCTGCTGGTTCACCCCCGCGTGTCGTGTTGTGTTGCGTTGCTCAGCTAACAAAAGGATGCGATGGCACCAAGATATGGGGGTGGGGTGAGGGTGAGTTTCCACGTGGGTCGCTTGCCCACTAGATTCTAGATTACAATGGGTAGGAGCGATGATCGGGAGAACAACGGCAACTACGCTGAATATGATGTTGAGCCCGCTGGTTCACCCCCGCGTGTTGTGTCGTGTCGTGCTGCGTTGCTCAGCTAACAAAACGATGCGATGGCACCAAGGTATGGGGGTGGGGTGAGGGTGAGTTTCCACATGGGCCGCTTGCCCACTAGATTCTAGATAACACTGGGTGGGACGATGATCGGGAGAGAAGCAACTGCTACACTAAATTTGTTGTTGAGCACGTTGGTTTACCCCCATGTGTTGCTTTGCTTTGCTCAGCTAACAAAACAATGCGATGGCACCAAGATATGGGGGTGTGGTGAGGGTGAGTTTCCACGTGGACCACTTGCCCACTAGATTCTAGACAATAGTGGGTGGGAGCAATGTTCAAGGGAGAAGCAGCCACTACGCTAAATATGCTATTGAGTGTGTCACCGATTGTAATCGTCTTGCTCAATGCTAATTGTGAACCACAGGTAAGTGTCGCCAGCACTATGTGTTGACCCATTAGTATTTGTTGTTCTTTGTAAAAATAAAAATAAAAATAAAAAATTGGGGGGGGATTATAGATTTACGGTGTTTCTTATACCGTCACTTACCAAGTGATTTTTCATCCACATTTCAGTCATCCATGACAATTTTTCATGACAAGAGAAGGTAGGGTTTTGGGCCAGTGGATGAACTCATCCATCGTCCATGACAGTATTTGTTCACTTATTCATGAGTAGTATTTATCCCAAAGGGTACTGTAGTGGCATTAAATACCATATTCAGTGTAGTTACAGATGAACTGGTTGAGTTTGAGACAATTGAAGTTCAGGACTTCGGGAAAATTACCAATCATTCTAGAAGACTCTATAGAATATATCTCAAATTAATAAAGACAAACCAAAGGATCAATGCGTGTAACCGGTTGGACTTGGAAACACTAGGATCTTCATCAATTATGCCCAAAAATTTCTCCTAACAATGGGTTGGAGGTGTTCTCATGTAGATAAATAAAAGCATTCAACCAAATAACCACATTTTGGTGGCCTACTAGAATGTGGAGGGCCGTGGTCTTGGACCGCTAGACTTCCATGCGCCCACTAAACACTTGAAATAACAATAGTTGGGTTGGCACATACGAACACCACCCCATCATATTCCATCTACATTTGGCCGTATTCCCACTAGACTTTAGTGGGCGAGCGGCCTACATAGAAACTCACCCTTATTCGGTTACTTTTCTTGATTGGACACCTATAGTTGATTGGTGGTGTGTGGTAATAAGTGATAATCAACAAACAAACATTGTAAACACACATGCTCAACCCTTATTATCCCCAAGGTTTTGTGTGTTTAGGATTAGGTATAACGTGAGATTTGCAAGGTTGCTTTATGAAATATCAATGAAGCAAAATTGTTGACACAAACTCAAAGAACACATCCATACAGTTGGACCTTCTCTATAAGGTCATGAGCTCTGTGTACAAGCACCATTTCGACAGCAAAAGACTTGAGGAAAACTTCATAAAATGAAGATGATGGACCATTGCTTTGCTTGAACATTTTGTAGATGTCTTCATGTTATGAAGACTTATGACATATTTTAGAATGCATAACTGAAAATGGTCATACGTGTGGAGTGTGAACAACATTCATTAATGAAATTGAAACCTTGTCATTTTTGTTTTTAAAATATGATAATTTACTTCTAACTCAATTATCATGCATACAAAATCATCTTGGTGATGCACCTAGAAAATTTGAAACAAAAATGATGCAAATTGCATTTCTTGTGGTTTATTTAAGTTTGGTGCTTTGAAAATTAATATTTAGAAATTCCAACTTTCAAATTTCAAATTTCATTTGAAGATTGGAAGTCAGTAGTTTTCATAATATAGCAATTCCGTTGGGAAAACCGTTCATTGGTTGGGAGGTTGGCCTTAAGCTCACTGGATAACCAAAAATAATATGGTAAACCCAAATCCACCTTTCAAAACATAAGAAAGAAAGAAAAGAAAAATAACACTTGTATCTAGGTACTGGCGGGAATGTGAGCCCGTTGGCCTAATGCTAATCACAGTTGTCCGTGATGCAATTTAAGTTGTTATGCCTCCTTTGGGAGGTGGGCTATGGTGGTGTAACAGTTATCCTAGGTTCATTGAGGAGGGGGGACGGGTGCTTGTTTGTTGTCGAGTTTTCCTTTGTTTAGGATGAGGTATGTGAGGTATTTGATGGCATTCATGTGTATACTTTTTTAAAAGTTTTTGATGCTTGATTTTGGGATGTTTAGAATGGCAAGATTTTTAATGGAATGTTCATGTAAAGCGCCTCTCACCCCAACTGTGATGGTAATGAGGGGTTTTCCATCCATTTTTTTGTATGATGTTTATTAGTGGGTTGTATTTGGTATGATTGTGTGTAAGGGCTTGATCGGGGAATCTGTCATGGCAGTATGTGAATTCTATGAATTGGACTATGAGTGCAGGAGAGGGGGATAGTGGTGGTCAAGTCTAGTTCGGGGATCATATTATGCATAGGATGTCCAGTCTTATTTTGGCTTGACATTGGCATGTTGTTTGTGTACATGTGCATTTGAGGAGCCAATGCGGAAATGTTTGGTCAGGTGGTTTGTTGTTAAGATTGCTTGCATTGGTTAGTGTGAACAACCAAGTGTTTGTGTTGGCTTGTAGTGTTTGGGTGATGAGATGTACCGCTTTGTTGTGTCATGCAATTCTTAGGTCCTTCATATATGGGTTTTCGCATGTTGATAGGAGGTGAGGCCATGTGTCTATGTCATTGTTATGGCACAGTGTGCAATTGGGATTTTGGTGTGTGAGGGGTCAGAAGATGTTTTTCCTGTGGTTACCCATCTATTGGGCATATATGAATTTTAAAGTTTGAGTGATTTGGGCATCTGGCACACTTTCAATTTTGGAAAATTTTCAAATTAACCATTGTATGTGAATTTTATGTGGGGCCTTTCAAAACATCATTATAAAAGCAAACTTTGCACACATTTCCCCCAAAATGTATTCCCTCTTCAAACATGACCTCCAACCATGTGCTTCGGGGGTAGTACCCCAAGCTCGAGACCGCAATGTTGTGGGGGTCAAATTAAAGAGGCCATGTTATGTGGATGGAGGCAAGAGGTTGCTTAATGGATGCCTTGAATGTTTGTCACCCTTGGAGTGGAGCGTGGGTTTTAGGGTTTAGGGTTGTAAGAGCTTCGTACCCATCATGTAAAATCATCCATCCGGAAGGTGAATATAACTGATTTAATCTCAAAATCGACATCAAAGGCCTTCATTGCATATGGTGGGAGTGAATCAATCATAAATCTATTTTAGATTACAATATCCAAAACAAAAAAGTGCATTATACTATATTGTAGTTCCCAAATACACAATGAACTACATAGTTTGTAGTTGCCTCAAATTTACTCTTTGGAGTAGATTTTACCCCCCAGATAATATGAAAGACTTTGAAGTACTCTAGCATAATCCAGATTGAGTAAATTGCAAACGAGCTACTACAAGCAAACCTCTCTTTCAATCAACAAAAATGCCTCCAAATAGTATATAGGCCGGAGACTACATAATATCTTAAATAAATTCACATGAAAATTTGCTTCAAAGATCTGCAAGGTTTAATAAGCCACGTAAGAAATGCCAAACACAAATACATAGGGGAGCATGTTTTGAACAATGGAGGGCTGAGAGGTACTCTCATTGCAATAAAACCCTCTTAAGTCTTGCTCTCATGAACTTGGAGTCCCTTCATTCCCAATGGATGATGACTCAAGCCCATGCGGGAGAGTGCATGCATGTAACATAGAGATTCAGAAACTTTTTAAAAAATAATTAAAATTTAAAAAGAAGAAAAAGAAGAAGAAGAAGAAGAGAGGCAACTAAATCTAGCAGAGCAGAGATCCCGCTAGCAGTAAGTTGATGGATCATGGAGAAGGAAAACAATCGTAAGTTCAGCTTTCTTTTAGCAATTTGTCCAGTATGATTCTTTCAATCGGCCGCAGTCAAGATGTTTTTGGGATTCTAGTGCTACAGATGTCGGAAGAATACATGAATATAGTTATATATGTGACGCCTGCGTGCAGTGATACAAAGTCCCAGGTATTGGGTATCTCACCGTACATGCAACGCACATTCCGTATTGAGTTTTGAGTTTCGTGCCATGGGACGGACGTTGACTCGAATCCACAAAACCTATCTGGCCAGTTAATTCAGAACCTCCACCAGTTGGGTTTGGCGATTTAATATTACTCCTGATGAAACTGTGGGCAACATTTTGCATCTTCGAGGGAATCCTAAAAGCTGCTAAGGTAGATGGGCCTTGAATGCATACCTTTTTTTAAAAAAAACTAGCTCAAGTCTCCTCCTAGAATATGAAACATGCGATTTGTACAAGACGCTTAGCAAATCCAGATCGAGGCTGTAACTTAGATGCTTTTCTACTTGGTTGTTGGAGCTCATGAGTATCTTATTCATTAGCAAAGTGAAGATTCTCGTGCTTGATAAATGGTCGTATAGGTCCCCTCAATTATGTTGACTATTGAGTTTCAAATGATTATCATATTTTGAGCACAAGATCCAATCTCTTTTAAACATATGTCTTTTTGCTATCCGTTCTTGGAGCCACACTTAACCATGTACCACTCAAATGTAGGTGCCCTATTAAATAAAAAGTAATCAATTAAGGGTTCAATGTCTACCTTACCCTACTTGTTGACATGTGACACAATACCCACTTTGTTGCCCTAGTGATTAACTATGCCTGAAAGTAATTACATAAGTATGGAGAAAACAAGTTGAATGTCTTGTATTATAAACAAGCACAAATTTAATACTTATCTTAATCAAACACCTATATTTGAGTGGTGGGTGCTTAGGTGGAGATTTGTATTTTTAAAATATTGGACTTACGTGCTCAAATTTTGTTAACTATTCTAAACTCGGTAGTCAACATAGTTGTGGGGGACCTATGTGACCTTATGGCTAACTGTTAGTGGACCTTGGTAATTCATAACAACAAGAAATCAGTTCCAAAACTTTCTGGGAATGATGCTTCAGATACACTTGCAAACACTGAGAAATTTTTAACCTCGCAAATTCAAGTAGTTAAAGGTAGCGAACAAAAAAATTGTAACCAAATAAGGTCCAACCACCTAACCAAATAACCACTTCTGCAGACAATCTCTACACATTTACTGGTGTTGCTGAACATACATACCTGGCCATCGTATCGCCTCTAAACCACAAGTAGCAATTCAATCTGACTGGCACACAAGTCATAAGTTAAAGGTTTTTTGCCACCAGGCTGCACTTTCTTAACTTGATGACCTCTATGCAATAGATGTATCCTGGAGCTCGGACAGCATGACTTGGCCAAGTGTTTGAGAGTAGGGGTGCAGTTTCAGAGGAAAAAAGTAGGAGGAAAAAAAATTACAAAAGCTCATCACCAAATATTCCCAAATCATGTGTGTGAAAGGCTATATTCTTCATGACCCCACCTAGTTGGAAGTTAGTTTGGGTTTTTCCAAAATTACTATTGTTCTTCCAAATTTTGCATTCCAATGTAGTGAATAACCTCCGACTATCAACAATGTGGTCCATTTATTCTTCTGTGTCAGAGTGGATAGATAAGTATCATATTTCAGACAACACTCACAGATATCGGTGATAATTCTGCAACAAGATGCTAATAATCAAGAGAGATATCAACAAACTTGGCAAATTGCTGTTTACCACGTATACCAAGTCGTCAATTTTCAACCAACAAAATCAAGACAGCTCTGGTGGTCGACTGCGGAAGTTAAAAATATGAGAAAGGTTAATTAAGAAAACCACCCTATTTTGGCTAAGGGGGCAGAATTGATAAGCTCCCCTTCAAAACAGTAGATAGATCACTGATAGAGATATGCCAAGAGGATCCCTCCATTTATTCAAGTTAGTTATCCTTTTGAAGGGGTGTTATACTTCTGTGTTCAGAAGAGTAGATTTATATTATCTTTGTAAGAAAAAAATTATAGATATCAATGTTTCAGTGAACAAATAAATTATTAATAATCAAGAGAGACAGCAACATAGCAAATTGTTGTGTACCATGTGTACCAAGTCTTCAATTTCAACCAAGAAAATCAAGGACAGCTACATCAATCTGCAGAAGTAAAAAAAAAAATACAGAAGTGTGTAAGGTTGATTAATAAGCCAAGAGGATCCCTCCATTTATTCAAGTTAGCGTACATACTACACATCCTTTTGAAGGGGTTTTGCTCAGGCCCCAAATAAATAGCAATGGCCACTGATGAAATATGATTCATCAGAAGCTGTCTAAAAGTCCTTTATATCCCCCTCAATTATTGACAGAACCCACCTTTTTTTGTTGCACAGTGGTTTTGAGGGAGAGAAAAAAGGATAAGAAGACAATGTGAACTCCCCCACTCCCCCACTATGAGAGGTTTTCATGTTTCACCCTAGCCTTCAAAATACCAGGGACAGGAGGCCACTGTCCGCTTTTACCTGCACCTGGTGCAAAACCATAATATGGGGAACTAGAATGTGGAGCATGTTGAAAGAGCCCAGAAATCAAAGAAGGACGTTCGTCGTCCATATTGCCACCAACACCATTATCATCAAAATCAGTGTCACCCAAAATCTCTACACTATCACCACCTTGTTGCTCCTGCAAGCTCATTGCCTTAAGCACATACGCATCATCATGGAGTTCAAATGGAGTACTGCAGACAACATGAAACTTTTGTGTGAGTTTAGTATGAAAATTTTGAGAACATAGTCAAAGAACATCACCATTGTTTTGTGGAAAAGTTTGTCCTCACTCTACCTCAAATTGTACTTGGTTCTTTTATTTTCATAAAAGAGAAAACGAGGTCTGAGTAAGGTCTATGCTAATCAACTATATACTATCCAAAGGCATATAAACCTTGAAATCAAGAAATTGAGCACAAGGATACAATAGCAAGCCCAGAACCTACTAGAGTAACGAGACTAATTAAGGTTAGACCCATGATCAGGTTTTAGAACAGGGGTTATGCACTTTCTTCAACCTTAATTGCATATAAAAGTACATGCGCCTAAGTAGAAACATATTTCATATGAATGGATGTGGGATTGCCACAAACATGGAATGTTTCATTCATTTCACTTTACCAGTACTTTGTAAGCTACTTTTAATACTTGCATAGGCTATAAGGAGCACAATAAACATGGCAAGACAATGAAAACCTTGCAAATCCTTCTGTGCTGACAAGAAACACTTGTCCAGGGTTGCAAAACTGAGACAGATGTGTTTGTCTAGTTACATATAAATCTGGAACAGCTCAAAGTTAGTGGTGGCTAAAGCAATGTTGGTTCTTATAAGAGCTGGTAGTGAGGATAAAAGAATGAAATAAATTACGTGGAAAAGACGACTCCAACGTTGCCCCCGGCGCAAATTATGGCATTGCTTCATCTTTAAATTAGTCTAATTCTTTACGTAGTCTCGAGACGGGCATCACGAGGGGCCCTGAAGAATAATGCCTTTTTCAAATGTGAACAGCTTCAATGGGCGTGGATAGTAATATTTTATGCCACCCTTAAATTGCGTGGACATTAGAACCATCCTTGAGAATGCCACTTAGATTGAGGTTGAGTTTTTTCTTAAAGAGCTCATATTCTTTTCAATACATCTGCACTACATACTGAGATTTGGACAAGTTCCTCATGTGAAAAGCCAAACAAACAAGGGCCAGACAGAATCAAAAGCTAGTGGACAATCTGAAATCTCTACTTCCATGGTTGCCTGAGGTTGAGTCTACATGTTAAACAACAACAACAACATGCGTGGGTCAGAAACCTACAATGAAATATTTGTAGTCTATTCCACAGTAGAGAGTTTCACGAACTTTATTTTACATGTGTTGAGTGTAATCACATACCTATTGAAGTCAAAGTGGACAACTTGCATGTCATCTGCAAACTCTACTTCCACAGTCGCCTGAGGTCGAGTCTACGAGTCACACATAAACAATGGAGTCAGAAGCCTGGAAAATAAATCTCCATTAGTCCTTTTCATGTGTAATGCAGTCACAAAAGCATTTTCAAGTTCTATATCCATAGTTGGATATTATAGCTCATGACTTTAATTTCCTCTATGATATTCTGTATGAGGGTGGCTTTAAACCCAAGGCTTTAACCCAGATCCCATGAAAACTCTAAGGTTAAGTTACTTAAGGCCCGAAGAGTACTTGGATGGGTGACCTTCCTAGCACTTGATTTCTGGTGCACATAGTCATAGTGGAGGTATCCAGGTGAACCATATATTTTCAACCAACCATGAGGGAATCTAGGGGCTTGCCCTTGCAGAGATAGGTGTTGAACGGCTTTGTCTGTGCCTCATCAAGGTGTTCATGTGTTCACCTTCAAAAGAAGGCAGTAGTCTTTGGGGCCCTCCAATTCTCATAATACCCGTTTTGGGATTACATATAGACTCAGACCATCTCAAAAATGGAGCAAGACCATAATTCACATAAGTGGCAACATCAGGAGACATCTTTCGTTCTTTCTTTCTTTCATGAGACATGCTACGGATCAAATAATTCTCCAGAAGTGGTAAAATGCATTTGACCAAGGCTGCAAACATCTGGCTGTGATACCTTGCCACTTATTTGTTGCCAGCAAGTGTAAACCAGCGATAGGTCTATTTCACAGAGATTCAAAGTAAATGATTCAAATCATAATGAGGTGCAAGACCCCAAAAGTTTCCCTCCTATATTGAATAATCGTTGAACCTTACCACTGTGGAAATCACATAAGACTTTCATTTCTGACTTGTAATTGGTACCACTCAAAGAAGAAATTCCTGAACACAAATAAATTGTAATATCAAGATATCAAGAACCTGCACGAGGATGAAAGGAAGAGCAACACCCCCAGCGGGAATAGAATCAGTTCCATGATAAAGTCGTTCATTGCGTGCAACCAGATTGCGTAGACCTCTTGTCTGCAAACCACTACAAAAACATTCAAGCAAGCTGCTGCATTTTCTCATGAAGCTATCTATGTTTGAAAAAGAAATGGTTTTCATAGGTCTTTCAGAAACTTAAGGTAGACATGCCTTATTCGGTTACTCATCTTGATTGGATACCTATTTTGAATGTTATGTGTTTTGGTGTAACTCCAATAGCAGATACCAAAAAGACATGTGTTTAAAAGATATTGGACTGAGTGCTCAAAATAGGATGGTCATTCTAGACTCAATAGCCAACATGAGTAGGGGGGCCTATATGGCCATTTAATGAGGACGAGAATCTTCAATTTGATGATAAATAAGATACTCATATGAGCTCCAAATATTATGGGGAAAGTGGCTATGGCCTCGATTTGGATTTGCTAACCACCTCATACTAATCATGTGTTTCATATCCTAGGAGATGTGGGATAGTCAGAAGAGTAATCATTTAAGACCCATTTACATTAGACACGAAACCCAGTTGAGGGACGGATCAAGGGACAAGACTCATAACTAAACTACCATAAAAGCAGCCACACCCTTATTACTTTGCAACAGTTTTCATCTTGAATTTGATCTCTTGCATTTCAGAAATATTTTGGAGGCTACCTGGGCTTGTAACTCATGAAGATAAGCGG